>CM022303.1:73838779-74430917 GCA_011799875.1 Thinopyrum elongatum
CTCTTCTTTTTTCTTTTTCTTCTTCTTCTTCTTCTTCTTCTTCTTCTTCTTCTCTTCTTCTTTCTTTCTTCTTTCTTCTTCTTCTTCTTCTTCTTCTTCTTCTTCTTCTTCTTCTTCTTTCTTCTTCTTCTTTTCTTTCTTTTCTTCTTCTTCTTCTTCTCTCTTCTTTCTCTCTCCTCTTCCTCCCTCCTCTCCTCCTTCTCTCCCTTCTTCTTCTAAACTAAACTAAAACTAATCTAAAATAAACTAAACTAAAATAACCTAAAACTAAAACTAAAACTAAACTGAAAATAAAACTAAACTAAACTAAAACAGAAACTAAACTAGAAGAAACTAAAAAAAAGGGGAAGAACAAACTGCAGGGGATACCGGTGGAGGGCTAGGTCGCGGTGGGGCGGGGCGGCGCAGGGCGCGGGGAGGTGCGGAGCGGGTGGCGGGGCGGAGCCGGGGAGGTCCGCAACCGCCCCTCGATCCTCTCCGCGACGGGCGGACTGTTTGCGGCCTTGTTACGTGGCTCTGGTGGGGAGGGATGGACGGCGGTGGGGGTGGGTCCGGGGGGGTGGGAGCTGGCGGGCGGCGGCGGCAGAGCGGCGGGGGAGGAGAGAGGCGGGCGCGCAGGGAGGGAAACAGAGAAAGAGAGAGAGGGGAGACGGCTCGGCCGTTAAGTTGGGCCTTCTTTGCCGTCTGCTAGCAGATGGCAAAGAGGGCGGCCGTTTAGGGCTAGCCCCGTCTCCTCTTTGCCGTCCTGACGGACGGCAAAGAACCTGACCTAGCCACGCCGTGCCCCGTGGGGCCCACCTAGCCCTTTGCCGTCTGCCTTCTAGCCTTTGCCGTCAGCTGGCTGACGGCAAAGAAATAGCGGACGGCAAATAACTTTTTGCCATCTAACACTTTCTTTCCCGTCCGCTTTGTGGAAGCGGACAGCTAAGAGGCTCTTTGCCGTCAGCTGGCGGACGCAAAGAGGTGGCAGACGGCAAATTACCAGATTCCAGTAGTGAACCAAAGAAGTCCAAACGCGATAAAAACTTACGGAGATTTTTTTTGGAATATATGTGATTTTTTGGGAATTGGAATCAACGCGAGATGATGCCGAGGCGGCGGCAAGGCAGGGGGGTGCGCCCCAGGGGGAGGGCGCGCCTGGGCCCTTGCCGTCACCCCCGTAAGGCGGTTGGCGCCCTTCTTCGGCAGTAAGAAAGCTAATATCCGGATAAAATCGTGTTAAAATTTCAGCCCAATCAGAGTACGGATCTCCCGGAATTTAAGAAACGGTGAAAGACCAGAATCTGGGAGCGCAGAAACAGAAGGAAACAGTAGAGAGAGATCCAATCTCGGAGGGGCTCTCGCCCCTCCGCCGCCATGGAGGCCAAGGACCAGAGGGAAAACCCTCCTCCCATCTAGGGGGGAAGCCAAGGAAGAAGAAGAAGGAGGGGGGCTCTCTCCCCCTCTCTCTCGGTGGCACCGGAACGCCGCCGCGGGGCCATCATCGTGACGGCGATCTACACACAACAATTTCGCCGCCGTCATCACCAACTCTCTCCCCCTCTATGCAGTGGTGTAAACCCTCTTCTCCCGGCTATAATCTCTACTTAACCATGGTCTCAACGCTATATATTTTTCCAATGATGTTGGCTATCCTATGATGTTTGAGTAGATCTATTTTGTCCTATGGGTTCATTGATGATCGTGATTGGTTTGAGTTGCATGTTTTATTATTGGTGTTGTCCTATGGTGCTCTCCGTGTCGCGCAAGCATGAGGGATCCCTGCTATAGGGTTTGCAATATGTTCATGGTTTCTTATTGTCTGTGTTGCGTGAGTGTATAAACACAAACGGATAAGTGGTGTAGGGGAACGCACCAAAAAAATAAAAAATTTCCGGTATAGCGAGCACCCCAGACCACTATGAGACTGCATACAAAGTTTGATCTGATCGTACCGACTCGAAGCGCAGCGGAAGAAGAGTTGGTGTAGATCGTCGGTTGCAGATCCCCATAGCTAGGATTTACAACCTCCCACCGCGAGATGTACTCCCTCACCGGACAGCCCTTCGGGAGGCGGTCGGATAGTCCCCGGATGATGTCGTGGACAGCCCTTCGGGAGGACCCTCGAAACTCGAACGGAGACTCAGACAGCCCTCCGGAGGGCACGAACAGCCCCTCGGCAAAAAGGATCGAAACTATGACCTCTCTACGGGGTTGCACACATACGGTGTCAGCTATCCGGCAGGGCTTCGCCGTCCAGAACTAGTTCCTGCCGGAACCCACAGCCTTTCGGCTCTACGAAAAACTCTTTTCGTGGGAGGGAGAGAGAGAGCTAGCAAAGTATAGCATGTGTAAGAGAGCAAGGGATGAAGAGATGTCACCCTCACCTCCTCTATTTATAGGAAAGCCAAGGGGTAGTGTGTGCCTCCAAAAATTACCAAAAACCCATGCATTAGGTCACACCCCATGGGCATTTAGGTCATAATGGGAGGCCATGTGGAGCTCCATGGAGCTCCACCACATGGGCCGCCACCCCTTGGGGGGCCCCCAAATGGGGTTCCTTCCTTGCAAGCTTTTCCTTCTAGAAGTTTTGAAAAAGTCCTAAAAGGTGGCTCTCCAAAAATATCCAAAAAGCACTTTCACTATTCACGATGACATTTTTCAGCGTCCGTTCGAACTGAAAATATTTTGTGGGCTTAGAACATTTCCAGTACCCACTAAAATAATTTTCAATGCGTTTGAAACAATTCCAGATTAGTGATTTTCATCTGCGAAAAGCATCTGAAGTGGCTCGGCTCCGGAACATTTCCGGTTTTCATCCCAGAAAATTCCAGAAAGTTTCCAGAATAATTTTGGCACCCTCCAAGAATTATCAGGGACGTCCTGAAACCAATTTGACTTAATGGAATACCCCGAAACAACTTTTTAGTTTCACATCACAGAAACTCATCCGGTGTTCTCTCTGCGGAACTTTCCGCTGTCCGAATCTTTTTCGGTGTCCGAAACTTTTTCGGTGATTTTCTCTCAGACTCCCTGTCTAATATTCAGCAGATAGTGACCCTTAAGCGTGTACCCTATAGGTTCGGTGAAGTATAGACATGACCCGGAACCCCTTCCGATCAATGATCAACATCGGAGCCGTGGACACCCATATTGACCCCTATACCCACACGAATGAATATTCAAGTGAACCTCCAGTTGCCATTGCTATCCTGTTGCTTCGGCGATATGTCACAAACACCTGAGGTGAGATTTATTGCATCCCCGTGGATCAAGAAATTTCCACTATGCAAGTTACCTCGTTACCGTTTGTTCTCTTTTCCGTTTCCGTGTTCCGGCACCCAGTGATCAAATCACAATGTGTCTGGCCAGACGATGATGGATACGTAACACCGAGAGGGCCTGAGAATATCTCTCCATTGTCGGAGGAGCAAATCCCAATCTTGAGCTATCCCGTTACTTGCCATACTTTTCCGTGAACAAACCCCAAAGTTCATGATAATCAAGTACGAAGAACTCGATACTCTCATGGTCTAAGGAATTATGCAAACATTAACTACTCTGTGTTATTAACCATAAACCTGTAACGATAGAAACTCATAGCATAACATCAATCTGGGTCGATTCAACACAAGTTTCTACTAACAATGTGCCCTCAAAATTGCCAGCACATTCATGCCCATGATCAGGAAAAAGGATCATCATGCAATACTTGAGCCAGTCTTAGAGGCAACCAGGAATACATTTTACTTTTATTATACCACACGTGCATATGAGTTTCCTCCGAGCCTCGTGTTATTGCAGACTCGAGAACCATAACAGTTATAGCATGGAACATAAACATTCATTACAAACTTGGAGATACAAAATAACTGTTATTACTGCCTCTAGGGCATATCTCCTACAGTGGGTTATGCTTGATGGAATAAAGAGGACTTGATACTTTAATGCTATGGTTGGTTTACCTTAATGATCTTTAGTAGTTGCGGATCCTTGCTAGAGTTCCAATCATAAGTGCATATGATCCAAGAAGATAAATTATGTTAGTTATGCCTCTCCCTCATATAAAATTGCAATAATGATTACCGGTCTAGTTATCGATGCCTAGGGACAAATAACTTTCTTGTGACAAAAAGCTCTCTACTAAAACTAACATAGTTATTTCTTTATCTAAACAGCCCCTAGATTTATTTACATGCTCTTTATTATATTGCAAACCTATCTTATCACACCTACAAAGTACTTCTAGTTTCATACTTGTTCTAGGTAAAGCGAACGTTAAGTGCGGTAGAGTTGTATCGGTGGTCGATAGAACTTGAAGGGAATACAAATCCTACCTTTAGCTCCTCGTTGGGTTCGACACTCTTATTTATCGAGAAAGGCTACAACTGATCCCCTATACTTGTGGGTTATCAAGACCTTTTCTGGCACCGTTGCGGGGAGCAATAACGTGGGGTGAATATTCTCGTGTGTGCTTGTTTGCTTTATCACTATGTAATTTAATTTGCTGTTCTAAGTTGTTCTCTATCTTGAGTTGTGGATATGGGACACGAAATACCAAAAAAATTAGGTGTACTTGCTACTCATGGAGATGGGGAACCTCCTAAAACCCTCGATGCTCATTATGTGAAAGATATTATGCACTACTTTAATAATCCTGAGAAAACCCCATTCAATTATAAATGGGAGACACGTTGGATCAACGTGAATACTTTAGGGATATCGCTTGACTCAAAGGGAAACTCTTGGGGATCAAATTCATATGTTGCCTTGGTATGCTCGGAATTTATGCTTGAGTATATGATTATACTTGTGCTCTAGGATGAAGGCTCCACACCTTCCATTTTCATGTAAATTTAATGATAATAAAACCTTGGCTTCTTATGCTAATGGTATATATGATTACTATGATGTGGAACGAATAGAAGAATTTGTTGCTTTTAAGGGTGCTTATGAAATTGAATCTTGTTTGAAAAGTATGAAGCTTAGATGGATGATGTTTATAGACCTGAAAATTTGCTATACTTAAATATTGCTATGAGAATACGAATATAATTCCGATATTGATGCGTTTATTGAGAAAGTCTCTGCTGTCCCAGAAGATACTAATATTTTACAGGAAACTATGGATATAATAATTGATGACACTGTGAGCTCATTAGATGAAAAAGATGATGAGGAGAGCGAAGAACAAAGGAGGAAGAGCGATTGATCACCCGTGCCCACCTTCTAATGGAGAGTAACTCTTCAACTCATACATTGTTTAATTTCCCTTCGTGCTTACAGAAGGATGATTGCTATGATAATTGCTATGATCCTTTGATTCATTTGAAATATCCCTTTCGATGAACTTGATGCTTGCTATGCTTGTGGCCATGATGCCAATATGAATTATGCTTATGGAGATGAACTTGCTATAGTTCCTTATGTTAAGAATGAAATTGTTGCTATTGCACCCACACATGATAGTCCTATTATCTTTTTGAATTCTCCTAACTACACTATATCGGAGAAGTTTGCACTATTAAGGATTATTATTAGGGTTTGTTTTACTATTGCACATGAGATTTTGAAAGATATAAAGCATGTGCTTGCTGCTCCTACTTGCAATTATTATGAGAGAGGAACACATCCCACCCCCCTCTCTATGTTTCCAATGCGATAAAATTGCAAGACACTTCTTATCGCTATGTATTGGCCTTTACTTGATGTGCATGACTTGTTCTTTATGACATGCATGGAAGGGAGTTAGAATTCGTTGTTGCATGATATATGTTACTTTGTGCTCACTACTAAATTACAAATCATTGTTAACTAAAATTGGCTTTGATATACCTTGGGATCCGGGTGGATCCATTACTTGAGCACTTAACTTAACGGCTTAAAGAAAGCGCTGCCAGGGAGACAACCCGAAGTTTTATAGAGTCATTATTTCTGTTGTGTGCTTTTATAAGTTTAAAAAAAAAAAGAGGGAACCTAAAACTTTTGCAAAAAGAAAAGTGAAAGTGAGAGAGACAGGCATCGTTAAAGTGGAGCATGCCTTGAACTTTTGTTCATGCCCATGGAAACTTGTGAATCTTAATTACATAAACTTTTCAATAAAAATAATTATCCCCTTGTATAAATCCATGTAGGAGATATGCCCTAGAGGCAATAATAAATGTTATTTATTATCTCCCTGTTCATTATTAGGTATATGTTCCATGCTAACTGCTGTGGTTCCCGAGCCGTATATCCATAAGGCTCTGCGGAAAACCCATGTGCACGTGGGAATAATAAACGGTTAAAATGTATTCCTAGTCATGCCTCTAAGACTAGCTCAAGTGTTGCATGATGATTATGTGTTCCCAATCATAGGCATGTCTATGCCAGCAACTTTGAGGGCACATGTTAGAAGAAACATTTGGTTGAATCGACCCGAATTGATGTTTGCTAATGAGTTACATTCGTCACAAGTTAATGGTTTAATAACACAGAGATGGTTAACGTTTGCATGATTCCTTAGACCTGAGAGTGTCGAGTTTTCTTCATGCTTGCTTCATGAACTTTGGGGTTGTTAAACGTCATCCGTAAATGGGTGGCTATTACGGCGGCTTACGGGTTCATGGAAAAGTATGTCAATTAACTTGATAGCTCGAGATTGGGATTTGCTCCTATGGCAATGGAGAGATATCTCTAGGCCCTCTAGGTGTTACGGTACCCGTCATCGTCTGGCCAGACACTTTGTGATTTGATCACGGGGATGCCGGAACACGGTAACGAGAAAGAGAACAATACAGGTAACGAGGTAACTAGCATAGTGGACAAGTTGTTGATCCACGGGAATGCCCACATGTCTCACCTCGGGTATTTTTAACATATCATAAGCAACAGGAATAGCACACGG
This sequence comes from Thinopyrum elongatum, assembly GCA_011799875.1. Lineage (NCBI taxonomy): Eukaryota > Viridiplantae > Streptophyta > Magnoliopsida > Poales > Poaceae > Thinopyrum > Thinopyrum elongatum. The sequence goes on from CM022303.1 coordinate 73,845,645, forward strand.
CAACTGAGGTTCACTCGAATATTCATTCGTGTGGTATAGGGGTCATATGGTGTCCACGGCTCCGATGTTGATCATTGATCGGAAGGGGTTCCATGTCATGTCTATATTTCACCGAACCTATAGGGTCACATGCTTAGGGTCATCTATCTGCTAAATACTAGACAGGGAGTCTGAGAGAAAACACCGAAAAGTTCGGACAGTTCCGACAAAGTTCGGACAGCAGAAAAGTTCCGCAGAGAGAAACACCGGATGAGTTTCGGTGAAACTGAAAAGTTGTTTCAGGGGATATCGTTAAGTCAAAATGGTTTCGGCACATGCCTGAGAATTCTTGGAGGATGCCAGAATCGTTCTGGAAATTTCTGGAAGAAAAACCGGAAATGTTTCCGGAGCTGCCGGAGCCGCTTCAGATGCTTTTCGCAGATGAAAATCACTATTTCGGAATTGTTCCGGAGTGCATTGAAAATTGTTTTTGTGGGTACTGGAAATGTTCTAGGAACACATGAAAATTTTCAGTTCAAACGGACGCTGAAAAATGTCGTCGTGAATAGTGAAAATGCTTTTTGGGATTTTTTGAGGGCCACCTTTTTGGACTTGTCAAATTTCTAGAAGGAGGTGGCTTGCAAGGGAAGGAGACGCCCCTCATGGGGGGGCCCCCAAGGGTTGGCCGGCCACACATGGTGGAGCTCCTTGGAGCTCCACATGGCCTCCCATTATGCCCATTATACCCTAATGGGTGACCTCATGGTGGGTATTTTGGTATTTTTGGAGCCACCCTTCCCCTTGGCTTTCCTACAAATAGAGGTGTGTGTGCCCAAACACTCACCTTTCTCACATACTTGTGCCATTGCATGATCTGGCTTCTTCTCTCCCTCCCCACGAAAAGAGTTTCGTAGAGCCGAAAGGCTGTCTGGGTTCTGGTGGGAACTAGTTCTGGACTGTGAACCCTGCCGGATAGATGACACCGTATGTGTGCAACCCCGTAGAGAGGTCGTAGTTTCGATCTTTGTGCACCGAGGGGCTGTTTTGAGAGTGCCTCCCAGAGGGCTGTCCGAGTGACCATTCGAGTTTCGAAGGTCCCCCGAAGGGCTGTCCCGACACACCGTCCGGGGGACTATTCGACCGCCTCCCGGAGGGCTGTCCGAGGAGGAAGACGAGGGTATACATCTCCGCGGTTGGGAGGTTGTAAATCCTAGCTGCGGGATCTGCAACGCCGTTCGTCATCGACTCTACTTCCCCTCTGCGCTAAACGAGTGGTAACGAAAGTTCAAACCTTGTATGCAGTCTCCATAGTGGTCCTGGGCTGGTGCGTAGGCAGAAATTTTTTGTTTTCTGCTGCGTTACCCTACAGTGGCATCATGAGCCGTGCTATGCATAGATTGCAGTTGCGATCTAGAATACATGGAGATGTATGGGTGTTGCACAATAATAGGTAGTAGATGAGATCTATTGCTGAAAATTATTTGTGCGGGCAGCAGATGAAATCTGTTACCCGATGTTCTGTTGCTTCCTCCTTTAATTTGCTAATCCTGATCTTGACGGCATGGTGGAATCTCACAAGTTCTGGCAATCCGCGATCCTTTCATGCTGCTCCTGAGTATGCTGATTGAAAGATCCGAAGTGCTAACAGTTCTTTGGGTTCCACCATAGTTAAGAAAGATGGATGTTTCGCATACGAAAGGGCAATGCAGATATGATCTGCACGGGGGTCATGCATATGACGAATTCAGTATGGGCCTCGAGATTTCATTATCTCGTGTTTCATACACCCGCATTGTTAATCTAGCGACTTGGATAATCATACTTGATGATGGACGTTGGTGGCTTCGGTTTATTTCGAAACCTTAGAAGCCACGTAAAACAAGTTTTGCATGAACCGATTAGAGGCGTCTAACTTGGTTTTGCAGGAGGGTTTGCAAGTGCATGTGATGTGGTATAGCATGCTCATAATAATTTGATTATGTATGAGATGACTATATAATGTAAATTGATTAACATGACATGCGTGCAAGATTCGGCATGATGGCTGGAGCCATATGATTGCACTTTAATGACCTGCGTGTCAACCTTTTGTAATGCACTTATTTTAGTAGCTATAGAGATACAATATTATCTGGTGCATTGACAAGGTGGTGGCAATCTTCGCGAAGGTTAACACCGCGGAATGCCGAAGACGAAGAAATGAAAGACTCTCCCCGTCAGAAAGGGCTATACATATCATGCTATTATGAATGCCTGAGATGTTTTATCCTTATGATGCACCCTTCTTGATTGCACCGTAGTCGCTTTTATTAGGGTGATCTCTCACAAAAATATCAAGTAGTTAGTGTTCTCCGAAGTGTAGCACCATCACGGCACCTAACTTTTCAGGGCATCACATGGACACATGGGTGCGAACGATGAGGAAGTGTGAGGCGGGTGAGTTGAGACCTCGCAGCGAGATCACTTGGTTGTCTTGATGTTCGGAGGAGCGTCCTGAGCTCAGAACACTCCCATCGAAAGATGAACCAAGAGTCACATAGAGATGTGATTGGCAAGTTGGCCTACCGATTGCAATTCCGTCACTTGAGATGGATACATCCTTGGCGTTGAATTGTAATATGGATCTTGAATCGCTCACAATCATTATGAGAGATATTGATTTGAGTGGGAGCGCACTAGTGAATTAACTTGTTAATTCTCAGTGCAATTAATTATGAACCGGTTCAAAGTGTGATTTGCATAATGTTGTAGAATAATGGCTCGCGTTTCCACCTTCCCTGTTAAATGAATAGCTGTTAAATATCTGGTTAAACCTTTACGATTGGTAACGTATGTGAGGATTCTCCTCAAGAGTGCTGAGAAGGATTTGTCCAATCGCATACTTTCGGTATTCTCCTCGCTTATGCTATGGATCATGTGACTCTCGTCCTTCGATCCAAAAGCTAGAATTCCGTTTTTTCAGTCAATTCCAATACATTTGCTTCTATGAGACCCACTTCGAAAGTTTGGATAGTTATGTGATATTCATGGAATCTGAAAATCATTTTCAGAGACAGACAAAGGCTAAAAGATATGAGATATCCAAAGCAGTGTTTTGTGTGCAAACTATTAGTAAAGGAGTTTACTATGCATTAGTACTGATAAAAGAGGGGTCCAGAAGAACGCCTGTCATATGCTGAAAGGTGAATAAAACAACAAACTTAAAGAGAAGGGAAGTGTCCGAAGGTGTTAGTGAAACTTACACACCTAGGAAGTCCGGGGCTAACGCCACTCTAAGTTGATGCTTCTTCTGAGAGTAGGAGAAATACTGAAAGTTAAACTGTTAGAAGCATAAAGGCAAAAAGAAACAAGACTGAATAATCCAGCTCATGTAGAATGTCATACAATTTTGATGTATAGAAGGCTGGTCAAAGATATAGTTCTTGGGAATTATGGTTAAACATGTTAATCACTATTATTGGATATTGTGAGTTAATCACAAGATACCCTCTCGATTGCATTCTGTTGCAACTCGATGTAAGTGTAGGAGATATGCCCTAGAGGAATCAATATAAATGTTATGATTATCTCCCTGTTCATAATTAGTTTATGTTCCATGCTATAACTGCTATGGTTCTCGAGTCTGCAAATAAACGAGGCTCGGAGGAAGACTCATATGCACGTGTGGAATAATAAACGTAAAATGTATTCCTAGTCAAGCCCTATGACTGGCTCAAGTATTGCATGATGATCCTGTTTTCCTGATCATGGGCATGACTATGCCAGCAATTTTGAGGGCACAATGTTAGCAGAACATTTGTGTTGAATCGACCCGATTGATGTTATGCTATGAGGTTCTTTCGTCACAAGTTATGGTTAATAACACAGAGAAGGTTAATGTTTGCATGATTCCTTAGACCATGAGAGTATCGAGTTTCTTCATGCTTGCTCATGAACTTTGGGGTTTGTTAAACGTCATCCGTAAATGGGTGGCTATTACGGCGGCTTACGGGTTCATGGAAAAGTGTGTCAAGTAACTTGATAGCTCAGATTGGGATTTGCTCCTCCGGCGATGGAGAGATATCTCTGGGCCCTCTCGGTGTTCGGTATCCATCATCGTCTGGCCAGACACTTTGTGATTTGATCACGGGGATGCCGAACATGGTAACGAGAAAAGAGAACAATACCGGTAACGAGGTAACTAGCATAGTGGACAAGTGTTGATCCACGGAATGCCACTGTCTCACCTCGGGTATTTGTAACAATCACGAACAACAGGAATAGCACCGCACTGGAGGTTCACTCGAATATTCATTCGTGTGGGTATAGGGGTCAATATGGGTGTCCACGGCTCCGATGTTGATCATTGATCGGAAGGGGTTCCGTGTCATGTCTATACTTCACCGAACCTATAGGTCACACGCTTAAGGTCATCTATCTGTTGAATACTAGACAGGGAGTCTGAGAGAAAATCACCGAAAAAGTTTCGGACACCGAAAAGTTTCGGACAGCGGAAAAGTTCCGCAGAGAAGAGGTCACGTGAGTTCCGGTGAAACTGAAATTTGTTTCAGGGGATACCATTAAGTCAAATGGTTTCGGCACATGCCTGATAATTCTTGGAGGATACCAGAATCATTCTGGAAACTTCTGGGAATTTTCTGGAAGAAAAACGGAAATGTTCCGGGGCTGCCGGAACCGCTTCAATGCTTTTCGCAGATTGAAATCACTAAACTGGAATTGTTCCAGAACGCATTGAAAATTATTTTAGTGGGTACTGGAAATGTTCTAAGCCCCATAAATATTTTCAGTTCGAACGGACGCTGAAAAATGTCGTCGTGAATAGTTGAAAGTGTCTTTTGGGAATTTTATGGAAAGCACCTTTTGGGAATTTCCCAAAAGGCTTCTAGATGCCTTCACTAAGAAGCCCCCTTGGGGGGGGCCCCCAAGGGGTGGCCGGCCAAGCATGGTGGGAGCTCCTTGCTCCACATGGCCACCCCTTTTTCTTTATTCTTTTATGAAAAGGCATAAAGTGGGGGTACTTTGGGGTTTTTGTATGACATCTTTACCCCTTGGCTTCCTATAAATAGAGGGAGTGGGCTCCCACAAACTCATCCCTTGCTCTCATACACAAGCCATGCATGATCTGGATTCTCTCTCCCTCCCAGCGAAATAGTTTCGTAGAGCCGAAAGGCTGTCTGGTGTTCCGGTGGGAACTAGTTCTGGACGGCGAAGCCCGCCGGATAGATGACACGTATGGTGTGCAACTCTGTAGAGAGGTCGTAGTTTCGATCTTAGTGCCCGAGGGCTGGTTCGAGATGCCTCCGAAGGCTGTCCAAGTGCGGTCCGAGTTCTGTGAGTCCCCCGAAGGGTTGTCCGAGGACCGTTCGAGTTTCGAAGGTCCTCCCGAAGGGCTGTCCGCGCATCGTCTGGGGGATGTTCGACAGCCTCCGAGGGCTGTCCGAAGGAAGACGATGGTATACATCCTCGCGGTTGGGAGTGTAAATCCTAGCTGCGGGATCTGCACCGCGATCGTCATACGACTCTACTTCCGCTGCGCTTCGAGTCGGTAACGAAATGATCAAACCTGTATGCAGTCTCCATAGTGGTCCTGGGCTGGTGCGTAGGTCGGAAAATTTTTGTTTTCTCTGCGTACCTACAGTGGCATCATGAGCCGTGCTATGCGTAGATGCAGGTTGCGATCTAGAAATACATGGAGTATTATGGGTGTTGCACAATATAATTAGGTAGTAGATGAGTTCTATTACTGAAAATAAATATTTGAGGGTAGCAGAGTGAAAATCTGTTTACCAGATGTTCTTGTTGCTTCCCTGAATTTGCGTCCGTCCTGATCTTGACAGATTGTGGAATCTCCAACAGTTCGTGGCAATCGCGATCTTTCATGCTGCTCCTGGTATGCTGATTGACAGATTAACGATAGTGCTAACATTCTTTGGGTTCCACTGTTAGTCAAAGAAGAAGTTGGATGTTTCTCAGACGAAAGGGCAATGCAGATATGATCTGCACGGGGGGTCATGCGTTATGACGAAGTCAGATCAGAGAGGCGTGCGAGATTATTATTCATCTGGTTTTCATACACCCCGCATTGGTTAACTAGCGCTTGAATTATCATACTTGATGATGGACGTTGGTAGCTTCGGTTTGTTTCGAAACCTTAGAATCCACGTAAAACAAGTTTTTGCATGAACCGATTAGGACGTCTACTTGGTTTTGCAGGAGGGTTTGCATGTGCATGTGATGTGGTATAGGGTCAGTGCTCATAATAATTTGTTATAGGTATGAGAATGACTATATGATGTTAAATTGATAACATGACCTGGTGTCCATGATTATGGGCATGGATGGCTGGAGCCATATGATTGCACTTAAAAATCGACCGTGCGTGTACAACCTTGTGTAATGCCACATTATTGTATTAGCATAGGGATAGCCAATAATTATCTGGTGCATCGAAGTGGTGGCCTCAATCTTCTTTTCGCGAAGTGTGAACACCGACGCAATGCGCGAAGACGAAGAAATACAAGACTTCTCCGTCAGACAAGGGCTATACCAGTTCATGCTATTATGAATTGCCTGAGATGTTTATCCTATGATGCACCCCTCTTGATTGCGCCGGGCAGGTCGCTTTATATAGGGTGATCCTCAAACAAACATATCAGTAGTTAGGGTTCCCCAAGTGTAGCACGTCACGGCACCTAACTTTTCGGTGGTATTCACATGCTACATGGGTACGATACGATTAGGATTGGAGTGAGGGGTGTGAGTTGAGACGTCGCAGCGAGAATCAACTTGGTTTGCTTGACGTTCAGGCATGAAAGTCATGAGCTCGGAACACACGCATCGAAAGATGACAAGAGTTACAAGAGATGGATTGGCAAGTTTGCCTTACCGATTGAGATTTTCGTCATCAGTGATTGCTACCTCAATGCGGCCGTTGAATATGAAATGCGGATAGTTGAAATCCTCACAATCAATAATGGAGAGATATGATGTTGAGTGGGGAAGCGCAACTGTAGAATTAATTCTTTTAATCTCAGTGCAATTGATTTTGAACACTGTCTGAAGTGTGATTTGCATAATAGTTGAGAATACTGGCTCGCATTTCCAACCTTCCCTATTAAAAGATGAAATAGCCCGTGTTTAAAATTGGTTAAAACTTTACGGTTGGTAACGTAAGTAATGTGAGGATGGGTCCTCAAGAGTGCCGAAAGGACTTTGTCCTTAATCGCATACTTTTCGTATTCTCTCGCTTATGCTATGGAGATCATGTACTCCTCGTCCGTTGATCCAAAACTAGAATTTCCATTTTCAGTCAGCGCAATATGTTTGTTTCCATGAGACCCAACTTCGAAAGTTTGGTGTTATGGTGATATATCATGGAATCTGAAATTATTTTCAGAGGACAGACAAAGGCTAAAAATATGAGATAGCAAAAGCATGTTTGTTTGCAAAACTATTATAAAGGAGTTTAACTATGCACTAAGCGATAAGAGAGGGATCCAGAAGAAGCCTGTCTATTGATGAAAGGTGAAATAAAAAACCACTTAAAGAGAACGGAGATGGTGTCGAAGGGTGTTAGTAGGACTTTCCTGCCTAGATGAAGTCGGGGCTAACGCACTATTAAGTTTCGTGCTTTTTTCGAGCAGTCGAGAAATACTGAAATGTTAAAACTGTTAGAAAGAAGGCAGAAAGAAAGAGAAGTAATATCAGCTATGTATGATGTCATAGCAAGTTTTTTGATTATAAGAAGGCTGGTCACAAGATATAGTCCTTGGAATTATGATTAAATTGTTAATCACTGTTCTTGGGTATTGTGAGTTAATCACCAAAGATACCCGCTCGATTGCTTCTGTTGCCAACTCGATGTAAGATACTACTTATGGCCTGAAAGACTAGCCAGAAGAAAATAGAGTTTTAGGATACACGGGAGAACATAGTAAATGTTACTATACCTTCCATCGGTTGGTAGGAAAAGAAGGAAAAGAAGAAGAGGGAAAGGGAAAGGAAGAAGAGGAAGAGGAGGAGAAAAAGAATAAGAAAAAGAAGAAGAAGAAGAAGAAGAAGAAGAAGAAGAAGAAGAAGAAGAAGAGGAAGAAGAAGAAAAAGAAAAAGAGGAAAAAAGAAGAAGAGGGGAAGAAGAAGAAAAAGACACGTTTTTATACTTTCTTATTTAGGGTTCTTTAGTTGAATGTTTTTATACTGCTAGCTAGTTGCCTAGTTTGCTGACCCAAAGAAGTTAAAATAGTTATTATATGAAATTCAACTAAAGTCAACATTTTTGACGACTAGTGCTACTAATAAATTCAACTAGAGCCATCATATGTCCACAAGTGCATTATTTTTTGAATGAGAAATGATAACTTGGTGTAGTTGATTATCTTCTGCTGCTTATCAGAGATGGGGGGAAGCCGCCACCGCAGACTCTGCTCTGCCACACCGGAGTACGAGTTGGATGCTTTCGAGTTCTTCAGTATCATACTTGGGACTTCAGTATCATCCACGAGGCAGGTATATAAAAGGAGAGATCTCCCCTTCACCCATCTCATTATGATAACTCTGTTGTTTGCTACATCACTCATTGTCCCAAACTGCAGAGGCTGCCTGACACTTTTATGAACATGCTGGGTGAAGATCCGCCAAATAATGTGAAGCTGCGACAGGCCGGCAGCGGGTTTCGCAGGCTGTGGGACGTGGAGTTGGTGATCAAGGAGGGCTACATGTACCTGTGTCGTGGCTGGGAGAAGTTCTACCGTGCCTACGACCTGCGGCAGGGGTAGTTGCTTCTCTTCAGGTACGACGATGACGCCACCATGCTCATCGTGAAGGTGTTCAACGCGACTATGTGTTGCATGCGCTATGCTGACGACGATGATGCCAGTACGTTCTGCCTCTTCTTATTCCTCTACATTTGGCTTTGTCTCGCATCGATTGTTAACGGTCATTGTTGCATTTGGACAGGCAATGGGAGCAGCAGCAGCGACACTGGCTACAGCCAAAGCAGCAGCGATTCTGGCTGTAGCAAAAGCAATAGCGATTCTGGCTGTAGCAAAAGCAACAGCAAGGAGGATGATCCGGACTGGAGTGGGGAAGAAGAGGAGCAGAGTGGGCATCAGGCTGAGGATTACCTAGCGATGGTGGTGGCTGAGGATGACCTAGCGATGGTCGTGCCTGTCCTGCCTGAAGATGGCCTCGCGATGGTGGTGGTGCCTGACAATGACCTCGCGCCGGTGGGCGACATGACCACGCCAATTGTGGTAGAAGACTACATCCCACTGCCTCCATCGCCTCGCCGCTCTTGGTGCATCAGGCTGAGGAAGGAGAAGGAGAAGAACAATGAGAACTGAACTAGGTCAGGTAGGTTTGATCTCCAAAATGATCTATATATACTTAGCTTTGTTTCCTCCGAAATGACATAAGTTAGCTCTAATATGCTTAGTTACCTATGTTAGCTCTAATATGCTTAGTTACCTATGTTAGCTCTAATATGCTAAGTTATCTCTACTATGCTTACTTTCCTATAGGTTAACTCCAAAATTACTTATGTTAGCACAAAATGACCAAGTTTACATAATAAGCTTATAGTCTTCTTCTTCTTCTTCTTCTTCTTTCTTCTTATTCTTCTAGTATTCTTCTAGTATTTTTAGTTTCTTTTTTTTCTTCTTCTTCGTTCTTTCTTCTTCTTCTTTCTTCTCTCTTTCTTCTTCTTCTTCTTCTTCTCTTCATTTTCTCTAGGATAGCTCCATTTTACTTAAGTATGCTTACTTCTTATAGTCTTGTTCTTCTTCTTCATTTTATTCTTCTTTTTCTAACATCTTGTTTATCATTTTGCAGATTTGATTTAATTCACGGAAGCTTGCATGGATGGAGTGCTTCTTTTCCATTTGTGCTTTTATTTTGTATCAATGAACTTGCATGGTTGAAACTTGTTATATGGATGGATGGATAATGGTGTTGGATGAATGATGTGAAACTTTTGTAATATGTAAGGATGGAACTATATATGTGTTGGTTATGTATGTATATATGATGAAACTAGTGTGTTGGATATGCTTGTTGTGTATATATGTATATCTGCGAATTGCTGTCAAATTGAATGAATTAAATTAAAAACAGGGCTGTACAGGCTCTTTGCTGTCAGCTAGCTGACGGCAAACATGCCACGTGGCAGCTACCTGTGATTCCTGGGACTGGCATGTTTGAGCACTTTGCCGTCTGCCAGCGGACGACAAAGACGTTAGCCTCTTTGCCATCCGCTGGCTGACGGCAAAGCACGCCGTTAACCCCTAACGGCCCTCACCCCACCTCACTGCCGTCCACGATCTTTGCCGTCTGCTGGCCACCAGAGGCGGACGGCACAATCCTTTGCCGTCCGTTTCCAGGAAGCGGACGGCAAAGAAGGCCTTTGCTGGCACGTGTTCATCCGGACATTTTGCCGTCTGCTGGCGGACGGCAAAGAGGTTTGCCATCTGTGATCTATGCCTTTGCCGTCCGCCGTGGTGGACGGCAAAGAAGCTGATTCCAGTAGTGGTATGGATATTCGGCGAAAAAAAACATACAATAAACAGGAACAGGCACTGGGCACTGGATCAATATGTTAGTCCCAAAAATAATATATAAAGTTGCCAGAAGTATATGAAAGTTGTAGAATATTGACATGAAACAATCAAAAATTATAGATACGAGGGAGACGTATCAGCAGCCATTCGTGTATTTGCCGGCGAACCGGCGACGGGTTCGATCCGAACGGCTAGAGGCGGATTCAGTACCTGCATGCAGCCGGGAGGCCTTGCCGGGGCTTTGCAGTCTAGTACCTGGCCAGTCCATGCTAGGGCGTGCCCTCCGGCAACCGGGGTGAGCTCAAATCGGGCCGGATCAGCTCCAAATCCGGCCGCCGGATGCGCTGAAATCATGCGGTTGGGGTTTGACATGTCTGGGCATCGAGAAAATGGGGGATGTGAAGGGGAGGGCCTGGGCTTCGTGGTCGTGCTGCACAGCGCACGCCCGAGAAAAATGGCGGCGGTGGCGGCGGCCAGGGCAGGGTGGGGGGTGGGTGCGGCTGGAGAGGGGGAGGGGAATAGAAAAAGGGGCGCATGTGACCCGACGGGCGGGCCAGGGGAGGACATGGGCACGCGCCACGTGCCGTCCGCGCGTGTCCGTTCGGCCGCAAACGCGGCTCAATTTTGGGCTGGGAATGGATTGAAAGCGGAGGAAAATCGGATGACGATTCGTTTGCGGCCGCGTGCTGGGCAGCATGTTCTGTCCGTTTGCCTCCAAACGGACGCGGACGGACTCGATGGGGTCGCGCGCCAAAGTGGCCTCAAAAAGTGTCCATATTGGGGTAAACGGACACATGCAACGACCTAATGCGCAACTCCATCCGCAAAAAGCATTCATTTCTGGTCCGGCTCACCCCATCCCAGGTGCAAGATTGATCCCACTTTGCGGTCGAGTGGACACTGGACGGACGCAGGAAAGCGTCCTCCGCACGCGCTATTGTCCGGGCCTGACCCAGCTGTCAGCCACCCACCTACCTCCCTTTTTCTCTCTCGCCACGCCGGCGCTCAGCGCGGGCGGCCCCGGCGGCGCCACAGCCGGCGGACCAACCAGCACTAGGTGCGGTGGGCAAGCGCACGGGCGTGGCGGGCCATGGCGAGTGCACGAGGCACGGTGGGCGGCTGGCAGCGCACGGCGGGGCGTGGCGAGCAGGCGTGCCGTGCCCGGCTGCAGACGCAGGCGAGGGCTCGTTGCGGCGGCCTGCGCAGGCCGTCGCGCGGGCGGACGCACAGCAGGCGGGGCCGCGGGGGGGGGGGGAGGGGGGGGGGGGGAGGGGGGGTGGGGGGACGCGCAGCGTGCTCGGGCGACGGTGGGGCAGGCGAGCGCGCTGCGGTGGCGAGGCTGGGGGGCGGCGGGTGCGGCAGGGCTGGGTGGGCAAGGCGCGGTGAGGCGGCAGGACGCGGCGGGCGGCAGGCGTGGCGGGCACGCGGTTGCGCAGGCGACCTCGGCTGCTGCTGCAGCAGCCCCGTTCGGCGAGCACGTCGGGCAGTGCGCTGGGGCGAGCTACGGGAGAGTATGGAGCGGGCGCGCGGCTGGACGTGTAAAACCGGACGTGCTTGTCCGTTTTTTTTTCAAACGGACAAAATCCGAATAAATCGGACGTCCGTTTGGGACCTAGCGTTGGAGTTGGTCTAAAAAGGGGATGAAAGACAACTTGGGTCCCGGTTAAAGAAAAAATGACTCGTGTGAAAAGAGCTTCCCGATAGAAGAGGCAATTGCGCGTAAAACAACGTGAAGTGTTTTTCCTTGAACCGTGTATAGCCTGCTATAGCGTTTTGAGTAGAGTGACGCTAAATGACCGGCTATAGAATTTATATACAATTTTTTGATTTTTTTTAAAAAAAAATCGACTCCAACCTCGCTATAGCTTCACTATAGCTGATTCGGAGGACCGCTGCTATATGGCATAGCATGCTATTTAAAACAATGAGAACTAAAGATGCGGAATTAAGGCGTCTCCAACGCTGACCCCCAAAACAAACACAGTATTCGCCTGTGGACATGAATGTGTGAGACGACCATCCAACCACATCCCCTAACGTTTGCACAGGTCCGGCCAATTTGAAATTCAAATGCATGGTGCCCGTATCACATGGATATTCCTCCATGCCCGGCATTCATGACCAGACAAGTTGCGGTGATGCAGACTCAAAGAATAGGAGCGGCGCCGCGTTGATGTTGACACAATAAGGCACGTGCCTGGCGGCGGTTGCCGGGGACTGTATGGCGACCTGCTGGGCAGCGTATAAGTAGGAGGCTTGTATTGATCCGGCCAAGACGGTGTCTGCATGGATGGCGACGCTTGCCCTACACCACGCTCGCTCCAACAAACCCGTCGCCGCGACCACCACCCCCGTCGCCCAACTTTTTGGGTGGCCCCTCCTCCTTTACCTTATGTTTGAGGTGCGGACTTCTCGTGTTGTCGAATTGATCTTTCGGGTGGCCGCCTTCGTCGGATCCTCCACCACCGCCGTCTCTGGAAGCTTTTCGTATGGGTCCATTCAGCGGCGGCGAAAAAAGGCGGGAATTAGGGTGGAGAGCGGTGGGATGGTAGAGGAGAGGGTTGAGAAAGGGGGGTTTTGCCGCAAAAACAGTGCGACCAACTCCAAATGTGTGGGCTCCGTCTTAGTTTTGGGTGGTTCGGAGTCTTACGTGGCTGATGTCCAGACTCTCGCAAAGCCACCTAGTTTTCTTTTGGTTTGTGGAAAACAGATACCCGAACTGGTCCACGGACAAATGCGGGACATCGTTGAATTGCATGCATTGTCCGGACGCTTGCGGGAGGTTTGGGGTCGGTGTTGGAGATGCCCTTACTCCTTTAGGGCAACTCCAATGGTGTGCATTCAATCAGACACACAAAATATCAATGAGCACACCTAGACGGACGTGTTCATGGACAACACTAGAGGAGCCGGCCGTCCAAACCAGTGCACCAAATGTTCGCCCCAGGCCCGATCTCCTTCATTTGATGTGCATATGTAGATCAATAGCAGTTTAGGATATGTATAAATAGATGCAAATATATATCATCACAACCAAAAAGCATCGATGTTCATTAAGTTTCTACATCCAACCGATCCCAAAAGATGGCAACCAGTTGTCTGTTCAAAAGATGTCAAATTTTTGCCTCCTAGTCCATCTGTCCATGCCAAAGTATTGACTCTTCAGCTAGCTAGTCTGAAGCGCCCGCTTAACGCTTCAACATGCTAGCACCATACACTTGCAATGTGATCTTAAATCACTAAAATGTAAAATCTAAGTCATTGGTTATCCAACACTTGTTTACATGCAATTTTGTGGGGTTCACCTTTCAATCCCTTTGTTGCAAACTGTTGGAACTTAAGCTAGTTAATGCATTAGTTCTTTGAGATATTAATTACCAAAATCCACCAAGAGGATTAGATGCACTTCCAATTTTCATTACCCGGTTTTGAGAAAGCCAGTGTGTCCTATACAGTTGCAAGAAAAGTAAAGTTGGGATCATTGGTATGAAATAGAGACAGAACAAACATCAACATCACATTCCACCATACCAAGGATAAACCACATCATAAAACTAGATAGTAGGTAGATTGGTTTCTGAGCCAATTTGAGCTTCTCACCCCACAACTATTGACGGGCATATTAATCGAGAGTCAGGGTCGTGAAATGAAATAACAGAGATTAAACTCAATGAAAAATCTTGTTACCTGCTTGCCATTATTTTTTGAGAACATAATTTAGTTCTGAAATTCGGTTCTTATCCTTGGGGCTGGTATTAACCAAAAGAACTTAGGGCCTCTTCGGTTGTGGAACTTTTATAATAATATTGGAGGATTTGAATCCTAAGGATTTTTTTCATATTACTACTGTTCTTATTATTATTTTTTATTTCTTGAGAAAAGTTGATATGATGGTACTACTATTCTTTTGTTCCTATTGCTTGTGAAAAACAGATGAAGAAAAGGTATCGTTGGAAAATAAATTTCAAAAATTTATTGCCGATTGTCATGTTAGTCTACGTTAGTTATGTTAATTTAAGCCAAGAGCTGAACCAAAATTTTGGTTCTACGAAATTTGGTCCTTGATGTGTCACAAACCGATCGTTAAGCAACTTGGAAAGATTGAGTTTCTTTAAAGATCGAAGACCCAACTCGACCGGTTCAGTCTAATTTTAACTTTGCCCTCTAACTTGCTTTACATAGTATATACTCCCTCCGTTTCTTTTTAGTCTGCATATAACTTTTGTCTGAAGTCAAAGTATCTTTACTTTGACCAAAGTTATAGAAAAAAGTATCAACATTTACAAGGCCAAAGGGATATCTTTAGATTCATTATGAAATGTAGTTTCATATTATGTATTTTTGATATTCTAGATGTTGATATTTTTTTTATACAAATTTGGTCAAAGTTGGTGAAGTTTGACTCGACATAAATCTTATATGCGGAGTAAAAAGGAACCGAGAGAGTATGTTATTAAAATAGTTGTTGGCCTAAAACGTTGTATTGCTCATTGTCTTGCTTAGTATTTACGCCATGTCTTTATTTCCTGTTTCTAGATTTGCGGCTTCAGTTTGTTTTTGTGTTCCTAGTTTAGTTTACCTTGCCGTTATTCTCGTTATTATCTCATAGAAGGGCGATATTAGTAAGCTATTTCTATGTGATGACTGACGTGAAAATGCTGCTAGTCATGCTCAACCTTTGCTCCCGTCGTTTGAAACATTTATACTGCGGTGAACCGTGCGTTTGTGATCATCAAGATAACTTTCTTGGTCCGTTGCGAGAAGCACAGGGCACAAAGCTAATTTTGGATGTATACAATGGTTCAAAGAGGATTAATAGGAGTAATCTCTATTAGTATCATAAATAGAAAGGTCAGTGGACTTATTTTATTCTTCATGGCATACTAATTGCATATTCCGGTTGCTTCAATAGCACCATTGAAGTGGAAACAAATACATACTACTAAAATACCACAAGATGAGATTATTTTTTCTCCAGGAGAGCCTTAAAGGTAATTGGAAATGTAAACTGGGGTGGACCATAGTAGAACGCAGCGGCTGTCAGCTTGGCGGCCCTATCTGTCATGAACTCAGGGTCCCAGAACCAGTAACCGTCTGGGTTGTAGCAGTACGTCCAGTCTGGGTAGCCCCACTGGCTGCACGAGTCCTGGGTATTCACTAGCCCTACACGTCGTACAACACAACAATTATACAATGAAACAAACCACAATTAAATGAACATTGGACACATGTGCATCATGGTAAATAGAGTATAGGTGCTTGGTAATTTTCAACAGCAAAAGAGTATTTTTGATGTGCTGCGTACCATAATTTGCTGGGTGGCCGAAGACAGCCGTGGTGAAGCTGTAGAAGTCGCCGATGGAGTAGGAGAGCCCCGGTTTCTTGGACGAGAGGCTGGCCATGAGGGGCTTGAGGGCGGCGTCAAACGCGGTGGCGTTTTCGTTCAGACTTTGGTCGCAGACATAGTTGTAGTTGTAGGGCTGCGGCTTGCAGCCGATGAGGCCAACGTTGACGATGGCCATCTTCCTGGCGCCCATGTCATAGAGGGACGAGATGGCTTCCCCGTAAAGAGTGATCAGCTCCTGGAGCTCGGTCTGTGATCGTCACTACTAGAAAAAGGGCTATAGCTAATATAGACATTAGTGACGCACTATATATAGCAGTGGCGTACCACACATGGGTGCGTCACTAATGTTTATATTACTAATGGCGCACCTTGTGTGTGGTGCACCACCGCTAAGTTTCTCCTGGGCACACCCCCCTCCCCAGACTTACCAGTGGCGCACCGTGGTTTGGTGCGCCATTACTAGTCTAGTTTTAACTAGTAATGGCGCACCACACCCACGGTGCGCCACTACTAACATTTTTTTTTCAATTTTTTTTTCAAAACTAGTAATGGCGCATCACACACCAGGTGCGCCATTAGTAACCCTGATTACCAATGGCGCATTCTTAGGAGGTGCGCCATTGGTAACCTGAGAGCAGCTAGATATTTTTGACAGCCACCTACCACACTCACTTTCCCCACTTCATTCTCTCCACCTCTACCAAGCTTGGTCTCGGCTGCCTCCTCCTCCTCACATCATTTGCACCATAGATTCACCCAAATTAAGTGGTTAAATTTCCTTTTTTTTGATAGATAAGTAAGGGGAAAGCTTTCTTTATGTTCTAGATCTACGTAGTGCGCCACTAATGTCTATATTATGCGCTATTTGGCTGTGGCGCATCACATACATAGTGCGCCACTAATGTCTATATTAGCTATAGCCCTTTTTCTAGTAGTGATCTACTTTTTTATCCCTCCAACAACGTACACACTTTTTATGGCCTAGATATACGTATGTTTATGGTGTTGCATATGTTTGTGTTTGCAGGTACCGGTATTTGAAATGCGATAGTTGCCAATATTTTGCCGGAATGTTGATTCATTTCCGTTTCGGTGAGAATTTGGCACTATGCATTCTTTTTGGTCCTATTTTTAGGCAAAGTCATGCCAAATTTTTTTTTGGTTCTAAAATATCGTTTTGCTCTACCTCGCAGGCGACCATGGTCCGCACGATGACCGAAGGCATCGTGAATAGGTTTTTGAGCTCCGCGAAGGCCGAGATGCTTCAAAAGAACGAGACGGAGATAAGATGTCCGTGTCGAAGATGCAAGCTGAAGAGCCTTATGGACCCGGATTTCAGACAGGTGCGGGACTACCTGCTCTTGCGTGGTTTCATGGATGGCTATCGGTGGCAAGGTGATGAAGATGATTATGAAGTCGTCCATGGGGGCTGGGCAAGAAATAAGGAAGGGCAGCAAGACAATAGAGGCGAGGGCGGGCGAGAAGACGAAGAATCTCCAGGACATGATCACGAAGTAGATGCAGGACACAGTCATCATGTAGAAGATGCCGGACATGATGATGAGGAAGATCAAGACGAAGGGCATGATCATGAAGATGAAGATGCCGGAGCGGACGACGATGGACCATCGATGGGCTGGGTGCAGGACCCTCATATTCAAGAGCTGCTTCTCAAGAAGACGGGTAACGCAAGAGCTGCCGCCCGAGAGAAAGCCAAGCTGGATCAACTGGAGATAGACGCGGTTACTCCATTGTATGAAGGATGCAGGCCCGAGGATACCCGCCTGAAAGTAACGCTCATGGCTCTGGAGATGAAGGTAAAACACAAAATGACCGACGCATGCTTCGACGAGAACATGTCATTCTGACACGAACGTCTTCCCAAGGGGAACAAGTGCCCGACCAGTTTCGAGGAGGCGAAGAAAATCGTGTGTCCTCTGGATTTACCGCACGTGAAATACCATGTGTGCATGAACGATTGCATCATTTATCGGGACGAGCACGCGGAGTCTACCATATGTCCAGTGTGCGGCGTCACTCGATACAAGAAGAGGAAGAAAGCTCCTCGAAAAGTGGTGTGGTACTTTCCGATCACTCCTCGTCTGCAGCGGTATTTCGCGGACCCTAAGCTAGCAAAGCTCCTGTGTTGGCACGCGGATAGGGAGGAGAAGAAGCAAGAAGATGACGGAAATGATCCGGAGATAAATAAAAAAGACAAGATGCTGAGTCACCCTAAGGATGCGAGCCAGTGGCAAGCGTTGAACTTCGAACACCCAGAATTTGGGGATGATCCAAGGAACATCGTGCTGGGCGCGAGCACCGATGGAATCAATCCGTTTGGCAGCCAGAGAAGCACACATAGCACCTAGCCTGTGTTTATGTGGATGTACAACCTTCCCCCCTGGATGTGCATGAAGAGGAAGTACATTCACATGAGTATGCTAATTGAAGGGCCGAAACAACCAGGGAACGACATCAATCTATATCTGGGGCTGCTGAAAGAGGAGCTAGACACGCTGTGGAAAACGCCAGCCAATACGTGGGACGCCGCAGCAAAAGAATATTTCCCTATGAGAGCCGCACTGCTCACGACGGTGCACGACTATCTCGGTTACGGATATGTCGCGGGGCAGGTGGTCCACGGATTTTGTGCATGCGTCAGGTGCATGGATGACACAATGTATCGCTAGCTAGATAGAGATCCCGGGTCTTCGAAAACCGTGTTCATGGGACATCGAAGGTGGCTTCGCGACGATGACGCATGGAGAAAACGCAAGGATCTGTTCGATGGTGAAACCGAACCCCGAAGACGCCCGCGTACGAGGAGCGGCGAGGAAATAGACGAGCTGTTGAAAAATTGGAAAGAGTGCCCACCGCCGGGAAAGAAGCGAAAGGCGCCAGAGCCGCTGCTGAAGGTATGGAAAACGAGGTCTGTTTTCTGGGACTTGCCGTACTGGAAGATCCTCCGTGTGCCTCACAGCCTTGATGTCATGCATATCACGAAGAACGTGTGCGAGAGTCTGCTTGGTACCCTGCTCAACATGCCAGAGAGGACCAAAGATGGGCCGAAAGCAAGGGCAGACTTGCAATCAATGGGCATCAGGGAGGAGCTTCACGCAAAACGCCCTAATGATGATGATGATGAGGCGAAGGACACGGAAAGTCATCGCAAAGGCAAAAAGGCCAAGAAGATCGAATATGACTGCCCTCCCGCGTGCTTCACTCTAAGTCAGGAGGAGATCGAGCAGTTTTTTGTTGGAAATATGCCCTAGAGGCAATAATAAAATGGTTATTATTATATTTCCTTGTTCATGATAATTGTCTGTTATTCATGCTATAATTGTGTTATCCGGAAATCGTAATACATGTGTGAATACATAGACCACAACATGTCCCTAGTAAGCCTCTAGTTGACTAGCTCGTTGATCAATAGATGGTTACGGTTTCCTGACCATGGACATTGGTTGTCATTGATAATGGGATCACATCATTAGGAGAATGATGTGATGGACAAGACCCAATCCTAAGCCTAGCACTAGATCGTGTAGTTCGTTTGCTAAAGCTTTTCAAATGTCAAGTAACTTTTCCTTAGACCATGAGATTGTGCAACTCCCGGATACCGTAGGAGTGCTTTGGGTGTACCAAACGTCACAACGTAACTGGGTGGCTATAAAGGTGCACTACGGGTATCTCCGAAAGTGTCTGTTGGGTTGGCACGAATCGAGACTGGGATTTGTCACTCCGTGTGACGGAGAGGTACCTCTGGGCCCACTCGGTAGGACATCATCATAATGAGCTCAATGTGATCAAGGAGTTGTTCACAGGATGATGTGTTACGGAAACGAGTAAAGAGACTTGCCGGTAACGAGATTGAACAAGGTATCGGTATACCGACGATCGAATCTCGGGCAAGTATCGTACCGATAGACAAAGGGAATTGCGTACGGGATTGATTGAATCCTCGACATCGTGGTTCATCCGATGAGATCATCGAGGAGCATGTGGGAGCCAACATGGGTATCCAGATCCCGCTGTTGGTTATTGACCGGAGAGTCGTCTCGGTCATGTCTGCGTGTCTTCCGAACCCGTAGGGTCTACACACTTAAGGTTCGGTGACGCTAGGGTT
This sequence comes from Thinopyrum elongatum, assembly GCA_011799875.1. Taxonomy (NCBI): domain Eukaryota; kingdom Viridiplantae; phylum Streptophyta; class Magnoliopsida; order Poales; family Poaceae; genus Thinopyrum; species Thinopyrum elongatum. The sequence goes on from CM022303.1 coordinate 73,865,650, forward strand.
GTAGAGATATTAGTATGCGGTAACCCGAAAGTTGTTCGGAGTCCCGGATGAGATCCCAGACGTCACGAGGAGTTCCGGAATGGTCCGGAGGTAAAGAATTGTATATAGGAAGTCCAGTTTCGGCCACCGGGAAGGTTTCGGGGGTAATCGGTATTGTACCGGGACCACCGGAAGGGTCCCGGGGGTCCACCGGGTGGGGCCACCTATCCCGGAGGGCCCCATGGGCTGAAGTGGGAAGGGAACCAGCCCCTGGTGGGCTGGTGCGCCCCCCTATGGGCCTCCCCTGCGCCTAGGGTTGGGAACCCTAGGGGTGGGGGGGCGCCTCCACCTGGCTTGGGGGGCAAGCCACCCCCTTGGCCGCCGCCCCTCCCCTCAGATTGGATCTGAGGGGGCCGGCCCCCTCTCCCCTTCCCCCTATAAATAGTGGAGGGGTGGGAGGGAGGAGACACCCCAGCCCCTGGCGCCTCCCTCTCCTCCCGTGACACCTCTCCCTCTCGTTGGTGCTTGGTGAAGCCCTTCCGAGATCCCGCTGCTTCCACCACCACGCCGTCGTGCTGCTGGATCCTCATCAACCTCTCCTTTCCCCTTGCTGGATCAAGAAGGAGGAGACGTCTCTCCCAACCGTACGTGTGTTGAACACGGAGGTGCCGTCCGTTCGGCGCTCGGTCATCGGTGATTTGGATCACGACGAGTACGACTCCATCAACCCCGTTCTCTTGAACGCTTCCGCTCGCGATCTACAAGGGTATGTAGATGCACTCCCCTCTCTCGTTGCTAGATGACTCCATAGATTGATCTTGGTGATGCGTAGAAAATTTTAAAATTCTGCTACGATCCCCAACATTTTTCACCTGCCTCGTAGGAGTAAAACTTTCTTACGGTTACGCGGGAAGATAAGCAGATACCTAGACTCAGCGAAGCAGAAGTTCAGCGGGATGAAGTCTCACGACTGTCACGTGCTGATGACGCAGATATTTCCAGTTGCAATCCGTGGGATCATGGACGCGCATGTCTGTGAAACGCTATTTGGCCTATGCAACTTTTTCGACGTCATCTCTCGGAAGTCGGTTGGCGTGAGGCAACTCAGAAGGCTACAGGAAGAGATCGTGGTGATACTATGCGAGCTTGAGATCTACTTCCCGCCCACATTCTTCGACGTTATGGTGCATCTGCTGAACCATATCGTGGAGGATATCATCCAACTCGGGCCGACGTTCCTGCACAGCATGATGCCGTTCGAAAGGATGAATGATTTCATCAAAGGATACGTTCGCAACAGGGCACGTCCAGATGGAAGCATAGCCAAGGGCTTTCTGACCGAAGAGTGCATCTCCTATTGCACGAATTATCTAGGCATCGAGAACCCCGTTGGTCTGCCCGTCAACAGGCACCTCGGCAGGCTCGCTGGATGGGGTCACCGCGAGGGTCGCCGCGAAATGCATGTCGACTTCAAGGGTCGACTCGCCGACTTTGAAAGAGCAAACCTAGTCGCGCTACAACACATAGACGTTGTCGATCCTTGGGTGGTAGGGCACAAAACCTTTATTGAGAAGACGTACAATGACCGAGGCCAACAGAGGACGGACGGAGATATAATCAAAGAGCACAACTCATGTTTCACGCGTTGGTTCAAGGAGAAGCTTCTGTCGTACCCTTTACATGAGGATTCTTCCGCGGAAGAAAAACTCATATTCGCCTTGTCACAGGGCGCCGAGCACAACCTGATGACCTATGAGGCGTACGATATCAACGGCTACACATTCTACACCGAGGAAAAGGACATGAAGAGCAATTATCAGAACTCCGGGGTAATGATGGAATCCTACACCGGTAACGACAAGGACAGATACTACGGAAGGATCGAGGAGATCTGGGAGCTGAGCTACGCTGGAGATGTAGGAGATATGCCCTAGAGGCAATAATAAATGTTATTGATTATCTCCCTGTTCATAATTAGGTTTATGTTCCATGCTATAACTGCTATGGTTCTCGAGTCTGCAAATAAAACGAGGCTCGGAGGAAGACTCATATGCACGTGTGGAATAATAAATGATAAAATGTATTCCTAGTCAAGCCTCTATGACTGGCTCAAGTATTGCATGATGATCCTGTTTTCCTGATCATGGGCATGACTATGCTAGCAATTTTGAGGGCACAATGTTAACAGAACATTTGTGTTGAATCGACCCGATTGATGTTATGCTATGAGGTTCTTTCGTCACAAGTTAATGGTTAATAACACAGAGATGGTTAATGTTTGCATGATTCCTTAGACCATGAGAGTATCGAGTTTCTTCATGCTTGCTTCATGAACTTTGGGGTTTGTTAAACGTCATCCGTAAATGGGTGGCTATTACGGCGGCTTACCGGTTCATGGAAAAGTGTGTCAAGTAACTTGATAGCTCAAGATTGGGATTTGCTCCTCCGGCGATGGAGAGATATCTCTGGGCCCTCTCGGTGTTACGGTATCCATCATCGTCTGGCCAGACACTTTGTGATTTGATCACGGGGATGCCGGAACATGGTAACGAGAAAAGAGAACAATACCGGTAACGAGGTAACTAGCATAGTGGACAAGTGTTGATCCACGGGAATGCCAACATGTCTCACCTCGGGTATTTGTAACATATCACGAAGCAACAGGAATAGCACACGGCAACTGGAGGTTCACTCGAATATTCATTCGTGTGGGTATAGGGGTCAATATGGGTGTCCACGGCTCCGATGTTGATCACTGATCGGAAGGGGTTCCGTGTCATGTCTATACTTCACCGAACCTATAGGGTCACACGCTTAAGGGTCATCTATCTGCTGAATACTAGACAGGGAGTCTGAGAGAAAATCATCGAAAAAGTTTCGGACACCGAAAAGTTTCGGATAGCGGAAAAGTTCCGCAGAGAGAGGTCACCGGATGAGTTCCGGTGAAACTGAAAAGTTGTTTCAGGGGATACCATTAAGTCAAAATGGTTTCGGCACATGCCTGATAATTCTTGGAGGATACCAGAATCATTCTGGAAACTTCTGGGAATTTTCTGGAAGAAAAACCGGAAATGTTCCGGGGCTGCCGGAACCGCTTCAGATGCTTTTCGCAGATGAAATCACTAAACTGGAATTGTTCCAGAACGCATTGAAAATTATTTTAGTGGGTACTGGAAATGTTCTAAGCCCACATAAATATTTTCAGTTCGAACGGACGCTGAAAAATGTCGTCGTGAATAGTGAAAGTGCTTTTTGGGAATTTTATGGAAAGCACCTTTTTGGAAATTCTAAAAGGGCCTTCTAGAAGGGGAAGGAGGGCATGGCACCTCATGGGGGGGTCCCCCCCCAAGGGTGGCCGGCCAAGGAGGTGGAGCACCATGGTGCTCCACATGGCACTCCCATATGGCATATTCCCTTTTGGAAAGGGATATTCCAAGGGCACTTTGGGGTTTTTGTGTGACAATTTTACCCCTTGGCTAGCCTATATATAGGAGTGATCTTGGCAGCCATTTCCCCATCCTTAGCTCTCACACAAGCCATGCATGATCTGGCATTCTCTCTCCCTCCCAGCCAAATAGTTTCGTAGAGCCGAAAGGCTGTCTGGGTTCCGGTGGGAACTAGTTCTGGACGGCGAAGCCCTGCCGGATAGATGACACCGTATGTGTGCAACTCTGTAGAGAGGTCGTAGTTTCGATCTTAGTGCCCGGAGGGCTGTCCAAGTGACGGTCCGAGTTCTGTGAGTCCTCCCGAAGGGCTGTCCGAGTGACCGTTCGAGTTTCGAAGGTCCTCCCGAAGGGCTGTCCGCGACATCGTCTGGGGGACTGTTCGACAGCCTCCTGGAGGGCTGTCCGAAGGGAAGACGAGGGTATACATCCTCGCGGTTGGGAGGTTGTAAATCCTAGCTGCGGGGATCTGCACCGCCGATCGTCATCGACTCTACTTCCGCTGTGCTACGAGTCGGTAACGAAAATGATCAAACCTTGTATGCAGTCTCCATAGTGGTCCTGGGCTGGTGCGTAGGTCAGAAATTTTTGTTTTCTGCTGCGTTACCCTACAGGAGAGAAGGTCCCGATGTTCCGTGTCAGATGGGCCAAGAGCGTCCTAAAAGAAGACAGGTATTTCACCACCATGGTTATACCCGAAGCCAAATCCAAGACCGCGGGCGCAAACGTCACCGCGAAAAATGAGCCATGGGTACTCGCTTCCCAAGTGGACCAATGCTTCTTCATTACCGACCCGTCAAAGCCCAGTCGTGTTGTCGTGAGGAGAGACAAAAGGAACATCATCGGAATGGATGGAGTCGCCAATGAGCAAGACTTCGACAAGTACGGCGACCCGAAGATGGAAGATGACGACGACGATGAAGTACCATACACCACAAGAAGAAGCAGGACCACCCTACCTAAAGGACGTCCGTTCAAGAGAAGAACTCCATTTGCGAAAAAGAAGGGCAAGAAGATTGTGAAAAGATAGCTAAGATCGAATCACGAAGTGACGGCCGCGTGTGTGTGTGTCAGTGGCAAGCTCAATTATTACATGCAACTAAATTATTACATGTATCACTTGATTTCAACCATGTCATCTAATTCTAAATCTTTGCACAATGGTTTTATCACTCCATTTGCATTTTCCTTTTCTTTTATCTCAAATCTTAAATTATTACATGCAACTAAAAATTCAAAAAAATAAAAAAAAAGTTAGTAATGGCGCACCAGGAGAAGGTGCGCCATTGCTATCACGGTGTTTACGGCGCACCCCTAAAAGGTGCGCCATTGATATACCCCTTTTTATGGCGCACCCCTAAAAGGTGCGCCATTGCTAACCCAACCGGCTAGCCGCGGCCCAGCCCAACTACTAGCCGCCCCTCCCCTCAAAACCTAGCAACCACTCAAAAAAAAAACCTAGCAGCCTCGCCCTCGCCTCCTCCCTCGTCTCAAACCCTAGCCTCCGTCGCCGCCTCCCCCTCCCCGCCGCCGCGTCGCCGTCCCCGTCCGCGAGCGCCGCCTGAAGCCAGAAGGTGCTCCTCCTCCTCCTTGCACCTCTTCCTCCTCTCTTAGCACCTCTTCCTCCTCTCTTAGCAGCACCTAGGGTTGGTCTGAAAGAAGTTGTTTCTTTTACAGGAGGATATCGTCGCTGTCGCTGTCCCCGTCCCCGTTCGCGAGCGCCGCCGTCCTTCTCTGCTCTGTCGCCAGAAGCCAGAAGGTGCTCCTCCTCCTCCTACTCTTCCTCCTCCTCTCATTTCTATTTTTACTGATGCGTTGTGGTAAAATGACACTATCGGGACTCGGGGCAAGCCATAATACATGTAGGGTGCTTCCAGTGTGTGAAACAAATCAGTGACTTGGATTTTCTTTAGTTCCCAGTCAAGTCTGTTGTACGTTCTTGTAGAACACAAGATAAGAATTTGTAAATAAAATGTTGGCCTGATTAAATGATCTTCCAGAGTTATGCAATTCTGCAATAATGCTTTAAATCTCCTCTGCTGCTTGCTGAAATAGTACTTCTTCAGTACTGAATATTATAGTGTACTGAGCGACTCTGGAGGAAAGTCTAGGAATTTTTATGTGATGAAGCTGTGGTATATAATACTATGGGAAAACAATGTATATTAGTAAAGTCTGTACCTCTTATTGATCCATTCCAATAATATCCCTGAGATTATCTATCTTATCCGTGACAGCAGCTTGAAGCAGTGATCAGGGCCTTTGGCAAAACAGAGGTACAGATTCCACAGATCCGTGCACAAGTCATCTGTTGATTTCCGCTGTTTAAGATTTTGTGTTTGATTCGTCTAGCTCGCGCTGTGTATCTGTACTTCTACCATTTCTAGTGTTAGGGTTTGAGATTTTGTTGTACATGTGCACGTATGGTTTGTTGGTTGCTTGTTGGTGGTATTTCTAGGTTTGGGATTCATCTGGCTGTTCCTCTGCCTGTGCATGTGAGTTCTATCATCCCAGTAGTAGTATGATGTACTTGAAATGCATCTGTTCATGTTAATTGTCATGTCATTGAACTTCAGTGGAATTTAACTCTGATTTACATTGTGATATAGGACAGGATTCTAATGTAATATTGCTTAAAATTGCACTGTAATTTACCAACCCTAGATTTGCATTGTAATAACTGTAATTGTTGCATCGTTGCTCTCTCATGGCATGCCACGATGGCCACTGTGCCGCTGCTGAAATGTTGACAAATAGTTACCCCTTTCTCCTGAAATGTTGATTAATTTCCGTTTCGGTTGAGAATGGGGCACTCCTAGGTCAAGAAAATTAGCAAAGGTCATGCCCAATTTTCTTGACCTAGAAGGTGCCCGATTCTCAACCGAAGCCACCGTCTTACAATTAATCATTCTAGCCTTTTTTCCTATTCAGAGCAAACATGGCCGACAATGATGAGGCCGGCGGTTCGGGCAAGTCATTCTGGGAGCTGTCCCAGGAGATGGAGGAAGAACCTCACCGCTATGAGGACGCCGCGGAAGACACCGATCCCGACTACACAACCCCTAGTGGCGTCGGGGATGACACCACTGATGGTGCCGCCGGGGATGCCACCACTGATGATGGCAGTGCACGCACAGATGGCAGCCAACCAAAGAGGCAACGGAAGGACCGGCGCCCGAACGTGCTCGGCACCGTCAAGGAGGAATTTACTGAAGTGTCATCCAGTGGGCATCCAACGGCGCCCAAAGAATTAGTCAGTGGGTACGCGGGACAACTCGGGTGCATTCTCCGGAGCACCATCTCGATCAACACCGAGAACCTAAGGCATCGTGACCGAGGGAATTTGCGCAACCTCCTCTTCACGAAGCTGCACGAACGATACAAGTTCCCCAGTTACTTCGCAAACACATGCTTCTCAGGGAATAAAGTGAACAGTGCCGCCCTCACGAAGATGAGCACGGCCCTGGCTACTTGGAGAGCCGTGGTGAAGAGAAGGATTCTAAGTGGTGATAGTTATGAGAAGATCAAGGAGACAAATCCTTCGATCAGCGAAGCTGACTACCTGGAGTTCAAGATCAAGTGCGAGAGCAACGCATCCGCGGAATCAAGTCAGTGGGGGAAAGATATGCGGGACTTGAACTTAGGGGTCCACAAACTCGGTCCCGGCGGTTACAGAGTGGCGGAACCTATATGGGACAAGGAGGATGCGGAGCGTGCCGAGCAAGGCCTACCGCCCCTCTTTGATAAATACCATGAAAAGCAGACCAGGAACTATGTCAGGGCCCGGTACAAGGTGGACCCGGTAATAAAGGAGCTTACCACGGATCCGAAGGTGAAGGCGCTTGAGCTTGTTCTGCTAAGGAATACACCCCCGCGTAATTAGCTCCATATGGTTGCATTCTAATTAATGAAGCCAAATTTCTAAATGGTTCACGTTCCTTCCGCAGGAAACTGAAAGCAGTAGCGCGGGGTCTCAGAGCTCCCCGTCTGCCCCTTGGGACACCACTTTAAATAGGGCGTTGAACGTAATGAAACACAAGGATAAGTTCAGTAAGCCGTCGTCAGCTGGTCGTGTGGCCGGCAAAGGCTTGTCCACGAAATGGTCGGAATACTATAAGGCTGGGCAAAAGGAGAGAAAGACCAGCTCGGAAAGCCAGGAGCGCGAGGTTAAAGAACTCAAGGCACAAGTGGCGCGGATTCCAGAGATAGTCCAAGAGCAAGTGCGAGACCAACTGGGAGCGACGATCACCGCCATTATGCCTACCTTGCTTGAGGGGCTGCAGGCGTGGAATGCGGGCGGCCAACAGGGGCCGCCCCCGATTCCCAGCTTCACGGGCAGCAACTCGCACAACGCGCCGGCATTGGTGTCTCCGGCGGAGGCGGCATTGGTGTCTCCGGCGTCGGCGCCGGCATTGGAGCTTAATGCACCCGGGTGTGGGAAGAATACGCAGGCCGGCACCTCGGCAGCAAGCGGCCCCTCCGTCACTTGCACGCCCGCCATTGGCAGTGCCTCGACATTAGCCGAGCTCGACGCCATCACGGTAACTAAGCCTCGGCCGATGACTTCATCTCCTTGCCTTTGACTGGGCATCCCTGACGCCCTACATGTTTTCGCAGGGCGCCGCCGACGTTCCATGCACTCTCCTGCACTTCGTGGACGGCGAGTTGATCGATGTCGCCAAGGCCAAAATCGTTCAACCGGGCAACCGCGTGTTCCACGGTAATCCGATGCCACCCACCGTGTATAGGGTTCAACTGGTTTGGGTGCTGCGGGGCTGCGACGACTTGTTACCTCCGTTTCGACCCCCTGGGGCCGACGAAGATGATGTGATGACCCTCAGCGCCTGCTTAAGCTGGTCCATGCTTTGGCCGAAGAGCCAGATTCGTTTGGGGGCGGGGGACACCACCCCACAGACAACACCGCCAGTCGTGCCGGCGCCAAGCCATGGCAAGACCGCCGCAACGCTACCGCCGTCAGCTGATCCGGACATGCATATGGCACAGGATCCGGACGACGACGACGGTACATTTTCCAACATTGATAAGTACTTCAACGAACATGGGTACGGTGACGAATTCTTGGGGCCTCCTTCTCAAGAACCCAACCCTGCAAAAGACGATCTCGATCTAGCTGGTACCGCAGAGAAACCCAATTGCAACAGGCGTCGTCTGGCGTTCAGTTCTCAGGAGACGCCTCCAGCTGCCGCCTTCACCGAGACTCAAATAGCCGAGGTGCGAAATATTATCAGCCCCAACACACTCAAGAAGGTGGTCTCTGAGCAGAACTCGATCCCATTACAGTAGAAGAAGCAGAAGGGGTGGAAAAGAAAAAATAACAAGGGTGCGAGCCAGCCGGCACCGAGTACGATCCGTGCTCAGGACGGGCCACCAATACCTAAGGATATCTCGAGGAGGGTGCATGTGGCGGGTAGGCCGATGCTACCGACTAATCTGCTCAATGCTGCAACCGGTGCTATGCGGAGTCTGCATGACAGTGTTCTTTCTATGGAGAAGCGGCGTCTCTCCGAGAATGATGTGGCATACCCGGTTTTCGTGGCCATGGTGCCAGAGGGCAAGGGCTTTCTCGATAGCACCATCGGGCGTATGATCGTCCTACGGTTTGATGACATCTTCGCTATGTTTAACCTTCATCCGCTGCACTACACCTTCATTCGGCTATTTTGGCTCAGTATGGAGATGCGGATCATTAGAGACAAGACCCCAGACATCGTGATAGTCGACCCCTTCTACATGCGTGCCAAGATCTTGGGCAGCGCTGGGGATCGGCAAGTCGCGAGTTCATACCTCGAAGGCGTCATTCTGGCGAACCCAGATAAGGATAACTTCCTCGTGCCTTACTTTTCCGAGTAAGTCATCCCCTCACCGCCCTGTAACATATGATTTCTTAGATTTCGATCGTTCTTTTTTTTTTTCTAACATTCCGTGTTTTGTGCAGTGACACACATTGCACACTCATCCTCTTAAGCCCGAAATATTCCATGGCCACGTATTTCGACTCGGACCGTCAGTCGAAGAAAGACTACACAAATATGAAGAAAGTTCTTGATGATGCTCTCCCCGGATACGCCAAATCTGGAGGCACCTTCAGGAGGCCAATTTGTAGGTACGGCAAGCACGTGTTCACCCACGTAACGACGTTCCCCTGCGTCAAGCAGCCGCCTGGCAGTCAGAAGGATGCCTACTACGCCCTCCATCACATGAGGGCGATCGTACGGGACCATAATCACCTTATGCTACCAAATAATCTGAAAGATTGGGCCGCACGCTTGTCGGCAATCCAGGACGAGGACATCAGACAAGAATTCTTTCGCATCCAGTCGGAGTTTGCGGAAATCATCTATCAAGATGTCCTTCGTACCTCGGGGCAGTTCTACCTCAAATATCAACCGTCCAACAGTGAAATAGAAACAATGCGACAAATGCAGGCTGACAACGACCGCACATTCATGACCATCACGAAAGACGGCGGCTTCATCCACGCTCCGGTCCCTTAGTCGAGTCGAAAGTATTGATGCTATGTAGTTCTGAAATATCGATTAGCTCATGTTGTAATTAAACTTTAATGAACTTGTATGTCTCTTTAGTTTGGACAGTAGTTCAACTTATATGTAATCGATGCTATTTATTAGTAGGACCATGAATCGTGCTATTAATGTGTTGCTTTTCTCTTCCGATCCTTTTGTTGCATACTTATATATTGCTTATATATTATCTGTGAATTGCTACTAACGTTTTGTTTGTCTAGTGCATAGAGATGCCGTCCTATGTCGTGTACAAGGGTAAGGTTCCCGGAGTCTACGACGACTGGGAGGAGTGTCAGAGACAGGTTCACCGTTTCAGTGGTAACAGTTACAAAGGGTACACCACTAGGGCGGAGGCGGAAGCTAGATACGCGCGCTATCTAGCGGGAGAGAGGAGGGAGCGGAGGAGGAACCGGATGAAGACCAGTTTCATCGCGATGATGCTCATCGTGACCGCAACTCTCTTCTATGTGATGGTAGTTTAGATGATCGATATCGACTTTGTAATGTGACGACAAACTCGGCTAATATGATGAACTTTGCTAATGTCTCGAGACCTAAATTTGGCTAATGTTTGAACTTTGTTCGCTATTTCGAATTTGGAGACTAATATGATGAATTCTATCGTGTGATGTTTACATTCTGTGCTGTAACGTATTTTGTAACCTGTGCAAATACCAGAAAAGCAAAAAATAATAATTCCTAATATTCATAGTAGTGGCGCACCATATTGAGAATTAGTGGCGCACCAAGATAAATACCAGTGACGCATTATCGGGCATAGTAATGACGCACTTGGGGCATAGATGAAGGCAAATATGGCCCCCAGTTGTGGCGCACCATATTGAGCATTAGTGGCGCACCAAGGCTAAATCCCAGTGGCGCATTATGGGGCATAGTAATGGCGCACTTGGGGGCATACGTGAAGGTAAATATGGCCCCCTAGGAGGCATAGTAATGGCGCACTGTTGGACATAATAATGGCGCACTATGTGGTGCGCCACTATTATCTGGGATACTAATGGCGCATCAGAGGTGCGCCATTACTATTTGTTACTAGTGGCGTGTTAATAGTGGCGCACCTATAGTGCGCCATTAATAGCAAAAACTGGTGCGCCACTAACAGTCTTTTTTCTAGTAGTGCGTGGATATCCGGACACAACGTTCCATCTTGGATCGAGGTCCTGGCCACCGGTGCCAATTAGGAAGGACTTGGAGAGGAGCTCGCGCAATTTGGCGTCGCCACCCAGCTTGGCCTCCATCTGGGACCTCGTCGCCTTCAAGTGCGCAAGCTGCTTCGGCAAGGAGATGGACCGTTCTCCGTTCTGCATGCATCTCTTGTTTCACCTCTCATTCAAATGTTGGTAATTGCAAGTTTAGTGCAACGGGTTGACTTACAGTGGAGATTTTGATACCGGAACCCGCTGAGGCATAGTTGGCACCCCACATGTTGAGCCCACCGTTCAACGACATGTAAGCTGGAGGGCTCTGCTGGAAGCCGATAGATGTTGCTGGACACCATAAAACCAGCCAGCCAATCAATCATGGATGATCGATGAGTAGCCGTATGATGTGTTAATTCAGAGGCTAGGGATATTCTCCTTTTCTAAAAAAAAAAAGTATGTATCATGGGTTTGGCATGCACGCACCCACGGTGTCAGCCAAGTTGGCTCCGTTGCTGAACCTGCCGCTGCTAGATTGGGAGACTTGAGGGGGGTACCCCTCCTCCGTTTCGACCTTGGGCAAGTATGCGTTGTTGCCGACGTCCAACACCCCGTCTCCGAACACGAACATGGCCGGTGGAGGCACGGGCTTCGCCGGCTTTACCTCGTCATCTATTTTCACCAGAATATGCATTATGTATTATATTTCAAATCGCAAACCCAACACCCATCCAACAAATTCAAAATTAAAGAGTACGTACGGCGGAATGTCTTGCAGTCAGGGCAGAGGACGATGCACTGCTGGGGGCAGCGGTCGGGGCAGGTGCTCGTGCACCCCGGCCGTTTCCCATCGGTGTCCTTGCATGTGACGTTCCTAGCGGGGACGACCTCCCCCTCGTAGCCGTCCGGAGAGCCCGGAGATGGGTATGAGCCCGGGGACGGATACGAGTATGGGGAGCTTGGGGACGACGGGTATTGCGCCGACGCCGACATTGCCAGCAAGCAGAGGATGCCCACCCCGAGCACACTGACAGGCACCGCCATTGCTGCTGCCAACTGCTACCTCTGGCCGTTGTGATTGAGGGCCTCAAGGGTATCCTTATATACTATGGTTAGCCAGCAAGCTGGGTTAATGGCGAGCGTTGACCCAGATTGCCGGACAAGCAATGTAAGTAATCGATCTGTCTTATGAACGACGACAAGTATGGAGGAAGGTTTAATCAAGAATTCAAGATACCCTTGGAATACAAGTACAGAACAGATCAAGTAGGCAACTCATAAGTAAGTCGGTAATAATAAGATTTTCCGATGCAGTCGGCGCCGGTGCCTCGGGGTCAGGATATATATACTCGTACTTCAATAGGTAATGCAACCCATGGATGAACTGAAGAGATGGTGGAGGAGATAGTGAGTAACCTGTGCGTGTGATCGGGCTGACGGCAGACCTACGCGTCCATGCTTCATATTACTACTACGGAATGCAGGAGACTAAGTCAAAGCCTCACAAGTCCAATCGTGAGATGATATGCTTCCTCACGTGCTCATCCTTGAGATCTGAAATCTTCGAAACTAAGCCGGTTGGCTGAAAAGTCATAGCACATAATAATTATTTTTAGAACACGTCAGAGTTCACGTCAGAGCATCCATAGAGGGCCTTCGCGGTTGGAGTTTCCTTAGAACCCAAACAAGTTTGTCGATGATCTTGATTTGTGGTTAGGTGCACTAGTCATCAACCCATGATACTGCACAGGCTAGCGTTAAAACGTACTTATTAAGATTTAAATATTATGACTACAACATCATATTAAAGTATTCCTTTCTTATCCATATCACAAAATATAACTTCAGTTAATTCCTCAATCTATTATCAACCTTATGTACTGCAAAATTCCTCAATGATTATCAACCTGATGAATTCAAATTTGGTAGATGCCTTGACGATAAAATTAATATTGTTTTGCTATCGACATGTCAAGTTTATTAGAAGGGGTACAACAGAATGTCTAAGAAGAGTTACAACTAATTAACGTCTCTACTCCTATTGAAATTGACATAATGTATGGAAGCATCATACAAATAATCAGGTATTCAGAAGAAAATATCACAAAAATGTATACTTAAATTTTCAACTGAAACCAATTATGCCAATGAATTTGGGCTTGTTGTTCATATGGCCCACTGAACATTTCCGTCGACAAAACATTCATTTTTAAAATGTAAAATTCTTTTCGGTAATATTGATTTCCCTTGTCTAAATATTTGCATGTTTGCAGTTCCATTAATGAAAAATAAGGGAAAATATACCCAGAATATACTTGGTAACTAAAAGCATGTAGAATTTATTGAACTGTATGCAAACTGCACAACAATGTTAATCTCTTCTCAACAGAAGCTAGTAAAACTGAACAGATTCTCTAAAAGATTTCTTTCTTTAATTTAAAAGAATATAAGATAGTATCATTCAGATCAATAACACATGCACAAATTAGAAGAAATTCGGCCAGCTATTGAGAACTACATATGTGAATAAAATCTTTACATGGTTGCTCGAAAAAAAATGCACCATAATAACTTTCCAATCTTTAGGGTAGCTAGATAACTGAGAACACATTAGGGACAACACAGATAAGAAGAACAGCTTTTAATCAGCCACATAAAGGGATGTTCCTTTCTTTCTTTCCTTTCTGTAAAGCTCTATTAAATTATGTATTTTTTTAATTGTGTTGCCTCTTTATCAACGATGAGCTCTTAGGGCCAAAACCAGCTGAGTTCATCAATTTGCATTCTTCATCTGCAGGCCTTGTACAAATTAATGGCTACATGAAAGGCTTTGTACAAATGGCTATCTACTTTAAGTCTTTCTCGATGGTGCATCTCTCTTTGGAGCACAATCAGTGGGAATGAGAAGCCATATATAACAATGAGAAGTTGTATATGGAGCACAAGAGAAATCATCTAAGAAACCGTGCACTCCATCAACTGTATATGACAGTGAGAAGCTGCATAGATGGGGTTATACTTAATAGGACTGTGCTAACGTCCAATCGATCGGAATATAGCAACAGATATGAACACCTTAAACTTGCCTGCATGCAGATATCCCTTGGTAGCTTCGTGTGTGTCCATAAGTAGTTAGTCTGATTAGAAGCACCTAATTACATACATGCAGAGAAAAACAACAATGCATGCAGTAAAAACAAAAAAGCTGATGTCAGCAAAGATTTCATCTAAAATTATAATTCAAAATGCTTTGTAGCTCAAACCGTCACTCCGAATAAAAACTGTTTTCACATGTTGGTATGTTTCGATGACTTTTTTTGAGTAAAAAGTTACCACGCGTGTGCTACACAAGTTATCATGCCAGTTGTGTATAAGTTATCATGATGTTTACACAGAAACTACCAGGACATAAAAAATAGTTCTTGTAATCTTCTCTTCACATGCACATGGATGCATGCATTAGAAGGAAAAAAAATGATGCATCCTGGATTGTACACATTTTAAAACTTTAAAATATTTTATAGCTCAAACCGCCGGTTTGATCAAAAAATCGTTTTCACATAAAAAATCCGTTGCGATGAGACCTAAAAAACTAGATCTCATGTTGATATGTTCTGACGACTTTTTTGTTTGCAAATAGTTAACAGGCCTTGGCCAAGAAAATTATGAGCTTTGGTGTTTGTATATTATCATGATTTTTACACATGAGTTACCGTGATAAGTTCTCAATAAAAAATTTCATGACAAAGTTGCCAGGTGTTTGTGCATGAGTTACCACACTTGTGATACATATATTACCATGCTATTTACACATAAGTTATCGAGGATATGTTTCAAACAACTTCTCCTCCCCATGGGGTCAAAATTACCACGGTGTTTGTGTTTGTGATACATATATTACCATGCTATTTACACATAAGTTATCGAGGATATGTTTCAAACAACTTCTCCTCCCCTTGGGGTCAAAGTGAAGAAAATATGCCCTAGAGGCAATAATAAAGTTGTTATTTTATATTTCCTTATATCATGATAAATGTTTATTATTCATGCTAGAATTGTATTAACCGGAAACTTGATACATGTGTGGATACATAGACAAAACACCGTGTCCCTAGTAAGCCTCTACTAGACTAGCTCGTTAATCAAAGATGGTTAAGTTTCCTAACCATAGACATGTGTTGTCATTTGATGAACGAGATCACATCATTAGGAGAATGATGTGATGGACAAGACCCATCCGTTAGCTTAGCATTTGATCATATAGTTTATTGCTATTGCTTTCATCTATGTCAAATACATATTCCTTTGACTATGAGATCATGCAACTTTCGGATACTGGAGGAATGCCTTGTGTGCTATCAAACGTCACAACGTAACTGGGTGATTATAAAGATGCTCTACAGGTATCTCCGAAGTTGTTTTGTTGGGTTGGCGTGAATCAAGATTAGGATTTGTCACTCCGAGTATCGGAGAGGTATCTCTGGGCCCTCTCGGTAATACACATCATAATAAGCCTTGCAAGCAAATGACTAATGAGTTAGTCATGGGATGATGTATTACGGAACGAGTAAAGAGACTTGCCGGTAACGAGGTTGAACTAGGTATAGAGATACCGACGATCGAATCTCAGGCAAGTAACATACCGACGGACAAAGGGAATTGTGTATGTTGTCATAACGGTTCGACCGATAAAGATCTTCGTAGAATATGTAGAAGCCAATATGGGCATCCAGGTTCCGCTATTGGTTATTGACCGGAGAAGTGTCTCAGTCATGTCTACATAGTTCTCGAACCCGTAGGGTCCGCACGCTTAACGTTCGTTGACGATATAGTATTGTATGAGTTATGTATGATGGTGACCGAATGTTGTTCGGAGTCCCGGATGAGATCACGGACATGACGAGGAGCTCCGGAATGGTCCGGAGGTAAAGATTGATATATGGATAATAGTGTTTGATCTCCGGAAGGGTTCCGGAATTCACCGGAAGGGGTTCCGGATGTTTCCCGAAATGTTTGTGTACGAGAACACTTTATTTGGGCCAAAGAGGAAAGCCCACGAGGCTTTTGGAAAGTGCAAAAGGGAGTTTTGCGGAGACCAGAGGCTAGATGCCAGGAACCCTGGCGTCTAGGGGGTAGACGCCGGGAACCCTGGCGTCTAGCCCTGGAGTCCGAGAAGGACTCTTGCCTTTCGGGCAAAACCGACTTTGAGGAGGCTTTTACTCCAAGTTTCGACCCCAGGGCTCAACATATAAATAGAGGGGCAGGGCTAGCACCCAAGACACATCAAAAATCACCAAGCCGTGTGCCGGCAACCCCGTCCCCTCTAGTTTATCCTCCGTCATAGTTTCCGTAGTGCTTAGGAGAAGCCCTGCGGAGATTGTTCTTCACCAACACCGTCACCACGCTGTCGTGCTGCCGGAACTCATCTACTACTTCGCCCGTCTTGCTGGATCAAGAAGGCGAGGACGTCATCGAGCTGAACGTGTGCTGAACGCGGAGGTGCCGTACGTTCGGTACTTGATCAGGACGGATCGTGAAGGTGTACGACTACATCAACCGCGTTGATAAACGCTTCCGCTGTGCGATCTTCAACAGCATGAAGATGCTCTCCCCTCTCGTTGCTATGCATCTCCTAGATAGATCTTGCGTGAGCGTAGGAATTTTTTTGAAATTGCATGCTACGTTTCCCAACACAAAGTTACCATGGTGTTTTGCGTAAGTCAGGTCTGCGGTTCATATATTATCATGTTGTTTACACAGAAGTTACTGGGGCATATTTTCAACAACCATTTCCACCGGGTTAAAAACTTAGCACATTGTTTGTACTTGAGTTATCATGTCTACGGTGCATATATTACCATATTTTTTCCACAAAAGTTACCAGGGGTATGGTTTCAACAGAAAAATCTCTTGGTAAAACTTACTGTGATGTTTGTTCGTAAGTTACCATGTCCGCGATGAGTATATTACCATGTTATTTCCAAATAAATTATTGGGGGTATGATTTCAACAACTACTTTTTCTCTTGATCAAAGTTACTGTGGTGTTTCTGCGTGAGTTACCAAGGCGAGGTGTGCATATTACCATGCTATTTAGGTAGAAGTTACCGGGGGTATGTTTTTCACAACTTCTTCACCCGGTTAAAAAAGTAAACACGATGTTTATATGTGAGTTATCAACTCTACAGTGCATACATTAGCATTTTATTTACGCAGAAGTTACCAGGGATGTTTTCAACAATTTTTTTCTCTCTTGGGTCAAAGATATCACGGTGGTTGTGCATGATCTATCAGGTTTGTGCTGTGTAAATTATCACGCTTCTTACACATAAGCTACGAGGGGATGGTTTCAAACAACTTTTTTCCCTAAGGTAAAAGTTATCAGTGTCTGTGATCTGTAAATTATCATGCTATTTACACATAATATACCCGCGGGGGGGGGGGGGGGGGGGGGGTATTATACCGCATGTAGCCCAATAATACAAAAATAACCATGTTGATAACTATAGTCCATCTAGCCTAGTAACTACTCCCTCCGTCCGGAAATACTTGTCATCAAAATGGACAAAAAGGGATGTATCTAGAACTAAAATAGGTCTAGATACATCTCCTTTTATCCATTTTGATGACAAGTATTTTCGGACGAAGGGAGTACATAATAACCATGTTGATAACTATAGTACATCTAGCCCGATAACTACGTAGTAACCATGTTGGTAACTATAGTACTTCTAGCCCGGTAACTACATAATAACCATGTTATGGGATGGTGCATCTTGTCCACCCTTCAAAAGTTTGGTGCGGGAGGATGGACGTTGGAGATTCCTAATCTACTCAATCCCTCTCAAATCAAGTGCACACTAAAACATCGTTTCCAGAAATGAGATAATTGATTGAACACTTTTTTTTATCTAAGATTATTTCCTATGAATCCTTGTCATCGCGTGCTTACGAAAAGATAAATAAAATGAATAAGAAAGAAATAGGGGGACGAGGGCGTGATGGAGATTCCTCAAAGAAAAAGAAAAAGAAAACATCGGGAATGGTCAAAAGAGTGCGACGTGCTTGTTTTTACACAACAATTAGTCTAGTTGAGCTGGTTAGTTTGTGTTTCACGTTAGTGTGACTCCCATGATTCAATTGTACACTAATCATACACGCAAATGTGTACGATCAAGATCAAGGACTCACGGGTAGATATCACAACACAACTCTAGACACAAAGTAAAATAATACAAGCTTCATATTACAAAGCAAGGGGCCTCGAGGGCTCGAATACAAAAGCTCGAAAGCACAAGAGTCAGCGGCAGCAACAATATCTGAGTACAAACATAATTTAAACAAGGATGCCTTAAGAAGGCAAACACAAAAGCAACAACAATCGAAGAGGCAAGGCCTCCTGCCTGGGACCTCCTAACTACTCCTGGTCGTCAGCGGTCTCCACGCAGTAGTAGGCACCCTCGGGGGTAGTAGCAGACGTCGGCGGTGACATCTGGCTCCTGGGATCCATCATCTGGTTGCAACAACCGGAAAGAAGAAAGAAGCGGGAAAAGGGGTAGCAAAGCAACCGTGAGTACTCATCCAAAGTATTCGCAAGCATCAGATCTATACTAAATATGCATTGGTATCAAATGGAAGGGTTGTATCAGTGGACTGAACTGCAGAAATGCCAGAATAGAGGGAAGGCCTAGCCTATCGAAGACTAGCATCTTCAAGCATCTTCAAGCATCTTGCAGCATTTAGAAGAGTACATAAAAGCATATTATAATTAACAAACATGTTGTAAAGTTAATGTCCAGAGATCCTTCCTCGGTTCCCTGCGAGAAAGCAATCCCGGAGCCAACATATCCATCTCATATCTCAAGTATCCATTTCTAGTTGTAATAGATCAGGATACAAGTCTGAACGTCCGTTATCGTGGACACGACTATTCGAATAGATAAATTCCCTGCAGGGGTGCATCACATTACCCATCACGCTTGATTACTCTGGCCGGACACACTTTCTTGGGTCAATGCCCGGCCTCGGAAGATTAACATGTCGTAGCCCTAGCTAGGCTCAGCAGAGAGGTCCCCACCGGTCTACATCCTAAGCACTCCGGGGTCTTGGGCCCATCGCCCGTTGCACTCCGGGTCGTTGTGTGCATGGTGGATACCAGCACCACCCGTGTAGTGGATGGCACGATCCGACCGTGCCACAATGCTGAACTAGACGTCTGACAAAGCTTCGGCTGATACTGCGACGCCGAGTGCCCATAACTATTCCCGCTCGGTGGTTAGTGCGTAAAGGCCAGTGGCCAACTCAGAACAAATACCCAAACCCTTAGTGTATTAGGAGCTGGCGGAGACGAGCAGAGACTCACGATAATGTGACCCCGTCGCCCCGTCTCGAGGAAATACGGCAAGGGCCAGGTCCAACCCTCTCTCTCTCTCTCTCTCTCTCTAGGGCGGTCTACCTGCCCGGCCGTGCCTCGTAATTATCTCGCGGGTGCTCTCCGGGCCTACCCGACTTTCACATCAACTCGCGGGTACCCCTCAGGGCCGACTCGACTAACCAGAGACTGTCGGGAACTTAGGTCCACCTCTACCGGCATGGTACTACATGTCCCTTCAGTCCCGTCGTAACAGTGCACAGGGGCTACAGGTAAAGGTAACTGTGTGTCTATAACATCAAGACGGAAACCCGAGGAATCACCCTCGATGGAATCCACTCGATGTAATCATCAAGCTGAACTTAGGAGGAATCAGCCTCGAGGTTCACACTTGAGGTGTTGCACGACAGAGTCGTATCGGGAGTGGTGAAGGAGGAATCACCCTCGATGACCATGTCTGAATAGCTACACTACAGAGTTATCATCAGGAGTGCGTTACGAGGTATCACCCTCGGCACTTGATACCAGCTCTGTAGAGTCGATCAACAAAGGGGGTGTGATGTGATGTGTCGGGCTCTGGACGTTGATCATGTTGATTGAGTCATCAGTCATCAAGCCGGGGCAACTAGGAGAAGGTGAGGGGTCACTGGTGGATCACAAACCAACCTATACTAAGCAGTTTAGGATAAGCAGGTAAGGTACAATGAGCAGGTTACAAAAGCAGGCTATGCATCAGAATAGGAGCAATCAAACACAGTAGCAGAATCTAATGCAAGCATGAGAGAGAATGGAATAGGCGATATCGGAATGATCAAGGGGGGTTTGCTTGCCTGGTTGCTCAGACGAGAAGGAGGGGTCGTCGGTGATGTGGTCGAACACAGGGGCATCAACAGCGGTCTCGGGGTCTAACGGAGAAGAAGAGGGGGAAGAAACAGTAAATACTAAGCAAACAGATGCATGTAATGACTACAAGTAGAGCTAGGGTGTTCTAACGCGGTGCTACGAGATACAGGTGAAGGGGGAAAACATCCGGGAATGTTTTCCGGAAGTTGGCATTTCCGAACAGACAAACCGGAGGGGGACGGTTGCAAGTTCGCTATGCTAGGGACGTGTGGCGGACGAATGGAGAGCGTATTCAGTTCGTCTCGTTTTTCTGAGCAACTTTCATGTACAAAGTATTTTCATCCGAACTACGGATTATTTTATATTAATTTCCAAAGTTTTAGTTCACTTTTGGAATTAACAGTATTAATTTAACGCAAAATACAAATATTGCGTCAGCAAGATGTCATGATGATGTCAGCAGGGACAACAGTCGACTCTGACTGGGTTGACTGGTCAAAAGGGGCAGTGGGGCCGATCTGTCATTGTCACCTCAGCTAACCTAATAGTTTAGTTAAGACTAATTATGTAATTTGGTAAATTAAGTTAATTAATTATATTACTAATTAATTAATTGATTGATTATTTTTATTAGTTATTTTTATTTCTTTTTTTTTACAGAAAAAGGGGCGTGGGGCCCCTGGGTCACTGGTCCAGGGGGCAAAAGCGGGCGGCGGTGTAGCGGGCGCGTGCAGGGCGAAGCCCGCTCGGGCGCAGGGGATGGCCGCGGGGCAAGGGCGGTCGCCGGCGGGGCGCAGGGCGGCGGCGAGCTGGGCGGCGCGATGGGGTGGCGCAGGGGGAAGCGGCGCGGGGCGGCGATGAGCAGCAGGTGGAGGCGGAAGGCAGGGGCACGGCGGGAGCAGCGGCGGTGGGCGCGCAGCGAGCAGCGCGAGGGGGAGCGGGCGCGGGGGGCAGAGGAGCAGGGCACCGGCGCAAGTGCAGAAAAAGGGGGGCGGCGGCTATCTAGTAGGCAGCAGCGGCGGTGAGGCCATGCTCGAGCGCGTGTGCGTGAGGGCGCCGTCAGGGGCGCGACTAGGTGGCAGCGGCAGCCGCAGAGCAGCAATAGCAAGGGAGGAGGTGCGAGGCGGGGCTCGCGCATGCGCAGCGGCAGAGGAACAACAGCGGGCGGCCGGGAGCGGGTGACAGCGGGGAACGGCCTACGGGGCATGCGGGAGTGAGCAAGCGCGTGCGTTGGGTGCGGCCGGAGGTGCTGAACACGCTCGCGGGCTCGGGTGCGGGCTGCGGCCACAGAGGCCATGCCGGCGAGCTCGACCGCGGCTGCAGGAGCGCGAGTGCGTCGGGGGCGAGCTATGGCTTATGAGGAGGGCAGCCGGGAGAGGGGCCGGACGGGGTGCTCACCGGGCTCCTGCAGACGTGCTAAAATGGGCTCGGGGGAGACCTGGAGGAGCGAGACGGCGGCGACGAGCACGGCGGCTGGAGGTTGAAGAAGGGGAGGCAGCGAGCGTTCCAGTGGCTCCTAGCCCACGCACGTGGTCGGAGTCGGGGCCGCGGATGCGGGCGGAGCTCTTGGGCACGTCGGGGCGGCGGGGAAACGTCGGTGGCCGCGGGATCTCGGACTGCATGACGATGGCAGGGTCCGGAGAGGGGGGCTTGGCCTTATCCCCCTAGCGGCGTGGGCTGGCTCGGGTGGGCCGAGGCCCGAGGGGAACAGGGTTTTTTTTTCTCCTTTTTCGCCTTTTGCCTTTGTTTAATTTTTCCCTTTATTATTTTCTGCTTTCAATTTCTTTTCAAACAAAAAAAGTCTTATAAATATAAAACATGTTCCTAAATTAATACAACAAATTAGGCCACTGCCCTAATTAGTTTAGCATTTAAATAAAATAGTTTAGCATTTTTATAATTTAAAAAGTAATTAAATTATTATTTAGGCCACTGTTTTGATTAGTTAAGGCGTTTAAACACATTATAAAGGTTGGTTCCACCACCAAAATTAGTTAGGGATTATTTGCCACATGATGAACATTTTAGTTTTGACATTTAAAAACTTTTGAAGTTTGACTTGATTTGGAATTTTGAATATAGAGTGGGTTTGAAACATCGCGAGTTTAACAACAGTAATCATGATGACGTGGCATCATTAGCAGGGAATTACTGTAGCTTAATTATCCGGCGTCACAGTTAGCTGCTTGGTGTGGGTTCGAATCCTGTATTCAGCAACAATTTTTTTGACTAAAAAAATACGTGTAAACATGGCCTTCCAATAGATATAGCGCACAGAAAAAATCGTAATGGCCTTTCCGGAAATCTTTCCACTAAATGCGCCATCAAATTAGCAACTTGTCCAGATTTTTTATCTTAAACAAAGAGCCACTACACATTAAATTCAAAGTGTGGGCCGTTTTAACAACAACAAAGTCTAGGTGGGATGGTTAGTGCGAAGGCGTACCTACAAGAGGTCGGCGGTTTGATTCCCATCCTACAATTGGAGCAGCAAGAGGATTCCTAGGCGTGTAAGGTTTAGTGGTTTAGTTGATTGCATGCATTGGTAATGGAAGAGCTGCCCAAAAAGTTTGCGTGGGCAATACCAAGGTCACAAAGAAGCCGCCATCATACTTGAAGTAGTGGCATAGAAGGACTTCTTGATTTGGCATGGTTTCGTTGGCACGTCAGGTTTGTATAATGACATCAATGTGCTCCAACGACATCCTTTGTTCAAGAGACTTTGTGATGGGAAATTCCACCGTCAACGAACACAACTACACCATGGGGTACTACATTGCCGATAGTATCTATCCTCAGTGGGTGGCATTTGTGAAGACCGTATATGATCTCCAAGGCAACAAACCGAGCCGCTTTTAACAACAGGCAGCTAAGAAGGATGTGGAGAGGGCATTTGGAGTACTCCAAGCTCGATAGGTTAATGTTCGTGGAGCTGTGATGATGTGGGAACCAGAGACACTTTGGCAGCTCATGACATGTTGTGTAATCTTGCACAACATGAATGTCGAGGATGAGGGTGAATGGGCAGCGTGCGCACATGATTTTGAGAAGCCCGGAATTCAAGTCCGCCTTCCGGAACAAGAGGCAGAGAGCATTGCCAACTTAGTGGAGATGCATCGACGACTGCAATATCAATGTGCGCATATGCAACTTCTAAATGATCTTGTGGAGCATATGTGAGTTCACACTGAAAACCAGTAAACTTTGCTTATAATTTATCAGTTATACACTATGAACAATATTTATGTTCGAACTATGTTTGGAATATGTATTCTTAACTACAAACAATTTGTATTTGTGTGCAATGAACTATGTTTGGGCAAGATGATCCACGTGCATGTGTTTGCATATATTTGATGTTTTAAAAATGAAATTGTGATTGCAAATGCGAATATTCTACAGTGGAGGCAGAAGCATTGTAATAACGCATTAAATTTTCTACCGGCAACCCATATTCAAAAATGCCAGCAGGCAAGCACCATCTTGGTGATTTGTATGCACATTCAGGCGCCAGCAGACCAACAACCATCCTGGGGTTTTTTTTAGGCACAATCAGCACCGCACAGCGTGACGGAAGGATCATTGATGCTCTGTCAACCTTGTCGACAACAATTTTCATAATGACACCACTAGTTATATCTGGTCGTCACACCAGGTGTGCTGTTGTATTGTTTGGGAAATTCAGATTTATCGGTTCAGACATCACAGCTTCAGCTGAAAACAACTAGTTTACAGTCAGGAGGAACCAGCATGGAAATTCATCCACAGGCCACACACTAGAAAATCCTCGATTATTCTACTTTTACAGAAGGTCTGTGAATTTCTTAAAATGCATTGGGCACAAGCAGCCTAGTGCAGGAGGTGCGACGGTGCCCTGCAACACCACAGTTCTTGCAAGTGACAGGCTTGCGTATCACCCCAGTCTGGGCAGGTGGTCCTCTTATGCCCTGGGAGCTTGCATATACTGCAGAACCTTGTCCTTTTGCTCAAGCCTTCATACGGCGCTTTTTCTTTGCTCGAGCATGGTCGCCCAACACCACGTTTCTTGCTTGGAGCTGACAGTCCAGCGAGGGCATCCCAATTGCCAGATGCAGTCATGCTGTTCTCATTGTCAACCATTTCCGCATCAGTGTTCAGGATTGCCACAGCTGAGCCATTGTTCTTTCTACTTGCTTCTGCAGCTATCCCATCCTCAATCCCTAGTCCATCCCTGTTTTCAGCCAATGGAGATGCCTCTTGATTAAGTCTTTGATCTTCCCCAGTATCAGCTCGTACGCAGCGACTGACGAGTCTCCAATCCTAACCAGTTCCATAGCATGCAGGTACAGAGTTGAACTCCAACAGGTAAAAGATTGACTAGTAGCCTGGTCTTTTTGGAAGTGAGCAATGTGTTGTGGCATGCAAGATGTCCCTAGCATCTTTTGTCCATCTTTTTAGGATGTGCCACTTGGGTATCCCCTGTACGCCAACGTGGTCCATCACCTGCGTACATGAGCAACGCGTAACTACCATGTGTGATATAAAAACATAAGCGAGGACAACTCCTAGATAAGTTCGCAGCAAGCAAATAACCTTCAAGGCATGGCAGCAAAGCATCCCCATGTGTGCAAATTGCCCGCATTCACAATCGAACCAATCACCCTCGTCGGATATGGTCACCACGTATTCCACCTTGCTCCACTTCTCTCGTTTTTCAGCGTCGTTGTGCCTTGCGATATATTTCTTTTTCTTTTCCACTTCCTCGACATGGTATGATCCACCTTCGAACAGATTATCACCAAATTATTCAAACATCTTTCTTGTATAAACCTTACTCACGTGCCTCTCGATAGCAACGTTTGTCCTCATCACAGCACCACTCTGAGAAGCATATAAAAGAGATAATTTGTCAATTATATCAGATCACATTCACACATACCAAAGCAAAAGAAATGAAAGAGCAAGTACGTAAATCTGGCTTACAATCCTTGCCCCTTTTTCTTGGTAGCTCTCATCTGATTCGCGGTCGAATTGAAGCCTCATCTACTGGCGCACGAATTCATGATTTGGGCTCGCCGGTGGCATGTAAATTTTCAGCATGTTGTTTGCACTCTCGCTGCGCTGGGTGCTGGTCATTTTGGCACAAAAGACACCTTTGAAGTATGGCTTCGCCCACTTGTGATGTATGTCGTAAAGGTTTGTTATGTAATTGTGGGACTTCAAATTGTATTTCTCAACAAGTATACCCCATGCACTCTCAAATTCCTCCACACTTAACATGTGATTCGCCACTTTGTGGAATTCAGCCCTGAACTTGCTTTTGCTGGTGTAGAGTGGGCCAAGGTTCTCTTTTGCTTTCTTAAGAACATGCCAGTTGCAACATCTGTGCACAGTCCCAGGGAGCTCGCTCATGGCTCTTGCTTGGTCTACAATTTACACAATAGAATCAACATAGTCAAATGTATGCATTTTTCTCACACATCATATCTACATATGCATGGAATTTCTGAGTTGGGCACACACCTGTCAATATTGTTTGTGGATGTTTTCTGCCCATCATGTTGACGAATTCAGAAAAATACCCACTGGAAGCTCTCGACTTGCTCATCGCGCATCAAGACTACAGCAAGTATTATGCTTTGGAAGTGATTGTTCACACCAACGAACAACCCAAAGGGCATGTCATCCAAGTTGATCCGATATGTCGTATCGAATGTGATAACATCACCAAAGAACTTGTACTGCAACTTGTTGTTCCCATTTGTCCACATAAGGTTTTTGATTCTGCTTTCCACATCACCTTGGACTCGGTAGGTGAATTCTGGGTCGTTCCGCTGAATCTCTTTGAATACGGCTAGGGTTTTGTTGACATCATCGTCAGCCTGGTCTCGGCTTATTCGCCCACACAGATTGCGGCATGACCTTTTTGTGAAAGGAACGCTCTGTGATGAACCGAAAAAGCTGCCGACTATGCTATAAACCTTGTTCAGGTTGACATTGTTCGCCCTAAGGTGCTTCACCAAATCTTTTGTGTACACGTAACCTTTTCTCCGCAAGTAAGAGACAGTGAATGATTGTGGCTTGACCGGTGCTCAGCAATGTACCATCCATTGTCTGCAGCTCTTAGTAATCTGATCATCGCAGGGCACTCGCAGCGGCAAGACCGGCTATTCTGTTGCTCAGGTTTCCCTTGCAATTTATTTCCTTTTGTCAGATGTAGAAAAATGAATTACAATGCGAAAAATTATTTAAGAAAATGCCACATATATTGTTTGTAAGGTCTTAAGTGCTGACCGAGCATCCACAGACGATCTCTTGCATACATTTTGTCCTCTCGACGTTCAAACGGCTCTTGCCGTATCGTGTACCAAATCCAAGCTCCCAAGAATACAGGTTATAGAAATAGTACGCTTTTCCAAGGGAATCAAAACTCATCCCAATCTCTGGCTTTACTTCATTGTCCGAAGGTTTGTCAGCGTATCTCATTATGGTTTCTTCTAAAGGAGTCACTCTACCAGCACAGGGTGCAGCCTGGAATTGAAAATCACCGTCTTTCAGTTGCTGGAACTTATTTACAATGCCACCAGCTTTGGTCAAGTGTGTTGTTCAGCTAAAATAAGTGCGTAATTTTAGCTGACAGTAGTATGAATGACGCTGAAACATGTTTCATCATGGACAAAATTCTTATCTCCGTACCAATGTGCAAGGAATTAAAACAGTGATCCCAGGCATGCCTTCTGGTCCATCCCGGTGCCTCTGGGTTCACCTTCCCCGTGGACTCAGCGGACTGGGTCGGTGAAAGCCCCCTCTTGCCGGGAGATCTGTTTTGTTCAGAAGAAGCACCGGGGTGAACAACCACAATCACGCAAGATGAGTCGGCAGTAGCTGGTGCTGACCGCCGGATGTCCATCAACACCAATGGATCTGGCTGCTCAACATCGGCAGTGACCTCTGTCAGCGGGAACCTACGGCATGACCTTAAAATCGAAGAACAGTCAGCTGGATCGATTGGAACAGAATAATACGCTGTAGAACGTACCTATCAACTGAATCTAGCAGAAATTCTAGCCAGTTAAGGAGTTTTTCCACAGAAATTGCCCACTTCCTGCCGCCGCCATTGCTTCGCCTTCCGCCGTTTAGGTGGGTAGGGTGTGGGGAAAGGGGGGCAGTGCTCAACTCGCAACAGGGGACCATGATTTTTTCGGCTGCCCCTTGCTTCATCTACAGACCAGCATTTACTGAACCCTTGACGGCGGCGTCTTGCGAGCATGGTTAATAATACAGCCAACGATCGATCATAAGGAGTTGCTATGTCATCTCGATCCAAACTCATAGCCGGCATGTATAATAGTGAGCTCTAAGACTAGCCACAATGAAGAGTAACACACTAGTAACATACACATTTCCCTAAACTATGTTACTAACTTCATAATGGGTACTAACATAAGTGTGGTAACATGTAAAGCCTCATTTATTAGGTTATAGACTCATATTGCATTGGAACATGTGATATTACAGTAACTAGCTAAGTTAGTCAAATTATCTCTCTCCTCATTAACTCATTGCCACATAAGCAAATTTGCTGAGTTGGACTCGATGTTACTGCTGAATTTACTCCCACTATGGCTAGTCTAAATATGCACTCCTTTATTAGTAGTTGGCCCATCTTACAACCTCACAAAAAGTATTGAGGCTCGTGTTGCAGCTGGCTACTAATCAAGAGTCCGCTTCTCTTCTCTCTCTTCCAACTAATCAAAGATATAATATTCTACTCCTTATAATCTACTTATGTCACTTTATTGTACTTGCTCTCAAACGGCGTGCTTACGTGTCTGATCGGAGGGTCAAGTTATCGTCACAGACCCGAGCCACGGCTCGGCTCGTCAGCGTAACGTGTGTTTCAAAAATCAAGCCCGCGCGCTGGCGTACACCACTGTTCATCCCCGTATTCGGCCAGGCGACATCATTTTCATCCGACCGTATATGCTGCCATGGATCCACTAGCACAAATCTCTAGAGATGGACCAACGACCAGGATAACATGTTCAGATGTCACCCAACTCAGTAACGCCGCTGTCTTGCAAATGGCAATATTTGAGGCCCTGTCCGCCGGCGCATCTAAAGACCTGGATTTAGCCAATACCGGTTGTAGATGCTTGCATCTTCAGAGCTATTCGGGTCAAATACTTAGTCGGGTCAAATGTGCATCATTCGTCCCTCGATCTATTCGTGGCTATATTGGTTCGAGCTCAGTTTTGAATGAGCAAATCCGGCCCCTCAAACGCCCGCGGACGCGCCCGGACGCGTCCGCAGACACTGAGCGGTCATGCCTTAAATAATGCAATCCACATCCGGACATCTTAATTATAGTATCTCAAATTCATACAAACTCATGCAACTACGTTAATGCACACACATCGTCCGTCTAATCCATCGCTACTAACTAAACATGCTATCGGACTACCAAAATTTGGCATGTTTGGTTATGGTGGAGATCATCCACGGCTGCCCTTGCCCTTCCTGGCGCCCTTGCCGTCCTTCTCGCGGAAGTATCGGTCGAATACGCAGTAGGGATTAAGCCGGATCTGCTCGTCGCTGGAGCTGTCCTCCTTCTCCTCCTTTGATTGCAGTCCCGCCATGGCACGAACGGCCCGATTCTGCTCTCGAGCGAGGGCGCACGTGTTCCTTCACTGTCGTTTCTTCACAATGCAGGCATGGATGGCTTCCTCCTCTGCTGCCGGCCGCGCCAATGCATCAGCCGCCTCCGCCGCCGCCATTTTCGCCGTGATACGGGCCTTGGCAGCCCTTATCCTGTCCTTCCCACGGTGGGCTGCCCATTCCCGGTGGGACTCATAGTCTGCCTGACTGGTGATGAGGAAAGAGAGATTTTCCGGCTCCTCCAACCCGCACGGGATGACACCCTAGTCGACGGATCCGGACTGGTCGGAGCCAGATCCGCTGCCCGCCATGCCGGAGACGGCTGGATATCGCCGGAGGTGAGCTCGGGTGGCAGAGGGAGTGGAGGGAAGAGGAGTGTGAAGTGGCTATGGTTTGGTCCGGCGAGCAGATGGGGACAAATATATGTGGGATCGGGTGGGCCGATGTGGGCCTGGTCCGACGTGACGGGCGTGCCCGGCGCCCACATATCCGCCCCATATTTGGGCTGGATATGAATGGTGCCAGTTAGCCCGGGTGTTTGAGGCCCGTTTAAGGCGTCCGTCTGGGTTGAAATTTCGTGATCAGACAGTGACCGAGCGGCCCGCCCTGACGTTTGAGGAGGGTTTTGGGTGCCCGGCTGTAGATGCTCTTATGTTTGCCTATCTGCGTCACGTCAGACCGACCCCTTACCTACCCCACCTCAAAGGGCATTCATGAATGGCATTTTATCGACCTCTGCGTCACGTCGGTAAGATTGAAATTCAACTAGTTTTCTTTTAACACAGTACAATCAAAGCCGCTAATATACATGAGCATACACTCACCTCTATGAACGCATGCATGTACACCCGACCACTATTACCACCTCTGAAAGAGGCATGTAATAAGTCCAGAAAAATGTGAGCGCCAATGTCAAATCAAGAACTTGAACTCTAGTGGACTGGTGATACCACTGTCCTTCTAACCATACAACAAATAATACTACATCTACGTAAAGACCTACTTACTCTTACGAAAACTTGTTGACACCTTTTACTTCACTTAGCAGAAATTCCTCTAAGGTTATCCCTATTCAAACAAAACAAGATCCCTTTTCTTGTAATTTAACTAGTTCTGTCAATTGGGTCCGAGGAGTAAGGTGCACTATTTTTTGTTTGTATCGTGCCCATAGTCTACACGTAGAAACTACTCCGTCCCATAATATAAGAGCGTTTTTAACACTACTCTTATATTTTAAGACGGATGGAGTATTTTCTGTTTGTATCACTTAGCTTGATTGACACCAGCTGGTGACTGGATGTAAATGTGACTTCTCTTTTCTAGTTTTCTTTGAAAAGGAAAAGGCGCCAACATTCATCCCATTCAAGTGCGGGTCAATAGCTCCTGTGCGACACCTTTGAGGTGCAATGGAAGGAGTGCGACGTAGTTGACTAAAATAGCTCTAGTGCTACGTTTCAGAAGCCCAAATAGCCAAGGCCCACTCGGGAGATTAAAAATGGTCGTCAACGGGAGTGAGGTCCCACTTGGCAGTGCCTCTAGTTACGGGCCCCACTTGGCAGTGCATCAGGTGAAACGTGTCCCCGTGCCTGTCTAAACATGTACCCGTGTCTGAACCCGTTGCTCCCACCCCCTCCTCTTCGTTCTCGGCGGTGAGCCAGCGACGGCACCGGAGCTTTTGTTCTCGGTGACAGCAGCGCGGAGCTTTCGTTCTCGGCGACGGCAGCGGCTGTGGTGAGTGAATCCGGAACCCTGTCCTGTTCCCCTCCATGTCGAGTTAGATCTCACCACATCGCCTCTGTGTTCCCTCTGTTTTTGGTCGATTTGATCCAGATTTGGGTGGGGGGGAGGGGGGCTGACCATGATGGAGCCGCCAGAGACAACAACATCGACTAGGTAATCCCTTAATGTGCATCCTTTCCAACCTATGCGATTTGTGCTAGCTCACCTCACACTGCCCCGCCATTGACAAACAGGGGGGATGGTGCTCGGACCTTCGAATTCACTGTCGAATTCCTTCCTTCTAAAGCGAAGCCAGATGATGGTAGCATGCGGGACATAGAGAGAGAGATACAATTGTGAAGTGGAAGATTGATTTTGCAGAGATTGATCCACAAGACCTACAGAGCATGGAAGAGAAGGCCGTGAAGAATGTGGTGGAAAAATTGGGGAGAGCATTTTTTGGGGTCCAGAGCAAGAGGTAGCATTGTTACGGTTTGATAATTGGAAAGGAGAATATGTGAGAATTGAGGATGGTGAAGAGATGGTTGATGAAATTGATTGACAAGATGGATGGACAACCAAACAGACTATGTTTCATGCAGAGCTTGTTGATCTGAAATTAGATTCTAAGGTTGGATATGTGCCCTCAAAGTTATCTTCACATATGGTAGATGATGATTGGGCTTCAGAGAGGCAGATAATGCCCATGTGTACAGGTGAAGTGACAGTATTACCTGAGGGGGGTGATGCAGAAGAGGGCTCTGATGGTGTTGCAAGGGTTGTTTCTGTTGATTGGAATTCAGTAGAATTAAATGACCCAACTGATTTAGTCATTGCACCAATGGATGACATTGAGATGGACAAATTTTTTGGCATTCCAGTAGCTAATGAAGATAAGGAGGAGAAGGATGGTGAATATAGTATGCCTACTGATACTGATGCTAACAGAGATAGAACTGAAGATGTGGATGGATAGCTGATGGAAGATGCTGCAGATGATGTGGATGATGCACATGATGATCAGTTGGTAAATGTGTATGACAAGGAAAACCTTGTTATTTCATTGGGGAATTTGTTCCCAAACATGGATGAGTTTAGGATGTGTTTCAAGACTTATGCAGTCAAACATGAGTTTGATGCCAAGACTAAGTGGACTGATAGAAAGAAGTTTTATGCAAGATGTAGAGGTTTTGATGGAAGTGTCAAGCCTTGCAAGTGGTACATATCTGCTAGACGCCAACCTGATGGAAGTACCATTAGGGTCAATCAAATCCCACACCAACATACTTGTATTACAAATTCACAGAGAGTATCAACCATGACATCACAGCTTTGGATTGCAGAAAAGATCATTCCTATTTTAGCCAAGAAACCAAACACTACTGCAAAGAAACTTAAAGTAGACTTGGAAAAGCAATACCCCATTTAGGTGAAGTATAACACGGTGTTGATGGCAAAACAAAGGGCAATGAAACAATTATATGGTGACTGGGCAAATACTTTTAGGATGCCTTATAATTTCAAAGCAGAGGTGGAGAAGAGGTCACCTGGCAGTGTTGTGGAGATAGATACTGAGGTAACAGAGGATGGAAGAGTCCTTTTCTCTAAGTTTTTTATGGCTTTAAAGCCTTGCATCGATGGCTTCAAGGTAGGGTGTCGTCCATATTTGAGCATAGGCTCATCATTTTTGACTGGCAAGTGGAATGGTCAATTGGCAGCTTACAATGTTTTGGATGGACACAACTGGATGTTCCCTGTTGCTATTGGCTTGTTTCAGTAAGAGACAGATGTCTCGTGGACATGGTTCATGATGTAGTTGAAAAGATGCATAGGGCCAGTGTCACCTTTGGTAGTCCACACAGATGCATGCAAAGGGCTAGAAAACACAGTCAAGAATGTTTTCCCCCATTGTGAGAAGAGGGAGTGCTTCGGCCATACGGGGATGAATTTGATCAAAAAATTCAGAGGGGAAGAATTTGGTCGCATGTGGCCAGCAGCAAGATCTTACACTAAACAGACACATTCTCATATCATCTTGGTAAGATAATGACAACAATGCCCTGAGTTTGGTCCATGGGTGAACACCTACCATTCTCTATTATGGTATAGGTCAGGATTTAACACTGCCATCAAGTGTGATCATATCAACAACAACTTGGCAGAAAGTTAAAACAACAAGGTGAAGCAGTTAAAATTTTTCCTATGCATGACATGGTTGACCAAATCAGGATCATGTGCTTGTGGGAATTGAGAAGAATGATTGGTGATTGTCTACAAGGGGATAAACTTCCTGCAGTGGTACAACAGGTGGTCACCAGGAGCAGAAATCTTACACATTTATCAAAAAATCTTCTGTGTGGGGTGCTGAAGTTAGAGATACCAAAACTGGTAGAAGGCATGTTGTTAACACTGAAATGCATGATTGCACTTGTTTGGAGTGGCAACACACTGGGAAACCATGTGATCATGCCATACTTTTCTTGGCCTCCCAACCAAAGATAAACATGCACCCATATTTGCACGAATATTACTCAGTAGCAAGATTGAAGGCTGCATATGCAACTCCAATTCCAGCACTTACAGATCAGTCTCAGTGGCCTGAAGTGGAAATTGAATTTTCCATGTGTCCTCCCCTAACAAAAAGAAAGGCTGGCAGGCCTAAAAAGAGTAGATTCAAGGCATGGTTTGATAAAGGTGGGAGTAGTAAAAAGGGGAAGGGAAAGAAGGATGCAAAGCCAATAAGGTCCCAAAAAGGTAACAAAAATAGATGCAACTTGTGCCATGAACTTGGGCACCGAGTTGGATCTCCCAAATGTTGTTACACTCCTGAAAGGCCAAAGTATGTGCGCATATGTTTGCCATGTTTACTATTTTGTTTCATTTTTCAATTAATAACCAGTTGACATGCTTTATCTTTTTAGGAGGAAGCGTGCGGGTGAGCCCCTTGTTGTTGAAGTTTGCTGGCCAAAGAAAAAGGCAAGAGGCAATGGCTGTAGAAAAAAGAGAATTTTTGGTGAAACAATGCACATTCAACCGGACTTGGATGGTGTGGTGCAAAATGAGCAAGACTTGGATGTGCTGCTGCAAAATGAGCAAGATTTTGATGTTCTGGTGCCAACTGATGATATGAGTACCTCTGAAGATATTCCAGCTGATGTTGTGCAAGCTGAGCCTATGTTGGAAGTTGAGTTGCCAACTGAAGATATTTCAGCTGATGTGGTGCCAACTGAGCATATATTGGAAGTTGTGTTGCCAACTGATGATATTGGGCCCGATGATATTGCAGCTGTTGTGGTGCGAAATGAAGATGCTGTTCCAGGCAGTCCAGTGAAGAAAATCAAGAGCTTGAGTGAACTGGGTGTTGTACAATCAAAAACAAGCATTGGTAAAAAGAAGAAGAAGAAATCGAGTGGTAGGAAGAAGCTGAAGTGAAAATTTGTTGAAACTTGTGTATCGGTAGTATGCTGTAGAAATAAAACCTTGCCTGAATTTGTGTAATGGTATTTTTACTTTGATATGATATGTATTTGTGTAATACTATTCAAGTTTGAGGCAAAATTCAAATTTGAGCCAAAATTCAAATTTGACCCGAAATTCAAATTTGAAGTTATTTGGTATGTGCTATTGGTGTTACAATGATTTCTGGACTATTATGCATGTTAGTTCATTAATTGGAGCAATTTTATTATGTGAAACTTTGGACATGAAAAATGTGCTCCACATGAGCTCCAAACCCCTCCAAAGCTAGGGAAAACAGACCCATTTGTAAGCAAGTTTTTTTTTACCTTCTCTAAATGAGCCAAAAAAGGAAACTTGACATCTAGTGTGTGTGTATATAAGAGTCCTTCCTGATATTGGATCGTTTTGATAAAGTATGTCATGTTTAACACTAAACCCTAACTCACTTCTCTTGAAAACTCCACAACCTCGTTCTTGATAGCCATGTTTTGTGAAGGTTTTTTTCATGAAAATATCCGTAGTCCAAGTTTCTTATTTTCCTAGCTACTTAGTCACATAGAACGATGATCGGCACAAGTTTTATATTTTTTTTGATTTTTTTTAATTAGTTATGCTCAACCCTAACCCTTGAAAACCTCTCAAAACCCCTCAAAACCCCATCAAAACCCCGCACCCCTCCTGGCCATTGGATCGCTGTGAATGGACGGTCTGGATCAGGCACTAGGGGTACGTCAGCGATCCGCGGGATGCACTCTGATTCGCTGATTCGAAGATGCTCGATATTATAACACGCAACATTCTGGACCATTGGATGCGTGTGAACAGAAGCAACGATCTGGATCAGGAGCCACGTCACAGATCCGCGGGCTGCGCTTTCATTGGCTGGTCGTTTTAGCCCCTTTGTTTTACATTGGATAAGATTGAGCAGGCCTGCCATGTGTTGTTGGGCTTAATTAAAGCGGCCCACCCGTTGGACCGATGGACACCACGCTGACCCGATTTGAGTAGGCCTAAAAAGCATACATGCATGCGCGCGCAGTCCTGCGCCGCCCACCCTCGCAGCATTCGACGTTGCATGCATGCCAAAGAGCACGCCCGACACCCTGGTCGCATTATGGCTATTCTAGATGCCCGACCATCGCTAGCCGCTGCATGCATGTCATCGAGCTCATCTCTCCACGCGTTTTTAATGGCCAGTGTGCTACGCGGGCCGTTGGCTTTACTACCACGATGCCACATTTGCATGAGCATGTACACACATGCTGGCTCGGGTGGCTCGATGCCACATTGCCCTTTTCCCATGCCATTACAAGGGGAGAGGAAAACGAAATGGCAAAACGGTGCACCTCGGCTATTTAATCACACCCAAGCCTACATCTTCCTCTCACTCTCCTTCATCTCCCATCTGCCCACCACAACCATCCAAGCCGTCCCAAGATCCACTCGAAGCAAAGATGCAGTTCACCGGGGCTACCTACCATGTGCCGCCCACCATCCCCGAGAGGCTCTACCCTGCCGGAGTCCAGGTGGAGAACAACCTACGGGTGTGGGCGATCTCGAGGTGGAGGGGGGCAAGGGGGCTGACCGAGTACTTCCTCTCCGCCGGCTACCGCCACCTCCTGAGGGGCTCTCCGATGATGTTCCGAGTCAAAGAGATCAGTAACAACGGCTATTCTATCGGGCTTATCGTGAGGTTCACCAACCCCTTCGACGCCTACTACCTCCTCGGTCGTGTTTTTTGGTGTGGATGTGAGTTCATCGCATTCACCATGTACAACATCTTTACGGATTTCGACAGCGCCTTCCCCGCCGATGAGCGCATGCACACCCTCCCGTACCGCACCGACGATGACGAGTGAAGGAGTTGGCCATGGAGGAGAGGAGTTGGCCATGGAGGAGTTGGCCTTGGAGCAAGCAAGTAAGCCGGTGGTGTTAGGTGTCATGTGTTATCTTATCTTGGGTCCCGTTTTATTTATGTCGTGTTGGGTTGAACTATCTATCTAAGTTGTAATGGTACTATCTATGTCGTGCTTGGATTGATCTATCTTAGTTGTAATGTGGTACTATCTAGCTCATGCAATGCTACTACTTATGATACTATATTGATGTGTTCTATCTGTTTTTTTATCTAGTTGATATTGGTCAGTTGATATATATCGTGCTTGATGTTCTATCTAGTTGATCTATGTGTTACTAATAAAAGGTAGATTCCACTATGGACATGCAAGTGTATGGGTACCCAAATTATTTTGCAAGAAAAAATTTCATATATTGGTGTGCTGCATGTGGGCATGCATGTATCTTGGCCCTGGCTAATAGGGTCACCCTAGCTAGTAGGTGTAGGGTGCAATTTTTTTTTCTGGATCCGCAACCATGGACATGCAACTAGGACATGCAACCATGGATATGCAACTAATTTAGTTCATGCAAATAATTATTAGATTAACTCAAATGCCCAAAATAAATATTTCTGAGCTCCTAAAAAATTGGTTTGAATTTTACCTCTGGCCAATATTTTCAGAGCAAAACAGGAACATTTTCTTGGACCTATTTGAAGCAAATTCTAACTTGATCATTTCCAAAAATGATTTCCGAGGATTTCACACATCCCCATTTAATTTGGGTTCCATGGAACCGTAGACATGCACAAAAACAATCACAAAACAATAGTGGACAAGCAACAAATATGTAAAGCAAAACAAAAAAAGTTACAATACATACATGTGTTCATGGAACCATTTTATGAATTGCTACATTTAGTGCACCAAGCGGGTGGGCTTGTTTTCTATTTGGGCCTGCTTTTTCTCACAGTACTCATCAGCCCACGGCCCAATAACGTTTTTTTACCATGAACTCTACAGATGCACTCTGTTAACTAAAGAATTACTGCATTTTATGAATTGCTACATTTTATTCATCAGAGCAAATAATCCATGGGCTAACTAGAACTGTAACTGAGAATATCATTGGGTCTGAATATCATTACCAGAATTCAGGCTTTGCTTCACACAAATTCAAATTCAGCTAACAAATGATCCCTGACTAACTGAAACTACTAGCTAGACACAATAACTGAAACTAGGGACCCTTGACTCTGAAACTAGCTTGACACACTAACTGAAACTGTAACAATTTCTAGTGATTGATGAACATCAAGTAAAAGAAACCCATAGCAATGACACAACAATAAAATGCTCCAGCCATCATATTTGCTTGCTGCTTCAAATCGATCAGCTGTTTTAGTTGCTTACCCATTTTCTTCAATTCACACTTCACTTCAGCACTGTCCATCATCGGATTGGCTCTGTCCACCAAATGTGGGGCGTGTTCCACACCAAGCTGCCCCCCAAAATTGAAATTGAGCTCTTGGGTTGAAGCCTGCAATTTCAACCTCTCAACATACTCATCGAGCCACTCGAAATGTCCACATTTCTTCAGAACCTGAAAAACAGGGTAAACAGGGGTCGACGGCGGCATGAACCCTAGATCAGATCCACCGCCCAAATTTGACGAAAAAAGAAAGAAATCGGGAGAAATTAGACAAGCTGCTTGGTGCGGTACACGGATCTAACCTGCCCCGGCTGTGGCCTGCTCAAGCATTTGACGAACTCGCGCCCACGGTTGCCATTTTACTCCTTCACACAAGTCAAACGCTTCAGAGGCTCCATGCGCGGGCAATCAGGGCATCTGGTCAACGGCACTGGACTGTACTGCGACCATGATTGGCGGGAGGCCGAAGTCGAGCTAGACATCACTCGCCGGAGGCACACTCGCCGGCGGCGCGCTTCGTTGCCGGAGAAGAGGAAGAACAAGGTGCACTAGTAGAAAAAGGGCCTTTAGTCCCGGTTCCAGAGGGCCTTTAGTCCCGGTTCTGGAACCGGGACTAAGGTCCCCCCCCTTTAGTCCCGGTTCTGTTACGAACCGGGACTAAAGGCCCTCCACGTGGCCGCTGGCTGGGCGAGGGCTGGAGGACCTTTAGTCCCGGTTGGTGTTACCAACCAGGACTAAAGGTGGAGCCTTTAGTCCCGGTTGGAAACACCAACAAACGGCTCCACCTTTAGTCCTGGTTGGTAACACCAACCGGGACTAAAGGAATTTTTTCGAAAAAAATTTCAATTTTTTTTTTGAATTTTTTTGTTTTTATTTTTTTTTCCGATTTTCAAATCTTTGAATTATTTGAGAATTTAATCTCTAATCACCCCTCCTCACTGCTTCAGAATTTAATCTCTAATCAACACTCATTCCAAATCGTCTAACTTCCTGGCCGGTCACCCATCCTCTCACTACTCCAGCCCGAGCACGCTTAACTTTCAGGTTCTATTCCCCCTAATTTCCAAGTCTGCACTTGTTGTTTTCCTGACAATAATAAGCTATCAATCCTGTTAACCCTTAGGTCTTGATGTCACATGATTTAATTTTTTGAATTCCAAACAATTATTAAAATAAACAACAATGATTAATTTAAAAACTAAAAAATACTTCAAAAAAATGAAAAAATTTCAAAAAAAATCAAAAATAAAAAAAATCAAAAAATCCAAAATAATACAAAAGTTCAAAATAAATAAGTAATAATAATATTGAATTTCAATGAAAATAAAATAAGTATTATTATTATTATTATTATTATTGTTATTATTATTATTATTATGTCGTTTATTCATTTAATATTGCATAATTAATATCTTTAAATCTCTAAATCAAAATTCGACAAATAATATATTCATTATTATCAGAAGAATGTGACCATGATGTCACACGCTTCACCGTTTGAGTTTGAAACTATTATTCTAAAAAACAATAATTATTTAGTAGTTTGACCACAGTTTGATTAGAGTTTGACCACATTTCATTTTTTTAACTTATATTAACTGAAGAATTTTTTGTGTGTTCAATATGAGCAATTCAAAGCCACATCCTCAAATTTCAATCATTTCTGACTTCATTTGCTATTTTTCATGCATTTAATGATTTTTTGAGCTAAATTAGCCCGAAATTGAAAAGCACTACAAATGAACTCTGAAAAGGTTGAAACTTGGCATGGTATCATCATTTCACCCAAATAGCTTGTGCTAAAAAGTTGAGAGGGTTATGGCAAAAACTGGATGCACTTTGTGTACAAACTGGACCATCTCTTTCGAAGTAACAGGGTTTCAGACGAAAACTCAGCTGTTACAAAGATATTTCATTTTTTTAATCTTATTTCAACTCCAGAATTTTTGTGTGTTCAATATGAACCATTCAAAGCCACATCCTTAAATTTCAACCTTTTTTGACTTTATTTGCTATTTTTTCATGCATTCAATGATTTTTTGAGCTAAATTATCCTGAAATTGAAAAGTACTACAAATGAACTCTGAAAACCCTAAACCCGGGACTTAAAACGTCCGAAACTCTATTCTAAACAGTAAACATTAAAGGGTCAAATTCTAAAACATAACCCTAGACTTAGAAATCTAAACCCTAGCCCTAAACCCTAAAAACGTCTAAAACGTCCAAAAATCTATTTTCCCTTTGGAATTTGGTGATTTTAAAAATTTGTCGAAACGGAAAACTTGTCGTTTCATCGGACGAAACTTTTTTTTCTACAAATTTTGATATATTATTTGTATTTTTCTGAATTACAATGATTTAGTTATGATTTTTCTAACATTAATGTGGTAAAGGGGTTTAGGGTTTAGGGGCCCCCC
This sequence comes from Thinopyrum elongatum, assembly GCA_011799875.1. Lineage (NCBI taxonomy): Eukaryota > Viridiplantae > Streptophyta > Magnoliopsida > Poales > Poaceae > Thinopyrum > Thinopyrum elongatum. Next base: position 73,905,492 of record CM022303.1, read on the forward strand.
CTTTAGTCCCGGTTGGTATCTCCAACCGGGACTAATGATAGACTTTTAGTCCCGGTTGAAGACACCAACCGGGACTAAAGGGCTGGGAAAAAAATTTGACAAAAAAAATTTTGAAATTTTTTTTTGAAAAAAAAATTAAATTTTTTTTCCAGTCCCGGTTGGTATCTCCTACCGGGACTAAAGGGGGGGGGGGGGGGGGGCTTTAGTCCCGGTTGGAGATACCAACCGGGACTAAAGGGCTGGCACCGTGCAGCACGTCGCAGGTAATTCAGGTCTCTTTTTCTTACACACCCGTCCCGGGAGAAACAGTACCTTTAAACCGCGGAAGAAGTTCAAAGGGGTTTGTGTTTTGTTCAGAAAAAATTGGAACTTTGATACCAAGTGTTACCATTTTTCGAATCAGGACTGATGCCTGCGCCTCACGAACCGGGACTAATGCCACCTTTGGTCCCGGTTCGTGAGTGAACCGGGATTAATGCCCTTATTCTACCTCAATCAAAGCCCTGTTTTCTACTAGTGGTGGGGGAAAGGGGAAAGGGGAAGGGCAGGCAATGGGGGGTGGGCTGGCTCAGGCTCGTGGCTGGCTCGGGTCGGGGCACGCTGATGACCATGGGCATGCTTATGTGGATAAGTTGTGGGTCCCGCACGCATGTGAGTAACTGGTGGGTCCCACATTCATGTGGATAACTGATGGGTCCCGCGTGTCATAACTCAAACCACTAACCCCTTGTGTTTTGCATTTCATGGTTAAACAGGGCCATGTCGCATTGGAGCTATAGTTGGCTGCAAATACGTCGCACTAGAGCTATTTTCGTCTACTACGTCGCTCTCCATGCCATTCACCTCAAAGGTGTCGCACAGGAGCTATTGACCCATTCAAGTGCACAGTACAGCATGGATTACATGGCCCTCCAACCCTGCATTGTACATGTTCTGCAAAAATGGAAAGGGCCTATCTCCATGAGTCGAATTCATCAAAAATATGGAGTCAGGTGCGAAAGATCTGTTGGGAACCTGATGAGCAGAATTACAAGCCACTCCGTTGACATCTCTAGAAACGTGGTACACAACTTTGATTCTCTGAGAAGATTTTTGAACAAGTGACATCTTCGAATTGCCGGAGAGGAATGTGACTTGCTGAAGATGGTAGTGTTGTAGCTAGCCGTGCCGCAAGTAGCATTGCATCAGCCTGAATAATGGTCTTTGCCCGGAGTAGCTCCATCGCCGGCGCTGGTGTGGATGCATACTCCCACAGCTGTAGCCGGTTGGCTTTCTTGTCCAGGGATCTTCTTGCTTTGCCAGGAAGCGTCAATGTAGATCTTTGTTCCAGTGCTGAGCAGATCAGACTTGAGGGTAGAACCCTGGGCATGGCAGGGAGGGAGGATGTTTGTCCTTCACTGTTCTTCTTGGACCGAGTTCCAGCAGGTAGACAATAGAGTTGGACGCCCGTGAGGTGAAGTGGTTGGGCTGCAAGCCCTGCTTCTTCACGAGATCGAATAGCCTGAGGGTATCGGTGGTTCAATTGGCCAGTGCACGGCCAGACCTAGCCTCTGATCATGACGTTCTGAGGGAGAAGTCGGTCCTTGCTGCGCATCTTGACCAAGACGACGAGCGCACTGGCTAATGCCGCGGCACATGGCATACAGAGAATCTGCCGCCGTTGCTCGTCCGATGCATCCACCAGCTGATCCTCAGCAGTTCTCCTCTTCAATGGTACATGAGCACCTGGCATCTCATCGAAAGCACTGACCAAGAGTCGTCGCACGGGATCTTCAAATGATGCAGCTACGGCCTCATTCTCCTCAAGACACAGTTCAGATTTCACCAAGGAGGCCCCTGAAAGCAAAGATTGCCCTGTCGGGCCATGTTGGCTTAACTAGGCTTCATAATTTCTCGTATCAAACGAACCAGAAAGAATACATTACACTGAAGATGGAATTGTCAGTATAACTGTGTAAGTTTCAGACAATTTTACCTACTTGCAGAGTCAAGGAAGCCAAACAAGAAGCGATCTGTATGAGAGACTGAATCACATTTTCGTTGTCAAGGGAAGCAGATAACAAATATATGCTGCCGAAGTTAACATACAAATATCCCCGCACTTTTCTTATGCCCGCTTGGAGTACGTTGGAGATTTCATAATTCAGCGCACTTACCGGAGTACACTTCTTCCTTTTCTCCAGCATCACTTTCTTAACTTCCTTCGCAGCAAGGGCCACCGAAGTGGCAAAGAACGGCGGCTGGCGGGAATGGCTTCCCTCAGGACAGTAGGGCTCGAAAAAAGGATACTCTGCCAAATATAAATAAAGAAAGTCAATATTATTATTTCGGAAAGAATTACGAGACAAATGACATGGAAAATCTAGACCGTTCTTACAAAAAATTTATAGGCGAAATGAAGAGCAGAAAAAGAAGATGTGGTACTACCGATGACAGAGTACATTCTAAGTGCAAACTTAATAGGAATACATACATAACAAATATATAGTATGGCAGGGCACATACCTTTTGTTTTATGTGAGCAAGCTTCATCTTGTTCTCCTCTGCTTCACACCACTGCACTAAGTTAGCGCAGTAGTGAATTTCCAATTCTTGGAGATTTGTGAGCTGTTGTATGCTATTTGGCAAAGTCGTGATAGCATCACAGTTTATAATTACCAGTTTCTTGAGAGAGGTAAGTTCTCCTAACCATTGTGGCAGCTGTCTCAAGCTACAAAAGTTACGCAGTGTTAATAATTGTAGCTGTTTTAGTTGCCTCATGTTATTGGGCAATTCCTCAAGATTCTGGTATCCCTCTATCGCCAGTTGCTGAAGAGATGTCAAATCGACTACCAATTCTGGCAGTTCTGATTGGGCCGATTCACACAGTGTCAGTACTTTGAGAGGCTGGAGAGCCAGGGTGATCTTTGGTGAGCTTGTCAAATCATTGCAACCCCATATGTGCAAAGTATCAAGGGCAGATATATGGTGAAGCAATCTCCACTGATGCAGAGGCACCTTGCTGCACTTAACTGTCAGATTAGTAAATACTCCTACCGGAGAAGATGAGGAAGAACCATTGTGTGACACGTTCTCTGCCCATGATATGAGCACATTATCACTTCCCATTATACTCCAAGATGCTGCTCTAGGAAGGTGTGGTTTTATCCTCAACCTGGGGCAGTAATGTATATTCACTTCCTCAAGCTTACGGAACATTAGCTCATTGACACTATCCTCACTACTAGAGTATGTTGTGTTCCATTCTTCCAGGTTATCCATTTCTTCCAAAGTAAGCACTCGGAGGTTTCGTAGCTGGGAGAGGGGTGGAAGATTGTTGAAGTTAGGCAAATGATACATCTTCATTCGGACAAGAATAGGGAGATAATTGCCAATACTCATTAGCCAGTCTGGAAAGTTGACACTGTTATAACCATGTATCGCTAAACCCTGCAAAGTGGTTGGTGGGACTAGCTCCCTCAGCAACTCCTTGTCATCCACATATCTCTTAGCTCGTGGGTTCCATTTTAATGTCAGTTGTCCAATTCTCTGTTTTTCGCTCAGTTCCATTTTAATGGACGTAAAGACGGCATTTCTGAACGGGGATTTAAAAGAAAATGTTTACATGAAACAACCCAAGGGTTTTATCATGGAAGGCAAGGAAGATATGGGATGCCGCCTGAAGAAATCTATTTATGGATTAAAGCAAGCCTCTAGATAGTGGTATCTAAAGTTTAATGAGACAATTAAAAGATTTGGATTTAAAGAGAATGTTGAGAATGACTGCGTTTATGCAAAGTTTAAAAATGGAAAATATATTTTCCTAATCTTGTATGTGGATGATATCTTGCTTAGTAGCAGTGATGTTAGTCTGCTACAAGAAACAAAGAAGTTCTTGTCCTCAAATTTTGATATAGCAGATCTTGGTGAAGCGTCATATGTTTTGGGCATAGAAATTCACCGAGATAGGAAAAATGGAGTTTTAGGACTATCGCAGAAGGCATATTTAGAAAAGGTTCTTAAAAAGTATAATATGCATGCGAGTAAAGCCACGCCTGCTCCTATAGTTATGGGCGACAGTTTTGGGAAATTCCAATGTCCCAAGAACCAATACAAGATCGATCAAATGAAAGCAGTACCATATGCTTCGGCTGTTGGAAGTTTACAGTATGCACAAGTGTGCACTCGTCCTAACTTAGCTTTTATCATCGGGGTACTCGGTAGATATCAAGAGGATCCAGGTACAGAGCACTGGAAAATGGTAAAGAAAGCATTGCGTTATGCGCAAGGCACGAAGGACCACATGCTAACGTACAGGAGATCTGATTCCCTAGAGATAAGAGGGTATTCAGATTCAGATTTTGCGGGAGACAGAGATGATAGAAAATCCACGTCAGGATACGTGTTCACTCTCGCTGGAGGGGCTATTTCATGGAGAAGCTCCAAACAGTCAATAGTTGCATCGTCCACGATTTATGCAGAATTTATAGCTTGTTATGAGGCCATGGGGCAGGCAATATGGTTAAAGAAATTTATACCTGACTTGAAAGTGATAGATTGTATTGACAAACCACTAAACAAGTATTGTGACAACCAGCCCGCAGTATTCTATGCTCACAACAACAAGTCCAGTAATGCCGCCAAAACAATAGAGATAAAGTATTATGTTATGAAAGATAAAATCTAGGATTACACTATAAGTCTCGAGCATATAAGGACAAAGGATATGCTTGCGGATCCGCTTACGAAAGGCTTACCACCCAATGTGTTCAAGGAACACTTAGCCGGCATGCGTTTGAAGGAAAGCCAATGATTCCTGGATTATGAGAGCCCCAAAAGGAACATAATTTGTTTCAAAATAGAGAGGTATGTTGTAGCTGTCTGATTCTATCGGCAATTGAGCTGTGACGATGAAACATGTTCTATGTATTAATCTGTGATGAAACGAGTAAAGTAAAAGTATATGGTTAAAAGTAAAGTTGAGATCAAGGAGGAGAACGTTAGGTTGATCTCCTCCCGTGTGGGCCCAACAGTCCACCGGACCCTTTGACCTGCGCCCTGATCGAGGGCGCCCAACTCAATATGGTTGACGGGCCCCTATCACCTGCGCTATATAAAGAGGTGGGGGCTGGCGGCACGCAGCACGAGGTTCGTCGCGAGCCGTACACCCCACCGACACACCTACCGATCTAGGTCAGCGCAGTAGTGACGGGAAGCACCGCCGCCACTGCCCACTCACCGTCGCCGCCGTCGCCCTCCACCATGGCCACCTCATCAGGCTCATCGAGCCAAGGAAAGGTATCCATCCTCCTCCCATCTCTCTCAAATGCCTAGACAGATGCCAAGCAAAGATAAACTACCGTTAATCTCTAGCCTAGATGATTCCAATAGTTTTAACACAATTGACTTTGGCAATGCTGAGATATTACGAGATCCGTGAAGGTTGAGATAATTCAGTTCTTGGAGCATACTGATAAACCCTGAGATTCGTTCCATAACTATTTGGAGCACTAAGATACCTCAACTGATTCAATTGACCAATAGAATCCGGCAACTCTTCAAAAGACACTCTGCTTAAATCTAAGACACAGACGTACTTAGCAGATGAAAATCGATCACGTTGGAACTGAGACGGCCATAAGTCATGGCCCACAACAATATGCAGCGCCCTTAGCTTTTCAGGTGAGGTTGTGGATGACTTTAATGGCTTCATACAATCCGTGAGCCGTGCATAGCGGCAGTGGGGGCCTGACAAGTTAAATTTGTCAGCCATGACCGATCTCGCCAGGTCATGCATCGTGAACTGTGTTTTGTCTCTTTCATGCCATTGTTCGCTGTCAGCCTGCACAAATAATATAAAATAGTGTAAGACTTGCGGTTAAAATTCTAGTGCTCATGTAAGGATATGTTTTGCACTATTGGCACTTGAAAGGAATAACAATGAGAGAATCATGAACCAGATGTTAACCTTGATTTGCAACTCAGAGGTTACTCTATTTTTGGAAAGGCAGCTGCTTTTTCCATCTCATTTATTGCTTAATTTGTACCAACTTTTTTTTCCTATATCTAATCTTTGCTTTCTAAACAGCCCTATCATCAACAAAATTTTCTTCTAATCCAATGCAATTGTAATCTAATGTCCTTCATATTATAAAACTACATGCAACTAAGGAGTAGAATAAGAACTGAAATACCAAATTTATTCATGTAATTTATAAAGCTACATGCAAATAAGAATTAAAATAATAACTGGGACAGCAAATTATTACATGCATTTTGTTTAAATCCGACTAGATAAGTAAAATGTAATTTTGAGTGCATTTTATCACAAGCTATAGAAGATTACTTATATTTATACTAACATACTGCAATCTTTATTTAACTAAACTATTTTGAGGCTCCACTCTGACCGACTATATTGATCGCCATCATCAACATTAATTAGGCAGCAGATGACTACCTTAATGGTGAAGATCTAATATCTTGGGCAAGCTGCTCTAATACAGCTCCTACAGACACACTATATTTCTCATCCCAAAAAAGAGACGCTGCCATACAAGCAAAAAAACTTAAGCCCAAGGCCTTGAGGCCCTTTGAGAAAAGACACCCAAAGGGCAACTTACATCTGATAATTATCAAGTAAAACGGTAGCCAATACAATGAAAGACAACAAGCCAGAAAATGATCAGCAACAAACAAAATTACGAGAATCATATTGTCAGTCTTCTGCCTTTGATCGTGTCCCTTGTTGGAGCTCGAAAATTGCACTGAACCGGCAATAAGAGAAAGCGACACCTGCAAGCTCAATAGCACTCACAGCTACAAACAAGATCTTAGTAACCGTTGAAGGAACATCAGCTTGGGCATCACCCCACGCAACGCAGGCTTGCACTCCTTCACCACCAGTCCAGAGGGTTGGAGAAACCGAGCCATATGTCGTAAAACAAATCGGAAGAAGCGGTCAAAGCACTACCAGAATGACCTACTATGCCGACGGCCAGGCCAGTCTCCCGTCGGGATAGACCTATGCCGACGGCCACCGTCGGCATAGGGCCGTCAGCAACATATGCGTCGGCATACCCCGGGATGCCGTCGGCATAGACGCCTATGCCGACAGCTTCCGTACGGCCATCGGCATAGATTCACTGTCGGTAAACTTCCACGCCTAACGGTGTCTGACGGCGCCGTCGTCAAGTACTGCCCAAGCAGAAGGAGCCACGTGGCACACGTATGCCGATGGCTAGACCGTCGGCATACGTACGTGCCCATAGGCAGCCACGTGTCCACCTGTGCCGATGGCTAGTCCGTCGCCGTAGATTCAAATCTATGCCGACGGCCTAGCCGTCGGCATATGTACGTGCCAGGACGCCCCAATGGGCGCCACGTGTCGCCTATGCCGACGGCCTAGCCGTCGGCGTATATGTAAAACTATGCCAACGGCAAGCCCGTCGGCATAGGTGACACGTGTCACCCACTGTTAGCTCGACACTACCCTATGCCGACGGCCATGCCATCGGCATAGTTTTTGTCCGATTTTTTTTCTGTTCTTTGTTTGAATTCAATTCAATTCAATTCTAATACACAACAGATATATATAATCAGAAACAACATCACCAACACCACCAACAAACATCTTATATATTTACTAATTGGAGGCACCATACGAGCTTCCACGTTAATCCACATCATCAATATTAATGCAGCCATTAGATTAAAAATTCAAAGGTCAAGATATATTAGAAGACCCTACGTGAATTTTAATAGAAAAAAGAGCATGTACAGGAAAGAGATTAAACCAGCACGTACATGCAGGAGTCCTCAACAACTATGTTACGTCTTCAACCTACAAATAAAGCCACGTCCCTTCCTTTGGGATTGAAAAAAAAGATACCTACATCAAGAGTATTCAACCCCTACGTTCCCTTAAACAAACACCCACGATCAGTTTCAACCTATATAAAATCCACGTGCATGAAAAAAATATTGTACGTACAATGATTTAATGGTCAAGATCTATTATTAGATGACCCTGCAAGATTTTTAATACAAATGTTAGCATGCATATAAAATAAATTAAAACAACACGTTACAAGGAAGAGTCCTCAACAACCATGTTAAGTTTTTTGAGGTTAAAAAAACACGTTAATTCAATCTACACAGAATCTCCGTGCCTTACTATGTGATGGCAAAAAAAAGGTGTCCTCAACACCTACGGTTCCCATAAAGAAGTGAGCCCCACATTAGAAAAGGAGTCTGATCTAATAAAAGAGGTGTCCACGTCCTAGACACAGCAAACAAAAGAATACTTACCTGTGCCCTTAAAAATGAAAAAAGACACGCATAAATAAATACTTCCCAAGCATCATGTTATAAAAAGAGAGAGTCATTGCCTGATTGAAAAATAAATTTCAACCCTACCTTACCAAATGAAGACCCATAATATATAATAAATATGGGAAATCACCTAATTGCAACATACCTAGGAAAATACACAAATAAATGTCACGCCCTGGAAAATAATATATGAACATAACCTATAACTTTGATGGGTATGGTAAATATTGACCACAAGCACATCCAATAAAAGTTGAATCTTACTGGGTAAAAAAATCATGTATTATGATGTACTTCACTATTTAATTTGATACATGATAAATATTCTCAATGAAATATAAGATTTTATTTAATATAATAAAGTAAAAGAATGACTACTTCCCACTGCACAAAAAAGGAACGGAGATTATCTAAATGAGAAAAAAGCATTGTGTATTGTACATAACATATACCAACCGAGACAAACCGATGCATGCTTAGAGAAAGGAATCTAACACCTGATGAAACATTTATCCAGCTAACAGTAGTGTGTAAACACATATTCAGAGTTTAGTCTAATAGTGATCACAATACGTAAATATCCCTCTACATATTTGTAATGTTTGGGTGCAAACTCAACAAATATATAGGGTTTGACACTTTGTATAAATTCTAGACTAATATAATCAATATTTTACATATATTAACATGTGCATTACATTCTATCATAATATAAATTATACTCCCTCCATTCCTTTATATAAGGTGTATTAGTTTTTTCAAAAGTCAAACGAGTGCATTTTTTACCGAGTTTTTAGAAAAATATATCAATATCAACAATACGAAATTTATATGATTCTATTCATCACGAAAAGTAGTTTTTCATAATTTATCTATTATGTATAGCAGATGTTGTTATTATATTCTATAATCTTGGTCAAACATTCAAATGGTTGACTTGCACGAAAATCAATACATCTTATATTCTGGAACAGAGGGAGTATTGTGTTTGTTTGTACACATGATAAAAATTATATGAAATTCCCATTTTCTAGGCCGTGCAGACACACGGGCTGATGACTAGTAAGCATAATCAGAAACAACATAAGCATCTAAGAAGCACACAAGTCATCTAAAGGAGCATAAAAGACCACAAGTCATCTAAAGCACACAAGTATATCATCACCACCACCGTCACCCACAGGCTTAAGCGCCAGTACGTCCACCACCACCGCCCAGGTCGTCACCGCCAAGTCCGCTAAAGCTCAGGTCATCACTGCTAGCGGCAGCGCTACCGCCAAGACCGCCACCGCCACCGCCTCGGTGGATCGGAGTGACCGGGCTCCGTGACTCGGGAGTGATGCGAAGGCTGGCACCACCACCAATGGATGATCCACTGGTTCCCTGGATGTTTGAAAAGACATGTTCAGGGGATATATGATTGTGTTGAATAAACGGTAAGCGGTGGTAGAATAGTTTTGGGATGTACTAACCACCGTAGTCCCCGGGTGCTATGCCAGAAACTCCTCGAAGGTAAGCAGCACTGGTTGTGGTCCAGCAGCTGGTGGTGGTTCCATTAGAGGAACCGTGACTGCCACCATGCTCTCAAAAACGAGCTGCATGTTAATTGACAAAGCAAACACGAATGTCGAAAGAAATGAAAGTGCAAATATGGAAATGAAATGAAAGGGGCTAAACTAACCGTCAGCATGCGAGTGATGTGGTCCTGAACGGCTGCAACTCTCGCGGCCCACGCCATGGTCTCCTGGCGTGTGTATTCCATTAGGCCTATGATACGTCTCCATCGTATCTATAATTTTTGATTGTTCCATGCCAATATTATACAACTTTCATGTACTTTTGGCAACTGTTTATACTATTTTTGGGACTAACATATTGATCCAGTGCCCAGTGCTAGTTCCTGTTTGTTGAATATTTTTTGTTTCGTAGAAAATCCATATCAAATGGAGTCCAAACGCGATAAAAACTTACGGAGATTTTTTTTGGAATATGTGTGAATTTTGGGAATTGGAATCAATGCGAGACGATGCCCGAGGGGGCCACAAGGCAGGGGGCGCGCCCTGGGCCCTTGTGGCCACCCCGTAAGGTGGTTGGTGCCCTTATTTTGCCACAAGAAAGCTAATATCCGTATAAAAATCGTGTTAAAATTTCAGCCCAATCAGAGTTACGGATCTCCAGGAATTTAAGAAACGGTGAAAGGCCAGAATTAGTGAGCGCAGAAACAGAAGGAAACAGAGAGAGAGATCCAATCTCAGAGGGGATCTCGCCCCTCCGCCACCATGGAGGCCATGGACCAGAGGGGAAAACCTTCTCCCATCTAGGGGGGAGGCCAAGTAAGAAGAAGAAGGAGGGCGGCTCTCTCCCCCCTCTCTCCCGGTAGCGACGGAACGCCGCCGGGGCCATCATCGTGACGTCGATCTACACCAACAACTTCGCCGCCGTCATCACCAACTCTCTCCCCCACTATGCAACGGTATAACACCTCTTCTCCCCGCTGTAATCTCAACTTGAACATGGTGCTCAACGCTATATATTATTTCCCAATGATGTATGGCTATCCTAAGATGTTTGAGTAGATCTGTTTTGTCCTATGGGTTCATTGATGATCGTGATTGGTTTGAGTTGCATGTTTTATTGTTGGTGCTGTCCTATGGTGCTCTCCGTGTCGCGCAAGCGTGAGGGATCCCCGCTGCAGGGTTTGCAATATGTTCATGGTTTGCTTATTGTCTGCGTTGCGTGAGTGATAGAAACACAAACACGGATAAGTGGGTTATGGCGTATGGGAATAAAGAGGACTTGATACTTTAATGCTATGGTTGGGTTTTACCTTAATGATCTTTAGTAGTTACGGATGTTTGCTAGAGTTCCAATCATAAGTGCATATGATCCAAGAAGATAAAGTATGTTAGCTTATACCTCTCCTTCATATAAAATTGCAATAATGATTACCAGTCTAGTTATCGATTGCCTAGGGACAAATAACTTTCTTGTGACAAAATGCTCTCTACTAAAACTAACTTAGTTATTTCTTTATCTAAACAGCCCCTAGTTTCTATTTACGTGTTCTTTATTATCTTGCAAGCCTATCCTATCACACCTACAAAGTACTTCTAGTTTCATACTTGTTCTAGGTAAAGTGAACGTTAAGCGTGCGTAGAGTTGTATCGGTGGTCCATAGAACTTGAGGGAATATTTGTTCTACCTTAAGCTCCTCGTTGGGTTCGACACTCTTACTTATCAAGAAAGGCTACAATTGATCCCCTATACTTGTGGGTTATCAAGACCTTTTTCTGGCGCCGTTGCCAGGGAGCAATAGCGTGCGGTGAATATTCTCGTGTGTGCTTATTTGCTTTATCACTAAGTAGATTTTATTTGCTGTTCTAAGTTGTTCTCTATCTTTAGTTATGGATATGGAACACGAAGTACCAAAAAAATTAGGTTTACTTGCTACTCATGGAGATGGGGAACCTCCTAAAACACTCGACGCCCATTATGTGAAAGATATTATGCACTACTTTAATAATCCTGTGAAAATCCCATTCAATTATATAATGGGAGACACATTGGATCAACGTGAATACTTTAGGGATTATCGCTTGACTAAAAAGGGAAACTGTTATGGGATCAAATTCATATGTTGCATTGGTATGCTCGGAATTTATGCTTGAGATATGATTTTACTTGTTGCTCTAGGATGAAGGCTCCACACCTTCCCTTGTCATGCAAATTTAATGATAATGAAACCTTAGCTTCTTATGCTAATGGTAGATATGATTACTATGATGTGGAACGAATAGAAGAATTTGTTGATTTTAAGGGTGCTTATGAAACTGAATCTTTGTTTGAAAAGTATGAAGCTTTTGATGATGATGTTTATAGGTCTGAAAATTTTGCCATTCTTAAATATTGCTATGAAAACTATGCTTCTAATGCTTATGTTAAGCCATATATTGAGGACTCCTCCGCTGTCCAAGAGGAGACTAATATTTTGCAGGAATCTATGGAAGAAGAAATTAATGAAACTGTGAGCTCATTGGATGGAAAAGATGACGAGGAGAGCGAAGAACAAAAGGAGGAAGAGCGGATTGGATACCCGTGCCCACCTTCTAATGAGAGTAACTCTTCAACAAATGCTTACCGAAGGATGAATGCTATGATGATTGCTATGATCCCTTTGATTCGTTTGAAATATCCTTTTTTGATGAACTTGATGCTTGCTATGCTTGTGGCCATGATGCCAATATGAATTATGCTTATGGAAATGAACTTGCTATAGTTCCTTATGTTAAGAATGAAATTGTTGCTATTGCACCTACGCACGATAGTCCTATTATCTTTTTGAATTCTCCCAACTACACTATATTGGAGAAGTTTGCACTTATTAAGGATTATATTGATGGGTTGCGTTTTACTACTACACATGATGATTTTGATAGATGTAATTTGCATGTTCTTGCCGCTCCTACTTGCAATTATTATGTGAGAGGAACTACATCTCCACCTCTCTATGTTTCCAATGCAATAAAATTGCAAGAAACTGTTTATACTATGCAATGGCCTTTACTTTGTGTGCATGAATTGTTCTTTTATGACATGCCGATGCATAGGAAGAGAGTTAGACTTCGTTGTTGCATGATATATGTTACTTTGTGCTCACTGCTGAAATACAAATCATTGTTAATTAAAATTGGCTTTGTTATACCTTGGGATCCGGGTGGATCCATTACTTGAGCACTTTATGCCTAGCTTAATGGCTTTAAAGAAAGCGCTGCCAGGGAGACAACCCGGAAGTTTTAGAGAGTCATTTATTTCTGTTGTGTGCTTTTATAAAGTTTAAAAACAAAAAAAATAAAGTGGGGAACCTAAAACTTTTCAAAAAGGAAAGTGAAAGTAAGAAGGACGAGCACCGTTGAGTGGGGAAGCTCCTTGAACTTTCTTTATGCCCATGGAAACTTTGCAAATCTTGAATTACAGAAACTTTTCAACAAAAACAATTATCCCCTTGTATAAATCCATTGTATTATAAAAATAATGTGCCAAGATTCGCCTTTAGGATGATTAGATTGCTTGTTTGGTATGTGTGGTGCAAAAACAAAAACTTTGGCTGTAGTGCGTGATTTTACATTTTTTACTGGAATGTCAAATGCTTCTGAAACTTTTTGCACAGTACTTCTATACAAATTTTTTATTTTGTCTTACTTTTTCAGAATTTTTAGATTTACAGAAGTTTGGTAGATGTTCAGATTGCTACAGACTATCCTGTTTAAGACAGATTCTGTTTTTGATGCATTGTTTTGCTAGTTTTGATGAAACTATTGATTTTATCGGTGGTATAAGCCATAGAGAAGTTATAATACAGTAGCTACAATGCAAAAATAAAATATGAATGGGTTTCAACAGTACTTAAAGTGGTGATTTGCTTTATTATACTAATGGATCTCACGAGGGTTTTGTTAAGTTTTGTGTGATTGACGTTTTCAAGATTTGGGTGAGATCACGGAGGATGAAGGAATAAGGAGTGGCAAGAGCCTAAGCTTGGGGATGCCCAAGGCACCCCAAGGTAATATTCAAGGACTCCCAAGCAACTAAGCTTGGGGATTCCCCGGAAGACATCCCCTCTTTCTTCTAACGATCATCGGTAATTTTACTTGGAGCTATATTTTTATTCGTCACATGATATGCGTAAATCTTGGAGCGTCGTGTGCTTTTTTTTAGTAATGCACCATGCTGGTATGAGATAGTCCTTGGTTGATTTATGGAATTCTTCATGCACTTCACTTATATCTTTTGAGTATGGCTTTATAGAATGCTTCATGTGCTTCACTTATATCATTTGAAGTTTGGATTGCCTGTTTCTCTACACATAGAAAATCGCCATTTGTAGAATGCTCTTTTGCTTCACCTATATTTGTTAGAGCGTGGGCATATCTTTTGTAGAAAGAATTAAACTCTCATGCTTCAATTATATCTATTTAGAGAGTTGACAGGAATTGGTCATTCACATTGTTAGTCATAAAATCCTACATAAAACTTGTAGATCACTGAATATGATATGTTTGATTCCTTGCAATAGTTTTGCGATATAAAGATGGTGATATTAGAGTCATGCTAGTGAGTAATTGTGGATTGGTAGAAATACTTGTGTTAAGGTTTGTGATTCCCGAAGCATGCACGTATGGTGAACCGTTATGTGATGAAGTCGGAGCATGCTTTATTTTTTGATTGTCTTCCTTATGAGTGGCGGTCGGGGACGAGCAATGGTCTTTTCCTACCAATCTATCCCCCTAGGAGCATGCGTGTAGTACTTTGTTTCGATAGCTAATAGATTTTTGCAATAAGTATGTGAGTTCTATATGACTAATGTTGAGTCCATGGATTATACGCACTCTCACCCTTCCACCATTGCTAGCCTCTCTAGTACTGCGCAACTTTCGCCGGTGCAATAAACCCACCATATACCATCCTCAAAACAGCCACCATACCTACCTATCATGGCATTTCCATAGCCATTCCGAGATATATTGCCATGCAACTTCCATCATCATCATATACATGACTTGAGCATTCATTGTCATATTGCTTTGCATGATCGTAAGATAGCTAGCATGATATTTTCATGGCTTTTCCTTTTTTGATATCCTTGCTATGCTAGATCATTGCACATCCTGTTACACTGCCAGAGGCATTCATATAGAGTCATATTGATCTAGATATCAAGTTGTAATATTGAGTTGTAAGTAAATAAAAGTGTGATGATCATCATTATTAGAGCGTTGTCCCATGTGAGGAAAGGATGATGGAAGCTATGATTCCCTCACAAGTTGGGATGAGTCTCCGGACTTAAAAAAAAATAAAAGAGGCCAAAGAAGCCCAGAAAAAATAAATAAATAAAAAGAGGCCAAAGAGCCCAAAAAAAGAAAAAAAAAGAGAGAAAAAGAGAGAAGGGGCAATGTTACTATCCTTTTACCACACTTGTGCTTCAAAGTAGCACCATGTTCTTCATATAGAGAGTCTCTTGAGTTATCACTTTCATATACTAGTGGGAATTTTCATTATAGAACTTGGCTTGTATATTCCGATGATGGGCTTCCTCAAATGCCCGAGGTCTTCATGAGCAAGCAAGTTGGATGCACACCCACTTAGTTTCATTTATGAGCTTTCATACACTTATAGCTCTAGTGCATCCGTTGCATGGCAATCCCTACTCCTCGCATTGACATCAATTGATGGGCATCTCCATAACCCATTGATTAGCCGCGTCGATGTGAGACTTTCTCCCTCTTTGTCTTCTCCACACAACCTCCACCATCCTATTCTATTCCACCTATAGTTCTATATCCATGGCTCACGCTCATGTATTGCGTGAAAGTTGAAAAGGTTTGAGAACATTAAAAGTATGAAACAATTGCTTGGCTTGTCATCGGGGTTGTGCATGATGAAATACTTTGTGTGATGAAGATGGAGCATAGCCTGACTATATGATTTTGTAGGGATAACTTTCTTTGGCCATGTTATTTTGAAAAGACATGATTGCTTTATTAGTATGCTTGAAGTATTATTGTCTTAATGTCAAATGATAGACTATTGCTTTGAATCACTCGTGTCTTAATACTCAAGCCATGATTAGATTACATGATCAAGATTATGCTAGGTAGCATTCCACATCAAAAATTATCTTTTTTATCATTTACCTACTCGAGGACAAGCAGGATTTAAGCATGGGGATGCTGATACGTCTCCGTCGTATCTATAATTTTTGATTGTTCAATGCCAATATTATACAACTTTCATATACTTTTGGCAACTGTTTATACTATTTTTGGGACTAACATATTGATCCAGTGCCCAGTGCCAGTTCCTGTTTGTTGCATGTTTTTTGTTTCACAGAAAATCCATATCAAACGGAGTCCAAACGCGATAAAAACTTACGGAGATTTTTTTTGGAATATATGTGAATTTTGGGAATTGGAATCAACGCGAGACGATGCCCGAGGGGGCCACAAGGCAGGGGTGCGCCCCAGGGGGTAGGGTGCGCCCTGGGCCCTTGTGGCCACGCCGTAAGGCGGTTTTTGCCATTCTTTCTCCACAAGAAAGCAAATATCCGGATAAAAATCGTGTTAAAATTTCAGGCCAATCGGAGTTACGGATCTCCAGGAATTTAAGAAATGGTGAAAGGCCAGAATCAGTGAGCGCAGAAACAGAAGGAAACAGAGAGAGAGAGATCCAATCTCTGAGGGGCTCTCGCCCCTCCACCACCATGGAGGCCATGGACCAGAGGGGAAACCCTTCTCCCATCTAGGGGGGAGGCCAAGTAAGAAGAACAAGGAGGGCGGCTCTCTCCCCCTCTCTCCCAGTGGCGCTGGAACGCCGCCGGGGCCATCATCATGACGGCGATCTACACCAACAACTTCTCCGCCGTCATCACCAACTCTCTCCACCTCTATGCAGCAGCGTAACACCTCTTCTCCCCGCTGTAATCTCTACTTGAACATGGTGCTCAACGCTATATATTATTTTCCAATGATGTATGGCTATCCTATGATGTTTGAGTAGATCCGTTTTGTCCTATGGGTTCATTGATGATCGTGATTGGTTTGAGTTGCATGTTTTATTATTGGTGCTGTCCTATGGTGCTCTCCATGTCGCGCAAGCGTGAGGGATCCCCGCTATAGGGTTTGCAATATGTTCATGGTTTGCTTATTGTCTGCGTTGCGTGAGTGATAGAAACACAAACACGGATAAGTGGGTTATGGCGTATGGGAATAAAGAGGACTTAATACTTTAATGCTATAGTTGGGTTTTACCTTAATGATCTTTAGTAGTTATGGATGTTTGCTAGAGTTCCAATCATAAGTGCATATGATCGAAGAAGAGAAAGTATGTTAGCTTATGCCTCTCCCTCATATTAAATTGCAATAATGATTACCGGTCTAGTTATCGATTGCCTAGGGATAAATAACTTTCTTGTGACAAAAAGCTCTGTACTAAAACTAACTTAGTTATTTATTTATCTAAACAGCCCCTAGTTTCTATTTACATGCTCTTTATTATCTTGCAAATCTATCCTATCACACCTACAAAGTACTTCTAGTTTCATAATTGTTCTAGGTAAAGTGAACGTTAAGCGTGCGTAGAGTTGTATCAGTGGTCGATAGAACTTGAGGGAATATTTGTTCTACCTTTAGCTCCTCGTTGGGTTCGACACTCTTACTTATCGAGAAAGGCTACAATTGATCCCCTATACTTGTGGGTTATCAGCCCACAATATGACACGATGGGACTCATTAAACATCTCAATGCGGAAAATAAAGTAAGCAATGAAGATAAGAGGGAAAATACTTACAGAGTGCCGCTCGGCTAGGAGGGATTGTGACTGCGCACTGGTCGTGGTCGTTGTCGTGCGCTGGCTCAGGCTCGGGTCGGTAGCTCGGAGCTGTGTGTAGGAGATAGAAGGAGTGATCACAGCATCCAGAACCGGCTGCCGATCAAGAGCCTTCGGCCCCATGCCCACCACCACCCTGTCGTCCAGATCCGCCTTCATGGGGTTAGGTGTCTCAGGATGTAACCTCAGATACTCCACAGAGTAGGCCTTCTTCTTCTCCGCGGGCTTGCCGTAGTACTTGGCCTCGCCAGGCTTGGACTTCCTCCGCGTATGGGCGATCTCCCACACCTCCATGTGTGAGAGAGGCCGCTTCAGTTTCTCCTCCTGCACCACCAAACAGAGGTTAGTCATACATAAGAAAGTGACGGTAAATAGAAAAAGAAGAATGTTTAATGTACATAGATATACCTGAAGTGTCTTGTGGACAAAGTGGTTCCGCTTTCCCTGAGCATGTACTCCCTCCTTCCCTCGGTTAGCCCTGTTTTTCATGCTCTTAGCCGCCCAGTCTCCATCCTGACCGAGCCACAGATCCACCAATGCCGCCCATCCCTCGTCTTTTCCATAACACCAATTTGAACACACCTACATAATGAAAGCATAATGGCATGTCAACACGAAACGATGAAATTTACCACAAACATCAGAATGAAAAATCTTCTATACTTAACATCAAGTACTCATCCCTTTCCAAGGTAAGCTTCTCCCTCCGTGCTTCTTCCTTGATCATCTTCACGCTAAGAGAGTCATGATAATATTGCGAGATGGCCACCCAGCACACCTCGTACTGCATCTGGCGGGCCTTCTTCTTCGCTTGGCGCAGCACGATCTCGTCGGCAGTGGCCTTGTGCTCCTGAAGAACTCGATAGTATTTCTACAATCATTTATAAAACCACAATGGAAGAAGCCATGAGTTAAATAATTCATGAAACCAGAATGGACTTGTGCTTCTGAAGAGAACTCACCCAAAAATTTGTGATCACAGCCTTAGCATGCGTCTCATAGTCCGGGTGGGGGGCCGCTTCCAGTGGTCCCAGCTCGTGGCCAAAACCCGGCACTCCGGGTGCCCGACTGGATCCGGACAGTACAGCCCCGGCCAGTGTGTCTTCAGCAAGACGGCGATGAGGCCGTTGGGAAGATGGGCCCCTTTAGGATATCTCCTGTTGCTACAAAAGATATAAAGATTGAAAATATTAGCATGTGTACAAGCAAAATAATGAAAATATAAGCATGTCTACACGCAAAAGAATTAAATTATGATTAAGTGGCTCTTACTCTTTCCCGCGGGCTCAATGAGCCACTTCTGCTCCTCGGTAGCAGGAACCTGGGTAGGGAGCTTTGCGTTACCACACATCCACCCCTTCTTGTTGCCAACCCCCTCCCCGCCAGCACCATCATCCCCGCCAGCACCATCCTCCTCGCCTGCCTCCTCCTCCTCTTCCTCCTCCTCGTCCCCCTCCTGAACCTCCTCCTCCTCCTCCTCCTCGCCCCCCTCGCAAACCTCCTCCTCCTCCTCCTCCTCGCCCCCCTCGCAAACCTCCTCCTCCTCGTTCTCCTGAACCTCCTCGCGAACCTCCTCCTCCTCCTCCTCCTCCTCCTCGGCAGAGGGTACCTCACTAGAGGAGGGCCTCGAAGAGAACACCCCTAAGTCGGTGAGGCTGTGCTCTTTCTGGCGGCGACCCCCTCTAGTGGCTCTCCCCACCCCCTCGCCCTCTAGGGGCTCTCCCCCCGCCCCCTCCTCCTCTAGGGGCACCTCTCCGTCGACCTCCCTGTGAGGAGTCATCCTCAAGTAGTTGGGTGGTAAGAGTACACGATCGACCACTCCGACTAGCCATGCCGACGACCTTGGCTAGGAAACCCGTGCCATCGGCCTTCCCCTTGCCCATGTTCCACGAACCTACATTGAAAAGAGAATAAACAATTAGTACATTAATAATGAAGAAAAAAGCATAATAATAAGGAATAAAAAACACATTAATTAATAAGTGGGAATGTTGAGGATCGTGTGGAAAAGTGGCACTTACTCTAGCTTTAACGTTATACTTTGTCTTATCAGGAATGTTGTGGATCGTGCGGAAACGGGAATCAGTGACATTCTTTTCGGTGTGCATCACATCGATGTTGTAAGGAAGTTTGAGGTCCTTGAAATAGGGAAGCTTCGAGAAGGGGGTAATGTGAGTCCAGTTGTGTGTCTCACCATATCCCTTGAAGCCTTTGCCTTTGCCTTTAGGCTTGAGAGCTTTTAGCTGAGCAAGAACATTTGCCCCCGAAAACATTGGAATCTCATTTACTTCATGGACAACCCGGTCTTTCGTGAAGTACTTCTTGTCTTCCCTGTCTGGATGGTCTAGAGGGAGGAACTGCCGATGCAGGTCAAAGGCTACATACTTGCCACCCTTATTTAGCCAAATCAAACGCAGAGCCTGCATGCACACTGGGCATGGCATCTTCCCACTTGTACACCATCCGCAGAATAGGGCATAGCCGGGAAAGTCATGCATGCAATAGTGTAACCAAACTTTCATCAAGAAATTTCTCTGCAAATCCCGGTTGTATGTCAACCTTGAAAAGTACCAAGAATGGTGCAAATCATCCACCAGCGGCTGCATAAACACACCCAATTTCTTCCCCGGGTATTCAGGCCCCGGAATGATGAGAGACAAGAACATGGTCTTGCGTTGTATTAGGGCACCGGGAGGGAGATTGTGCGGAATTAGAAACACGGGCCAGCAACTGTATGGATTGGACGACATACCATATGGATTGAACCCAACACCTGATATGGCAATTTTGACATTCCCAACCTCGGCTGCTTCCTCGGGGTATTCTTCATCGAACGACTTCCATGCTTCGCCTTCCGATGGATGTACGATTTTATTTGGATGGTACCTTATACCTTCACTACTAGGGAAATAGTAGTAGCACTGGAAAATAGCAAGCGCTGCAGCTAATTAGCAGTAGCGCTGGTCTGGGGCAGCGCTACAATTAATGCTTTAGCAGTAGCGCTGGTCTGGGGCAGCACTACAATTAATGCTTTAGCAGTAGCGCTGTAAAAGTAAAAAGCGCTACCACTAAGTGGGACCCAACGAGCCCACCGACGCTAGCTGTAGTAGCAGCGCTGTCCAGAATATAGCGCTACTACTAAGATTTTAGCAGTAGCGCGTTTTTTGACAGCATCGCTACTGGTAATTGGCCCCACTTAATAGTAGCGCTTTTCCTAGAAAGCGCTACTACTAAGTACAATAGCAGCAACACTTTCTAGAAAACAACGCTACTGCTAGGCATGGCGGGTGCCACCTTTTCACCCTCTCTCCCCCTCCTCCCCCCCTATGCCCTCTCTCCCCCTCCTTTCCCCTCTCCCCTCACCATTGTTGCCCTTCTTCTCTCTTCCTCCTACCTCTCTTCTCTCCCCATTAATGCCCCCTCCACCATAACTCTCCTCCATAAATGGCCTTCTCATCTCTAGCTACCTCATTTATTTGGGTCTCCCTCCATTCCATATATAGATATAGATCTAGCTAACTCATCTCTCTCCCTCTCCATTAGTTACCTAGAGTCATCTCTCCTCCCCAACAGCTAGATCTAGCTAGCTATTTAGCCATCCACACTTTCG
Source organism: Thinopyrum elongatum (assembly GCA_011799875.1). Taxonomy (NCBI): domain Eukaryota; kingdom Viridiplantae; phylum Streptophyta; class Magnoliopsida; order Poales; family Poaceae; genus Thinopyrum; species Thinopyrum elongatum. The sequence goes on from CM022303.1 coordinate 73,926,797, forward strand.
ATCCCTATAGGTAGCGAAAGGCCTCATCTGGTCGGTCTCTATCGGGAGATAGGTGAGTAAAAAGTTGTTCATTTCAAGAATGGGAATATGTGTGTGAATGGGAATATGTGTGTTTGGGATATGGAGAGATTTGTGTGAGTGACATGCCCCCAAGTTGCTTATGTTTTGCCGAAATGTCGATTTATTTCCGTTTCGGTGAATTTCGAGCAAACTCGATATGTCCTATTTTTAGGCAAGGTCATGCCAAATTTTTATATGACTTTGATGCATGCATGCATTTTGTTTATAACCCTTTTGCTTGTTATACCGTGCAGTCGTTCGTGAAGGTGAGTGGATGGAAGGTGGAGCGATACTTGCAATCCGCGATGATGGACATGTATGCAAATAATCGGACTAGGATTAGATGTCCGTGTACAAGTTGCAAAGCAGGAGTCCTTTTGGACCCTTTTGATCGTGGCAGTTTGAAGGCGCACCTGCTGATGAATGGTTTCATGGATGGCTATACTCGGTGGATAAGTGAAGATGATGATGATGAGGACGTCCACATGGCAGGGAATAACGACATGGGGCTAGACGAAGAGATGACCGATCGACACGAAGAAGATGACGCCGGACATGGTGGCGGGGAAGAGTCTGGAAATGACGGCGACAGAGAAGATTCCGGACACGGCGAAGAAGAGTACGGACATGGCGGAGAAGAGGCGGCGGTCACGCCGCAGTCTTCGACGCTACTAAGTGCAGTCGTGCAGGACCCTCATGTTCGAGACCTCCTTCGCAAGAGTACGACTAGCGAGAGAGCTGCTTTTAGAGAGGAGGCCAAGCTGGCATAACTTGAAGTAGACTCGAAGACTCCATTGTATGACGGTTGCGATCCCGAGGTGACCCGCTTGAGTTTCATGCTCGAACTTCTAAAGATGAAGTCCAAAAACAAATGGACAGACAAAAGCCTCGATGAGCATTTGAAGTATCTACATAATAAAGTTCTTCCCGCGGGGAACCTGTGTCCTACTAGTGTTGAGGAGGCCAAGAAAATTGTTTGCCCTTTTGATTTGCCGCACATTAGGTACCACGCATGCATCAATGATTGCATCATTTATCGGGGGGAGCACGCGGAAAAAACCAGCTGTCCAGTGTGCAATGCTTCTCGATACAAGAAGGCAGGAAAGAAAGCTCCTCAGAAAGTTGTATGGTAATTTCCGATCACGCCCCGTCTGCAGCGGTATTTCGTAGATCCTAAGGAAGCAAAGCTCATGCACTGGCACGCGAAGAGGAAGAAGCCCGACGATGGAGATGATCCGAAGCTGAGACACCTCGTAGATGGTAGCTAGTGGAGAGCATTCAACACCGTATATGGATTTGCTGCAGAAGATCCAAGAAACATCATGCTTGGTGCGAGTATCGATGGCATGAATCCGTTTGGAAACCAGAACACCAACCACAGCACATGGCCCATCTTTGTATGGATGTACAACCTCCCCCCATGGAAGTGCATGAAGACAAAGTACATACACATGAGCATGCTGATTCGAGGGCCGAAACAACCGGGAAATAATATTAACCTGTATATGGGGCTTCTGAAAGAGGAATTAGACACGTTATGGAAAACACCGGCATGGACATGGGACGCCAGCAAAAGAGAGTATTTCCATATGAGAGCCGCGCTGATGACGACGGTGCACGACTATCTCGGTTACAGGTACACCTCAGGCCAGGTGTGCCACGGATACTGCGGATGCATGAGGTGCATGGATGATACAATGTCTCAGCAGCTTACGTCAACGAAAGATGGTGGGTCCGGGAAAATCGTGTACATGGGGCATCATAGATGGCTCAACAAGGATGACCCGTGGAGAAAGCCCGTGGAGAAAGCGTGGAGATCTATTCAATGGGTTGGTTGAGCATCGAGGACCTCCACGTAAGAGGAGCAGCGCCGAAATCAACGAGCTGTTGAAAAACTGGGAACAGTGCCCCGCGCCGGGAAAGATGAAAAAGGCACCGGAGCCGCTGCTGAATGTATGGAAAACGAGGTCTATTTTCTAGGACTTGGAGTACTGGCCCAATCACGACATGCCACATTGCCTTGCTTAAATGCATTGTAGGAGATATGCCCTAGAGGCAATAATAAATGTTATTGATTATCTCCCTGTTCATAATTAGGTTTATGTTCCATGCTATAACTGCTATGGTTCTCGAGTCTGCAAATAAAACGAGGCTCGGAGGAAGACTCATATGCACGTGTGGAATAATAAACGATAAAATGTATTCCTAGTCAAGCCTCTATGACTGGCTCAAGTATTGCATGATGATCCTGTTTTCCTGATCATGAGCATGACTATGCCAGCAATTTTGAGGGCACAATGTTAGCAGAACATTTGTGTTGAATCGACCCGATTGATGTTATGCTATGAGATTCTTTCGTCACAAGTTAATGGTTAATAACACAGAGATGGTTAATGTTTGCATGATTCCTTAGACCATGAGAGTATCGAGTTTCTTCATGCTTGCTTCATGAACTTTGGGGTTTGTTAAACGTCATCCGTAAATGGGTGGCTATTACGGTGGCTTACGGGTTCATGGAAAAGTGTGTCAAGTAACTTGATAGCTCAAGATTGGGATTTGCTCCTCCGGCGATGGAGAGATATCTCTGGGCCCTCTCGGTGTTACGGTATCCATCATCGTCTGGCCAGACACTTTGTGATTTGATCACGGGGATGCCGGAACATGGTAACGAGAAAAGAGAACAATACCGGTAACGAGGTAACTAGCATAGTGGACAAGTGTTGATCCACGGGAATGCCAACATGTCTCACCTCGGGTATTTGTAACATATCACGAAGCAACAGGAATAGCACACAGCAACTGGAGGTTCACTCGAATATTCATTCGTGTGGGTATAGGGGTCAATATGGGTGTCCACGGCTCCGATGTTGATCATTGATCGGAAGGGGTTCCGTGTCATGTCTATACTTCACCGAACCTATAGGGTCACACGCTTAAGGGTCATCTATCTGTTGAACGCTAGACAGGGAGTCTGAGAGAAAGTCATCGAAAATGTTTCGGAGACAACGGAAGAGTTCCGAGAGAGAGAACACCGAAAGAGTTTCGGTAAAACCGAAAAGTTGTTTCGGAATATATTATTTGGTCAAAAAGGGTTTCGGCACCGCCTGGAAATTTTCAGAGGATGCCAGAATTGGTCTGGGAACTTCTGGGAATTTTCAGAGAGAAAAACCGGAAATGTTCCGAAACTGCCATAACCGCTGTTGATGCTTTCCGCTGATAAAAACCACCGCACCGAAAATGTTTCGGATCGTGCCCAGAATAATTTTAGAGGGTGCCAGAAATGTTCTGGGACCTTCTGGAATTTTTCAGAAAAAGTTTCGCGGAAAACATCTTGTCTCAGCGCGAGGGGACAAGATCCCACGAATCGGGGGTTGCATGTTTGGTGGCTTTTTGTCTAGGGAGCATGCATGTTTCATGGAGACATGTTGGTGGCTTGTTGGGGGGGCCCCCCCATGGGGGGAGACAAGATGTGGGCCGGCCCAAGGGCTGCCATGGTGGTGTCCCCTTGGTGCCCCCCTTGTGTTACCATTATGCCCTTTCATGTGTGACATGAATCTTGGGTGTTTTGGTATTTCCACATCCCACCCCACCCCTTGCCTTGGCCTATAAAAGGAGGAGTTGGGGCTGCCATCTCCTTCATCCCCTTGCTCTCATACTCATGCCATGCAATTATCTGGCTTCTCTCTCCCTCCCACGAAAAGAGTTTCGTAGAGCCGAAAGGCTGTCTGGGTTCCGGTGGGAACTAGTTCTGGACGGCGAAGCCCTGCCGGATAGATGACACCGTATGTGTGCAACTCTGTAGAGAGGTCGTAGTTTCGATCTTAGTGCCCGTGGGGCTGTTCGTGAATGCCTCCCGAAGGGCTGTCCAAGTGACGGTCCGAGTTCTGTGAGTCCTCCCGAAGGGCTGTCCGCGACACCATCCGGGGGACTATCCGACCGCCTCCCGGAGGGCTGTCCGGGTGGCGGATGAGGGTATACATCCTCGCGGTTGGGAGGTTGTAAATCCTAGCTGCGGGGATCTGCACCGACGATCGTCATCGACTCTACTTCCGCTGCGCTACGAGTCGGTAACGAAAATGATCAAACCTTGTATGCAGTCTCCATAGTGGTCCTGGGCTGGTGCGTAGGGCGAAATTTTTTTGTTTTCTGCTGCGTTCCCTTACATGCATATCACGAAGAATGTCCTCGAGAGCTTGCTTGGCACACTGATGAACATGCCGGAGAAGACCAAGGATGGGCCGAAGGCAAGGAAAGACTTGGAAGGTTTGAAGATCAGGAAAGATCTACACCATAAAAAGTCAATGGAGGAGATGGAGACGGAGATGGAGGAGGGGGAAAGGGGCAGAAAAGTCAACAAGATGGAGGAGAATTATTGCCCCCCTTCTTGCTTCACCTTAAGTGCGAAGGAGATCGATCAATTCATCAAGTGCCTTATGGGAATCAAAGTCAGTTCCGGTTACTGTGGGAAGACAAGCAGATTTCTAGACACCAAGAAGAAAAGGTTCAGCGGGATGAAGTCTCATGACTGTCACGTGGTGATGACGCATATACTCCCGGTTGCCATTAGAGGGATAATGGACAAGCACGTCCGTGACACGCTTACTATCTCTGCAACTTCTTCGACGTTATCACTCGAAAGTCCATCAGTGTGAAGCAACTCCGAAGGCTACAGGAAGAGATCGTTGTCATACTATGTGAGCTTGAGATGTACTTACCGCCCGCGTTCTTTGATGTCATGGTGCATCTGTGTGTCCACATCGTGGACGACATCATCGACCTCGGGCCGACATTCCTTCACAGCATGATGCCGTTTGAGAGGATGAATGGGGTCATCAAAGCATTCGTTCGTAACATGTCCCGTCCTGATGGGGGCATCGTCCAGGGGTATCTGACGCATTGCATCTCCTTTTGCGAGAATTATATAGGCCTCGGAGACCCTGTTGTTGGTTTGCCCGTCAAGAAGCACGATGGGAGGCTCGGAGGAGAAGGTCACGACAATGGTCGGAGGGAATTGCATGTGGACTACTCGGATCGACGGAACGACTTTGACAGGGCTAACTTAGTAGTGCTACAACACCTAGATGTGATAGATGATTATGTGGCACGGCACAAAGAAACCATCGCAAAGAAGTACCGTTATAAGGGGATGCTCAAGACGGACGACTAAGTTACTGTATAGCACTACGCCACTTTCTTGTGTTGGTTCAAAGAGCAAGTTCTTGCTAATCCCTCGGAAGAGGGAAGTTCAGACGGATTGCTCATACACGCCTTAGCACATGGCCCCGCAACCAAACTCGCAACCTATCAGTCATACGATATCAACGGGTACACATTCTACACGGAGGCCAAAGACATGGATAGTGATTACCAGAACTCCGGGGTGATAATTGAATGCGTGACCGACACCAACGGCACAACTAAAAGATTCTAAGGAAGGGTCGAAGAGATCTGGGAGCTTGACTATGCTCGAATGCACGATGCGACGATGTTCCGTGTCAGATGGGCTAAGGACGTCGTAAGAGAAAACAAGTATTTCACTACCATGTCTATACCCGACGCGAAGAGCGCTACCGTGGACGTTAACGTTATCGCCAAAACTGAGCCATGGGTACACGCTAAGCATGTGACACAATGCTTCTTCATAACCGACCCAACCAATCCCAGCCATGTTGTCGTGAGGAGAGGCAAAATGAGCATCGTCGGAATGGATGGAGTCGCCAACGAGGAAGGCTACGACCAATACGGCAACCCGATGAGGGAAGATGATGATGACGATGAAGCATACGTGAAAAGAAGAATCAATACTACATTACCTAAGAAAGATCGTACTCCATGGTTCCGGAAAAGTCACAAGGAGGGGCTCAATTATTCGGCAACGAACAAGAAAGGGAAGAAGCTCAATGTGAAACGTCATTGACGCAGCTGAGAAACCATCATATATATATATATATATATATATATATATATATATATATATATGTATGTATGTATCTATTTTGTGTACACACTTAAGTAACCGTTATCGGTCAGTGTATGCATGATTCCGGTGATATTCGCGCAGTGTGGGATGGAGACACCGTCGTCAGGAGAAAGAAAAAACAAAAACAAAAGGGAGAAAGCAATACAAAAGAAAAAGAAAAGTAAACAGAAAAGAAAAGGAAAATAATTAAAAGAAAAGAAAACTAAAAACTAGAAAAGGAAAATAATAAAAAGAAAAGGAAAATAGCGGTAGCGCTGGTTCGGGAACCAGTGCTATAGCTAACTTAGCTATAGCGCTGGACCCTAATCCAGCGCTACTGCTATTTGTATTTTAGAATTAAAAAAATAAAAACTGGAATAGTTAGCAGTAGTGCTGATTTATGACCCAACGCTATGGCTAACTTAGCAGTAGCGCTGGTTCCCAGTCCAGCGCTACTGCTATTTTGAGTTATGCCCCCCCTCCCGCGCTGGCTCAAAATTTCACCAAGTCATTTCCCCCCTCTCCTTCAACCTCTCCCCCCACTCTGTCGCCGCGCCGGCCGTCGCCCCTGCCCGTCGTCGACCTCGACGCTGCCGACCTCGACCTCGACCTTGTCACCGTGGCCGCGCGGGCCCGCCGTCGAACTCGACGCCGCCGCCCTCTCCCCTGCCCGCCCTCGACCTCACCGCCGCCACCGCCCTCTCCCCTGCCCGCCCTCGCCGCCGACTGCCCGAGCCCGTAAGCCTCTCCCTCTCCTCTCCCCTGCCCTCGTCTCTCTCTCTTTCTCTCTCTGTGATCAACCCTAGCTACTGTTAGCAAAATTAGGACAGATGAACCCTAGCTACTATTAACTAAAGATTGTTAGTTCATAGGATTCTAGATAGTCAAAATCATCATGTGTATTTTATGGCAGTACCAAATGTAGCAAGTTTAGCTAAATTAGCAAAAAAAATTAGCTGTAAAAAACAGTAGCAAATTATTTGTAGCTAGGCAATTTATCAAAAACAGTAGCTTCCTAAAATTGCAAAATCAGTGGAGTTTTTAAGCTATAAACAAAACAGTGGACTTTTTTAACTACAAATAAAAAACAGTAGCAAATTGTCTAGCTACAAATAATTTTTGTAGGTATAAAAAATAGCTATAAATAAAAATTAGCAAGGCAATTTTTTTAGGTATATAAAATAGCTATAAATAAAAAACAGTAGCAAAAATGCACTAAACTAAAAAACAGTAGCAAATTGAACTAAAAACAGTAGCAAATTTTTGTTTAGGGCAGTAGCACACAGAGAGAGAGAGATCATTTAGGAAAAAAACAGTAACAAATTTAGTTTAGGGAAATTTCGCAAATTTAGTTTAGGGCAATTTAGCAAATTTGTGTAGGGCAATTTAGTTTAGTGTAGATAAAACCCTAGATGATGTTTTAGGATCATGAAATGCCCTGTGGTGACTAGCACAAGCATGCAAAGTAGCCTATACAATGTTGATGTTTTTAACACTTGGTTAATTTGCTAAGTCCTGAAAATCTGTTATATGATGTTGCCATGTTCTCTTGATGATAGCATCAAATCCATGCTCCGTTTGGATATGTTCAGTAAACATGTTTCCTCCCTTGTTGTCTGCTCTAACATGCCATGCCCTTTTATGCCACATCAGAGTCCTGTAGCATGTACTTTCTTTGCTATGAAAATTCCTAAACAATAATTCATTCTGCTGTCAACATCATGATGCTAGCTATGTTGTGAGCTTGGTGGTGTTAAAACCATGACTCTATTGAACTTGTGCCAATTGTCGAAGAATATCCGAGTGGCCTATGTTTTTCCGGAATGTTGATTCATTTCCATTCCGGCAAATTTCAGGCTTTCCATATGTCCACTTTTTAGCAAAGGTCATGCCGAAAATTTCCATGATTTTCGGCATGACTTGTGCTAGAAACTAGGACATATGGAGTGCCCGGGATTTGCCGGGGGGAATGAATCAACATTCCGACCAAATATAGGCCCCTTTTTTCTCTTCATTATATCTTTTATTTACAATTGTTGAATAGGAAACATGTCTAGCCACGCCGAAGCCGGGGGTTCTGCTTGCCTCGAAGAAGACCCCATCGAGGCAGCAAATCATTTTTTCGATTACCTGGATAAACACCAGGCGGGGGTGCATGGTGGCGGCAGTGGCACCAACCCCGACACTGACGCCGACACCTGCACAAGCACTGCCACCGGCACCGACACCACCCCTGAGATCGGCAACGATGTTTTCGTAGCCGGTAAAGCACCGAAGTAGAAGAGGTCACGAAGACCAAACGAGCTCGGCATCGGACAAATTGTGGTCACGGAGATGCACCCCAAGAAATTAGGGCCAATGGCGCCGGAGGAAGCGTGCTCGTGCTGGGGCAATCAACTAGGATGCATCCTCAGGGAAACCGCCAACATCAACGATGAGAAGTTGAAGAAGATACCACATATGAAGAACATGCTCCTAAAGAAGTTGCACAATAGGTTCCTGTTCCCTGGCCAGGATGAAAGCAAAGAGCCATGGGACGACGCCGCCATGACAAAGATAAATGAGAAGGCGATGGTGACATTCACCAACGACTTGTCCGTCTGGAAAGTTCGGGTGAAGAAAGAGATAGCGAAGAATGAACCGTGGTCCAAGATTCATGCTGACAATCCGTCAATAAAGGAAGAGGTCTTAGAAAAATTCTAGGAGACTTGTGCTAAAGAAGAAGTCAAAGCAAGGTCGGAGAAAATGAAGGCGCTCCAGGCCAAGAACACGCTTCCCCACCGCCTCGGAAGCCATGGTTACGAGGGGAAGAAGTACGTATGGGCCAAGGAGGACGACGAACGTGAAAGTCACGGAATCCCAGACCCCTTGGTGGAGTTCATTGACCCGCTGGAGCGTGACTAGATCAGGGCCCGGTACAAGTGGGACCGCGTCAGAAAGATCTTTTACACGGACCCGAACATGAGGGAGTTCATGAGACTTCTGGTAATTGTTATATTACCACATTATCATATTAGCTTCCAATCAATTCGTCTACAAATTTTGTCACATTAGTAAACCATCCACGTTCCTTTTGTAGAAAGAACAACACCAAAAGGCAGCCAAAAGCGATGAGTCGCCACAGTCGTCGGCGAGGCCCAAGTGGGACACCCCATTCAACCGGGCCCTGAACATACTGAAAAAGGTCCCGGAGGACAAACCGCCGTCCTATGGACGTGTGCACGGCGTCGGAGATGGCGCCTCGTGGAAGACATGCTACCGCAAGGAGCCATAGGAAAGAAGGAAGAGACAGGCGCTCACTCAGCAGAGCATCGACAAGAAGGTCGCGATTGCGGTCAGTAAGACCAAAGCTAAGACCAAAGAAGAGTTGGTCGGGGTAGTCAATGCAGTGGTCAATGACGCGGTGGCTGGCATCACGGCTCACTTCCAATCTTCAATTATTACCAGCTTGATTCCGACAATTATCGATTGGTCGAAGAGCAATCCAAATAAAGGGCCAGAGGACTTTCCCCTTCCGAGCTACGCCGGGAGCAATTCGGTGAACATCACACCACCAGCACCTACTCAAGCAACCGCAAAAGGTGCTGCTCCTATTCATAGCAGCCCGACCTCCGTCTCTGGCATGCTCAGCAGGCCTTCGTCTATGGCTGAGCTCGATGCCCTCCCGGTAATTACGCGTCATACCCTTTTCACTAGCATGTCTATAGTCTTCTGTTTCAGTTGCCTTTCAGATGTTTGACGTCGCAGACATGTCTTCTTCGCAGGCCGACGATACCCCGAGCACCCTACTGTATGACATCAAGGGCCAGAAGGTGGCCGTTGGAAAGGCAACGATCATGAAGCCGAAGGACCGCATGTTCCACAATCGAGAGATGCCCAATGGCGTCTTCAAGGTAAACGTGGCCAGTGTCTTAGCGGGCTTCAAGGATTTGCCTCCTCCGGTACCAGTCGATGACGAGGAGACCCCTAAACGGATTGGCGCATGCAAGAGCTGGTTCTTGCCTTGGCCGAAGACTCTTCTTCGTGTCGAGGTGCCCAATATCACACCAACGACAGCTTCTCAAGAAGGTATAAACAGCACCCCACCTACCAAATTACCTGCACCTGTCGTGGCGGGTGATAGCAGACGACGCGAGGGAGAGCCTCCATTAGTGCCAGATGACGTCGCCCCCGTTGTCGAAGAAGCAAATGCTGATGATGACATGGAGGAGGATGATGATGACCCTCTCAAGTATTTCAATACCGCCTATGATGATGGAGGATTGATGGCTCAGGACAACGAAGACTCAGGCTATGAGCGTGGAGATGATGACTTTATGCTGCCTGATTTGCTAGAGCCGGAACATCCTAAGGCGGAATGCAAAAAGTCTCTCTTCAAGCGATCCTCGCAGGAGACACCTCCAGATGCCGCCTCTACCCAGCAACAACCCGAGGGCCGTCCATTGATTAGCCCGACGACACTGGGGTTGGTGTTTAGGGAAGGTATGGTGGGCTCACTACCACCACCCGCCAAGAAGCAAAGGAGGAGACCGGACAGGAAAGGCCCTAAGTCGCCAGAGCTGCTTCAAACAGCCAGCCGCCTCTGAAGCCCCGGGTGGTAGACAGAATACCTGTCGAAGGTGCGAAGCATTTCCAGGTCGCCGGTGACCCGATCCTACCTGCCAAAGCGCTAGAGCACATACTGAACAATGATCTAAGGAGACTCCATGAAGATGGGCTGGCCAAAGAGAAAAGCCTTCTCATCTCGGAAAAACCAGGATACCCGCTTTACGCGGCTCAGGTGCCGGGTGGGAAGTTGTACGTCGAGAGATGGCCCGCGGATAAGTTCAACCTGCATTTGACTACATCTATGACATGTTCCACATGACCAAGCCGGATTTCCAGTTCATCCGCATGTATGCGCAGTATCTCAAATACTTCATAAGGATCGATAACATAAAATATATCTGCGTCGCGGACCCGTACTATATGCACGAGAGCTTCTTGGTAGTCTGCAAAGAGCACCGTGACTATGCGAGCAAGTACATTGGCGACTTCATGATCACTAATAAGGACAAGGAAGCGATTGTCCTGCCTTATCATCCCACGTAAGTCATCCGCGCATATCCTTTCGTCAGTTTTAATCATTCCTTTGCAAGCATGGAGGCTAATTTGAGGTGTACTTACTTTGCGCAGCGGGGGGGGGGGGGGGGGGGGCGGGGGGGGGGCATCCTCATCGTTCTGTACCCAGAATACTCCCATGCTATGTACTTGGACTCATCGAAGAACATCAAGAAAAAGGATTACACACACATAAAGAGTGTTCTCGATAGTGCCCTGTTCACCTTCAGCCTGTCTGGTGGATATATCAAGGTGAAAAAGCACAGGAAGAACGGGCTGGCTTTAGGCCATAAGACCGACTTCTGCTGCATCCAGCAACCGTACACTAGTAAGGCTGATGGATTCTACCTCATGCATCACCTGATCGAGTACAGAAGGGATAATCGTCGCCTTCGCATATCAGCTACTACCAATGATGCCGAGATTTTCAACTGGGCAACAAGCATAGGAAAGACACCGGATCATCGAATCCGAGCTGAGTTTTATCACGCATAGTGTGAACTTGCCCAAGTGATCATGAAGCAGGTCCTCGAACCAACAGGGATGTTCTACCATGGGCCAATCACGTGGGATGATGTCCGAGCACTGCTACTCGCTCACCGTCTGGACTTGAAGCCTTTCAAGAAGCTCGGGTGCTTCCTCCCTGACTATGAAAATTGGACTGCCGACATGGAGGACTGATTGTCGATGACAATGTGTCACTACTGTCTTTCTATGGCAAAACTTTGAATTTATGCATGGCGAAACTATGTGATGTAATTAAACCGTGGTCCTGAACTAGCGTAGATCGCTCTAGTTAATTAGTTTGGGCATGAGGAACTTTGTTATTTATGTTTACTATAGGTTGCTTGTATTTTGCTAATTATGCCTCTTTGTTTTCTTAAGTACATTATGTTGCATATTATCGTTCAATTCATCAACTAACGATGCAGGTACATAGATCAGAGATGGCGAAGGACTGCTACGCCGTGTTCGTTGGGCGGGTTCCGGGAGTGTACGGCCACTGGCCAGACGCTCAGGACCAGGTGGACAAGTACCCGGGTGCTAGCCACAGAGGGTTCGACAGCAGAGCAGAAGCGAAAAGTAGTTACTTGAGGTGGACGCTCCGGGAAGAGTGGGAGCGAAACCGCCGGTGCCTCAAGAAGTACTACATAGTCGCGCTGTTGCTCATGCTGATTGCTCTTCTCTTCTACATCATGGTTTAGATAGAGATGATGAAACTTGTGTGTGTGCCATGACCATGAAGTTGCATTTATTCGAGACATGACATGACTTGTGTATCGCTATTTTTCGATATGTGATGATATTTGTGTTGAATGATGATGATGATTGTATGACGAGACTACTATATGTGTATGATATGATTAGAATAGTGTATGTTCATTATGATATGATGAAACTACTGTATAGAGCATGCACAAATACATCACAAATACGTGGGGGGGGGAAATAAATCTGTGAAAGCAGGAATACTAGCAGTAGCGCTAGAAGGCATCTAGCGGCAGTGCTGGAGTAGCAGCAGCGCTTGCTTTGTTGCAGCGCTACAGAGAGTTAGCAGTAGCGCTTGTCCGGCAGCGCTACTGCTAACCATACTTACCAGTAGCACTGGTCAGGGCAGCGCTACTGCTACAACTTAGCTGTAGCGCTTTAGCAGTAGCGCTGGACCCAGCGCTACTGCTATAGGTATTTCAAGCGCTACTAGTAGGCTTTCTCCTAGTCGTGTTCCTTGTGCCACTTCATCATTTTGGCAGACTCCTCCGTGATGAAATGGTGCTGCAGTCTTTCAATGAAATGGAGATACCGAAGAACCTTTGCGGGGATGGCTAGTAGCCTTTTCTGACCATCCTCACCGACCACCTCAAGGTATCGAGACGAACCGCATACTCGTGCCTAAACAAAAGGCAATTCTTCGGACAAACATTTATTTTCTCATAATCCATAGAGAGCGCCTTCATGATTTTCTTTGTAGCATACATGCTTTTCGGCAGTTCATGACCCTCAGGGAGGCTGTTAGCCCATACTCCCAGGAATGCTTCGAAGCATTTCTGGCTACAGCCGTACTCAGCCTTGACTGCAATCAGTTGCGAGATGGCATCCAGCTGAGATATTTTAGCACCCGCATGAAGAGGTTTCTTCGACGAGGCCAAGACCTCCAAGAAGGCATTTGCGGTTACCTCCAGCTCCTCCGTTTCATTCTCTGAAGGTGTCGCATGTGCCGTTTCTGCAGCAATGACATCATCTAGCATGTCTCTGACCCCATCGTCCGCATAACCATCGGGGCGTTGTCGCATGACCTCCTCTCTACCACGGTCCCGCTCGGCTAAGCTTATTGGCGGCATGTCAAAGTTTGGCATATATCCGTGCGTCCGAAGGTGGTCAGTCATGTCCTTCTGATTTCTACGGTGACGTCTGGCACATTTCGCACAGGGGCATTGTGGGATAATTCTCATTGGACTACGGAATATCTCCTTCAAATACACATTGGTTTTCGCGATCCACTCTGATGTTACTCGATTTCGATGGATAAAACCACTGTACATCCACTGATTATCTGCCATCCTCTGCTTTATTGGGAGCCACACAACAAAATTAAGGATTCATTTAAATTAATCACATCAAAATTTTATTTTCTACCGCGTTGACGGCATTGCAACCACCTACATCTCTAATAGGTAAAGATGGGTCCTAATCCCACCCGAGGATGTGTAGATTGAGTACGTTCTTCATGCTCTACCCCGTTCCAAGACAAAATTTCGGCAGCTCCTCCCCGTTGTTCTTCAGATACACGTCTCGGCTAATAGCCGAGAGAATGTGCTCTGGAGAACAACGCAGAGGCGCTGCCGAAATCCTGTCTCAGAACGGGGTAGAGCATGGAGAACGTATCCAATCTACACATCCTCGGGCTGTCCGTGGAAAACGCTGGACAATTCGAGAGAGCTGCGGTGATAAATATGCAATTGAATGCATATTTATCGATGCAACCCTTTCGGACGGGAGACAACTGGGTTACGCGACTTGACGTGAGAATGAAATCTAGTGACATGAAAAAATGAAGGAGGAGATGAACTTGTAGCTCACCCTCGGCTGTAGGGGAAGCACTCGAACAGCAGTGGGACGCTCAGGGACCAACGCGTCGGACGACGGTCACTCCGATGAAATGCGACACCAGAAAGCATGTAAATTCCACCAAAAGAACAACTTAGATAATCACATCTCAGCCAAGTGTCAAAATTTTGTCATAGCCCAGCCCATAGCTACACCCTCGAACACGGTCCGGGCCCAACCCACCCCAAGATCCCCTCCGTGTCGGCCCGACGTGGCCGTTTCCCCCCTCCGTGACACGGCGGCAGCGATGCCCGTGAGCCGCGTGCCGGGTGCTTGCACCTGTCACCACACTTCCACACGTGTAGGAGGGCCCACCGCAAGACCTGGCGCCATTGGTACCCCCAGGTACCCCGTCCCGTCTAACCCTGACACAGTCGACCTGCGGATCTAGGCCTTTGACTTTGGCCGGACGGGGTTTGACCGATGGACCTTTTCACCGGGTTGTCATAGCCCAGCCCATAGCTACACCCCCGAACACGGTCCGGGCCCAACCCACCCCAAGATTCCCTCTGTGTCGCCCGACGTGGCCGTTTCCCCCCTCTGTGACACGGCGGCAGCGACGCTCCTGAGGGGGGGGGGCACACCCCGGAGCAGCGTGCCGGGTGCTTGCGCATGCCACTATGCTTCCACACGCGTAGGAGGGCCCACCGCAAGACCTAGCGGCATTGTTACCCCCCCAGGTATCCCGTCCCGTCTAACCCTGACACAGTCGACCGGCGGATCTAGGCCTTTGACTTTCGCCGGACGAGGTTTGACCAATGGACCTTTTCACCGGGTTGTCATAGCCCAGCCCATAGCTACACCCCTGAACACGGTCCGGGCCCAACCTACCCCAAGATTTCCTCCGTGTCGGCCCGACGTGGCCGTTTCCCCCCTCCGTGACATGGCGGCAGCGACGCCCGTGAGGGGGGGGGGGGCACACCCCGGAGCCGCGTGCCGATATATAATTTAGGTATGTTTTTTGTTTTGATAAGGCACATTTAAGTTAAGCAAATTAATAAACAAAAAATAAAAAAATTAATAAAATAGAAAAATATTAACACAAATCTATGCCGACGGCAGCCGTCGGCATAGCTACACCCCCGGCTCCATGAGGCCCTGGATCGATGACGTGGCAGAGGACGTGGATTGTTGATGTGGCAAAGGCCGTGGGCCAGGCCTATGCCGACGGCCAGGCCGTCGGCATATCTCTGCCACCCCACGGACCGTCGAGGGCCTCGGATCGATGACGTGTCACGTCTCACAGATAGATGACGTGGGGTCACCACCTATGCCGAAGCCCCCCGTTAGCTCCGTCGGCGTAGATCTGACGCCGTCAAATGGCCATCGCCCACCAGGTAGCCGGGCCCACGGATATGCCGACGGCCACCGTAGGCATAGAGCCTGTGCTGCCGACGGCCGAGCTATGCCGACGGCCCCCGTTGGCATATGTCGACGTATGCCGACGGCTTTTCTACGGCTACGGCTTGACCTAGGCTGTCGGGATACCTCCATATATGCCGACGGGGGCCGTCGGCATAGCTCAGGCCATCGGGATTTGGGCAAATTCTGGTAGTGAAGACCAAGAGCCATCCAATTGTTTCTCTTGATAGACACACAAATTGCCAAGAACTGAAGAGAGCGAACCGATCTGGCAACAACTATTCTCGCAGGCTGCTCATTGGCGACGGATTGGACATCATCAAGGTAGGAAGATGCTGGAGAGACGTTACGCCAATCTATCATTGCTACCACCATCTTGCCGATGCCGTCGGGAAACCAAAACCTAAAGGAAATAAGGACCTATGTAATAAAAATGAGAGGGGTGGCTCCGCTCTCCTCTGGCTGCCGACGAGACTGCCAAATGGAAGAGAGGAGGGTGCGAAGCGGCGGCATGGAGGATACCTTGGGTGGCAGCTAGCTTGGGTTGGGAGGAATTGACGACGAGAAACGATGTGTGTAGCATGATGTCATGAGGCATGGGCTTGACTAACAAAGGAAAATTCACTGGCTCGCCTTTATCAGATGTTAAATAAGGAAAATATTAACACATCCACATGGGCACACCAATAAAAGGAGACCATCCCTTGACTGCAAAATAATTTCAACCCTCTTGTGCTACTGCTCGGATTAGATTTGAGAAGAGGAAACTTCAAAAAAATACATGGCAATCCAATTGATCATAACAAAAAGGGAAACACTCACTCCTTTACTCGGTAAGATAAACACAACTTACCCGAGATGTGCACTTTACTCACACCATTCACATCGTGTTTTGAAGAAGTCAATTAACATTAGATTTTGTGCAAACTGGTCACGTACCGGTTCCCGGACACCATAGCCTGCGTGACATGCTGACTCAGGACCAGATACTTACATGTCTTGTTGACGAGTTTTTGCAAAAAAAAAAAAAAAAAGCTTAATGAAAATTTTGGTGTCCTTAATGCAAACTACCCCCTTCTCTCCCCATACCATCGCTTCTTTCTGTCCCGAACAAATGAAATGATTGTGTAATAGGACAGGAGCGCCTCTCCTACTCCTACCAGCAGCAGAACGAGGATAAGAGCAGTGCTCAAGAGAACAACCTTGAGTTCTCAAGATGGGCATATTCTGAAGTTGTTGGGTCCATGCCACTTTTATTTTCCTATTTTCGCATTAAATTATTCCCTAAGTTTCAAAATATTCAAGTTGGCCCTAGGTGACCAGTGCACATGGACATCTAACCGTCCATCTTCCTACTCAGTATCTCTGTACTAACTTATTTTCATATGAAGAAAATACACATCATATCTGAATTGTGCAATGCATTAAAATAAAATAATATGCAACTAGTTGTGAATGCATTATTAATCGGCTCACCTTCGAATGTTGAAGAAATGACATCTCCATAAGCTGCATAATATAACTCTCACCGAGTTGCCAACTAGGGAATGTACCCATGAATCCAAGAGCAATCCATTGAAGAATTAGCTCATCTTTAATCATATTGTGACCCTTTGGAAAGATTGCACAATAAGCAAAGCATAACTTCAAGTATGGAGGCATGAAGTTATAGCTTAACAGCAAGGATCCAAGCACTTCGTGTCTGGATGATGCATCTATAGAAGTAGATAGATCCCAGATATGATTTGTTCTGACCCAATTCCATTCTCTATACGGCTTGGACAGTTGGACTTCAACATATGTCCAAGTGATTGAGCAGCTAAAGCTACTCCTTTGCACTTCTTAGCAATATCCCTTCCAATAGGCTCCAACCGTTCTTTGTCATCCCTTGTTTCAAATTTACATTTTTGTCTCATTATATCCCAACACATCTCATCTGGCAACTGAGGCAAGTTGTATGGCTCAACAGTACCAATTTCATTTGCAATGCCTTCATCATGTGTGGTAACTACAACCATCACCTTGCACCCCTCACCCTGCTTCAGCATAGCCTTTAATTCTTCTAGTCGAGAAGGATGCTTCTCCCACAGGTCATCCAAAACGATCAGAATATTCTTCTTCTTAGCAAGTATCTTTTGAAGCCGAATGTTAATACTATGGGAATCAGATATCTGCTGGCTCTGTTGTTCTGATAGTTGTGATATTATAGTGTTGCCAATTTTTTTCAAGTCAAAAAACTGGGACACATAGACCCATACCCGAGAGTACTTTTCGAACTCCAGATCGTTATAAAGCGATCTTGCCAAGGTGGTCTTTCCAATGCCTCCAAAGCACCATATAGGAACAAAAGTGGTCCCTTCAGTGGTACTCGCAGATAAACGAGCCAAGATTTCCAGTTTATCGTCGCTCCTCCCAATAATTTCTATTTCCTCCACATTCCCTGCATTTTCCCAAATATCAAGAACTTGCTGGTTATTGGTGTGAGTTCCTGGCGGAACACTATATTTCTGATGGTCTTCTGTTATCTTCTGTAGACGTTCTTGCATCTTTTTCATCTTGTCTGGCATATTGATCTTCTTTCTCATAGCTCCGAACTGCAAGAGGCATGACTTGATCTGTCAATACCTTGGAAGACATGAAAAGCACATGCACGCGGAGGCAACTTGATAAGGTGTGTCGTAACTTAAGTCAAGAAAAGCATAGGTGTGGTTTTCAGCTCTCCTTGATCGACTAGAAAATAGCACTGGTCCGTACTTCCATAGCATAGTAACTAGGAAACAAATGCATGTATGGGTGTATACTATTAAGTACAGACGGACAGCTGATTGCCCCTGCACTAGGGTTTCTATCCCAAAAAAAACAGATCTACTTCACAATCTAAATATATCCAGACATACTTCACTGGAAAAAGGAATTTCAGATCTAGTTCGTCATTTAAACATATTCAGGTCCATCGGTTCATATTCTAGTTCATCATTTAAACATCGAACATATAAAGCACGCTAGTGACAGCACCGAAGCGATCCACAAGATGAGTGTGCCGCACCTCCACTATATAGGCGTCCGTTGTGGGCTCAACACTTGGGCCTAGATCCGAGTCCAAGTAGGATCACACCTGACTCGTGGAGTCGGATCCGACCTCACAGGTTCCTACCCTTAAGCGCGCGACCCCGTAGGTTCTTGTTCACTTGGTCGCGAGTCAGATCACATGCGACTCGGCTAGTCGGTAGCGGCCTCTAGCAAAGCGTGCTGACTCCAAGTGTCCGATGAAGCTGGTTAGGCGAACATGTACATCAAACTTCTGTTCCTTTTGCCACAGGATATATGTTGTCGGGCTCAAGGCGAGTCTGTCATCCTTGTGCTAGCGCGACCTCTTTCTCATTCCAGTGATGCCGGTCACAAACCGGATTATCTCATAATCGTTGTCGCATGGCCATGCTTATCTTGGTCGGATCACACGAGGGGCCCAGGGTATATCTCTCCTGATCAGAGGGGCAAATCCCATCTTGCTCGACCATGTCTCGCAGCATGGGTCTGGACAAGGCCGAAACCTACCTTTGTAACTACACAGTTACGGAGTAGCGTTTGGTAGGCCCAAAGCAGGTCTGTGACCATCCCGAGTACATGCACCAGCTCTGGTCTTAGAACATAGAACATATGTTGTGCTAGAGACTCATAGATGACATATCGCTGCGTCTCATAGTTGGGTCTATCCAACTCGGACCTTATTTCAACTCGGATCCGACTATGTCGTATCCGACTAGATCCTTCCAAGTCCATATTATCCGGTTAGCATCCTATGCTACATGGCTAGAGAGACCAAGCCATCCACCGTGTCATATGTTAGTCTAGTCGGTTGCACGTCCACACAACCCTTTCGATTAGGTACCTTTTAGGACAGTCATCATACAATGCATAGTCCCATAAACAAGTCACGTACTTGCTGATACACATCATTGATTATGTCCAAGGACTATCTTTATTCATAAACACATAGGAAATATCATCATACATGATTGCCTCTAGGGCATATCTCCAACAGATCTTTGCTAAGTTATTACTATTGCTGCTACTGTCACAATTGCTACAAAACAATTACTGCTACTGTTACCGTTACTATTGCTATTGCTATTACCGCTATCAAACTATCATATTATTGTGCTACTTATCACTCTGCTACAGATATTTAGTCTTCAGGTGTGGATGAATTGATAACTCAACTGCAAATACTTGCAAATATTCTTTGGCTCCCCTTGTGTCGAATCAATAAATTTGAGTTGAATACTCTACCCTCGGAAATTATTGCCATCCCCTATACTTGTGGGTTATCACTCGTCAGGTCTTCTCCGTAACCTTCTAGGGTCTCTTTTGGTCCAGAAAAATTAATTCAAAGTTTTTTCTCTGTTTGGACTCTATTGGATATTGATTTCCTGAAAAGCCAAAAACAAGCAAAAAAACATCAATTGGCACTGGCCACTAGGTTAATATGTTAGTACCAAAAAATGATATATAAGTGCATATAATTACATAATCAACATCCCAGATTGATACTATAATACCATGGAACAATAAAAAAAATTATAGATACGTTGGAGACGTATCAAGTAGCAGCACTAGCATAGCAGCCGCGGTGGCAAGCAGCATCAGCGAGAAGCAAAAGCAGCGAGGAGCGGCAAGTAGCAACATCAGCGTGGGAGCAGCGAAGGAGCAGCAATAGCAGCGAGCGGCAAGTAGCAGCTGCGGCGGCATGCGGCATCAGTAAGCAGCAGCAGCATCAGCGCAGGAGCAGCAACAGCAGCGAGCGGCAAGTAGCAGTAGCGGGGGCGGAGCAGCAGCGACTAGCAGCAGCAGCGAGCAGCAAGTAGGAGTAGTAGAGAGCAGCAGCAGCAGCGGAACAACGGTTCAAAGGCAACGAGCAGCATCAGCAACAAGCAGCAGTAGAGCAGCATCAGCGACCAGCGGCAGTAGGGTAGCAGCGAGAAAGGCGATGGCCGTCGCAAGAAGCAGTGGTTGGGCCGGCCGTGGCTGGCAGCGGATGGGCCAGGCAGGGCCGAGTTGCCCATCAGGTGGGCTTCCGGCGGAGGAGGAGATGAGGCGAGGCGGGGCCGGTGGTGGGCTTCCAGCGGCGGCGATGGGAGCCGATGGTGGCGGCGCGATCGGGTGGGTGTGGTTGCCTCCTCCTGATCGGATCAGGAGTAGGGGATCAGATCGGGAGGGGGGTTGATTGCTTTTTATTTTTAGATCTAGGGGTGTGTGTGAAAATTGTTTGCCAAGTCAGCTTCTTACAGTCCAGCCCTACTTGTCATAAAGTGATCAAATGGGCCAAATCACCCAATCGGTGTCTTTTTGCAAAAAGTTTAACAGATACGAGGTGACTTTTGCAAATAATTAGGGACCAGGTAGTTTTCCGCAAACAAAGCCTGAAGTGTGGTGGTTTCTTGCAATTAACTCCTTTGATGTCTATGTTGAATTGTTATGCCAGTTTAGTTACACGGACTAATTCTTAATATATTTGTATTAGGTAAGTACGTTATTCGTATTGTGTATTTCTTAAGACTAGACAACCCTAAGTGTTACTATCTGGATTACCTACATATAGGCACGGCAAAAACCTATGATGTTTATGTACAAATATGAATTTATAAATACTTTAATAAATAGTCCAAGCGCTTTTCAGTATGCATCTTGTTTTCAAATGGGTCACCAAGATGTTGTATTGTCATGTGTGTTGGCAGATTTAAGTTCACGTAGTATGTTGTCATGACTGTCCTTCAAATAGTTCCCTTAACTTCTCGATCACATGCATTTTTTGCGCCTATGGCACAACAGGTTATCTAATAATGGAAGAGCATGACACATTTTGGGTTTAGACAATGGCACAAAGAAGACTTGTAACCTTATTCAGCATATATAGTAGGTGAGAATAACTTATTTTTATTCTCTGGGGCGTTGCATGTTCCGGTTGCTTAGCGAGCCACAACCACAATTAGAGTGCAAACAAACAGTGTTGTACTTGTCAAATAATATCAGCCAAACAATAAGATTACTTCTTCTGCAGCAGTGCCCTGAAGGTCATCGGCTAGGTGAACTGAGGTGGGCCGTAGTAGAACGCAGCGGCTGTCAGCTTTGCCGCCTGGTCCGTCATGAACTCTGGGTCCCATAACCAGTACTCGTCCGGGTTGTCGCACGTCCAGTCCTGGTACGGGTAGCCCCACTGGGTGCACGATCCCATATTCACCATCCATACACGACATCACAACACAACATATAATCAAACAACAAAGCATAAACTTGTTGCTTCTCATAAGTATGTGTCGGTTACTGTAATCTGCTGGGTTGGCGAAGACGGCGGTGGTGAAGTCGTGGAAGTTGCCGATGGAGTAGGAGAGGTCTGGCTTCTTAGACGCGATGCCGGCCATGAGGAGCTCGAGGGCGGCGTTGAAGTCAGTGGCCCGGTCGTTCAGGGTCCGGTCACAATTACACCGTTATATTTAGAGGGCGGGGGAATGCAACCGATGAGACCGACGTTGATGATGGCCAACTTTTTGGCACCCTTGTCGTAGAGGGACGTGACGGCCTCCCCATAGAGGGTGACGAGGTCCTGTAACTCAGTCTGAGGCGACGAAAATTCGAAGTGGTAGTTCCATCTCTGGTCGAGGTCCTGGCTGCCGATGCCGAGGAGGAAGACGGAATTGGACAGGGCCTCTCGCAACTTGGTGTTATCCCCCAGCTTGGCTGCCATCTGCGCCCTTGTGGCTCTGAAGTACGCAAATTGATACCACAACGAGATGCACCGTTATCCGTTCTACATGCATGCATCTCTCATTTCATCTCTTTATTCTTGCTGATTTGATTTTGCAATGGGTCAATGACTTACAGTGGAGTTTCGGATCCGGGCACCCGCGGAAGCGTAGTTGGCACCCCATATGTTGACCCCGCCGCGAAGCGACAAGTAAGCTGGAGGGCTTTGCTGGAATCCGATAGACGTTGCTGGACAACATAAAATCAATCAACCAACCAATCAAACATGGTTGCCGCTGAATAGAGAAGAGAGGTGTGTGTATGTGTATGTGTGTGTGCAAGTGCATGTGGCACGACTTACCGATAGTGTCTGCCAGATTGACCCCGTTGCTGAACCTGCCGCTGCTAGATCGGGAGACTTGTGGGGGGAACCCCTCCTCCGTATCTACAATGGGCATGTACCCATTGTTACCTACGTCCAGCGCCCCGTCCCCAAACACGAACATGGCCGGTGGCGGCACCGGCTTTGCCGGTTGTACCTCGTCGTCTGCATCAGGAAAGACGCGCATGTATTTCATCACAAGGCCAAGACCTCATATAGCAAAAAGAAAAAAGGTAGCACCCGACCTCTGCATCTATTGATGCACACAATCATTCATATACGAATACATACGACAGAAAGTCTTGCTGTGGGGGCAGAGGACGATGCACTGCTGGGGGCAACGGAGGGGGCAGGTGCTCGTGCACCCTGGCCGCTTCCCCTCGGTGTTCTTGCAGGTGACATTTCTTGGGGGTACGGGAGTAGAAAACAGTGATTTGGTACAGGCAGATAATTGCATTAGTTCCGGTCGTGTTACGAACCGGGACTAATGGGTGCATCAGTCCCGGTTTATGAGGCCAGGACGCCGGTCGTGCCTCGGCAGGCACTAGTCCCGGTTCGTCTGACCCCTTTATATCTGGTTCCAGATACGAACCGGGACTAAAGAGACTCCCTCCTGGCGCGGCCCTTTTAGTCTCGGTGGGTGGCTGGAATCGGGACTAAAGGTCAATCTTCTGTCCCGGTTCTAGCCACCAACCGGGACTAAAGAGATGCCTATATATATGCACGCCTCTGCCCGCTCACTCCTCTGTTTTTTGGCCAGCCGGCGTGTGGGAGGTGTGTGCTGCTCTGATCTCACCTCATATGCACATGAGGTGTTCGATGAAATCCCGAGCCACACTTAAGCTTTCTCCTCTCCAAGGTCGACCTCCAAACTCCATTTTCATCAAGATTCATCTAGGTTTGGCGGTCCGTCCCGTCCCGTCCCCGTCCTCACCGACGTCGATCGCCCGCGTCGATCTCGTCGCAGGCACCACCATGGTGAGCCTCTTGTTCTTATCTTCTTTTTAAAAGAAAAAAATTTCTTATTTGTATGATTAAGATAGATACTTGTATAAATTTCTTACTTTTATTATTGTTTGTTATTATATAGTGCCATGGTTTTGGTGTCCGCCCCCGTCGGACCTCGACCGGTCTATGATTCGGATGTGCTATATTATCTTTTATAACTATTTGTTTTATTTAGTGTTTATGATAATTATGCCGACCAACGTGACATAGATGTTTTTATATATGAGGTATGTGAACCGGAAATTCCAACCGACCCTCTTGTCGAGAGTTTAAATATAGTTGAAAAAGAAAATAATTACTTGAATAAAAAATTCAAAAGAATTGAGGAGGAGAAGATGGAATTGGAGTTGCATGTTGCGGATGTCGTCGATTGTCACAAGATCCAGATGAATGCAATGCGCTTGAAGATTAGAAAGATTAGAAAATATGCCATTGATAATACGGCTTGGTATCATTATGCTGTTGGATCAATTGTTACCTTAGTTGCGATTATGATCGCATTTGTTGTTGCATTTAAATGTTTTACGTAGTTGTATATTAGTTTCAATGTATGTTTTAATTAGATGCTCTAGAGAGCTATATGTTGTTCTATGAGAACTATGTATGAACTTTATGTATTTATTTTTTCAGTAATAACATTTGATCACTACTGTACTTTGGTTTTAATATGATGATAAACTTGTATTAATTTGGTCACTTCTTTATTCATGATGGTCTGTAATTGTTTTTGATACACTTAATTATATAATGCACGCATATGAACCGGCAATGGATGTATGGTGACCGACGCACCTCCGAGTATATTGAGGGCCTGCATAAATTTCTTGAAATGGCTGAGGCAAACAAGCAGAATGGTTTTATGTACTGTCTGTGGGAATACGAAGGATCACTCTTCCTTGAAAACCCTTCACATCCACCTGCTTGAGAAGGGTTTCATGCCACACTATAATGTTTGGACCAAGCACAGAGAAAGAGGGGTTATGATAGAAGACGACGAAGAAGAAGAGTATGGTGACAACTATCCCCCTGAATATGGTGATACTGCAATGGGGGAAGCTGAAGATCAAGAGGCACCAGCTGATGTGCCCGATGATGATCTTCGCCGGGTCATTGTTGATGCACAAAGAGAATGCCAAAGTGAAAGGGAGAAGTTGAAATTCGATCGCATGTTAGAGGATCACAAAAAAGGGTTGTACCCAAATTGCGAAGATGACAACACAAAACTCGGTACCACACTATAATTCTTGCAATGGAAGGCAGACAATGGTGTATCTGACAACAGATTTGGGAAGCTACTGAAAATAATGAAGAAGAAGCTTCCAAAGGATAACGAATTGCCCGACAGTATGTACGACGCAAAGAAGGTTCTATGCCCTCTAGGATTGGAGGTGCAGAAGACACATGCATGCCCTAATGACTGCATCCTCTACCGCGGTGAGTATGAGGATTTGAACGCATGCCCGTTATGCGGTGCATTGCGGTATAATATCAGACGAGATGACCCTGATGATGTTGAGGGCGAGCGCCCCAGGAAGAGGGTTCCTGCCAAGGTTATTCCCCTATAATACCATGGTTGAAACAAAGAGCATGCCAAGTTGATGCGATGGCACAAAGTTGACCGTAAGAAAGACGGGAAGTTGACAGCACCCGATGATGGGTCGCAGTAGAGAAAAATCAAGAGAAAGTGGGGGGGACTTTGCAGGTGACGCAAGGAACGTATGGTTTGGTTTAAGTGCAGATGGCATTAATCCTTTTGGGGAGCAGAGTAGCAATCATAGCACCTGGCTCATGACTCTATGTATCTATAACCTTCCACCTTGGTTGTGCATGAAGCGGAAGTTCATTATGATGCCAGTGCTCATCCAAGGCCCTAAGCAACCCGGCAACGACCTTGATCTGTACCTAAGGCCATTAGTTGAAGAACTTTTACAGCTGTGGAATGGAAAAGGTGTACGTGTGTGGGATGAGCACAAGCAACATGAATTTGACATACATGTGTTGTTGTTTGTAACCATCAATGATTGGCCTGCTCTTAGTAACTTTTCAGTACAGACAAACATGAGATACCACGCATGCACGCAATGTTTAGATGATACCGAAAGTATATATTTGGACAAATGCAGGAAGAATGTGTACTTAGGACATCGTCGATTTCTTCCGACCAATCATCTCTTAAGAAAGAAAGGCAAGCATTTCAAAGGTGAGGCAGATTACCGGAAGAAGCTTGTCCTTTGTACTAGTGATGCCATACTTGATATGGTCAAGGATTTACAAGTAATCAATGGAAAGTGTCCTGGCGGACAATCTGTTCCGAATGACGCTGAGGGACGCGCACCCATGTGGAAGAAGAAATCTATATTTTGGGACCTACCCTATTGGAAAGACCTAGAGGTCCGCTCTGTAATCGACGTGATGCACGTGACGAAGAATCTTTGCGTGAGCCTGCTAGGCTTCTTGCGCGTGTATGGGACGACAAAAGATACACCGGAGGCACGGGAGGGCCAGCAACGTGTGCACGAAAAAGACGGCATGCATCCAAAGCAGTATCAAGGTCCTGCCAGCTACGCTCTTACCAAAGAAGAGAAGGAAATCTTCTTTGAATGCCTGCTCAGTATGAAGGTCCCGCCTGGCTTCTCGTCGAATATAAAGGGAATAATATATATAACAGAGAAAAAGTTCCAGAACCTAAAGTGTCATGACTACCACGTGATTATGACGCAACAGCTTCCGGTTGCATTGAGGGGGCTTCTATCAGAAAATGTTCGATTAGCCATTGTGAAGCTATGTGCATTCCTCAATGCAATCTCTCAGAAGGTAAAAGATCCAGAAATCCTACCAACGTTAAATAATGATTTGGTGCAATGTCTTGTCAGTTTCAAGTTGGTGTTCCAACCATCCTTCTTCAATACGATGACGCACGTCCTAGTTCATCTAGTCGACGAGATTGCCATTCTGGGTCTTGTATTTCTACACAATAGGTTCCCCTTTGAGAGGTTCATGGGAGTCTTAAAGAAATATGTTCGTAACCGTGCTAGGCCAGAAGGAAGCATCTCCATGGGCTATCAAACAGAGGAGGTCATTGGGTTTGTGTTGACTTTATTACTGACTTTAATCCGATTGGTCTCCCTCAATCGCGGTATGAGGGGAGACTGACTGGAAAAGGCACGCTAGGAGCGGATTCAATAATATGTAGGGACGAGCATTCTTGAGCTCAAGCACACTACACAGTTCTACATAATTCTACCTTGGTGACCCAGTATGTCAATGAACACAAGAATATTCTGCGCTCCAAACACCCTGAGCAGTCTGACGACTGGATTAAATGTGAACACATCAGGACTTTCGGCAGTTGGTTGCAAACACATCTCATGGGTAACAACATTGTTGGAGATGAGCTGTACTCGTTGGCCAGGACACCATCTTTAACTGTATTGACTTACCAAGGGTTCGCGATAAATGGGAATACATTTTACCCGATCGCCCAAAATCAAAAGAGCACCAACCAAAACAGTGGTGTCCGCTTTGATGCAGCAACCAACAGGGTAAAGGACACGTATTATGGTTACATAGTGTACATATGGGAACTTGACTATGGACAAGATTTTAAGATCCCTTTGTTTCGGTGCAAATGGGTCAATCTGTCATGAGGCGGGTGTCGGTGCAACAAACCCTGGATCCGTTGACCGGACTGTGCGCAGGCGCGAGGGCAAGGTTGCAGCAACAAGGTCAGATCGAAGCACAAGGGATCAGTTGTTCGAAGGACCTACATGAAGCACAAGAGGACCAAGACTAGCCAGAGAAGCAAGATACTACTAAGGAAGAGACCTCGCTTGCCGGGCAGGCGGGTCTGGCAAGGATGGGGTTGCCCCCGGAAGCAAGCCTTCAAGTCGTCCCGGCAGGCCTGCCGGGACCCGCGGAGGCGGAGCCACCTCACCGCACCACCTCATCACGACGCACGTCGTCGATCGATGCGGTATCAAGCTCCAAAGTGGGTGAGTGGCTGCTATTCGCCACATGGCAGGCACTTCCTACAGGAAAAACCTCCAGATGACACCCGTCCTGCGATGTGTCGAACCAACAGGCGCAAAGCTGGCAAAATAGCCCGGCAGGGCCTGCCGGGCGAGCTGAGACGTGACGTTAAGCGACGCATTTAATGCGCTCTGTCAGCCTGCAGAGTTTGGTATGATAGCACTGTTTGCTATCTAGTCAGTGCATAATGACTAATTTTCCACTGTGGTAACCCCTTTGTCCATAAAAGGAGGCCCAAGGCAACTGTAGAAAGGGATGGTCGCTTGGTTGGCTAATCCACCCCCTCACATATCGTACGTGCGTAGCTGCTCTCGCCCCGAGGCAACCCTGCCGGGCAAGTGCACTGCGCTCACCACCATTTTTCCACCATCGATCCACCAAAGCAGGAGCAGAGTTTTACGCCTCGCGGCGGCCCGAACCTGGGTAAAGACTACCCGTGTGATCTCTGCCATGCTGCTCCACGCCCCTCTGCTCTTTGTGCAACGCACCATCCCCCCGCCGAACTAGCAAGGGGCCCTTTGGTCCCATAGGTGCCCGTGGTTGCCCGCGACATCTTTGGTGCGCCAGGTAGGGGGACGCTTGCGTGAACCTAAAGGCGTGAGCAGCGCGTCATCTTCATCATCAGCGGCGCCATCGACCATGGCGCCCAAGAAGAAAACCGGTGTTGCAGCTCACCCGTCCACCTCGAAGGCTCCGCCGCCCGCGGCCGCCAACGCTGCAGGAAGCGCGGAGGCCCACGAGGATGTGGGCACTGCGGGGGACACGGTCGACGCAGGCTGCGTTGTCGCCACCTCCCCCGCGGCCGAAGCAGGGGCGGGAGGCACCGGAGGAGAGCAGCGTCAGCAACACCCAACTGGTCATGCTCCTCGAGGTACAAGTTAAGGGGTTATTCCATCTATACCTCTTCCCCTCGCCGAAGGGCACAGTCGCAGTGGTGGCGCCCGATCCGGGGCGAATCGCTGCCCTCCGGCCGCCCCCACCACGGGCGCGACCGCAGCCCGTGCACCTCCCCCGGAGCGGGTCGACCCGGCCGCTGTGCCCAATGGAGCCACTGGCCCTCAAGCACCTTCACCACATCACCGTGCCATCCATGTGGCCGGCTCGCAACAGCGAGGGCGCGACGCCGTCGCTACTGGCACCATCAGGAGCCACGCGACGGTACGATCTACGTCATCATCACCAATGCCGAGCACCGCTACGGAAGCTATGGCGTGGGCCCAGCTGTTGTTGAGGTTCCCGCCGGCGGCCGATCAGATGGATGAGTGGAGGGCCACCATCCAAAGTCTGATTGGTTTCGCTGAGGCTGGGGGCTCACAGCGAGCTGGCCCGCCACGACCACCCCAAGCGACGACAACAGCTCGTGCTGCTGGCCGTACTAAATGGGCCACCCCCACTGTGTAGTCCCCAGCAAGGCAACCAGCGCGGGCGCGGCAGAATCAAGAACCCGACAATGTCTCGATGGCATCTTCTGACCCTCGAGCACGTCCGGGCCAACGGCGAGCCCCGAAGGATAGGCGGAGGGGAGCCGCGCACATCGTCATCTAGTAGCGCCGCGACGACCACCGCCGGCCCAATGGGTGCGATGGTCCTGACGTCGACGAGCCAGCGCTCGAGGATGGCGGATACCTACCTTTCGAGGTTGGGTGCCCTGCCTTCACTCGTGAGCTGCGGCAAGTCCATTGGCCATCCGCTCGCACGTTCAAGCCAGAGATAACCGAGAAGTATGATGGGAGGCTGAACCGGGCAGAGTTCTTGAGCATCTACACCATTGCTGTTCAAGCTGCCGGCGGAAGAGATGAGAAGGTGTTTGCCAACTACTTCCCTTTGGCACTCAAGTCCAATGTCAGGTCTTGCCTGATGCGCCTGCCGGAGAACTCCATTTCATCATGGGCTGACCTGTGCCATGAGTTCATTGGCGCCTTCACGGGCGGCCACCAAGAACCAGGGCGGCCCAGTGACTTGCAGCTTCTCCAACAGAAAGAAGGAGAGACTCTCCGCAAGTACTTGAAGAAATTCAGCAGAGTCCACAGAAATATCCCAAATATCCACCCGGCAGCTGTGATAGCTGCCTTCCAGTCCAATGTGCGCAACCGCAGGATTCGTTCTAAGATGAATGTGCGGTTGCCCAAGACTGTGAAGGAGCTTTACACCTTGGTGGACAAGTGTGCCCGGATGGAGGAGGGAAGGAAGCTCCCTGGAGAGGAAGATTGCATCAATGTCGACTCAGAGGATGATGATGAATCTACCAGTCAGACGAAGAGCAGGAAGCGCAACAAGAGGCGCAAGGATAAGGCAGTGATGACCGTCGAAGGATCAGGCTCCCTTGTATCGGCAAGAAGGCTAAGGCTGAAGCCCCCGGCAAGGAGGCTGCCGCGTGCGCTGACTGCCGGGAGGCTGCGGCTGCCGAGAAGGCTGGGAAGGGTGATGGACCATACTGCAAGATCCATCGGACCAAAGGCCATGATCTTCAAGAGTGTCATCAGGTTGAGCAGCTCGTCAAGAGGCAGAGGGCTGAATATGAGAAGCAAGACAAGGAAAGAGGTCAGAATGGTACTGGCGGTAAGGGCCGAGGCGGTGAAGCAAATCATCAAGGCAAGGCTTTCCGGAACCAAGGAAAACCCGCCAGGGGCTGAGAGAAGGAGGTTTGCAATGAGGAGACTGATGAAGGGGATGAAGAGCAAACCAGTGAGCAGGAATTCCAGAAGGCCACTGACGCCATGTGCACTGACGGAGGTGCATCTTTGCACTCCTCTCACCGCCAACTGAAACGGTGGGCGCGTGAGGTCAATGCCATGGAGGTAGCGGCAGAGTCTCGGAAGCCGCTCAAATGGTCGCGCACACCCATCATCTTTGATGAAGAGGACCATCCTGACCGCACCACCGCGGTAGGATGTTTGCCATTGTTGGTCTCTCCAACAATTCGCAACCTCAAGGTCACAAAGATGTTGGTTGATGGCGGGGCCTGGTTGAATCTGATTTCCCCAAGGGTTATCAGCAAGCTTCAGATATCAGAGGAAGAGCTCAAGGTCACAGACACATTTCAAAGAATTAATCCCGGTAGGAGTCATCCTAAGGGAAAGATCACATTGCCGGTAACATTCGGGGGAGAGTTGAATTATCGGACTGAGAAGGTTGTGTTTGATGTGGTCAACCTCCCCCTGCCGTAAAATGGGATTCTTGGACGCCCAGCTCTGGCGAAATTCATGGCGGCATCCCACTATGCTTACAACACTTTGAAGATGCCCGGGCCAGTGGGAGTCATTTCCGTTCCATCAGATGAGAAAGACGCAATCATTTACGTGGATAAGATGTACCGGGACACAGTCGCGGTAGAGGCCGCAGTAGCAGCAGTCCCCGCCAAGGAAAACAGAAGAAAGAAGAAGGGCAACGGGGACACCGGCAAGGAATCCGGGAAGCCTATCTATCCGGAGTGCGCTACACCTGTTGATGACTTGCCGGAGAGTTCCAACAGCAAGAAATCCAAGGTCGCCGCACCGCATGTGAAAAAGGTCCCGGCAGGGCTGGCTGGCGTTGATGGTACCTTCACTATCAGCGCCACCCTTGATGACAAATAGAAAAGCGCGCTCGTTGCCTTCCTGCGGGCGAATGTCGACGTGTTTGCCTGGCAACCATCTGACATCCCCGGTGTTCCCAGGGAGGTAATCTAGCACCACCTTGCTATCTGCCCACATGCCCAACCCGTCAAGCAGAAGGTTCGGATGCAGGCCTTGGAGAGGCAGCAGTTCATTGCTGAAGAGATTAAGAGTTTGAGGCAGCTGGTTTGGTCAGAGGAGTACTCCATCCAACGTGGTTAGCAAACCCAGTGGTCGTATGCAAGGCTAATGGAAAAAGGAGGCTTTGCATAGATTTCACATATCTCAACAAGGCTTGCCTGAAAGACCCATTTCCCTTGCCGTGCATCGACCAGATTTTGGACTACACTTTAGGTTGTGATTTGCTCTCCTTTCTGGATGCATACTCTGGATATCATCAGATCTTCATGTCCAAGGAAGACGAAGAGAAGACCTCGTTCATCACCACATGTGGTACGTACTGCTTTGTGCGCATGCCTTTCGGGTTGAAGAGTGCCGAGTCCACTTTTGCAAGAGCAGTCCAGATTGGTTTTGAACCACAGTTGCACAGAAACATTGAGGCTTATATGGATGATATTGTGGTCAAGACCAAGAACAGATCGACCCTTATTCAAGATTTGGAGGAGACATTTGCTAATCTGCGCAAGATCAACTTCAAGCTGAATCCAGAGCAGTGTGTGTTTGGCGTTCCCTTCGGCAAGCTACTTGGATTCTTCGTGTCCCATCGTGGGATTGAAGCCAACCCCGACAAAATCAAGGCTATCGAGCAGATCCAGGCACCCAGGATGGTCAAAGATGTGAGGCATCTAACAGGGTGCGTTGCCGCGCTTAGCAGATTCATCTCCAGGTATGCCGAGCGCGCCCTGCCGTTCTTCAAAATCTTTAAAAAGGCAGGGCCCATGAAGTGGACCCCGGAAGCAGATTCAGCTTTGCAAGATTTGAAGACCTACTTGTCCTCTGTGCCCACTTTGGTTGCCCCTAAACCGCAAGAGCCGTTGCTGCTATATCTGGCGGCAACTAATCAAGTGGTTAGTGCAGCCCTAGTAGCACAGCGGGAAGTAGAGGAGTCAGAGAGCGAGCAAAGCCCGGCAGGGCCGGATGAGGGTCAGGACAGAGAGGAACACGACAGCAGGGGCAACCCCAAGGACACGACAAAGAAGAAAGTGGTGCAGCGCCTAGTTTACTTCGTTAGTTCCCTGTTACAGGGGGCTAGATCGAGGTACTCTGGTGTGCAAAAGTTGATTTTTGGCCTCATCATGGCCTCAAGGAAACTATGCCACTACTTCCAAGCCCATGAGATCACGGTTGTCACCCGCTTCCCGTTGCAAAGGATACTCCGGAACCTAGAGGCAACTGGCAGTATAGTGGAGTGGGCTTTGGTGTTATCCAGCTTTGGCTTGAAATTTGAGAGCACTTCAACAATTCAGAGCAGGGTATTGGCAGAGTTTATTGCAGAATGGATGCCAACCCCTGATGAGGAAGTACTGGAAACAGTTATTCCCGGCAAGGAAGCGCCCCAAGAATGGATCCTGTATTTTGATGGTGCCTTCTCCCTGCGTGGTGCAGGGTCTGGCGTTCTTCTCGTTGCTCCCATGGGAGAGCATTTGAAGTACGTCATCCAGATGCATTTTCCCCGGGAAGAGGCAACCAACAATACAGTAGAGTATGAAGGGCTCCTTGCCGGGCTCAGGATTGCCACAGAATTGGGAATTAAGAAGCTGATCATTCAAGGAGATTCTCAGCTTGTGGTGAGACAAGTCAACAAGGATTACCAATGTCCATTGATGGAGGCATACATTGAGGAAGTGAGGAGATTGGAGGAGGATTTTGACGGATTGCAAACAGAGCACGTACCCCATG
Source organism: Thinopyrum elongatum (assembly GCA_011799875.1). Lineage (NCBI taxonomy): Eukaryota > Viridiplantae > Streptophyta > Magnoliopsida > Poales > Poaceae > Thinopyrum > Thinopyrum elongatum. The sequence continues at coordinate 73,959,996 of CM022303.1, forward strand.
CGGAAAACAGCATAGCTGATCATCTGTCAAAATGTGCTGCACAAAAACTTCCTGTGGAACCAGGAACTTTTGTTCTCCATCTCACTCAGCCCTCCGTATCCCCAGCAACAATGGCCAGAAAGAGGAGGAAATTGGACTCCGATAAGCCTCTCCCGGTAGAGCCTCCCGGGGCTCCTAGTAGGGACCCTGCCGGAAACAACTCCCCATCGCTTGCCGGGCTGCGCTCTCCTGCCGGGCCACTGGTCTCCGCGGTCGAGGTATGCGCTCCCGCAGATAAGGAGGTGCCGCTAGTCCTCGTTGCCGAGCCTCAGGCTCCCACTTGGGCAAGGCACATAGTCCATTTCCTCCAAACTGGAGAACTTCCCGATGAGCAAGATGAAGCTGAAAGAGTAGCCCGGAGGGCCAGTATGTATCAGTTTGTCGATGACACTCTGTACAGAAGAAGGCCCAATGGTGTGAAATTGAAGTGCATCTGCCGGGAAGAAAGAAAGGAACTGCTGGCTGAAATTCGAAAAGGCATTGTGCGGCTCCCACATGGATTAAGAGCATTAGTTGGGAAAGCTTTCCGGCAAGGATTCTATTGGCCCACAGGCCTGCAAGATGCGGTCGAGCTAGTCACCAAGTGTGAACCCTGCCAGTTCCATTACAAGAATATCCACCTGCCCACACAAGCACTTCAGACAATCCCTTTGTCATGGCCGTTTTCGGTCTGGGGCTCGATATCCTCGGCCCTTTCCCCCAATCTACCGGGGGCTTTGAATTCTTGTTCGTTGCTATCGACAAGTTTACAAAGTGGCTGGAAGTAGCTGCCGTGAGAAAGGTGACTGCTCAGTTAGCTATCAAGTTCTTGAAAGAATTGGTGTGCCGCTTCGGGGTCCCTGCCCGGATCATCACCGACAACGGCACCCAATTCACGAGCCGCGCCTTCATGCAATATGTTCATGCCCTCGGAAGCAAGATCTCATTTGCCTCTATTGCACATCCCAGAAGCAATGGACAAGCTGAGAGGGCGAACGCTGAGGTGCTAAGCGGACTCAAGACGAGGACATTTGATAAGCTACGGAAGTGCGGCAGGCGGTGGATCGATGAGCTGCCGGTAGTTCTCTGGTCCCTCAGAACGACACCAAATCGAGCTACCGGGCAGACTCCCTTCTCCCTAGTCTATGGGGCAGAAGCAGTTATCCCCACGGAACTCATTTATGGGTGTCCTCGAGTGCTTGCCTACGATGAAGTAGCACAAGATCAGCACCGGCGTGACGACGCTGTGCTACTCGAGGAGAACTGTCTCCGGGCTGCTACGCGTGCTGCACGCTACCAGCAAGCCCTACGTCGCTATCACAGCCGCAGGGTTCATGCCCGGTGTTTTGAGGAAGGTGACCTTGTCCTTAGGTGCGTTCAGTCCGCAAGGGTGCAAACAAGTTGACACCGAAGTGGGAAGGCCCTTACCGGGTAGTACGAGTCACCAGACCTGGCGCAGTCCGTCTGGAGACCGGAGATGGCATTCAATTGCAAAACTCATGGAATATTGAGCATCTCCGCAAGTTCTACCTGTAAGGCGCGGCTGTCGGGCCCTGCCCGGCGGCCACCCTTTTGTACAGGCCTTGCCTTAGTTGCATGTAACCCCTTGTACAAAGCCAGGCGCAGACCCTGAGCAACAGAAAAATGAACAAAGTGCTGGGGGTCCCCGACAAGTTGCATGCATGCATAAGCATTTCATGAGCATTGCATACTCATGTAGATAGGATTGCATCTAGGATCATTTCCATCTGCATAAGACTGCAGGTTCCTACCGGGGATTTTGGCCTCTGAAGGAAGCTGGAAAGATGAACGAACACTACAATCTCCGGCAAGCCAAATAGATAAGTTCTATCTCTTGTCCATACATGTTCTGTAAGCAAAAACTTGTGCATAGGAAATCCTCGCCTCTTTGGAAAGCCTTGGTGCTCCCATCCCTTAACTCGAACGCTGCTTCGGTCAGAAAGGTCGCAGCGTCCTTTGCTGAAGAAAGATTGGCGGGGGGCTGGTCCCTCTTCAATTTGTGCCCGGTAGGCTTAGTTCTTCGGCAACAAAATAGAGGGTACCGGCAGGATAGCCTGCCGGGGAAACTTGTTTATTGAAAAATATAGAGGCATTCCACCTCTGCATGGACATATACATGCACGAGTCCCGGGCAAGGTTCATCTTTTTCATTAATATGCTAATTATACAAGTACAGACCTTACAGGACACATACATGGATTCAAGAGATTACATTATTTGAACTTAAATTTGGCAAATACCTACAGATTTAAGATTAAAAAAAAAGATAAGTGCCCCGTAAACTCCTCTCCCTGTTCCTCCTATCCCAGGTAGTGCGGTGGGAAGAGAAGCGGTCAGGAGCAGCCCCCAAGCGGGAGTCCACCTCGATCCCGTCATGGCCTGCCGGGCGCAGCCTGACAAGATCGAGAGTGGCGAGGCTGTGAAGGAGGAGGGCGGGAAGAGCAGCTCGGCGGTGCCCTGGTAACCACCTCCAGGACCAGCAAGAAGCCCCAGCTCGAGCGCCGGTGGAGTCATCCACCAAATCTCAGCTGGAAGACTGTTGGAGGAGGCGAAGGCACCAAGAGAGCGGCCCCCTCCCCGGTGACCGGGAGGATGGTGATGACGGTGCCGGGGAGGGAAGGGAGGAACAAAAAGACGAGGCGGCAAGTCGCCAGTGCGAGACGAATGCGTCAGTGCAATCGTACTCTGACCTGACAACCTGCCTCCCGCCTTCTCCGTCTTCCCTGGTTTCATCTTCATCAACACCTCTCTAGGGAAAACGCCGACCTCGCGGTCCGGCGCTCCTCCCGAAGAGATGCCGTGCGACCAAGATGGCTAGGGAACTCGGGGCGCGCCGCACCCCACCTTGGCGGGCAGGAAGGCGCACCTTCCCTCAATGTCAGCCCCAAGACCTCCGGAAGGAGCAGTGCTGGGATTACCATCGATCCCCAGCCCTGCCTCCCGGGCGAACATCGAAGGCGCTAAGGACCTGGTCGCAAAGCCAATAGACGGCAGCAGCTCAAGGCAAGATGCCGCATTTTGCGACTGACGACCAACCATGGCGGAAGAAACAAGCGTTCCCCCGCAATGGGGAAGCTTGATATCTCCTACACCACGGACGACTCATCCGCCGCATCTTCCCCGGGCTTGCACCAGACTCACTCCCCACACCTCAGCGCAAGCGCTCAGCGTTATCAACCTCAAGCTACTGCCTGTAGGAGATATGCCCTAGAGGCAATAATAAATGTTATTATTTATCTCCGTGTTCATAATTAGGTTTATGTTCCATGCTATAACTGCTATGGTTCTCGAGTCTGCAAATAAAACGAGACTCAGAGGAAGACTCATATGCATGTGTGGAATAATAAACGGTAAAATGTATTCCTAGTCTAGCCTCTAAGACTAGCTCAAGTGTTGCATGATGGTTCTGTTTTCCTGATCATGGGCATTTCTATGCCAGCAACTTTGAGGGCACAATGTTAGCAGAACATTTGTGTTGAATCGACCCGAATTGATGTTATGCTATGAGATACATTCGTCACAAGTTTATGGTTAATAACACAGAGATGGTTAATGTTTGCATGATTCCTCAGACCATGAGAGTATCGAGTTTCTTCATGCTTGATTCATGAACTTTGGGGTTTGTTAAACGTCATCCGTAACTGGATGGCTATTACGGCGGCTTACGGGTTCATGGGAAAGTATGTCAAGTAACTTGATAGCTCAAGATTGGGATTTGCTCCTCCGACGATGGAGAGATATCTCTGGGCCCTCTCGGTGTTACGGTATCCATCATCGTCTGGCCAGACACTTTGTGATTTGATCACGGGGATGCCGGAACACGGTAACGAGAAAAGAGAACAATACCGGTAACGAGGTAACTAGCATAGTGGACAAGTTGTTGATCCACGGTAATGCCAACATGTCTCACCTCGGGTATTTGTAACATATCACGAAGCAACAGGAATAGCACACGGCAACTGGAGGTTCACTCGAATATTCATTCGTGTGGGTATAGGGGTCAATATGGGTGTCCACGGCTCCGATGTTGATCATTGATCGGAAGGGGTTCCAGGTCATGTCTATACTTCACCGAACCTATAGGGTCACACGCTTAAGGGTCATCTATCTGCTGAATACTAGACAGGGAGTCTGAGAGAAAATCACCGAAAAAGTTTCGGACACCGAAAAGTTTCGGACAGCGGAAAAGTTCCGCAGAGAGAGGTCACCGGATGAGTTCCGGTGAAACTGAAAAGTTGTTTCAGAGGATACCATTAAGTCAAAATGGTTTCGGCACATGCCTGATAATTCTTGGAGGGTGCCAGAATCATTCTGGAAACTTCTGGGAATTTTCTGGAAGAAAAACCGGAAATGTTTCGGAGCTGCCGGAACCGCTTTAGATGCTTTTCGCAGATGAAAATCACTAATCTGGAATTGTTCCAGAACGCGTTGAAAATTATTTTAGTGGGTACTGGAATTGTTCTAAGCCCACATAAATATTTTCAGTTCGAACGGACGCTGAAAAATGTCGTCATGAATAGTGAAAGTGCTTTTTGGGAATTTTTATGGAAAGCACCTTTTTGGAAATTCCAAAAGGGCCTTCTAGAAGGGGAAGGAGGGCATGGCACCTCATGGGGGGTCCCCCCCCCCCAAGGGTGGCCGGCCAAGGAGGTGGAGCACCATGGTGCTCCACATGGCACTCCCATATGGCATATTCCCTTTTGGAAAGGGATATTCCAAGGGCACTTTGGGGTTTTTGTGTGACAATTTTACCCCTTGGCTTGCCTATATATAGGAGTGATCTTGGCAGCCATTTGCTCATCCCTTGATCTCATACACATGCCAAGATGTTATCTGGCTTCTCTCTCCCTCCCACGAAAAGAGTTTCGTAGAGCCGAAAGGCTGTCTGGGTTCCGGCAGGAACTAGTTCTGGACGGCGAAGCCCTGCCGGATAGCTGACACCGTATGTGTGCAACACTGTAGAGAGGTCGTAGTTTCGATCTTAGTGCCCGAGGGGCTCTTCGAGAGTGCCTCCCGAAGGGCTGTCCAAGTGACGGTCCGAGTTCTGTGAGTCCTCCCGAAGTGCTGTCCGAGTGACCGTTCGAGTTTCGAAGGTCCTCCCGAAGGGCTGTCCGCGACATCGTCCGGGGGACTGTTCGACCGCCTCCCGGAGGGCTGTCCGAAGGGAAGACGAGGGTATACATCCTCGCGGTTGGGAGGTTGTAAATCCTAGCTGCGGGGATCAGCACCGCCGATCGTCATCGACTTTACTTCCGCTGCGCTTCGAGTCGGTAACGAAAATGATCAAACCTTGTATGCAGTCTCCATAGTGGTCCTGGGCTGGTGCGTAGGTCGGAAAATTTTTGTTTTCTGCTGCGTTACCCTACAGTGGCATCATGAGCCGTGCTATGCGTAGATGCAGGTTGCGATCTAGAATACATGGAGATGTATGGGTGTTGCACAATATAATTAGGTAGTAGATGAGTTCTATTACTGAAAATTATTTGTGCGGGTAGCAGATGAAATCTGTTACCCGATGTTCTTGTTGCTTCCCTTGAATTTGCGTAGTCCTGATCTTGACAGCATTGTGGAATCTCACAAAGTTCTGGCAATCCGCGATCCTTTCATGCTGCTCCTGAGTATGCTGATTGACAGATTAACGAAGTGCTAACAGTTCTTTGGGTTCCACTTTAGTCAAAGAAAGATGGATGTTTCGCAGACGAAAGGGCAATGCAGATATGATCTGCACGGGGGTCATGCGTATGACGAAGTTCAGTATGGGGCTCGAGATTTTATTATCTCGGTTTTCATGCACCCCGCATTGTTAAACTAGCGCTTGAATTATCATACTTGATGATGGACGTTGGTAGCTTCGGTTTGTTTCGAAACCTTAGAAGCCACGTAAAACAAGTTTTTGCATGAACCAATTAGAGGCGTCTAACTTGGTTTTGCAGGAGGGTTTGCATGTGCATGTGATGTGGTATAGCAGTGCTCATAATAATTTGATTATGTATGAGATGACTATATGATGTAAATTGATTAACATGACCTGCGTGTCATGATTCGGCATGATGGCTGGAGCCATATGATTGCACTTTAAATGACCTGTGTGTCAACCTTGTGTAATGCATTATTTTATTAGCTATAGAGATAGCAATATTATCTGCTGCATCGACAAGGTGGTGGCAATCTTCGTGAAGGTGAACACCGACGCGAATGCCGGAGACGAAGAAATACAAGACTTCTCCGTCAGAAAGGGCTATACCATATCATGCTAATTATGAATTGCCTGAGATGTTTATCCCTTATGATGCACCCTTCTTGATTGCGCGGTAGTCGCTTTTATTAGGGTGATCTCTCACAAAATATCAAGTAGTTAGTGTTCTCCCAAGTGTAGCACCGTCTACAACACGTATCTTTTCGGGGTGCGCCATGTACACATGAGCACGAACGATTAGAGAGGTGTAAGGCGGGTGAAGGTCAGACCTCACTGCGTGATCACTTGGTTGTCTTGACGTTCAGGCAGGACAGTCCTGAGCTCGGAACACATGCATCAAAAGATGGACAAGAGTCACATAGAGATGTGATTGGCAAGTTGGCCTACCGATTGAAATTCACGTCATCAGTGATGAACCCGTCAATGGCGTTGAATTGAAATGCGGATCTTGAATCACTCACAATCAATTATGAGAGATATTGATTTGAGTGGGAGCGCACTGTTGAATTAACTTGTTTAATTCTCAGTGCAATTAATTTTGAACACTGTCTAAGTGTGATTTGCATAATAGTTGTAGAATAATGGCTCGCATTTCCACCTTCCCTGTTTAAATTGAATAGCTATTAAATATCTGGTTAAAACTTTACGGTTGGTAACGTAATGTGAGGATTGTCCTCAAGAGTGCCGAGAAGGACTTTGTCCTATCGCATACTTTCGGTATTCTTTCGCTTATGCTATGGATCATGTGACTCTCGTCCTTCGATCCAAAAGCTAGAATTCCGTTTCAGTCAAGTGCAATACATTTGCTTCCATGAGACCCGAACTTCGAAAGTTTGGATAGTTATGTGATATTCATGGAAATCTGAAAATCATTTTCAGAGACAGACAAAGGCTAAAAGATATGAGATATCCAAAGCAATGTTTGTTTGCAAACTATTAGTAAAAGAGTTTACTATGCATTAGACTGATAAGAGAGGGATCCAGTAGAACGCCTGTCATATGATGAAAGGTGAATAAAACAACAACTTAAAGAGAAAGGAAGTGTCCGAAGGGTGTTAGTGTGACTTACACACCTAGGAAGTCCGGGGCTAATGCCACTATTAAGTTGAGTGCTTCTTCTGAGAGTAGGAGAAATATTGAAAGTTAAACTGTTAGAAGTATAAAGGCAAAAAGAAAGAAGACTGGAATATCCAGCTCATGTATGAATGTCATACAAGTTTTTGATGTATAGAAGGCTGGTCAAAGATATAGTTCTTGGGAATTATGATTAAATTGTTAATCACTAATTCTTGGGTATTGTGAGTTAATCACAAAGATACCCGCTCGATTGCTTTCTGTTGCAACTCGATGTAAGAACTACTACGGCCTGAAAGACTAGCCAGGAATGAGGTTGAGATACACACATGGAACATAGTAAATGTTACTATACCTTCCATCGGTGTATTACCTATGTATTTACTTTCATAATTCATTTTAGAGTTTTACACTCTAGGCCTTTGCATAAGGTATCTTGTAAGAAGGTTGTTCATAAGAGAACTTTTTATGTTCGATGTTATGAATAACATAAGGACCATACTTTCATTGAGAATGAGATGTATGTTATGAATAATGATATTAATATATTACCTCTGGGTTTACTTTCATAATTCATTTTAGAGTTTCATACACTCTAGCCCTTTGCACAATGTTTGTTGCAAAATAATTGTTCATAGAAGAACAATTGTTGTTCAGTATTATGAATAACATGAGGGCCATACTTCCATCCTCGATGGGACGTATGTTATGAACATTGATGGTAATATGATACATCCATAACACTGACGCTAAATGTCACAAGACTAAAAGAATACCACACAAGTGTGGCGCTACATTTGGTCACATTGGAGAAACCCGCATGGAAAATTCCATTATGATGGATTTTGAAGTCGTTTGATTTTGAATCATCTGACACTTGCAACTTTCCTCCGAAAAGTGAAGTGACTGAAATACCGTTCACAGGCCATAAGGAACGAGCAAAGAACTTATTGGTGATCATACATTTTGATGTATGTAGTCCAATCAATGTTGTTGCAAGTAGTGGATTTATCTATCTTCAGAAATGACTCAAGTAGATATATGGATATTTACTTGATGAGACGTAAGTCTGGATCTTTTGAAATCATTTGAAAGGTTTTCAAAATGAAGTAGAAGTTATTGTAACAAGAAAATTATGTTTCTACAATTCGATTGCAGAAAGAAATATTTGAGTTACAAGTTTAGCGAATGTCTGATGAGTTGTGAAAAGAGTTTCATAACTTACACCTCCCGGAACACCACTGTGAGTGGAAAGTCCGTGAAGATGTAATCGAACCATTTATGACATGGTAAGATCAAAGATGACATAATTAAATTTGCCATTATCCCTTTTAAAGTGATGCTTTAGAGGCTGCGGCTTTTACACTGAAAAGAGCTCCATTAGGTCTGTTGAAATGACACCATGTTATGGTACGCCCAACCATGTTATATCTTTTCTTAACATTTGGAATATGGGGCTTGTGTAAAAGGTTACAAACCTATTCCAAATCAGACAAGTGCTACTTTGTAGGTTATCCCAAAATGTTGGGTATTCCTCCCTCACTATGCCGAGGCAAATAGGTTTGCCACTAAGAACGGTATGCTTTTTGAAGAAAATGGTTCTTTCAAAAAGGTGAGTGGGAGAATAGTGCAACTCGACGAGATAAACAGTATCTTCGTCATCAGATCAAAGGAAAGAGACCTTGGAAGTAATTCCAGAGTTTCCTACTGCGACTGATACGGAAGTCTCTACAATAAAATGTATGGACTTCGGTCGAACTTGCAGCTGGACCACGTAGGCAAGGCTCGTGCAAACCTCTCAGGTGCGCAAACGAGATATTGTTGTTAGACAATAGTATACCTACGATACACAAGGAAGCATTGATGGGCCCTGACTCCGGAATTGGCTAAATGCCAATACAATCCGAGATAGTTTCCATATAAGTGATTCAAGATTAAAACCTTGATACACCTTTCGGAAGACTTAGAGTCTGACGAATATTTATGGAACTATAACTGATACGAATAAAAATGTTTTATCCATAAAGCTCGACTTGTTGCAATATACAAGTTCAAGGAGTTGACTACGATGAGGTTGCTTCACCGTAGCGATGCTTAAAGTCGGTTCGGGTTGAACTAGCATTAATACATATTTCAATCATGAGATATGAAACAAGGATGACGAAAGGATTTCCATCTGATGGAAATGAAACCAAGGACTTGCATGTGTTACAGTCCAAGGTATTTTGTCAGTCCAAAGGATGCTAGTAAGTATGCAAACTTCAGAGTTCCAGCGATGGATAGAAGATAGCAAAATGGAGTTGGAATCTTCGTGTTTTGATGATATGGTTAAAAGGGTTTTGACTTCATCAATGGGTAACGAAGATGCTTATGATTCAAGAAAGTAAGTGGGAGCATAATAAAATTTCTAAAAAAACGTTGTGTGCTTGACACATTGTTAATTGGAAATAAATTTCTTGACATGAATTAGGACTTCATTTGAAAATAGTTTTTCGATGAAGTGCTTGGGCTAAATAGCCTTTATATTAGGCATGATGATCTATGGAGATAGATTTACCTAATGGGGCTGAGCAAAGATACATATTGACAAGATGCTAAAACCTTTTAGCATTAAAAACGTCAAGGAGTGATTCTTGCCGAAGTCACATGGAAAGAGTTTTTGCAAGACTCGGTGTCCCAAAACACTGATGAGCAAAATACATGATGGAGATTCCACACACTCTTGTGTTTGGATTAATCATGTATTCCATGGTATGTAAAAACAACCAGATATGTCCAATACTCCCAAAGTTGTTGCGAGTATAGATACCAAAGTGATCAAAAGTACTGATCATAGGACAACAGTGAAAAAGGGTCATTGAGTACTATAGTAGCACTGATGACATGTTTTCTCGCAAGCATAGATCATGAAGAGTTCGTTGTAAAAGGTTACATCGATACAGTCTTCATCCATGCTCCAAGCGATTTTCGATTTAAGTTAAGGGTTTTGTGCAATACACAATATGGTGGCACGGTAGTTGGAAATTGTTCCAAACAAGTTACTGTGGCGAATTCTATAACAGAGGCAAAGTATGTTGCCGCTTTTAAAAGCGACAAAGAAGATGTTGAATCATATAGTTCATTCATGAACTTAGTATGGTTCCAAGATGGCTTTTGTCAATGGGACACTACTGCAAGTAGTTGCTCCATAACTCAGTCTGAGGAATCCAGGTTCGACCTGTGATTCGCATACATACCAAGCCAAGTCCACACAAAATATGAATTTTGTGAAAGCATGAAGACGCGAGGATATGCAAAGATACACACGGAGCTGAAGTCGTCAGATCCGTTGGACATTCAGGCTATACCACAAGCGAAGCATATTTACACCGGTGTGCCAAAGGTGTAAAGTGCATTAGCATTAACTAGATTATTAACTCTAGTGCAAGTGGGAGTCTGTAGGAGATATGCCCTAGAGGCAATAATAAATGTTATTATTTATCTCCGTGTTCATAATTAGGTTTATGTTCCATGCTATAACTGCTATGGTTCTCGAGTCTGCAAATAAAACGAGGCTCAGAGGAAGACTCATATGCATGTGTGGAATAATAAACGGTAAAATGTATTCCTAGTCTAGCCTCTAAGACTAGCTCAAGTGTTGCATGATGGTTCTGTTTTCCTGATCATGGGCATGTCTATGCCAGCAACTTTGAGGGCACAATGTTAGCAGAACATTTGTGTTGAATCGACCCGAATTGATGTTATGCTATGAGATACATTCGTCACAAGTTTATGGTTAATAACACAGAGATGGTTAATGTTTGCATGATTCCTCAGACCATGAGAGTATCGAGTTTCTTCATGCTTGATTCATGAACTTTGGGGTTTGTTAAACGTCATCCGTAGCTGGATGGCTATTACGGCGGCTTACGGGTTCATGGGAAAGTATGTCAAGTAACTTGATAGCTCAAGATTGGGATTTGCTCCTCCGACGATGGAGAGATATCTCTGGGCCCTCTCGGTGTTACGGTATCCATCATCGTCTGGCCAGACACTTTGTGATTTGATCACGGGGATGCCGGAACACGGTAACGAGAAAAGAGAACAATACCGGTAACGAGGTAACTAGCATAGTGGACAAGTTGTTGATCCACGGGAATGCCAACATGTCTCACCTCGGGTATTTGTAACATATCGCGAAGCAACAGGAATAGCACACGGCAACTGGAGGTTCACTCGAATATTCATTCGTGTGGGTATAGGGGTCAATATGGGTGTCCACGGCTCCGATGTTGATCATTGATCGGAAGGGGTTCCAGGTCATGTCTATACTTCACCGAACCTATAGGGTCACACGCTTAAGGGTCATCTATCTGCTAAATACTAGACAGGGAGTCTGAGAGAAAATCACCGAAAAAGTTTCGGACACCGAAAAGTTTCGGACAGCGGAAAAGTTCCGCAGAGAGAGGTCACCGGATGAGTTCCGGTGAAACTGAAAAGTTGTTTCAGAGGATACCATTAAGTCAAAATGGTTTCGGCACATGCCTGATAATTCTTGGAGGGTGCCAGAATCATTCTGGAAACTTCTGGGAATTTTCTGGAAGAAAAACCGGAAATGTTTCGGAGCTGCCGGAACCGCTTCAGATGCTTTTCGCAGATGAAAATCACTAATCTGGAATTGTTCCAGAACGCGTTGAAAATTATTTTAGTGGGTACTGGAATTGTTCTAAGCCCACATAAATATTTTCGGTTCGAACGGACGCTGAAAAATGTCGTCATGAATAGTGAAAGTGCTTTTTGGGAATTTTTATGGAAAGCACCTTTTTGGAAATTCCAAAAGGGCCTTCTAGAAGGGGAAGGAGGGCATGGCACCTCATGGGGGGTCCCCCCCCCCCAAGGGTGGCCGGCCAAGGAGGTGGAGCACCATGGTGCTCCACATGGCACTCCCATATGGCATATTCCCTTTTGGAAAGGGATATTCCAAGGGCACTTTGGGGTTTTTGTGTGACAATTTTACCCCTTGGCTTGCCTATATATAGGAGTGATCTTGGCAGCCATTTGCTCATCCCTTGATCTCATACACATGCCAAGATGTTATCTGGCTTCTCTCTCCCTCCCACGAAAAGAGTTTCGTAGAGCCGAAAGGCTGTCTGGGTTCCGGCAGGAACTAGTTCTGGACGGCGAAGCCCTGCCGGATAGCTGACACCGTATGTGTGCAACTCTGTAGAGAGGTCGTAGTTTCGATCTTAGTGCCCGAGGGGCTATTCGAGAGTGCCTCCCGAAGGGCTGTCCAAGTGACGGTCCGAGTTCTGTGAGTCCTCCCGAAGGGCTGTCCGAGTGACCGTTCGAGTTTCGAAGGTCCTCCCGAAGGGCTGTCCGCGACATCGTCCGGGGGACTGTTCGACCGCCTCCCGGAGGGCTGTCCGAAGGGAAGACGAGGGTATACATCCTCGCGGTTGGGAGGTTGTAAATCCTAGCTGCGGGGATCAGCACCGTCGATCGTCATCGACTTTACTTCCGCTGCGCTTCGAGTCGGTAACGAAAATGATCAAACCTTGTATGCAGTCTCCATAGTGGTCCTGGGCTGGTGCGTAGGTCGGAAAATTTTTGTTTTCTGCTGCGTTACCCTACACTGCCTGGGGCCTGGCCCAGAATCTTATCAACATCACCACCAAAAGATAGAGAATGAGGGGGGGAAGAAGGGTTGCGGGGATGAATGCCTCCACTCTTCCCCTGCCCCTGCTTTTATAGGCGGGTCGAGGAAGAGAGCCGATGTCAAATTGGGTGACCGCCGCCCTCCTCCACCAATTCAAGAAGACCGGGCCCCCTGCCTTGTTGCTCTCCCGCGCCACGCGCCTCCGTTACCTACCCCGCGTGATACATGCGGCGTACCTGGCTGAGGATAAGGGCGTGGTGGGAAGAGTGAATTGGCAGTTACTCCCCCGTGCGTTAAAGGCATTCACGGGCCATTACAAGGGTGGCCCCACCACGATTGGCTTTACACAACACGTGGGAAAATCGAAAACTGGCCTGGGCTTAAGATAATGAAGAAGCAAAGACGATCACAAGGGGCCTGCCGTTTCCGCACCTCTTCCTGTGCACTTATTAGGGCCTACCCCGGCGACACCCAGCGGCGCGTTTGGGGCAGGCCCGGGGGCTTCTGTCGGTGCAACACACCCTGGGTCCGTTGCCTGGACTGTGCACAGGCGCGAGGGCAAGGTTCCAGCACCAAGGTCAGATTGAAGCACAAGGGATCAGTTCTTCGAAGGACCTACATGTGGCACGAGAGGACCAAGACTAGCCAGAGAAGCAAGATACTACTATGGAAGAGACCTCCATTGCCGGGCAGGCGGGTCTGGCAAGGATGGGGTTGCCCCCGGAAGCAAGCCTTCAAGTCGTCCCGGCAGGCCTGCCAGGACCCGCGGAGGCAGAGCCACCTCACCGCACCACCTCATCACGACGCACGTCGTCGATCGATGCGGTGTCAAGCTCCAAAGTGGGTGAGTGGCTGCTATTCGACACATGGCAGGTACTTCCTACAGGAAAAACCTCCAAATGACACCCGTCCTGCGACGTGTCGAACGAGTAGGCGCAAAGCTGGCAAAACAGCCCGGCAAGGCCTGCCGGGCAAGTTGAGACGTGACGTTAAGTGGCACATTTAATGCACTCTATCAGCCTGCAGAGTTAGGTATGATAGCACTGTTTGCTATCTAGTCAGTGCATAATGACTAATTTGCCACTGTGGTAACCCCTTTGTCTATAAAAGGAGGCCCAAGGCAACCGTAGAAAGGGATGGTCGCCTGGTTGGCTAATTCACCCCCTCACATATCGTACGTGCGTAGCTGCTCTCGCCCCGAGGCAACCCTACCGGGCAAGTGCACTGCGCTCACCACAATATTTCCACCATCAATCCACCAAAGCAGGAGTAGGGTTTTACGCCTCGCGGCGGCCCGAACCTGGGTAAAGACTACCCGTGTGATCTCTGCCGTGCTGCTCCACGCCCCTCTGCTCTTTGTGCAACGCGCCATCCCCCCGCCGAACCAGCAAGTGGCCCTTTGGTCCCATAGGTGGCCGTGGTTTCCCGCGACAGCGGGGTACTGGTAGACCCGCAGTACGGAATGACAACAGTGGATCTCAACAATCTTGGGTACACAGACGAACCATTTGTCCTAGCCAATGATGTGGCGCAGGTTTTCTATGTGAAGGACATGTCCACCAAACCAAAAAAAAGAAAAGATAAGGAAGCGAATACATCATACAATGAGCCAAAGCGCCACATAGTTCTTTCAGGGAAAAGAGACATCGTGGGAGTGGAGGGCAAGACAGACATGTCTGAAGATCATGAAAAGTTTCATGAAATTCCTCCCTTCAAAGTGAAGGCTGACCCAAGCATCCTATTAAACAATGAAAATTATCCATGGTTATGGCGCAATAAGCAAGGGACACACGCGAAGAAAAAGTGAAGACTTTCTCTCCACAACTATTCTGATGATGGCTTTTATCTAGAATATCACTGCAGTTACATGTCAAGAAATGAAATAACTTTTGTAACAGATGAGTTTTCGTCCGAAACCGTGATACTTCGAAAGAGATTGTCTGTTTTGTACACGAAGTGCATCCAGTTTTTGCCATAACCCTCTCAAATTTTTAGCACATGCTATGTGGGTGAAATGATGATACCTTGCCAACTTTCAACCTTTTCAGAGTTCATTTGTAGTGCTTTTCAATTTCAGGGTCATTTAGCTAAAAAAAATCAGTAAATGCATGAAAAATAGCAAATGAAGTCAGAAAGGGTTGAAAATTGATGATGTGGCTTTGAATGGTGCATGTTGAACACACAAAAGTCTGGAGTTGAAATAAGTTAAAAAAATGAAATGCCTTTTGTAACAGATGAGTTTTCGTCCGAAACCGTGATACTTCAAAAGAGATTGTCCATAAATAAGTTTAATTTAAAAACTTTAATAGCAAAAAAAAATCATAAAGAAGTTTTTGTTAAAAACTTTAATAGCAAACTAAAAAGCTTTTATAAAACTCTAATAGCAAAAAGAATCAACTAAAAAGAATCAATTGAAATATTTTGTTATGATCAACTAAAACAAAACTATAATATTCTTCAATAGCAAAAAGAATCAACTAAAAAGCTTTTATAAACCTCTAGTTATGATCAAAATAATATTAACTTAAAATTATATAAAATTTATGCAACTAAAATAATCAAAGTTTTTTTTTGTTAAAAACTTTAAAAGCAAAAAGAATTTTCATAAAGTATTTTTTGTTAAAAACTTTAATAGCAAACTAAAGTAACATAAAAAAAATGCCGCCTACTAGGCCACCATGGCCTGCATACGACTAGAAACCCATCTGTACATGGGCCAGGATGCAGGCCCGCCAGACAAGTAGGCCCAACAGGGCACAGAAGAACGTTAGGCCCAACATGCCTGCTTTAGAGACGAGCTCGAGTGGGATATCGCAGCGGGGCTTATAAACAGGTCCGAGCGCTCTTCGGTTGGTGAGCTGGGATTAAACTTCCACCGCATCGCGTCAGTGCCAGCACAAGCCCTTTAGTCCAGGTTGGAGCCACCAACCGGGACTAAAGGTCTGGGCTTCCCGCCCTTTGGGCTGCTGAAATTGACCTTTAGTCCCGGTTGGTGGCTCCAACCGGGACGAAAGGGTGGCCTTTAGTCCCTGTTGGAGCCACCAACCGGGACTAAAGGGGGGTCTATATAAGCGGGACTTAGAGAATTTTCCAAACACCACTGCAGTTTCTTCTCCTCCTCTCCTCCGCGACGCCGCGAGGCTGCCCCGACGCCATCCCCGGCCCGCTCACCTCGCCGCGCCCCTGCCTCACCGTCGCCGTCGCCGCGCCCCTGCTCCTCCTCCCCGAGCCCTCGCCGAACCCCATTGTGAGCCGCCGCCGCCCCGACCTGATGTGTGCTCTGTCCATTTTTTTGTTCTTTTTTGTGTATTAATTATGTTTATGTATATATGTATGTATATGTAGATGTATATGTAGATGCTTAGTGTATATATCTGTATGTAGATGTATATGTATGTATGTATGGATGGATGTATATAGAAAATATTGATATTATGAATTTTTTTTCATAGATTTTTTTGTTCATTGAATTAATATCAAGTGGCACTTTTCAAACAAAGTTTTGAGCAAGCTAATGGACACTAGCAGAGATGAAATTGATACTATCTAGTAGATCACAGGAGAGTGATCAATATTGATATAAGGCACTAACCCATAGGGTGTATAGAACAATAGTTGTAGCCTTTGGAAAAAAGCTAAGTGATGTTTAAAGCTGAGGAATTCTTAGACTTAGCAGAATTCCAGGAATTTTCAGGATATTGGTAAAACTTTAGAAATTCGTAGAAAGTTAACCGTAACTCCGATGAAAATAATTTATATATGAAAATCGATCAGAAAAATATGATGAATCCGAATATGCCTTTTGTTCGTTTGTCACAAGCAGCTAGCATCGCAAACCTGGAACCATCCCCCTCCGTTTCATCTGTCCGAAAATGCAGACTTCAGGAAAACATTCCCGGATGTTATCCCCCTTCACCTATATCGTGTAGTGCCATGTTAGAACACCCCTAACTCTCTCGGGAATTGAACATATCCCCGATAACTTAGACATGAGGGGGGGGGGGCGGTCCGCAAGTATCCTCGACGACCATGAGAGAGGCGGTCCGCAAAGTATCCTCTCTCGAAAGATAGGACGACTCATCAGACATGAGGGGGGAGGAGTCCTCGAAGATCGTCTGAAACTGACTGTTATAAAACTTGTGAACTTTGCATGATGTTTGCCACTAATCCATTGCTCTTATGCATATGATTCCTTGTTGTGCTTAAGTCTATGTTTGCCACTAATCCATCTCTCATGGTTGTATATTGCCATGTTGTAATATTTGCAGAAACTATGGACAGAGACTTAGAAAAAGAAGAGTTCTTGGGGGATATAATGTGCGACGGAGGTGATGTCACCTTGTCGTTTCTCAATGACACCAGAGATCGAATGGAGGAGGAAGGAGATCATGACGGCTCTGGTGATCGAATGAAGGAGGAAGGAGATCATGACGGCTCCGATAATCCAATGGAGAAGGGAGCCTTAACTGTTGCAAAGTCCGGCGAGGTATATATATATATATATATATATATATTAATTAAGCCTCTACTAACTAGATGCATTAATTGTTTTATATGTACATATATTGATGCTTCTTTCTTATTTTAGCCCTCTGGATCGAGCCAAACTTCGGTAAGGAGATGAGGCCCAAAGAAAAGGTTGGGCTAGGATGAAAGGTTCACGATCGAAGAAGTCTCTCGAGATGGCCAACCGATTGCTCCCAAGCGGACCAAGGACAAATTTGTACATCAGTGCGGAGTTATTGTTAGGGACAGCGTCCCGATCAGCATCCAAGAATGGAATAAGAAGAAGGACCCTGAAGTTTCTTATGTCCAAGGTAGACAGAAAGATGATATTTGGAACTCGCTGATGACAAATTTCAGCCTACCGCCAGAGGAGGATCCGAATAAGCCAGTTATTCTCCCGACGGTCAAGGCGTTTGCTCTTAAGAAGATGGCAGAACTATTCGAGAACCAATGTTCAAGAAATCGTGAAACTGGTACCTGCTCGGTCGGTTTAGGAGTAGCGATTAATCAGTGAATTGGCATATTAACTGGATTAATCGGTCGACCATTAATCCTTAGCTTGAATAGGAACTTGCCAACATATAACTAGATTTTTTTATGTATTATACCATACTCTCAAGCTCCCAGCTATGTAGTATACCAAAACATGTTGCCATACACATATGAAAAGCATAGAGAGGAGGTAAAATAATTAATCATAACTATTACGAAGTGGGATGGGCCTGGAAGGGGTTACAGGCCAAAATTTTGGGCTTTGTTTGCCCACCTGTTAATGGGCCAGCATGGATTAATTGGTCTAACTGGCCAATTAATCAGCCTGACAAATTAACGCTATGAATAGGTGCTATTCGATTCAGCCATGCTAGGAGTAGCGATTAACTGGCCCGTTAACTGATTAATTGGGTTAATTCTTCAACAATGTCAAGAACTGGAAGAAAGATTTGAACAAAAAGTTTGTTAACAAAGACAAGACTCCAGATTTCACCGGTCAATATGCGAAGATAAAAGATCACTGGCCCGCATTTGTGGCCTACAAGAAATCAGAGAAGGCTAAGCAAAGGTCACAGATAAATAAGCAAAATGCTGCAACGAAGAAGTATCACCATGTTACGGGGTCAGGTGGCTACAGCAAAGCCCGGCCTGCGTGGGACAAAGCTTAGTAAGACCTGCTTGCTAAAGGGGTCCAACCAGCGACATTGCACTGGCCAGATCGATCAGGGACTTGGTTCTTCGGGGTTGGGGGAACTTTGGACCCAAAATCAGGAAAGTGTGTTTGGACGAAAGCTCAACTTGCAACACCCATCAAGGAGCTTGAGGAAGCAATCAAGGAAGCGCAGGAAGGGAGGTTCCATCCCGACAAAGAGAAGGATGAGCTGTCCAAGGCCCTCGGGAATCCTGAACACCCTGGACTAACAAGAGGCACATCAGGCTCCGTTCTGTGGGTGCATGGGTTTCTCGATAGCGGTGGTTATAGAAGCTGAGAGAGAAACAAGAAAGAGGAAGCAAGCGAAATGCAGAAGATCAATGAAAGATTAGTGAAACTAGAGGAACTTGAGAGCCAGCGAGCTACCGGCCAACCATCTCAGCGGCACGAAGATCCTTCATTCGACACTGCCCCCGAAGCTACCCCACCATCTCAGCGGAGAAGCAGCGTGGCTTCCACGGAGCTCGTTTAGCCTGATATCACGGCTCCTCGCTACCCCGTGGATCGTATCACGAAGAATGAACATTGTGTGCTAATGGCGAAATGCCATAACCTGACCTTGAAGGTGGCGATCGGCTCTGTCTTACCTCCTCGAGATGAGGGAACTTTCCATTACTGTCCGTTTCCACATGGCTTTGCTATTGTCGGGGTGGATGAAATAATGGAAGGATTTGAGGGGCTGGAGCTTGAGTACCCTACAGGTGAAGGGGAGATTCTTCTGGAAAATGCCATAAGGAGTACCTGTCTATGGAGAAAGGAGAACATCAAGCTTCCAAACTGGATGCCGCCACAGCAGACTGATACGTCTCCAACGTATCTATAATTTTTGATTGTTCCATGCTGTTATATTATCATTCTTGGATGTTTTACAATCATTTTATAGCAACTTTATATCATTTTTTGGGACTAACCTATTGACATAGTGCCCAGTGCCAGTTGCTGTTTTTTGCTTGTTTTTTACTTCACAGAATATCTGTACCAAACGGAGTCCAAATGCAACGAAACATTTTGGAGATTTGTTTTGGACCAGAAGGCATCCAGTGGGCCAAAGAAGTACCGAAGAGGGGGCCTGAGGTGAGCACCAGACACCAGGGCGCACCAGGAGGCCCAGGCGCGCCCTGATGGGTTGTGCCCACCTAGGTGGCCTCCTGCACCACCTCTTTGCTCTATAAATACCCCAATATTCCAAAAACCCTAGGGGAGTCGACGAAAATCAATTCCAGCCGCCACAAGTTCCAGAAACCACAGATCCAATCTAGACACCATCACGGAGGGGTTCATCATCCTCATTGGTGCCTCTCCGATGATGCGTGAGTAGTTCATTGTAGACCTACGGGTCCGTAGTTAGTAGCTAGATGGCTTCCTCTCTCTCTTTTGATTCTCAATACAATGGCCCCTTGGAGATCAATTTGATGTAAGTCTTTTTGCGGTGTGTTTGTTGGGATCCGATGAACTTTGAGTTTATGATCAGATCTATGTTTTTATCCATGAAAGTTATTTGAGTCTTTTGATCTCTTATATGCATGATTACTTATAGCCTCGTATTTCTTCTTCGAATCTTTGGTTTAGTTAGGCCAACTAGATCGATTTTTCTTGCCATGGGAAGAGGTGCTTTGTGATGGGTTCGATCTTACGGTGCTTGATCCCAGTGACAGAAGGGGAACCAACACGTATGTACCGTTGCCATTAAGGATAACAAGATGGGGTCTATTTCTACATAAATAGATCTTGTCTACATCATGTCATCATTCTTATTGCATTACACTGTTTCTCCATGAACTTAGTACACTTGATGCATGCTGGATAGCGGTCGATGTGTGGAGTAATAGTAGTAGATGCAGGCAGGAGTCGGTCTACTAATCTTGGACGTGATGCCTATATAATGATCATTGCCTGGATATCGTCATGATTATTTGAAGTTCTATCAAGTGCCCATCAGTAATTTTTTTACCCACCGTATGCTATTTTTCTCGAGAGAAGCCACTAGTGAAATCTACGGCCCCCGGGTCTCTTCTTTAATATATTTGCCTTCGAGATCTATTTTTATTTCCTTTTATTTTCAGATCTATTAATCCAAAAACACAAAAAATACCTAGCTGCAATTTTTATTTATTTATTATATCTCGCGTTCCCGCGAAATCTATTTATCCAATCTACTACAATTTTACCTATCCTTTTACCCGTGAGGGATTGACAAACCCTCTCTTACGTCGGGTTGCAAGTATTTGTTCTTTGTGTGCAGGAGCTATTTACGTGGTGTTGCGTGGTTCTCCTACTGGTTCGATATCCTTGGTCTCATCACTGAGGGAAATACCTACCGTAGCTATGTTGCATCATCCCTTCCTCTTTGGGAAAATACCGACGTAGTTCAAGCACCATCAAAAGGAATTTCTAGCGCCGTTGCCGGGGAGGATCAAGTCAAGATAGTCTCCCATCAACTAGCCAATTTCTGGCGCCGTTGCCAGGGAGACATCGTCAACATATACCAGGTTCCTAATCACAAATCTCATCTCCTTGCAATTTACATTATTTTCCATTTGCCTCTTGTTTTCCTCTCCCCCACTTCACAATATTTGCCATTTTATTTGCCCTCTTTTTCGTTCGCCGTTTTCTCGTCAGATTTGTTTTTGAGTGCAATCTTGTTGTGTAGTCACGATGACGGAAGAGAACACCAAGTTGTGTGATTTCTCCAATACCAATAACAATGATTTTATTAGCACTCCGATTGCTCCTCCTGCCACTAGTGTGGTGTCTTCTGATATTAATGCTGCTTTGTTGAATCTTGTTATGAAAGATCAATTTTCTGGTACTCCTAGTGAGGATGCCGCATCCCATTTTAACACGTTCATGGAATTATGCGATATGCAAAAGAAAAAAGATGTGGACAATGATATTGTGAAGTTGAAATTATTCCCGTTTTCTTTGCGAGATCGTGCAAAAATTTGGTTTTCTTCTTTGCCTCGCAATAGTATTGATTCTTGGGATAAGTGCAAAGATGCTTTTATTACTAAGTATTTTCCACCAGCAAAAAATATTTCCCTTTGGACGCAAATCATGAATTTTAAGCAACTTGAGCATGAACATGTTGCGCAATCCTGGGAAAGAATGAAATTGATGCTAAGAAATTGTGCTACTCATGGTTTAAATATTTGGATGATCATACAAATTTTTTATGCAGGATTGAATTTTGTTTCTAGAAATCTCTTAGATTCCGCCGCGGGTGGTACTTTTATGGAAATTACTTTGGGTGAAGCTACTAAATTGCTAGACAATATTATGGCAAATTATTCGCAATGGCATACCAGAAGAGCTCCTACTAGTAAAAATGTTAATTCGGTCGAAGAAATTTCTTCTTTGAGTGAAAAAGTTGATGCTCTTATGAAATTGGTTTCTAATAAAAGTGTTCCTATTGATTTTAATGATGTTCCTTTGTCGACCTTGATTGAGCAAAATAGTGATGCCGTAGATGTGAATTTTATCTCTCAAAACAATTTCAATAACAATGCTTACAGAGGTAATTTTAATCCTAGGCCTTTTCATAGTAATTCCTCTAATAATTATGGTAGTTCTTATGGTAATCCTTCTTATAATAATAATAGGAACACCTCTGATCTTGAGAATCATTTTAAATAATTTATCAATACTCAAAAGGTTTTCAATGCTACAATAGAAGAAAATCTGAATAAGATTGATGGTATGTCTTGAAGTATTGATAGAATTTCTCATGATGTAGAAAATCTCAAGATGAAAATTTTTGTGCCTAAGGTTGAGGAATGAATTAAAGCTTCATATGTTTCTATGGATGAAAGTAAGAAAAGAACCGCTATGCTTAGAGCCAAAAGAGAATTTTTAGAAAAAGCGTTTTCTAGTGATTGCTTTCATAGAAGTGATGAAGATATTAAAATGATTGGTGTTTCTTCTATTGATTCCTTGTTTAGTAAGATTAAAATTAATGATAAAGGGACTGGAGAAGAGTCCACTTTAGCTAGAAGGCGTCCCGATAATTTGGAGGGTGAAAATCTTGTTGAGAAAATTGATAAAAGTGGGTTTGGAGAGGTCAAAACTTTAACTGGTGATGTTCCCACTCTTTTGGATTACAAAGACTTTAATTATGATAATTTCCCTTTGATTGATTGTATTTCTTTGTTGCAATCCATGACAAATTCACCCCATGCTTATGAACAAAATATAGCTTTTACAAAACATATTGTTGATACTATGATGAAAGCTTTAGAAGATTACATGATGAATGGGAATCTACTATCAAAGTCAAGATTAAAAATTATGAGTGTTTTGATTTATGTGACTTGGGTGCTAGTGTTTCTACAATTCCGAAGTATTTATGTGATGTGCTTGGTCTTACCGATATGGAAGAATGTTCTTTAAATTTGCACTTGGCAGATTCTACTATTAAAAAGCCTGTGGGAAGAATCAATGATGTTCTTATTCTTGAAAATAGGAATTATGTGCCCATATATTTTATTGTTCTTGATATTGATTGCAATCTGTCTTGTCCAATTATTATTGGTAGACCGTTTTTACGTACTATTGGTGCCCTGATCGATATGAAAGAAGGCAATATTAAATTTCAATTTCCACTAAGGAAGGGTATGGAACACTTCCCTAGAAAAATAATTAAGCCACCATATGAATCAATCAGGAGGGCATCTTATGGATCTAGAAACAAAGATGACAATACTTAGATCCTTTGCATTATGCCTAGCTAAGGGCGTAAAACGATAGCGCTTGTTGGGAGGCAACCCAATGAATAAAATTTATTTTAGTCTTTTGCTTTCTATTCTTCAGTGTTTGCACAATTATGCTACTGTTATGATTGTGTTTTTGTGTTTTAATTACTGTTTGTGCAAAGCAAAGCCTTTGGGATCATGTTGGGTGATAGTTGTTTTGATCTTGTTGAAAAACAGAAACTTTTGAGCTCAGAAAAATAATTTTCATAAATCACAGAAACGTGCTTTTGCTCTGAATTTTTTATAGAAGATTGATATACAAATTTCCCACGTTGTCCTAATTTTTCAGAATTTTTTGAGTTAAATAAGTGTTCGAAGTTTTCAGATTGCTACAGACTGTTCTGTTTTTGACAGATTCTGTTTTCTTTGCGTTGTGTGCTTATTTGGTTCAATCTATGGTTTGTATTGGAGGGTATAAGCTATAACAAAGTTGGAATACAGTAGATATAATGCAAAAATAAAATATGAATGGGTTTGCAACATTACTTATAGTAGTGATTTTCTTTGTTATACTAACGGATCTCACGAAGGTTTTGTTGAGTTTTGTGTGATTGAAGTTTTCAAGTTTTGGGTGAGATCACAATGGATGAAAGAATAAGGAGTAAGAAGTGCCTAAGCTTGAGGATGCCCCATGGCACCCCAAGCTATTATCTAAAAGAAAAGCAAGCAACTAAGCTTGGGATGCCCGAGTGGCATCCCCTCTTTCTTCTAACGACCATCGGTATTTACTTGGAGCTACATTTTTATTCGTCGCATATCATGAGTTTTGCTTGGAGCGTCTTGTATGATATGATTCTTTGCTTGTTTTTCTTTCTATTTTTAGTCTTGAATCCTTGCTGGACACACCTATTTGAGAGAGCCAAAATTATGCTATGACTTGTTAGAATTGCTCTCTATGCTTCACTTAAATCCTTTTGAGCTTTGGAAATGCTCTAGTGCTTCACTTATATCTTTTTGAGCATGGTGTGCTTTAGTATTTTTTAAGAAATGCTATCATGCTTCACTTAGATTTATTTGAGAGTTAGTAATTCTTTTTAGAAATTCTCTCTTGCTTCACTTAAATTATTTTGAGAGAAGAAAATTCTATGCTCATGTTCTTCACTTAGATTTGTTTGAGCTATCAAAAGCAACTTATGAAATTAGTCCCAAAGTGATAGATATGAAAGAGGGATATAATAAAAACTTTCATGAAGATCATTGGACAAAATAAACTTGATTCCTTGTAATAGTTTTGCGAGATGTTGATATAATATGTGAGTCATGTTGATGAATAATTATGCTTTGGTAAGAATATTGGTGTTAAGGTTTGTCATTCCCTATGCAAGCACAAAAGTCAATAGTTATGCAATGAAATTACATCCTACTTGTGGTGCATTATTCGGTGTTAGTTATGCTTAATGCTCGCTTATGAGATTATTCGTTTCTTGGTTGGATGCTTCTCAATCTTTTGCTAGCCTTCATTTGCACTAAGTATGATCACTACTTGTGCATCCAAAATCCTTAAACCAGTTTTGCCATATGAGTCCAGTATACCTACCTATATGCGGTATTTCTGTGCCATTCCAAGCAAATTTGTATGGTCCATCTCTAATTTTCAAAATAAATGTCTCTTTTGTGTGCTCGTACCGCTCATGAAACGGTAGGGGGTGGCTGATATATTTCCATGCTAGATATGTTATTCTCAAGATGAGTGTTTATTCACTTGTCATTGCACTAGAGTACGGCAAAGGTATTAGGGATGCCCAGTCCCGAAATGAAAAATGAATTTACTTTATGTTGTTAAATAATAAAGTCCTTGGAAAGTGTTGGTATGGACGGCACCCGTGGATTCGGTTAGCCGTGGAATGTGAAAGTATGGTGAAAAAAGGAATAAACTTTATTTTCTGTTTGGGAACCGCCTATGATATTGGGAACCGCATATGGAAAGTATTGGGAACTACTCGATCATTTTCATTGACAGGAAAACCATGCCACCCAAAATGTTTTCATCTCTATCTTTTTCGCTTTGAGCTCTGCCACATTTACAAATCCCTACTTCCCTCTGCGAAGGGCCTTTCTTTTACTTTATGCAATTTTTATTTTATTTTGAGTCTCCATCTTCTCTTATAAAGCACCAACTAAGGGGCACTATGATCGTACTTGAGCATTGGGTGTAGCTACTATGCGAGTGTGTTTCTTGAATGGATCAATGGTTGAGCATAATGGGCTAGGGATAACTTGCTTTAGTGTTGATATTTCGAAATACATGGTTGCTTGTTGATATGCTTGAGTATTGAAATCTTCATGTCAAAACTAGACTATTGCTTTGAATCATATAAAAGTCCAAATGTCCGTGCTACAAAGAAAAGAATATGTGATGAACATGTTAGGCAGCATTCCACATCAAAAATTCTGTTTTTATCACTTACCTACTCTAGGACGAGCAGGAATTAAGCTTGGGGATGCTGATACGTCTCCATCGTATCTATAATTTTTTATTGTTCCATGATGTTATATTATCATTCTTGGATGTTTTACAATCATTTTATAGCAACTTTATATCATTTTTTGGGACTAACCAATTGACTTAGTGCCCAGTGCCAGTTGTTGTTTTTTGCTTTTTTTACTTCGCTGAATATCAGTACCAAACGGAGTCCAAATGCAGCAAAATGTTTTGGATATTTTATTTGGACCAGAAGACATCCTGTGAGCCAAAGAAGTACCAAAGAGGGGGCCCGAGGTGAGCACAAGACACCAGGGCGCGCCAGGAGGCCCAGGCGCGCCCTGATGGGTTGTGCCCACCTCGGTGGCCTCCCGCACTGCCTCTTTGCTCTATAAATACCCCAATTTTCAAGAAACCCTAGGGGAGTCGATGAAAATCAATTCCAGCCGCCGCAAGTTCCAGAAACCATAGATCCAATCTAGACACCATCACGGAGGGGTTCATCATCCTCATTGGTGCCTCTCCGATGATGCGTGAGTAGTTCATTGTAGACCTACGGGTCCGTAGTTAGTAGCTAGATGGTTTCCTTTATCTCTTTTGATTCTCAATACAATGGTCTCTTGGAGATCTATTTGATGTAACTCTTTTTGCCGTGTGTTTGTTGGGATCCGATGAACTTTGAGTTTATGATCAGATCTATGATTTTATCCATGAAAGTTATTTGAGTCTTTTGATCTCTTATATGCATGATTGCTTATAGCCTCGTATTTCTTCTTCGAATCTTTGGTTTAGTTAGGCTAACTAGATCGATTTTTCTTGCCATGGGAAGAAGTGCTTTGTGATGGGTTTGATCTTACGGTGCTTGATCCCAGTGACAGAAGGGGAACCGACACGTATGTATCGTTGCATCAAGGATAACAAGATGGGTTCTATTTCTACGTAAATAGATCTTGTCTACATCATGTCATTGTTCTTATTGCATTACTCCGTTTCTCCATGAACTTAATTCACTAGATGCATGCTGGATAGCTGTCGATGTGTGGAGTAATAGTAGTAGATGCAGGCAGGAGTCAGTCTACTAATCTTGGACATGATGCCTATATAATGATCATTGCCTAGATATCGTCATGATTATTTGAAGTTCTATCAATTGCCCAACAGTAATTTTTTTACCTACCGTATGCTATATTTCTCGACAGAAGCCACTAGTGAAATCTACGGCCCCCGGGTCTCTTCTTTAATATATTTGCCTTCGAGATCTATTTTTATTTGCTTTTATTTTCTGATCTATTAATCCAAAAACACAAAAATACCTTGCTGCAATTTTTATTTATTTATTTTATATCGCGTTCCCGCGAGATCTATTTATCCAATCTACTACAATTTTACCTATCCTTTTACCCATGAGGGATTGACAACCCCTCTCTTACATCGGGTTGCAAGTATTTGTTCTTTGTGTGCAGGAGCTGTTTACGTGGTGTTGCGTGGTTCTCCTACTGGTTCGATAACCTTGGTCTCATCACTGAGGGAAATACCTACCGTAGCTGTGCTGCATCATCCCTTCCTCTTTGGGGAAATACCGAAGTAGTTCATGCACCATCACAGACTCAGCCGGAGGAGGCCCCTCAGCAGACTCCTCACAGTCCAGCTCAGCCGTCTCAGCTGCCTGAGTTGTCTCCGACGGGTGAGCTGTCTCTGCCGCCTCAGCCGTCTTCGGCAGAGGAGGCCCCTCAGCAGAGTCCTCTTCCGCCTCAGCTGTCTTCGGCGTGTTAGCGGACTCCGCCTCCTCGGCGCGTCAGAGGACTCTGCCTCCTCCTTCACCTCCTATGGCGCGTCAGCGGACTCCGCCATCTCAGCAACGGCGGAAGAGAGCCGCTGCCGCTCCGACGGCTAGTAGTACAACAGGCGGGAAGAAATTCAGGGCTGGTCCAAGCCTCAGGGCTCCTCCAAAGTTACCATATGAGAGGACTGACGAGGAAAACAAGGATATCGTGGCTGCCGAAGTGCAGGCCCATTTTGAACGGAAACGTCCACCTCTGAAGGAAATAATAGATACGGTGAAAACGAAGCGCACTCTGGATGCCCTTAAGCGACCACCACCGCCTCCGCCGCAATCCAACTATGACCGCGGTATTGAAAAGACATATGATGAAACATGGCGGTCGGGAAGTACTACCAGTGGTGCAAGACGAAGTGGGAAGACAATTCCCCAGCTCGGCGAACAGGAGAAGCAATCATGCCCCCCGCTCAAGGTGTCTAGCGATATCGCTAATCATCCGGGGCTAGCGCCCGGTACCACTCTTGGTGATTACGTGGGCGATGATGTACAGTTTGAAATGGCTTGATACGTCTCCAACGTATCTATAATTTTTTATTGTTCCATGCTGTTATATTATCAATCTTGGATGTTTTACAATCATTTTATAGCAACTTTATATCATTTTTTGGGACTAACCTATTGACATAGTGCCCAGTGCCAGTTGCTGTTTTTTGCATGTTTTTTACTTCGCAGAAAATCAATACCAAACAGAGTCCAAATGCAGCAAAACTTTTTGGAGATTTTTTTTGCACCAGAAGACACACGATGTGCCAAGGAAGTACCAGAGGGGGGCTCCAAGGGGAGCACAGCCCACCTGGGCGCGCCTGGGGGCCCAGGCGTGCCCTGGTGGGTTGTGCCCCCTCGGCCGCCTCCCGCACCACCTCTTTGCTCTATAAATACCCAAAAAATCCAAAAACCCTAGGGGAGTCGACAAAACACAATTCCATCTGCCGCAAGTTCTAGAAACCACAGATCCAATCTAGACACCATCACGGAGGGGTTCATCATCCTCGTTGGTGCCTTTCCGATGATGCGTGAGTAGTTCATTTTAGACCTTCGGGTCCGTAGTTACGTCGATGCTAGTTTTGACACTGATACGAAGAGCTGTCAGTTGGTGTAGCTCCAAGCAGAGCGTCGTGGAGGGATCTACGTGTGAAGCAGAGTACATAGCTTCTTTGGAAGCAGCAAATGAAGGAGTCTGGATGAAGGAGTTCATATCCGATCTGGGTGTAAGACCTAGTGCATCGGGTCCAATGAAAATGTTTTGTGACAACACTGGAGCAATTGCCTTGGCAAAGGAATCCAGGTTTCACAAGAGAACCAAACACATCAAGAGACACTTCAACTCCATTCGTGAACAAGTCAAGGATGGAGACATAGAAATTTGCAAGTACATACGGATCTAAATGTAGCAGACCCGTTAACTAAGTCTCTTCCACGAGCAAAACATGATCAGCACCAAGACTCCACGGGTGTTAGATTCACTACAATGTAATCTAGATTATTGACACTAGTGCAAGTGGGAGACTGAAGGAAATATGCCCTAGAGGCAATAATAAAGTTGTTATTTTATATTATTCATGATAAAGGTTTACTATTCATGCTAGAATTGTATTAATCGGAAACCCAAGTACATGTGTGAATACTTAGACAAACACCGTGTCCCTAGTGAGCCTCTACTTGACTAGCTCGATGATCAAAGATGGTTAAGGTTTCCTAAACATGGACATGAGTTGTCATTTGATAACGGGATCACATCATTAGGAGAATGATGTGATGGACAAGACCCATCCGTTAGCTTAGCATAATGATCTTTCAGTTTTATTGCCATTGCTTTCTTCATGTCAAATACATATTCCTTCGAATATGAAATTATGCAACTCCCAGATACCGGAGGAATGCCTTGTGTGCTATCAAACGTCACAACGTAGCTGGGAGATTATAAAGATGCTCTACAGGTATCTCCGAAAGTGTTTGTTGAGTTGGCATAGATCGAGATTAGGATTTGTCACTCCGAGTATCGGAGAGGTATCTCTGAGCCCGCTCGGTAATACACATCATAAGCTTGCAAGTAAATGACTAAGGAGTTAGTCATGAGGTGATGTATTACGGAACGAGTAAAGAGACTTGCCGGAACTAGGTATGAAGATACCGACGATCGAATCTCGGGCAAGTAACATACCGATGGACAAAGGGAATTATGTATGTTGTCATTACGGTTCGACCGATAAAGATCTTCGTAGAATATGAAGGAGCCAATATGGGCATCCAGGTTCCGCTATTGGTTATTGACCGGAGAGGTGTCTCGGTCATGTCTACATAGTTCTTGAACCCGTAGGGTCCGCACGCTTAACGTTCGATGACGATATAATATTATATGAGTTATGTGATTTGGTGATTGAATGTTGGTCAGAGTCCCGGATGAGATCACGGACATGACGAGGAGTCCCAAAATGGTCGAGAGGTAAAGATTGATATATAGGACGATGGTATTCGGACACCGGAAGTGTTTCGGGGGGTACCGGGTACTTATCGGGTCACCGGAAGGGGTTCCGGGCAACCCCGACAAAAGTTATGGGCCTTATGGGCCAAGAGAGGAAATGCACCAGCCACAAGCGGCTGGTGCACCCCCTATAACAGGCCAGCCTAAGTAGGATAATGAAAGGGAGGAGGGAAAGGAAAGTGTGAATTAGGATTCCCACTTCCATCCCTCTCCCCCCCCCTTTCCTTCCCCCTTGGGAATACATGGCAGGGGGGCGGCCAGGGCAGGAGCCCTAGGGCCGGCCGGCCACCTATGTGGTGCACTAGGCTGCCTCCCCTCCTCCTCCCACATATATATATGTGGGAAGGGGGCGCCTAGCACACCCTAGATCAATTGTTAGCCGTGTGCGGCGCCCCCTGCACCGTTTACACCCCCGGTCATATTTTCGTAGTGCTTAGGCGAAGCCCTACGGAGAGCACTTCACCATCACCGTCACCACGCCATTGAGCTGACGGAACTCATCTACTACCTCGACGTCTTGTTGGATCTATAAGGCGAGGGACGTCACCGAGCTGAACGTGTGCAGAACGCGGAGGTGCCCTGCGTTCGGTACTTGATCGGTTGAAGCGCGAAGAAGTTTGACTACATCAACCGTGTTTTCAAACGCTTCCGCTTTCAGTCTACGAGGGTACATAGACGCACTCTTCCCCTTGTTGCTATGCTTCTCCATGGATAGATCATTGCGTGTGCGTAGATTTTTTTTTCCATGCAATGATTCCCAACATCCATGATTAATTCACCCCATGCTTATGAGCAAAATAAAGCTTTTACTAAACATATTGTTGATGCCATGATGAAAGCCTTTGAAGAAAAGTTGGAATTAGAGATTTCAATTCCTAGAAAATTACATGATGAATGGGAAGCTACTATTAAAGTCAAGATTAAAAATTATGAGTGTTTTGCTTTATGTGATTTGGGTGCTAGTGTTTCCACAATTCTGAAATCTTTATGTGATGTGGTTGGTCTTACCGATATCGAAGAATGTTCTCTTAATTTGCACTTAGTGGATTCTACTATTAAAAAGCCTATGGGAAGAATTAATGATGTTCTTATTCTTACAAATAGGACTTATGTGCCCATAGATTTTATTGTTCTTGATATTGATTGCAATCCGTCTTGTCAAATTATTCTTGGTAGACCGTTTTTACGTACTATTGATGCCGTGATTGATATGAAAGAAGGCAATATTAAATTTAAATTTCCACTAAGAAAGGGAATGCAACACTTCCCTAGAACAAGAATTAAGCCACCATATGAATAAATCATGAGGGCATCTTATGGATCTAAAAAGAAAGATGACAACATTTGAATCTATGCATTATGCCTAGCTAGGGGCATAAAACAATAGCGCTTGTTGGGAGGCAACCCAATGAATAAAATTTATTTTTACCTTTTTCTTTCTGTTCTTGAGTGTTTGCACAATTATGCTACTGTTATGATTGTGTTTTTTATGTTTTAGTTAGGTTTTGTGCCAAGCAAAGCCTTTGGGATCATGTTGGGTGATAGTTGCTTTGATCTTGTTGAAAAACAGAAACTTTACGCGCCAGTAGCAGAATTTCTAAAAATCACAGAAGCGTGATAAAATTCTGAAATTTTACACAACATTGATATACAAATTTCCCACGTTGTCCTAATTTTTCAGATTTTTTTGAGTTACATAAGTATTCGGAGTTTTCAGATTGCTACAGACTGTTCTGTTTTTGACAGATTCTGTTTTCTTTGCGTTATGTGCTTATTTTGATGAATCTATGGTTTGTATTGGAGGGTATAAGCTATAGTAATCTTGAAATGCAGTAGATATAATGCAAAAATAAAATATGAATGGGTTTGCAACAGTACTTAGAGTAGTGATTTGCTTTCTTATACTAACGGATCTCACGAAGGTTTTGTTCAGTTTTGTGTGATTGAAGTTTTCAAGTTTTGGGTGAGATCACGATGGATGAAGGAATAAGGAGTGAGAAGAGACTAAGCTTGGGGATGCCCCTGGCATCCCAAGTTATTATCCAAAGAGGAATAAGCAACTAAGCTTGGGGATGCCCCGAGTGGCATCCCCTCTTTCTTCCAACGACCATCTTTATTTTACTTGGAGCTATATTTTTATTCGTCACATATAATGAGTTTTGCTTGGAGTGACTTGTATGATATGAGTATTTGCTTGTTTTTCTTTTTATTTTAAGTCAAGTATCCTTGCTGAACACACCTATTTGAGAGAGCCAAAATTATGCTATGATTTGTTGGAATTGCTCTATGTGCTTCACTTAAATTTTTTGAGCTATGGAATTGCTCTAGTACTTCACTTACATCTTTTTCAGCACGGTGTGCTTTTTTTTAAAGAAATGCTCTCACGCTTCTCTTAGATTTATTTGAGAGTTAGTAAAATTTTGAAGAAATTCTCTCATGCTTCACTTATATTATTTCGAGAGAAGAAAATTTTATGCTCATGTTCTTGACTTAGATTTGTTTGAGCTATCAAAAGCAACATATTAAATTAGTCCCAAAGTGATAGATATCCAAGAAGGATATAATAAAAACTTTCATGAAGATCATTGGAAAAATAAACTTGATTCTTTGTAATAGTTTTGAGATATGATGATAGTGATATGTGAGTCATGTTAATGAGTAATTAAGTTTTAATAAGAATATTGGTGTTAAGGTTTGTGATTCCCTATGGAAGCACGAAAGTCAATAGTTATGCAATGAAATTACATCTTACTTATGGTGCATTATTCGGTGTTAGTTATGCTTAATGCTCGCTTATGTGATTTTTCGTTCCTTGGTTGGATGCTTCTCAATCTTTTGCTAGCCTTCACTTGTACTAAGTAGGAATACTACTTGTGCATCCAAAATCCTTAAACCCAGTTTTGCCACATGAGTCCACTATACCTACCTATATTCGGTATTTCCGTGCCGTTCTAAGCAAATTTGTATGTGCCATCTCTAATCTTCAAAATAAATTTCCTTTTTGGGTGCTCGTACCACTCATGAAGCGGCAGGGGGTGGCCATTATTTTCCATGCTTGATGTGTTATTCTCAAGATGAGTGTTTATTCACTTGTCATTGCATGAGAGTAAGGCAAAGGTATTAGGGATGCCCAGTCCCGAAATGAAAAATGAATTTACTTTATGTTGTCAAATAATAAATTCCTTGGAAAGTGTTGGTATGGACGTCACACGTGGATTCGGCTAGCCATGGAATGTGAAAGAATGGTGGAAAAAGAAATAAACTTTATTTTCTGTTTGGGAATAGCCGATGATATATCTAGCATGGAAAGTTCTGGGAATTACTCGGTCATTTTCGTTGAAGGGAAAAGTATGCCTCTCAAAATGTTTTATCTCTATCTTTTTCGTTTTGAGCTCTGGCACCTCTACAAATCCCTACTTCCCTCTGCGAAGGGTCTTTATTTTTTACTTTATGCAATTTTTATTTTAATTGAGTCTCCATCTACTCTTATAAAGCACCAACTAAGGGGCACTATGATCGTACTTGAGCATTGGGTGTAGCTAATACGCGAGTGTGTTTCATGAATATATTAATGATTGAGCATAATGGGCTAGGGATAACTTGCTTTAGCATTGATATTTTGAAAAGGCATAGTTGCTTGTTGATATGCTTGAGTATTGAAATCTTCATGACAAAACTAGACTATTGCTTTGAATCATATAAAATTCCAAATGACCATGCACAAAAGAAATAATATGTGATGAACAAGTTAGGCAGCATTCCACATCAAAAATTCTGTTTTTATCATTTACCTTCTCGAGGACGAGCAGGAATTAAGCTTGGGATGCTGATACGTCTCCAATGTATCTATAATTTTTTATTGATCCCTGCTATTATATTATCAATCTTGGATGTTTTCCAATCATTTTATAGCAACTTTATATCATTTTTTGGGACTAACCTATTGACATAGTGCCCAGTGCCAGTTGCTGTTTTTTGCTTGTTTTTTACTTCGCAGAAAATCAATACCAAACAGAGTCCAAATGCAGTGAAACTTTTTTGAGATTTTTTTGGACCAGAAGACACACGATGGGCAAGGAAGTACCAGAGGGGGGCTCCGAGGGGAGCACAACCCACCTGGGCGCGCCTGGGGGCCCAGGCGCGCCCTAGTGGGTTGAGCCGACCTGGGCCGCCTCCCGCACCGCCTCTTTGCTCTATAAATAAACAGAAAATCCAAAAACCCTAGGGGAGTCGATGAAACACAATTCCAACCGCTGCAAGTTCCAAAAACCACAGATCCAATCTAGACACCATCACGGAGGGGTTCATCATCCTCATTGGTGCCTCTCCGATGATGCGTGAGTAGTTCATTGTAGACCTTCGGGTCCGTAGTTAGTAGCTAGATGGCTTCCTCTCTCTCTTTTGATTCTCAACACAATGGTCTCTTGGAGATCTATTTGATGTAACTCTTTTTGCGGTGTGTTTGTTGGGATCCGATGAACTTTGATTTTATGATCAGATCTATGTTTTTATCCATGAAAGTTATTTGATTCTTTGGATCTCTTACATGCATGATTACTTATAGACTCGTATTTCTTCTTCGAATCTTTGGTTTAGTTAGGCTGACTAGATCAATTTTTCTTGCCTTGGGAAGAGGTGCTTTGTGATGGGTTCGATCTTACGGTGCTCAATCCCAGTGACAGAAGGGGACATGACATCTATGTATCATTGCTATTAAGGATAACAAGATGGGGTCTATTCCTACATGAATAGAACTTGTGTACATCATGTCATCATTCTTATTGCATTACTCCGTTTCTCCATGAACTTAATACACTAGATGCATGTTGGATAGCCATCAATGTGTGGAGTAATAGTGGTAGATGCAGGAAGGTGTTGGTCTACTAATCTTGGACGTGATGGCTATATAATGATCATTGCCTGGATATCGTCATAATTATTTGAAGTTCTATCAATTGCCCAACAGAAATTTGTTCACCCACCGTATGATATTTTTCTCGAGAGAAGCCACTAGTGAAATCGACGGCCCCCGGGTCTATTCTCCATCATATTTGCCTTTGAGATCTATTTTTATTTGCTTTTATTTTTAGATCTCTTAATCTAAAAACCCAAAAATACCTTGGTTCATTTTTTGTTATTTATTTTATTTCGCGTTTCCGCGAGATCTATTTATCCAATATTCTACAATTTTATCTATCATTTTACCCGGGAGGGATTGACAACCCCTCTTACGCGTCGGGTTGCAATTATTTGTTCTTTGTGTGCAGGTACCGTTTACATATTGTTGCGTGGTTCTCCTACTGGTTCGATAACCTTGGTCTCTTCACTGAGGGAAATACCTACCATAGCTGTGCTGCATCATCCCTTCCTCTTTGGGGAAATACCGACGTAGTTCAAGCCGCATCAAAAGGAATTTCTGGCGCCGTTGCTGGGGAGACATCATCAACATCTATCAGGTTCCTAATCACAAATCTAATCTCCTTGCAATTTACAATATTTGCCATTTGCCTCTCATTTTCCTCTCACCCACTTTACAAAATTTGCCATTTTATTCGCCTACTTTTTCGTTCACCGTTTTCTCGTCAGATCTGTTTTTGAGTGCAATCTTGTTGGCGTAGTCACGATGACTCAAGAGAACACCAAGTTGTGTGATTTCTCCAATACCAACAACAATGATTTTATTAGCACTCCGATTGCTCCTCCCGCCACTTGTGCGAAATCTTGTGACATTAATGCCAATTGGTTGAATCTTGTCATGAAAGATCAAATTTCCGGTACTCCTAATGAGGATGCCGCGTCCCATCTTAACACATTCGTAGAATTATGCGATATGCAAAGGAAAAAAGATGTG
This sequence comes from Thinopyrum elongatum, assembly GCA_011799875.1. Taxonomy (NCBI): domain Eukaryota; kingdom Viridiplantae; phylum Streptophyta; class Magnoliopsida; order Poales; family Poaceae; genus Thinopyrum; species Thinopyrum elongatum. The sequence continues at coordinate 73,995,993 of CM022303.1, forward strand.
GACAATGACATTGTGAAGTTGAAATTATTTCCGTTTTCTTTGCGAGATCATGCAAAATTTTGTTTTTCTTCCTTGCCTCGCAATAGTATCAATTCTTGGGATAAGTGTAAAGATGCTTTTATTACTAAGTATTTTCCGCCCGCAAAAATTATTTCCCTGAGGACTCAAATCATGAATTTTAAGCAACTTGAGCATGAACATGTTGCGCAATCTTGGGAAAGAATGAAATTGATGCTAAGAAATTGTCCTACTCATGGTTTAAATCTTTGAATGATCATACAAAAAATTTATGCGGGATTGAATTTTGTTTCTAGAAATCATTTAGATTTCGCCCGGATGGTACTTTTATGGAAATTGCTTTGGGTGAAGCTACTAAATTGCTAGACAATATTATGGCAAATTATTCGCAATGGCATACTGAAAGAGCACCTACTAGTAAAAATGGTAATTCGGTTGAAGAAATTTCTTCTTTGAGTGAAAAAGTCGATGCTCTTATGAAATTGGTTGCTAATAAAAGTGATCCTATTGATCTTAATGATGTGCCTTTGTCTATCTTGATTGAGCAAAATAGTGATGCTGTAGACGTGAATTTTATCTCGCGAAATAATTTTCATAACAATGCTTATAGAGGCAATTTTAATCCTAGGCCTTTTCCTAGTAATTCCTCTAATAATTATGGTGGTTCCTATGGTAATCCTTCTTATAATAATAATAGGAACACCTCTGATCTTGATAATAATATTAAAGAATTTATCAATGCTCAAAAAGTTTTCAACAATACGATAGAAGAAAAGTTGAATAAGATTGATGATATGTCTAGAAGCATTGATAGGATTTCTCATGATGTGGAAAATCTCAAGATGAAAACTTTTGTGCCTAAGGTTGAGGAATCAATTAAAGCTTTTATATGTTTCTATGGATGAAAGAAAGAAAAGAACCACTATGCTTAGAGCTAAAAGTGAATTTTTTGAAAAAGCATTTTCTAGTGATTGCTTTCATAAAAATGATGAAGATCTAAAAGTGATTGCTGTTTCTTCTATTGATTCCTTGTTTAGTAAGATTAAAATTGATGATAAAGGGACTGAAGAAGAGTCAGCTTTAGTTAGAAGGCGTCCCAATAATTCGGAGGGTGAAAACCTTGTTGAGAAAATTGATAAAAGTGGGTTTGGAGAGGTCAAAACTTTAACTAGTGATGTGCCCACTCTCTTGGATTACAAAGACTTTAATTATGATAGTTGCTCTTTGATTGATTGTATTTCTTTGTTGCAATTCATTGAAGGAAATAAGCCCTAGAGGCAATAATAAAGTTGTTATTTTATATTATTCATGATAAAGGTTTATTATTCATGCTAGAATTGTATTAATCGAAAACCTAAATACATGTGTGAATACATAAATAAATACCGTGTCCCTCGTGAGCCTCTACTTGACTAGCTTGTTGGTCAAAGATGGTTAAGATTTCCTAACCATGGACATGAGTTGTCATTTGATAACGGGATCACATCATTAGGAGAATGATGTGATGGACAAGACCCATTCGTTAGCTTAGCATAATGATCGTTCAGTTTTATTGTTATTGCTTTCTTCATGTCAAATACATATTCCTTCGACTTTGAGATTATGCAACTCCCGGATACCGGAGGAATGCCTTATGTGCTATCAAACACCACAATGCGACAGGGTGATTATAAATATGCTCTACAGGTATCTCCGAAGGTGTTTGTTGAGTTGGCATAGATCGAGATTAGGATTTGTCACTCCAAGTATCGGAGAGGTATCTCTGGGCCCTCTCGGTAATACACATCATAAGCTTGCAAGCAAACGACTAAGTAGTTAGTCACAAGGTGATGTATTACGGAACGAGTAAAGATACTTGCCAGTAACGAGATTGAACTAGGTATGAAGATACCGATGATTGAATCTCGGGCAAGTAACATACCGATGGACAAAGGGAATTACGTATGTTGTCATTACGGTTCGACCGATAAAGTTCTTCTTAGAATATGTAGGAGCCAATATGGGCATCCAAGTTCCGCTATTGGTTATTGATCGGAGAGGTGTCTCGGTCATGTCTACATAGTTCTCGAACCCGTAGGGTCCGCACGCTTAACGTTCGCTGACGATATACTATTATATGAGTTATGTGATTTGGTGACCAAATTATTTTCGAAGTCCCGGATGAGATCACGGACATGACGAGGTGTCTCGAAATAGTCGAGAGGTAAAGATTGATATATAGGACGATGGTATTCAGACACCGGAAGTGTTTCGGGGGGTATCGGGTACTTATCGGGTCATCGGGAGGGTTTCCGGGCACCCCCGGCAAAAGTTATGGGCCTTGTGGGCCAAGAGAAGAAACGCACTAGTCACAAGGGGCTGGTGCGCCCCCCATAGCAGGTCAGCCTAAGGAGGAGAAGGAAAGGGAGGAGGGAAAGGAAAGTGTGAATTAGGATTCCCACTTCCTTCCCTCTCCCCCCCCCTCTATTTCCTTCCCCCTTGGGAATACATGGCAAGGGGGGGAGGGCGCGGCCAGGGCAGGAGCCCTAGGGCCGGCTGGCCACCTATGTGGTGCGCCAGGCTGCCTCCCCTCCCCCTCCCACCTACGTATATGTGAGAAGGGGGCGCCTAGCACACCCCAGATCAGTGGTTAGCCGTGTGCGGCGCTCCCCTCCACCGTTTATCCCCTGGTCATATTTTCGTAGTGCTTAAGTGAAGCCCTGCGGAGATCACTTCACCATCAACGTCACCACACCGTCGTGCTGACGGAAATCATCTACTACATCAACGTCTTGCTGGATCAAGATGGCGAGGGACGTCACCGAGCTGAACGTGTGCAGAATGCGGAGGTGCCGTGCGTTCGGTACTTGATTGGTTGAAGCACGAAGAAGTTCGACTACATCAACTGTGTTGTGAAACGATTCAGCTTTCGGTCTATGAGGGTACGTAGATGCACTCTTCCCCTCATTGCTATGCATCTCCATGGATAGATCATTGCGTGTGCGTAGATTTTTTTTCCATGCAACGATTCCCAACAGTGGTATCAGAGCCAGGTCTATGCGTAGATGATATGCACGAGTAGAACACAAAGATTTGTGGGCGGTGTTAGTCATACTGCTTACCACTAATGTCTTATTTTGATTCGGCTGTATTGTGGGATGAAGCGGCCCGGACCAACCTTACATGTCCACGCACATGAGACCGGTTCCACCGACTAACAAGCAACTAGTTTTGCATAAATGTGGTTGGCGGGTGTTTGTTTCTCCTACTTTAGTTGAATCAAATTTGACTATGGCCGGTCCTTGAAGAGGGTTCAAACAACAAACTTGACGAATCACCGTTGTGGTTTTTGCCGTAGGTAAGAACGGTTCTTGCTAGAAACCCGTAACAGCCATGTAAAACTTGAAACAACAAAGTAGAGGACGTCTAACTTGTTTTTGCAGGGTATGATGTGATGTGATATGGTCAAGACATGATGTGATATACGTTATTGTATGAGATGATCATGTTTTGTAAGTTATCGGCAACCGGCAGGAGCCTTATGGTTGTCTCTTTATTGTATGAAATGCAAACGCCATGTAATTGCTTTACTTTATCGCTATGCGTTAGCAATAGTTGTAGAAGCAATAGTTGGTGAGACGACCATGATGCAACGATGGAGATCAAGGTGTCGAGCCAGTGATGATGGAGATCATGACGATGCTTTGGAGATGGAGATCAAAAGCACGAGATGATGATGGCCATATCATGTCACATATTTTGATTGCATGTGATGTTTACTTTTTATGCATCTTATTTTGCGTAGTAGGGCGGTAGCATTATAAGATGATCCCTTCACTAAATTTCAATGTAAAAGTGTTCTCCCTGAGTATGCACCGTTGCTACAGTTTGACGTGCTGAGACACCACGTGATGATCGAGTGTGATAGACTCTATGTTCACATACAACAGTTGTAAGACAGTTTTGCACATGCAGAATACTTGGGTTAAACTTGACCAGCCTAGCATGTAGAGACATGGCCTCAGAACAATGGAGATTGAAAGATCGAACGCGAATCATATAGTAGATATGATCAACATAGAGATGTTCACAATTGATGACTACCCATCTCACGTGATGATCGGACATGGGTTAGTTGATTTGGATCACGTATCACTTAGATGACTTGAGGGATGTCTATTTAAGTGGGAGTTCTTAAGTAATTTGATTAATTGAACTTAATTTATCATGAACTTAGTCCTGATAGTATTTGCATATATATGTTGTAGATCAATGGCCCGTGCTACAGTTCCCCTGAATTTTAATGCGTTCCTAGAGAAAGCTAAGTTGAAAGATGATGGTAGCCACTACACGGACTGGGTCCGTAACTTGAGGATTATCTTCATTGCTCCACAGAAGAATTATGTCCTTGATGCACCGCTAGGTGAAATGCCTGCTGCAGGAGCAGAAGCTGATGTTTTGAACGTCTGGCAAGCTCGATCTGATGACTAGTCGATAGTTCAGTGTGCCATGCTTTATGGCTTAGAACCGGGACTTCAAAGATGTTTTGAAGGTCATGGAGCATATGAGATGTTCCAAGAGTTGAAGTTAATATTTCAAGCAAATGCCCTGGTTGAGAGATATGAAGTCTCCAACAAGTTCTATAGCTGCAAGATGGAGGAGAACAGTTCTGTCAGTGAACACATACTCAAAATGTCTGGGTATTATAATCACTTGACTCATCTGGGAGTTGATCTACCAATTGATTGTGTCATTGACAGAGTTCTTCAATCACTACCAGCAAGCTACAAAGGCTTCGTGATGAACTATAATATGCAAGGGATGAACAAAACAATTCCCGAGCTCTTCGCAATGCTTAAGGACGCGGAGGTAGAAATCAAGAAGGAGCATCAAGTGTTGATGGTTAACAAGACCACTAGTTTCAAGAAAAAGGGTAAGGGAAAGAAAGGGAAATTCAAGAAGAATGGCAAGCAAGTTGCCGCTCCCGGGAAGAAGCCTAAAGCTGGAACCAAGCCTGAAATTGAGTGCTTCTACTGCAAAGGGACTGGTCACTGGAAGCGGAACTGCCCCAAGTATTTGGCGGATAAGAAGGATGGCAAAGTGAACAAAGGTATATTTGATTTACATGTTATTGATGTGTACCTTAATGCTCGTAGTAGCACCAGGGTATTTGATACTGGTTTGGTTGCTCATATTTGTAACTCGAAACAGGAGCTACGGATTAAACGAAGATTGGCTAAGGACGAGTTGATGATGCGCGTCGGAAATGGTTCCAAGGTCGATGTGATAGCCGTTGGCACGCTACCTCTACATCTACCTTCGGAATTAGATTTAGACCTGAATAATTGTTATTTGGTGCCAGCATTGAGCATGAACATTATATCTGGATCTTGTTTAGTGCGAGACGGTTATTCATTTAAATCAGAGAATAATGGTTGTCTATTTTTGTTGAATCTCGATTGTAGTGATACACATATTCATAATATTGATGCCAAAATATGCAAAGTTGATAATGATAGTGCAACATATTTGTGGCACTGCCGTTTAGATCATATTGGTGTAAAGCGCATGAAGAAACTCCATGCAGATGGGCTTTTGGAATCACTTGATTATGAATCATTTGATACTTGCGAACCATGCCTCATGGTCAAGATGAGTAAAACTCCGTTCTCCGGAACAATGGAGCGAGCCAATGACTTATTGGAAATAATACATACCGATGTATGCGGTCCGATGAGTGTTGAGGCACGCGGCGGGTATCGTTATTTTCTAACCTTCACAGATGATTTGAGCAGATATAGGCATATCTACTTAATGAAACACAAGTCTGAAACATTTGAAAAGTTCAAAGAATTTTAGAGTGAAGTGGAGAATCATCGTAACAAGAAAATAAAGTTTCTACGATCTGATCGTGGAGGTGAATATTTGAGTTACGAGTTTGGCCTTCATTTAAAACAATGTGGAATAGTTTCACAACTCACGCCACCTCGAACACCATAGTGTAATGGTGTGTCCGAACGTCGTAACCATACTTTATTAGATATGGTGCGATCTATGATGTCTCTTACTTATTTACCACTATCATTTTGGGGTTATGCATTAGAGACAGCTGCATTCACGTTAAATAGGGCACCATCTAAATCCGTTGAGACAACACCGTATGAACTATGGTTTGGCAAGAAACCTAAGCTATCATTTCTTAAAGTTTGGGGTTGCGACACTTATGTCAAAAGGCTTCAGCCTGATAAGCTTGAACACAAATCGGAGAAGTGCGTCTTCATAGGATACCCTAAGGAAACAATTGGGTACACCTTCTACCACAGATCCGAAGGCAAGATCTTTGTTGCCAAGAATGGAACCTTTCTAGAGAAGGAGTTTCTCTCGAAAGAAGTGAGTGGGAGGAAAGTAGAACTTGATGAGTTAATTGTACCTTCTCTCGAATTGGAAAATAGCACATCGAAGAAAACCATTCCCGTGATGCCCACACCAACTAGAGAGGAAGCTAATGATAATGATCATGAAACTTCAGATCAAATTACTATTGAACCTCGTAATTCAACCAGAGCAAGATCCGCACAAGAGTGGTACTGTAATCCTGTCCTGGAAGTCATGTTACTAGACCAAGGTGAACCTACGAACTATGAAGAAGCTATGATGAGCCCAGATTCCGACAGATGGCTTGAGGCCATGAAATCTGAGATAGGATCCATGTATGAGAACAAAGTGTGGACTTTGGTGGACTTGCCCGATGATCAGCAAGCCATAGAGAATAAATGGATCTTCAAGAAGAAGATTGACGCTGATGGTAATGTTACTGTCTACAAAGCTCGACTTGTCGCAAATGGTTTTCGACAAGTTCAAGGGGTTGACTACGATGAGACTTTCTCACCCGTAGCGATGCTTAAGCCCGTTCGAATCATGTTAGCAATTGCTGCATTTTATGATTTTGAAATCTGGCAAATGGACGTCAAAACTGCATTCCTTAATGGATTTCTTAAAGAAGAGTTGTATATGATGCAACCAGAACATTTTGTCGATCCTAAAGGTGCTAACAAAGTGTGCAAGCTCCAGCGATCCATCTATGGACTGGTGCAAGCATCTCGGAGTTGGAATATATGCTTTGATGAGGTGATCCAAGCATATGGTTTCATACAGACTTTCGGTGAAGCCTGTATTTACAAGAAAGTAAGTGGGAGCTCTGTAGAATTTCTGATATTATATGTAGATGACATATTGTTGATTCAAAATGATATAGAATTTCTAGAAAGCATATATAAAAGGATACTTGAATAAGAGTTTTTCAATGAAAGACCACGGTGAAGCTGCTTATATATTGGGCATTAAGATCTATAGAGATAGATCAAGACGCTTAATAGGACTTTCACAAAGCACATGCCTTGACAAAGTTTTGAGGAAGTTCAAAATGGATCAATCAAAGAAAGGGTTATTGCCTGTGTTACAAGGTGTGAAGTTGAGTCAGACTCAAAGCCCGACCACTGCAGAAGATAGAGAGGAAATGAAAGTCATTCCCTATGCCTCAGCCATAGGTTCTATCATGTATGCTATGTTGTGTACCAGACCTGATGTGTGCCTTGCCATAAGTATGGCAGGGAGGTACCAAAGTATACCAGGAGTGGATCACTGGACAGCGGATATGTTTCTCGTTTATGGAGGTGACGAAGAGCTCGTCATAAATGGTTACGTCGATACTAGCTTTGACACTGATCTGGATGACTCTAAGTCACAAACCAGATACGTATTTATATTGAATGGTGGAGCTGTCAGTTGGGGCAGTTCCAAGCAGAGCGTCATGGCAGGATCTATGTGTGAAGCGGAGTACATAGCTGCTTCGGAAGCAGCATATGAAGAAGTCTGGATGAAGGAGTTCACATCCAATCTAGGTGTAATACCTAGTGCATCGGGTCCAATGAAAATCTTTTATGACAACACTGGAGCAATTGCCTTGGTGAAGGAATCCAGGTTTCACAAGAGAAACAAACACATCAAGAGACGCTTCAACTCCATTCATGAACAAGTCAAGGATGGAGACATAGAAATTTGCAAGATACATACGGATCTGAATGTAGCAGACCCGTTAACTAAGCCTCTTCCACGAGCAAAACATGATCAGCACCAAGACGCCATGGGTGTTAGATTCATTACAATGTAATCTAGATTATTGACTCTAGTGCAAGTGGGAGACTGAAGGAAATATGCCCTAGAGGCAATAGTAAAGTTGTTATTTTATATTATTCATGATAAAGGTTTATTATTCATGCTAGAATTGTATTAATCGGAAACCCAAATACATGTGTGAATACATAAACAAACACCGTGTACCTAGTGAGCCTCTACTTGACTAGCTTGTTGATCAAATATGGTTAAGGTTTCCTAACCATGGACATGAGTTGTCATTTGATAATGGGATCACATCGTTAGGAGAATGATGTGATAGACAAGACCCATCCGTTAGCTTACCATAATGATCGTTCAGTTTTATTGCTATTGCTTTCTTCATGTCAAATACATATTCCTTCGACTATGAGATTACGCAACTCCCGGATACCAGAGGAATGCCTTGTGTGCTATCAAACATCACAACATAACTGGGAGATTATAAAGATGCTCTACAGGTATCTCCGAAGGTGTTTGTTGAGTTGGCATAGATGGAGATTAGGATTTGTCACTCCGGGTATCGGAGAGGTATCTCTGGGCCCTCTCGGTAATACACATCATAAGCTTGCAAGCAAATGACTAAGAAGTTAGTCATGAGGTGATGTATTACGAAACGAGTAAAGAGACTTGCCGATAACGACATTGAACTAGGTATGAAGATACCGACGATCGAATCTCGGGCAAGTAACATACCGATGGACAAAGGGAATTACATATGTTGTCATTACGGTTCGACCGATAAAGATCCTCGTAGAATATGTAGGAGCCAATATGGGCATCCAGGTTCCGCTATTGGTTATTGACCGGAGAGGTGTCTCGGTCATGTCTACACAGTTCTCGAACACGTAGGGTCCGCACGCTTAACATTCAATGATGATATAGTATTATATGAGTTATGTGATTTGGTGATTGAATGTGTTCGGAGTCCCGAATGAGATCACGGCCATGACGAGGAGTCTCGAAATGGTCAAGAGGTAAAGATTGATATATAGGACTATGGTATTCAGACACCGGAAGTGTTTCGGGGGGTACCGGCTACTTATCGGGTCACCGGAAGGGGTTCCGGGCAACCCCAGCAAAAATTATGGGCCTTATTGGCCAAGAGAGGAAATGCACCAGCCACAATGGGCTGATGTGCCCCCCATAACAGGCTGGCCTAAGGAGGAGAATGAAAGGGAGGAGGGAAAGGAAAGTGTGAATTAGGATTCCCACTTCCTTCCCTCCCCCCCCCCCTCTTTCCTTCCCCCTTGGGAATACATGGCAAGGGGGGGGGGGGGCGGCAAGGGCAGGAGCCCTTGGGTCGGCCGACCACCTATGTGGTGTGTCAGGCTGCCTCCCCTCCCCCTCCGACCTATATATATGTGGGAAGGGGGCGCCTAGCACACCCCAGATTAATTGTTAGCCATGTGCGGCGCCCCCCTCCACCGTTTACACACCCGGTCATATTTTCGTAGTGCTTAGGCGAAGCCCTGCGGAGAGCACTTCACCATCACCATCACCACGCCGTCGTGCTGACGGAACTCATCTACTACCTCGACGTCTTGTTGGATCAAGAAGGCGAGGGGCGTCACTGAGCTGAACATGTGCAGAACGCGGAGGTGCCGTGCGTTCGGTACTTGATCGGTTGAAGCACGAAGAAGTTCGACTACATCAACCGCGTTGTGAAACACTTCCGCTTTCGGTCTACGAGGGTACGTAGATGCACTCTTCCCCTCGTTGCTATGCATCTCCATAGATAGATCATTGCCTGTGCGTAGATTTTTTTTTCCATGGAATGATTCCCAACATCCATGATTAATTCACCCCATGCTTATGAGCAAAATAAAGCGTTTACTAAACATATTGTTGATGCCTAGATGAAAGCCTTTGAAGAAAAGTTGGAATTAGATATTTCAATTCCTAGAAAATTACATGATGAACGGGAACCTACTATCAAAGTCAAGATTAAAAATTATGAGTGTTTTTCTTTATGTGATTTGGGTGCTAGTGTTTCCACAATTCCGAAATCTTTATGTGATGTGGTTGGTCTTACCGATATCGAAGAATGTTCTCTTAATTTGCACTTAGTGGATTCTACTATTAAAAAGCATATGGGAAGAATTAATGATGTTCTTATTCTTGCAAATAGGAATTATGTGCCCATAGATTTTATTGTTCTTAATATTGATTGCAATCCGTCTTGTCCAATTATTCTTGCCAGACCGTTTTTACGTACTACTGATGCCGTGATTGATATGAAAGAAGGCAATATTAAATTTCAATTTCCACTAAGAAAGGGAATGGAACACTTCCCTAAAACAAGAATTAAGCCACCATATGAATCAATCATGAGGGCATCTTATGGATCTAAAAAGAAAGATGACAACATTTGAATCTATGCATTATGCCTAGCTAGGGGCATAAAACAATAGCGCTTGTTGGGAGGCAACCCGTATTTACTTTTTCTTTCTATTCTTGACTGTTTGCACAATTATTCTACTGTTATGATTGTGTTTTTTTATGTTTTAGTTAGTTTTTGTGCCAAACAAAGCCTTTGGGATCATGTTGGGTGATAGTTGCTTTGATTTAGTTGAAAAACAGAAACTTTGCACGCCAGTAATAGAATTTCCAAAAATCACATAAGCGTAATAAAATTCTGAATTTTTTACATAAGATTGATTTACAAATTTCCCACGTTGTCCTAATTTTTCAGAATTGTTTGAGTTACAGAAGTATTCGGAGTTTTCAGATTGCTACAGACTGTTCTGTTTTTGACAGATTCTGTTTTCTTTGCGTTGTGTGCTTATTTTGATGAATCTATGGTTTGTATTGGAGGGTATAAGCTATAGTAAGTTTAAATACAGTAGATATAATGCAAAAATAAAATATGAATGGGTTTTCAACAGTACTTAGAGTAGTGATTTGCTTTCGTATACTAACGGATCTCACGAAGGTTTTGTTGAGTTTTGTGTGATTGAAGTTTTCAAGTTTTGGGTGAGATCACGACGGATGAAGGAATAAGGAGTAAGAAGAGACTAAGCTTGGGGATTCCCCTGGCATCCCAAGTTATTATCCAAATAGGAACAAGCAACTAAGCTTGGGGATGCCCCGAGTGGCATCCCCTCTTTCTTCTAACGACCATCGATATTTTACTTGGAGCTATATTTTTATTCGTCACATATCATGACTTTTGCTTGGAGTGTCTTGTATGATATGAGTCTTTGCTTGTTTTACTTTTTATTTTAAGTCAAGTATCCTTGGTGAACACACCTATTTGAGAGAGCCAAAATTATGCTATGATTTGTTAGAATTGCTCTATGTGCTTCACTTAAATCTTTTGAGCTATGGAATTGCTCTAGTACTTCACTTACATCTTTTGAGCACAGTGTGCTTTATTATTTTTGAAGAAATGCTCTCATGCTTCACTTATATTCATTTGAGAGTTAGTAAAATTTTGAAGAAATTCTCTCATGCTTCACTTATATTATTTCGAGAGAACAAAATTTTATGCTCATGTTCTTCACTTAGATTTGTTTGAGCTATCAAAAGCAACATATTAAATTAGCCCCAAAGTGATAGATATCCAAGAAGGATATAATAAAAACTTTCATGAAGATCATTGGGCAAAACAAACTTGAATCTTTGTAATAGTTTTGAGATATGATGATAGTGATATGTGAGTCATGTTAATGAGTAATTAAGTTTTAGTAAGAATATTGGTGTTAAGGTTTGTGATTCTCTATGCAAGCACGAAAGTCAATAGTTATGCAATGAAATTACATCTTACTTATGGTGCATTATTCGGTGTTAGTTATGCTTAATGCCCGCTTATGTGATTTTTCGTTCCTTGGTTGGATGCTTCTCAATCTTTTGCTAGCCTTCACTTGTACTAAGTAGGAATACTACTTGTGCATCCAAAATCCTTAAACCCAGTTTTTCCACATGAGTCCACTATACCTACCGATATGCGGTATTTTCGTGCTGTTCTAAGCAAATTTCTATGTGCCATCTCTAATCTTCAAAATAAATTTCCTTTTTGTGTGCTCGTACCACTAATGAAGCGGCAGGGGGTGTGTAACACCCCCGGTGATTAGCAACAGTAATCCCTTTTGATAATGACATGTCAGCATGATTAACAGTGCATAATCATCATTAGCATCATATTGCATTTCAACTCCTAAGTCAAATTCAAATTTAAATGAAAGGGAAATATAAAAGTTGTCCAACATAAAAGCTAAAATGTTCGATAAATAACAAATATTGCAGAGGATAGTCTAAAATTGTAACCAACAAATAATAAAATAATTAGGTGGCACTAACATAATTAAAACAGTGAGGATTAATGCATATTAATTATTGTAAAATTTGTGGGAGCTCCAATTGTCTCCAAACTAATTTTTGGTAGTGTTAGGTAATCCCTAGTATTTATTGGAAAATTTGTTATGTTTTACAAAAACCATTTTGAGGTCTAGCTATTTACTAAACTGAGAAAAGAAAATAAATAAAAGAAAAGGGAAAGAGAAAACAGAACAGAAAAAAGAAAAAGAAGAAAAGAGAACCCCCCCCCTTTCCCCACGGCCCAACTGGGCCATTGGCCCACCCCCCCTCCCCTATTTGCCCTCCCCCTGGAGCCCCAAACCCTAATCCCCACCCCACCGACACCCCCACCCCCTCGCTCACTCCCCCCCCATCTCTCGGTCCGGATCGGGCGGCGACTGCGCCCCACGCCCCCGCGCCCGCGCGCTGGCCCGCGCCCCCGACGCGCCGACTGCGCCTTCGACGCGCCGACCGCGCCCAGACCCGCTCGACACCGCTCGCCGCCTCGACCCCGTTGCTCACCGCCGCCCCTCGCCGGACTGCGCTGCCCCGCCGCGTCCCCGTCTCCCCCTCGCCTCGCTTCGTCGAGCCTCGACGACCCCGTGCCCCTGCAAACGCCGGTGAGGCCCGGCCTCGGCCTCTGCCTCCCTCCCTCGCGCGCGCACCCCACGCCCGCGCGCCCGACCGCGTCGGCCTCGCCTCGCCTCTCCCTCTGCTGCTCGCCGCCCGTGGCCCCCTCCCGCTCGCCTCGCCTGCCCGTGCTCCGCCGCCGTGCCCCGCACTGCTGCTGCGGCTCCGCTGCAGCTGCTGTGCCCGCCTGCTGCCTGCCGCTGCCCGCGCTCGTCCCTTCCCCTCGCCGCGCGCCCGCGGCCGCGCCCTCCTCGCCGCGCACGCACGCCGCACCCGCGCCCGCCCGTGGCCCCTGGGCCACCGCCATATGGGGCCTCGCGCCCCTGTGCCCCTAGCCGCTGGGCCGAACCCCCCCCGGCCCGAATAATGTTTAAAAAAAAATTATTATAAAAATAAAAATAAAAATAAAAATAAAAATAAAAATAAGTAATAATTAATTAATTAGTTAATTAACTCTGTTTAGACTAATCTAATGTAATTAATTAGTTTAATTAATTGTTAATTAATTAGTTAACCCTAATTAGCCTACCAGTCTATGACAGGTGGGACCCACCCTATCAGGACGCCTGCTGACATCAGCATGATGTCATGCTGATGTCATCGTAACACTGTTTCGGATAATGTTGATTTAATAATTAATTAAATTCCAGAAATTAATAAAAACTTTAGAAAATCATATTAAATAAACCGTAACTCCGATGAAAATACTTTATACATGAAACTTGCTCAGAATTCCGATACGAACCCGGATACGCCCTTCGTATTCCCGTTAGACACCCGCAGCTATAAGGACATTGAACTTTTAGACCGATTTCGATAAATGAATAGTGCCCAACTTTAATTAAATAAATCCAAATAAATTCCTAAATTAACTAAATTATTTAGTTAGGCAGTAGAACACCCCGTCATATCATTTAGGCATGTCATACATATTGTTTGCATTATTGCCGTGAAATTTATTGTTTCTCTCCCCCTCCTTCTCTCTCTCGATAGACGCCGAGACCGACGACGCTGCACCAGGATACGACTACACTACCGACGAGCGGCCCGTTGACGACCCATTTCTCTTGCCAGAGCAACCAGGCAAGCCCCCCCCCCCCTTGAGCATCCAGATATCGCCCATTCTATTCTCCTGCTTGCATTAGATTTTGCTACTGTTAATGTATGCTCCTATTCTGATGCATAGCCTGCTGTTGTAACCTGTTCATTGCTACCTTACCTGCCTATGATAAAATGTTTAGTATAGGTTGGTAGTGAACCATCAGTGACCCCACCACCTTACCCTTGTTACCCCAGCTTGATCATCGACGACCCGATTAACGTGATCGTCGACCAGAAACCGACACCTCACTTCACACCCCCTTAGTTGTACGACTCTGCGTAGTAACTATCGAGTGCCGAGGGTGATACCTCGTAACGCACTCCTGATGAATACTCTGCAGTGTAGCTGTTCGGTCGTGGTCATCGAGGGTGATTCCTCCTTCTCCACTTCCGATACGACTCAGTCATGCAACCCTCAGTGTGAACCTCGAGGGTGATACCTCATACATTCACCCTGATGATTTCGTCGAGTGGAATCCGCCGAGGGTGATTCCTCGGGTTTCCCCCTTGATGTTATGACCACACGGTTACCTTGACCCATGTTACAAGCGGGTCCTCCCTGGTGGGTACCCACTGGGGATCTATGATTTCGGGTGTGCCGGAAGGGCACTCGAGTGTGACATGGTGGCGGAGCATCAGAGACTCTGATTGTCTCCGCTTGATACTAATTGAGCCTATTGGATTTGGGTGTGTGATCTGAGTGGGTCGACGTGCCCTATACGCACTACCACCACGCAGGATAATGGTTATGGGACCCTCTGCGAAGTACGTTTCTCCGAAAGCTCGTCTGACGTCACGATTCACCGTGCGGGCTGATTGTCGGGATTGGGCTGGATACTTCATTGACGAGTTCAGCGTCGCGCCTCCACCTCGGCCAGTCTCGCAACGCGCAGGGTGCCCAGGGCGATGGCCCGAGACCTCTGGGTGCATAGGTTAGTCCGGCGTGCTGGCCTCTCTGCCGAGCCTAGGTAGAGCATTGTTTCGTGTTGATCTTCCGAGGACGGGCATTACCCAGCAAGTGTGTCCGGCCAGAGTTGATCGAGCGTGTTGGGTAACAGTAGTGCACCCCTGCAGGGATGAATCTTCTATCGATAGCCGGTCCTACGGTAAAGGACGCTCAGTTTGTGTATCCCGATCTACTACTTAAACTGGATACTTGTTACTTAATTGAAGCTTCGGGATCGCTTTCTCGCTTGGGAGTCGAGGAAGGATCTTTAAGCTGTACTTCAACATGTTTGCTAAATAAAATGCTATTCTACTCTCTTCTACTGCTGCAAGATGATGGCCTTGTGAAGATGTTTGAAGATGCTAGCCATCGATAGGACTAGGCCTTCTCTCTATTCTGGCATTTCTGCAGCCCAGTCCACTTATACAGCCTTTCTCCATTGATAATGTTGCATATGTAGAATAGATCCTTGCTTGCTGAGTACTTCGGATGAGTACTCACGGTTGCTTTACTTTCCCTTTTCCCCATACCCCACATTGATGATACATCAGACGTTGGATTCCGGGAGCCAGATGCCACCACCGGAGCTTACTACCAGGAGGGTCCAGAGGGTACTTACTACTGGATCGAGCCAGATGACCAGGAGTAGGATCGGAGGCTCCCAAGCAGGAGGCCCACGCCTTTCGATCTAGTGTCGCTGTTTGTGCTAGCCTTCTTAAGGAAAAACTTGTCTAACTATGTTTGTACTCAGATAATATTTGTATGACTGACTTATGTATTCGGATCTTCGGATCCCTGCTCTGTAATATTGTGGACCTCCGTTTAAATTGTGTTAGAGTTGTGTTGTGATATCTTCCCGTGAGTCCCTGTGCTTGATCGTACACGTTTGCGTGTATGATTAGTGTACGATTGAGTCGGGGGCGCCACAAGTTGGTAGCAGAGCCAGGTTTTGATCCTGGGACCTGTGTGGCTTACGGGCCCACGTTGCCAACTGGGTGGTATTAGGATCTTTTATTCCTCGTCTATACTCTGGGACTCTGATCTCTCTTCTACTCGGGTTAAATAAATTTTACTAACGCCGACACTTAGGATCTCGTAAATTCCATCTAACCGGAGAGCTGGATATCTGTGCGATTTCCCTGTCATTGATCTGATTAGTCTGATAATCATTTTCCTTTCCATTGTTTTGTTTAACCTTTCTCTCCGAGTTGTGTTAAACTTCTCATTGTCATTTGACAAATCTGAATTTCCTCTGTTTCAGATGGACCGTTTGTTTCCACCACGTCCTATGACACAGCTTGTCCTTCGCACTTGGGCTCGTAATACCCCTGGGTTTCCAGCTGTCCTGATCGATCTCATGACCAGACTTGGCTACCGTTGGTACCCTGAGTACTTGGTTTACGAGGATTACCGCGAGTTCAATCAGGAGCAGTACCATGCTGATGTTCGTATCTATGATCAGCAAAATGACTCAGACACCGAGCTACACCTTTTCCACGGTATCGGCGTGACGATTGAGATGGCAGTCCATGATGCCGCCTACTCTGCTGTCGCACGTCTCCGAGGACAGTTCAGCGATATCTTGGATGACTCTGAGTTCCGGTATATGTCGTATGCCCCTGCTGGAGATGCTACTGGATATTAGACAGCTATCTGTGCCCCGTTCGAGCCTCGTCGGTATGACCCGCGCGTTCTGATTCAGTGCACTTAGGCTCTGGATCGCACTGTTCGGGCTCCTGCCGTCGAGTTGGTTGACACTCGAGCACGTCTCTACGATGCTGTGACGCAGTTGCTACCCGCTGTTAGCGCAGGGATACATCCGGAGCACATCCTTTATCCGCGCAGGACTCAGATGTATGCTGGTATTAATTGGCCTGCTGTTGGAGGTCATACACCTGCACGTGGACCTCTTCTTACAGCTCGAGACTGGATTCTGCATCAGAGTGCACACGGAGAGTAGGATCCAGCAAGTTGATCGATCATCGACGTTCTCTAAACTCGACCTGAGGTTGGGTTATCACCAGATCCGTGTCCGTGAAGAGGATATTCCCAAGACTGCATTCGTCACTCGTTATGGCCCCTATGAATACACCGTCATGTCATTTGGCCTAACGAATGCCCCAGCTACGTTCTCCCGTCTGATGAATTATATATTCATGGATTACCTCGACAAATTCGTCGTGGTATATTTGGATGATATCCTGATTTATTCTAAGAATAAAGAAGAACATGCTGAACACCTCCGTTTGGTACTAGAAAGGCTTCGAGAACACCAGTTATATGCCAAGTATTCCAAATGTGAATTTTGGCTTTCTGAAGTAACTTACCTTGGACATGTGATTTCCAAGGATGGAATTGCTGTTAACCCCGAACGAGTTCAGGCTATTCTTGACTGGACTCCCCCAAAGAATGTCAAGCAAGTCAGAAGTTTTCTCGGACTTGCTAGTTATTGCCGTCGATTTGTTGAGAACTTTTCCAAGATTGCAAAACCATTGACAAATCTGCTTCACAAAGGTGTTAAATTTGAGTGGACAGAAAAATGTGAAGAAAGCTTTCAGACACTAAAAGATAAATTGACATCTGCCCCAGTATTAGCACCCCCGGATTCCCAAAAGGATTTCGTGATATACTGCGATGCCTCCCGTCAAAGATTAGGCTGTGTCCTAATGCAAGAACGCAAGGTGATTGCTTATGCCTCCCGACAATTGCGTCCTCACGAAGAAAATTACCCAGTGCACGATCTCGAACTTTCTGCGGTTATTTATGCCCTGAAGCTATGGCGACATTACCTTCTCGGTAACCGTTGCGAGATATATACGGATCATCAAAGTTTGAAGTATTTATATACTCAACCGGATCTGAACCTTCGTCAACAAAGATGGCTCGAGACAATAGCCGATTATGATATGAATATCTCATACACCCCTGGCAAGGCAAATGTAATGGCCGATGCTTTGAGCCGTAAGGCTTATTGCAGCAACCATATGGTTCAGGAATCACAACCTCTTCTTTATGAAGAGTTTCGTAAATTGAACCTCCATATTGTTCCACAGGGTTATCTCAATACCCTGGTTGTCGAACCAGATTTAGAACACATCATCAAAACTATGCAATGGTATGACTCTAAAGTTGAAAGGATCAAGCGATTCCTTGAAAAAGGAAAACCGTCGGAGTTCCATCTTGATAATGAAGGGATCCTATTTTTCCAACACCGTCTCTTCGTACCTAAGTTCAAAGATGAGAGAGAACACGTTATGATGGAAGCTCATGACACTCCTCTGTCAATTCATCCTGGTAGCACAAAGATGTACCGCGACATTTGTCAGAGATACTGGTGGCCTAATATGAACCGAGATATTGCTCGTTATGTTTCTGAGTGTGACGTTTGCCGCCGCGTTAAAGCTCAACATCAAAGGCCCGCTGGAACTCTGCAACCCCTTGCAATTCCTGAATGGAAATGGGACAAGGTCCAAATGGATTTCATTACTGGTTTTCCCAAATCCCAGAAGGGTCATGATGCTATTTTTGTCGTCATTGACCGATTCTCCAAGGTTGCTCACTTTCTGCCAGTTAAAGAGACAATCACTGCTAGCCAGTTAGCAGACTTGTATGTTTCCCGAATTGTGTCACTCCATGGTGTTCCGTTGGAGATCAGTTCTGATCGTGGCAGCCTCTTCACCTCCAGATTCTGGAATAGTTTCCAAGAAGCTATGGGAACACATCTGTCGTTCAGTACCGCTTTTCACCCTCAGTAACAGGGTCAAGTTGAACGAGTTAATCAAGTGCTCGAAGATATGCTTCGAGCTTGCGTCATCTCCTTCGGTAAGAAGTGGGAGGAATCTCTCCCGTATGCCGAATTCTCTTACAACAACAGCTATCAAGCTAGTCTGAAGATGGCACCGCTTGAAGTTCTATACGGTCGTAAGTGTCGAACCCCTCTGAATTCGTCAGAAACTGGGGAACGCTCACTCGTCGGACCGGACATTATTCAGCAAGCAGAAGATCAAGTCCGCATTGTCCGTGAACATTTGAAAACTGCTTAGTCTCGTCAGAAGAGCAACTATGACCGAAAGCACCAGGAAATAGTCTATCAACCTGGCGAGCAAGCTTACCTCCGCGTCACTCCGTTGAAAGGCACTCATAGGTTCGGAATCAAAGGCAAGTTAGCTCCTCGCTACATTGGCCCGTTCCGTATTCTTGCCCGTCGTGGAGAAGTGGCATATCAATTGCAGTTGCCGCCAAATCTTTCTGAAGCACATGACGTCTTTCAGTATCCCAACTCCATCGCTGCTTCAAGGATCCTATTAGAGCTGTGGATCATGAAGTGCTTGAATTACGGGAAGATCTATCTTATCCAGAATATCCCATCCGTATTCTTGATGAAGCTGAACGTCGGACTCGTCAGAAGTCAATCAAATTCCTCAAGGTTCAGTGGTCAAATCATTCTGAAGATGAGGCCACTTGGGAACGCGAGGATCGTCTTCGCGAAGAATACCCCACTTTCTTTCAGTCTTCCTCTTAATTCTCGGGACGAGAATTCTTAATAGATGAGGAGAATTGTAACACCCTCGGTGATTAGCAACAGTAATCACTTTTGATAATGACATGTCAGCATGATTAACAGTGCATAATCATCATTAGCATCATATTGCATTTCAACTCCTAAGTCAAATCAAATTTAAATGAAAGTGAAATATAAAAGTTGTCCAACATAAAAACTAAAATGTTAGATAAATAACAAATATTGCAGAGGCTAATCTAAAATTGTAACCAACAAATAATAAAATAATTAGGTGGCACTAACATAATTAAAACAGTGAGGATTAATGCATATTAATTATTGTAAAATTTGTGGGAGCTCCAATTGTCTCCAAACTAATTTTTGGTAGTGTTAGGTAATGCCTATTATTTATTGGAACATTTGTTATGTTTTACAAAACCATTTTGAGGCCAAGCTATTTACTAAACTGAGAAACGAAAATAAATAAAAGAAAAGAGAAAGAGAAAACAGAACAGAAAAGAAAAAGAAAAGAGAAAACAGAACAGAAAGAAAAGAAGAAAAGAGAAACCCCCCCCCCCCTTTCCCCACGGCCAACAAATGGGCCACGGCCCACCCTCCCTATTTGGCCTCCTCCTGGAGCCCCAAACCCTAATCCCCACCCCACCGACGCCCCCACCCCCTCAATACTCCCCCCCCACTGGTCCGGATCGGGCGAGACAGCGCCCCACCGCCCCGCGCCGGCGCTGGCCCGCGCCCCCGACGCGCCGACCGCCCCAGACCGCTCGACGCCGCTCGCCGCCTCGACCCCGTCGCTCACGCCGCCCCTCGCTGGACTGCGCTGCCCCGCCGCGTCCCCGTCTCCCCCTCCCCTCGCTTCGTCGAGCCTCGACGACCCCGTGCCCCTACAAACGCCGGTGAGGCCCGGCCTCGGCCTCTGCCTCCCTCCCTCGCGCGCGCACCCCACGGCCGCGCGCCCGACCCCGTCGGCCTCGCCTTGCCTCTTCCTCTGCTGCTCGCCGCCCGTGGCCCCCTCCCGCTCGCCTCGCCTGCCCGCGCTCCGCCGCCGTGCCCCGCGCTGCTGCTGCGGCTCCGCTGCAGCTGTTGCGCCCGCCTGCCGCCTGCCGCTGCCCGCGCTCGCCCCTGCCCCTCGCCGCGCGCCCGCGCACGCGCGCCGCACCCGCGCCCGCCCGCGGCCCCTGGGCCACCGCCAGATGGGGCCTCGCACCCCTGTGCCCCTGGCCGCTGGGCCGAACCCCCACCCCCTGGCCCGAATAACGTTTAAAAAAAATAAAAATAAAAATAAAAATAATTAAAATTAATAAAAAATTAATTAGTTAATTAACTCTGTTTAGACTAATCTAATTTAATTAATTAGTTTAATTAATTGTTAATTAATTAGTTAACCCTAATTAGCCTAACAGTCTATGATAGGTAGGACCCACCCTGTCAGGACGCCTGCTGACATCAGCATGATGTCATGCTGATGTCATCATAACACTGTTTCGGATAATGTTGATTTAATAATTAATTAAATTCCAGAAATTAATAAAAACTTTAGAAAATCATATTAAATAAACCGTAACTCCGATGAAAATACTTTATACATGAAACTTGCTCAGAATTTCGATACGAACCCGGATACACCCTCCGTATTCCCGTCAGACGCCCGCAGCTATAAGGACATTGAACTTTTAGACCGATTTTGATAAATGAATAGTGCCCAACTTTAATTAAATAAATCCAAATAAATTCCTAAATTAACTAAATCATTTAGTTAGGCAGTAGAACACCCCGGCTATTCATTTAGGCATGTCAAACATATTGTTTGCATTATTGCCATGAAATTTATTGTTTCTCTCCCCCTCCTTCTCTCTCTCGATAGACGCCGAGACCAACGACGCTGCACCACGATACGACTACACTACCGACGAGCAGCCCGTTGACGACCCCTCTCTCTTGCCAGAGCAACCAGGCAAGCCCCCCCCCTCTTGAGCATCCAGATATCGCCCATTCTATTCTCCTGCTTGCATTAGATTTTGCTACTTTTAATGTATGCTCCTATTATAATGCATAGCCTGCTGTTGTAACATGTTCATTGCTACCTTACCTGTCTATGATAAACTGTTTAGTATAGGTTGGTAGTGAACCATCAGTGACCCCACCACCTTACCCTTGTTGCCCCTGCTTGATCATCGATGACCCGATCAACGTGATCGTCGACCAGAGGCCGACACCTCACTTCACACCCCCTTAGTTGTACGACTCTGCGTAGTAACTATCGAGTGCCGAGGGTGATACCTCGTAACGCACTCCTGATGAATACTCTGCAGTGTAGCTGTTCGGTCGTGGTCATCGAGGGTGATTCCTCCTTCTCCACTTCCGATACGACTCTGTCGTGCAACCCTCAGTGTGAACCTCGAGGGTGATACCTCATACGTTCACCCTGATGACTTCGTCGAGTGGAATCCATCGAGGGTGATTCCTCGGGTTTCCCCCTTGATGTTATGACCACACGGTTACCTTGACCCATGTTACAGGCGGGTCCACCCTGGTGGGTACCCAATGGGGATCTACGATTTCGGTTGTGCCGGAAGGGCACTCGAGTGTGACATGGTGGCGGAGCATCAACTTGTGGCGCCCCCGACTCAATCGTACACTAATCATACACGCAAACGTGTACGATCAAGCACAGGGACTCACGGGAAGATATCACAACACAACTCTAACACAATTTAAACGGAGGTCCACAATATTACAGACCAGGGATCCGAAGATCCGAATACATAAGTCAGTCATACAAATATTATCTGAGTACAGACATAGTTAGACAAGTTTTTCCTTAAGAAGGCTAGCACAAACAGCGACACTAGATCGAAAGGCGTTGGCCTCCTGCCTGGGAGCCTCCGATTCTACTCCTGGTCATCTGGCTCGATCCAGTAGTAAGTACCCTCTGGACCCTCCTGGTAGTAAGCTCCGGTGGTGGCATCTGGCTCCTGGACTCCATCGTCTGATGTATCATCAATGTGGGGTATGGGGAAAAGAGAAAGTAAAGCAACCGTGAGTACTCATCCGAAGTACTCAGCAAGCAAGGATCTATTCTACATATGCAACATTATCAATGGAGAAAGGCTGTATAAGTGGACTGGGCTGTAGAAATGCCAGAATAGAGAGAAGGCCTAGTCCTATCGAAGGCTAGCATCTTCAAACATCTTCACAAGGCCATCATCTTGCAGCAGTAGAAGAGAGTAGAATAGCATTTTATTTAGCAAACATGTTGAAGTACATCTTAAAGATCCTTCCTCGACTCCCAAGCGAGAAAGCGATCCCAAAGCTTCAATTAAGTAACAAGTATCCAGTTTAAGTAGTAGATCGGGATACACAAACTGAGCGTCCTTTACCGTAGGACCGGCTATCGATAGAAGATTCATCCCTGCAGGGGTGCACTACTGTTACCCAACACGCTCGATCAACTCTGGCCGGACACACTTGCTGGGTAATGCCCGTCCTCGGAAGATCAACACGAAACAGCGCTCTACCTAGGCTCGGCAGAGAGGTCAGCACGCCGGACTAACCTATGCACCCAGAGGTCTCGGGCCATCGCCCTGGGCACCCTGCGCGTTGCGAGACTGGCCAGGGTGCAGGCGCGACACTGAACTCGTCAGTGAAGTATCCAGCCCAATCCGGACAATCAGCCCGCACGGTGAATCGTGACGTCAGACGAGCTTTCGGAGAAACGTACTTCGCAGAGGGTCCCATAACCATTATCCCGCGTGGTCGTAGTGCGTATAGGGCACGTCGACCCACTCAGATCACACACCCAAATCCAATAGGCTCAATTAGTATCAAGCAGAGACAATTAGAGTCTCTGATGCTCCGCCACCATGTCACACTCGAGTGCCGTTTCGGCACACCCAAAATCATAGATCCCCAGCGGGTACCCACCAGGGTGGACCCGCCTGTAACATGGGTCAAGGTAACCGTGTGGTCATAACATCAAGGGGGAAACCCGAGGAATCACCCTCGGTGTATTCCACTCGACGAAATCATCAGGGTGAATATATGAGGTATCACCCTCGAGGTTCACACTGAGGGTTGCACGACAGAGTCGTATCGGAAGTGGAGAAGGAGGAATCATCCTCGATGACCACGACCGAACAGCTACCTTGCAGAGTATTCATCAGGAGTGTGTTACGAGGTATCACCCTCGGCACTCGATAGTTACTACGCAGAGTCGTACAACTAAGGGGGTGTGAAGTGAGGTGTCGGTCTCTGGTCGACGATCACGTTGATCGGGTCGTCGATGATAAAGCAGGGGCAACAAGGGTAAGGTGGTGGGGTCACTGATGGTTCACTACCAACCTATACTAAACAGTTTATCATAGGCAGGTAAGGTAGCAATGAACAGGTTACAACAGCAGGCTATGCATCAGAATAGGACCATACATTAACAGTAGCAAAATCTAATGCAAGCAGGAGAATAGAATGGGCGATATTTGGATGCTCAAGGGGGGGGGCTTGCCTGGTTGCTCTGGTAAGAGAGAGGTGTCGTCAACGGGCTGCTCGTCGGTATCCTGGTGCAGCGTCGTCGGTCTTGGCATCTATCGAGAGAGAGAAGGAGGGGGAGAGAAACAATAAATTTCACAGCAATAATGCAAACAATATGTATGACATGCCTAAATGATATGCCGGGGTGTTCTACTGCCTAACTAAATGATTTAGTTAATTTAGGAATTTATTTGGATTTATTTAATTAAAGTTGGGCACTATTCATTTATCGAAATCGGTCTAAAAGTTCAATGTCCTTATAGCTGCGGGCATCTGACGGGAATACGGAGGGCGTATCCGGGTTCGTATCGGAATTCTGAGCAAGTTTCATGTATAAAGTATTTTCATCGGAGTTACGGTTTATTTAATATGATTTTCTAAAGTTTTTATTAATTTCTGGAATTTAATTAATTATTAAATCAACATTATCTGAAACAGTGTTACGATGACATCAGCATGACATCATGCTGACGTCAGCACGCGTCCTGACGGGGTGGGTCCCACCTGTGATAGACTGTTAGATTAGTCTAAATAGAGTTAATTAACTAATTAATTAATTATTAATTTTAATTATTTTTATTTTTATTTTTATAATAATTTTTTTAAAACGTTATTCGGGCCGGGGGGGTTCGGCCCAGCGGCCTGGGGCACAGGGGCGCGAGGCCCCATCTGGCGGTGGCCCAGGGGCCACGGGCGGGCGCGGGTGCGGCGCGCGTGCGCGACGGGTGCGCGGGGGCGCGGCGAGGCGGGCGCGGGCGCGCGGCGAGGGGCAGGGGCGAGCGCGGGCAGCGGCAGGCAGCAGGCGGGCGCAGCAGCTGCAGCGGAGCCGCAGCAGCAGCGCGGGGCACGGCGGCGGAGCGCGGGCAGGCGAGGCGAGCGGGAGGGGGCCACGGGCGGCGAGCAGCAGAGGGAGAGGCGAGGCGAGGCCGATGCGGTCGGGCGCGCGGGCGTGGGGTGCGCGCGCGAGGGAGGGAGGCAGAGGCCGAGGCCGGGCCTCACCGGCGTTTGCAGGGGCACGGGGTCGTCGAGGCTCGACGAAGCGAGGCGAGGGGGAGACAGGGACGCGGCGGGGCAGCGCAGTCCGGCGAGGGGCGGCGGTGAGCGACGGGGTCGAGGCGGCGAGCGGCGTCGAGCGGGTCTGGGCGCGGTCGGCGCGTCGGAGGCGCAGTCGGGGGCGCGGGCCAGCGCGCGTGCGCGGGTGCGTGGGGCGCGGTTGGCGCCCGATCCGGACCGAGAGATGGGGGGGGAGTGTGCGAGGGGGTGGGGTTGTCGGTGGGGTGGGGATTAGGGTTTGGGGCTCCAGGGGGAGGCCAAATAGGGGAGGGGGTGGGCCGATGGCCCAGTTGGGCCGTGGGGAAAGGGGGGGGGGTTTCTCTTTTCTTCTTTTTCTTTTCTGTTCTGTTTTCTCTTTCTCTTTTCTTTTTTTATTTTCTTTTCTCAGTTTAGTGAATAGCTAGGCCTCAAAATGGTTTTTGAAAACATAAGAAATGTTCCAATAAATACTAGGCATTACCTAACACTACCAAAAATTAGTTTGGAGACAATTGGAGCTCCCACAAATTTTACAATAATTAATATGCATTAATCCTCACTGCTTTAATTATGTTAGTGCCACCTAATTATTTTATTATTTGTTGGTTACAATTTTAGACTAGCCTCTGCAATATTTGTTATTTATCGAACATTTTAGTTTTTATGTTGGACAACTTTTATATTTCACTTTCATTTAAATTTGAATTTGACTTAGGAGTTGAAATGCAATATGATGCTAATGATGATTATGCACTGTTAATCATGCTGACATGTCATTATCAAAAGTGATTACTGTTGCTAATCACCGGGGGTGTTACAGGGTGGCCATTATTTTCCATGCTAGATGTGTTATTCTCAAGATGAGTGTTTATTCACTTGTCATTGCACAAGAGTACGGCAAAGGTATTAGGGATGCCCAGTCCCGAAATGAAAAATGAATTTACTTTATGTTGTCAAATAATAAATTCCTTGGAAAGTGTTGGTATGGACGGGACCCGTGGATTCGGCTAGCCGTGGAATGTGAAAGAATGGTGAAAAAAGGAATAAACTTTATTTTCTGTTTGGGAACCGCCTATGATATATCTAGCATGGAAAGTGTTGGGAATTACTCGGTCGTTTTCGTTGAAGGGAAAATTATGCATCTCAAAATGTTTTATCTCTATCTTTTTCGTTTTGAGCTATGGCACGTCTACAAATCCCTACTTCCCTCTGCGAAGGGTCTATCTTTTTACTTTATGCAATTTTTATTCTATTTGAGTCTCCATCTTCTCTTATAAAGCACCAACTAAGGGTCACTATGATCGTACTTGAGCATTGGGTGTTGCTAATACGAGAGTGTGTTTCATGAATAGATTAATGATTGAGCATAATGGGCTAGGGATAACTTGCTTTAGCGTTGATATTTTGAAAAGGCATAGTTGATGTTGATTTGCTTGAGTATTGAAATCTTCATGACAAAACTAGACTATTGCTTTGAATCATATAAAATTCCAAATGTCCATGCACAAAAGAAAGAATATGTGATGAACATGTTAGGCAGCATTCCACATCAAAAATTCTGTTTTTATCATTTACCTACTCAAGGACGAGCAGGAATTAAGCTTGGGGATGCTAATACGTCTCCAACGTATCTATAATTTTTTATTGTTCCATGCTGTTATGTTATCAATCTTGGATGTTTTACAATCATTTTATAGCATTTTTTGGGACTAACCTATTGACATAGTGCCCAGTGCCAGTTGCTATTTTTTGCTTGTTTTTTACTTCGTAGAAAACGTAGTCCAAATGCACCGAAACTTTTTAGAGATTTTTTTTGGAACAAAAGACACACGAAGGTCCAAGGAAGTACCAGGGGGGGCTCCGAGGGGAGCACAACCCACCTGGGGGCCCAGGCACGCCTTGGTGGGTTGTGCCCACCTCGGCTGCCTTCCGCACCGCCTCTTTGCTCTATAAATACCCAGAAAATCCAAAAACCCTAAGGGAGTCGACGAAACACAATTCCAGCCGCCGCAAGTTCAAGAGCCACAGATCCAATCTAGACACCATCACGGAGGGGTTCATCATTCTCATTGGTGCCTCTCCGATGATGCGTGAGTAGTTCATTGTGGACCTTCGGGTTTGTAGTTAGTAGCTAGATGGCTTCATCTCTCTCTTTTGATTCTCAATACAATGGTCTCTTGGAGATCTATTTGATGTAACTCTTTTTGCGGTGTGTTTATTGGGATCCGATGAACTTTGAGTTTATGATCAGATCTATGTTTTTATCCATGAAAGTTATTTGTGTCTTTTGATCTCTTATATGCATGATTACTTATAACCTCGTATTTCTTCTTCGAATCTTTGGTTTAGATAGGCCGACTGGATCGATTTTTTTTGCCATGGGAAGAGGTGCTTTGTGATGGGTTCGATCTTACAGTGCTCAATCCCAGTGACAGAAGGGGACATGACACGTATGTATCGTTGCTATTAAGGATAACAAGATGGGGTCTATTACTACATGAATAGATCTTGTCTACATCATGTCATCGTTCTTATTGCATTACTCCATTTCTCCATGAACTTAGTGCACTAGACGCATGCTGAATAGCGGTCGATGTGCGGAGTAATAGTAGTAGATGCAGGCAGGAGTCGGTCCACTAATCTTGGACGTGATGCCTATATAATGATCATTGCCTGGATATCGTCATAATTATTTGAAGTTCTATCAATTGGCCAACAGTAATTTGTTCACCCACCGTATGCCATTTTTCTCGAGAGAAGCCACTAGTGAAATCTACGGCCCCCGGGTCTATTCTCCATCATATTTTCCTTTGAGATCTATTTTTATTTGCTTTTATTTTCAGATCTATTAATCTAAAAACCCAAAAATACCTTGCTGCACTTTTTTGTTATTTATTTTATTTCTTGTTTCCGCGAGATCTATTTATCCAATCTACTACAATTTTATCTATCTTTTTACCAGGGAGGGATTGACAACCCCTCTTACGCGTCAGGTTGCAAGTATTTGTTCTTTGTGTGCAGCTACCGTTTACATAGTGTTGTGTGGTTCTCCTACTGGTTCGATAACCTTGGTCTCATCACTGAGGGAAATACCTATCGTAGCTGTGCTGCATCATCCCTTCCTCTGTGGAGAAATATCGACGTAATTCAAGCCGCATCGTGGCTGAGGTAGTAGAGACCTTTAGATATGAGCACGGGAAGCCTCTCATCAAACCTGATCAGCTCCTGCATCTACCAACGATGATGTGAAGATTGCATGACTGGTACTTGGAAACCTACAGGAAGGATGGGATCGACAATATGATGCTGGGAATTAAATATGAGCACGACTTCATTGGAGTCGATCTGATGCGTGTTGAAGTTATGGAATTATTTCAGTTATTCAATCAAGACACCATCGACAAAACTCTCATGACCTTCTACTGGTCAAAAACCCAAACAATCCCAAACCGGTCGAAAACCATCCCTGGCTGGTTTCCCCATACCGGACGCCGATGTGGACATAGTCAAAGGCAGTATTTGGCATGCGGGTGGGTCCCTCTTAGCTAGACACTCTCACTGACTGTTGGGCCCGGTCAACGCTGACTGAGCAAAGTAAAATATGACACATGGGGCCCACATATTTCCTGTAATTTAGCCCTAACTACATCATGAACAAAGGGGACCCACATGTCAATGTCTCAGACTAACCCTAATCAACCTAAACTAATGATGTGGCATCAGCGCGGTCCTGCTCTAAGGTCGCCGGCGTGGAGGGCTTCAGTGGCGGCGCATCGGTGCGGTCGTGCTCAGGCGCATCCCTGCGTAGAGGTGGCCGGGGCGGCGGTCAAGGCGGCTGCGGAGGTCATGGCCTCCCGTCGACCAGAGGCGGCCGGCCATGGGTGTGGATGCGGCAGCAAGGGCCGGCCATGGAAGTGGAGGTGGCAGCGCTGCAGCGATGCAAGCGACGCGGGGAGGCGAGGGACAGCCAGATCTGAGGGTGGCGGCCCCATCTGATCTGGTTCCGACCAGATCCAGACTCCGGCAGCGGTGTGGAGATGGTACGGCGGCGAGCTTGTGGCGGCGGCGTGACCTGTACCTAAGAGAGAGATACGAGGGAAGAGAGAGGGATAGGAAGGAGAAGGGAGGAAGGAGAAGCAGGGCGCTCGGGGTGGCGGCTTGGAACTCCGGCCATCACCGACGTCGGCCGGAGGCGGCGGGGTTCGTGCGCGAGGGGGCAATGCTCGGGAAGGCAGGCGAGGACAAAACCTGGTCCACCTGAGGGAGGCCCACCACAGGTCAAAACCACCATTGACTGTTGCCACGTCAGCGCCAAGATGCATCAAAACCATTCAAGGATTGATTTTGTCCGGTATAGGATTGTTTAGGGAGTGAAGGAAGCAGAAATAAAGATAAGTGGTTTATGTGAACCACCAACTTTTGTTAGGGTAGTAAAGTAGACTTTTTTCTTCCTAATATCAGGTAATCATTTTCTTTGCCGGGCAGGGTTTGGAAAAAGTTCACCAGAATGGTTCCGGGTCAGAAGAAAGAGCTGGGATTTACACACCCCAAAGTAAGTAGTACTAGCTAGTTGCGCGCATCTCTCATTGATTCTAGTTTCATCAATACCATTATCATGCTTGATTATCAGTTTGATTGAACTCTATTCTCGTAAAGTTCTTGTAGCACGCACCCGGGAATAATGTATGTGGATATTACGTTTGCGAGTTCATTCGGCACTCGACCTCTGAGCGGGGCTTATCTGACAAACAATTGGAAGTACGTAAACAATATTCACAATTTTATTTTATTACCATCTATTGTGTTGAATTTCATTCATATATATGTATTGACCCCCTTCTTTAAATTAGATCTGGCAGATGCGGGATCAACTCCTACCACATGATCGCATACGAGCAATTGAAGAGAAATTGACGGGATTCTTTCTTGACCACGTCATACCTGAAAACGGAGAATACCATCAGGAAGTGCAAATGGATTTTGGTTTATGATGTCAGGGATCGTAAGAGATGTTATATTGTATATATGTTGTAGCGTCGGATAGATATACGAAAACTTGTTGTTCAACCAAGCACGGAGAAAGAGAGCTCACTTCTCTCTCTATATATGCTCATGATGATGTTGTGTAATTAATGGTTCCTTTATTAGCTTACTAGTTAGCGTCGAGTTCTCTCTATATGTAGTAGCTAGCATCGACCAAGCACGGAGAAAGAGAGGTCACTTCTCTCTATATGTAGTAGCTAGATAACACAATATGAAACCCCTAAACCCTCCAAAACACCTAAACCCTCCTTTCAAAAAAAAAACCCCAGCGCCTGGGAGCTGCTGACGCGTTGCTGGCTTTTAGTCTAGGTCGGTGTTATCAAACGGGACTAAAGGTCCTCCTGCCTGGGCGCCCCACAGCGGCCACGTGAAGCTCATTTAGTCCCGGTTTGTAAGCCAACCGGTACTAAAAGTAATTGGCGTTAGTTCCGATCGTTTTGTCCCGATTGCTTAACCGGGACTAAAGGCCCTTTGAAACCGGGACTGATGCCCTGTTTTCTACTAGTGTCCGGCTGCCCCTAATGGCCAGCCGGGGAGCCTGTCGATGGCTGTTGCACCGAAACCGACATCGCCAGCAGGCAAACAAGGCCCACCCCAAGCACGCTAATACGCCCCGCCATTGCTTCTCCTAATGGTTCAAGCAATGCCTGAGATTTCTACTGTGAATTGCTGGTTGACTGGTTGTGATGGGTGTGATGTTAGGGTCTGCGCACAGAAGGCTTTATATCTATATGCTTCAGCTAGTTAGGAGGCTGGGTCAGTGGCCGTAAAGCGTTGACCCTGAGCGCCGGGCCAGCAATGCAAGCAGTTGACTTGTCTTATGAAGGACGACAGGTATGAAGCAAGATTTGATCAGATAAGAATAGAAGCAATGACCCGGTCAAAAAAAGATTAGAACTAAATCTGGATGCATACATGAGCATGCTATATAGCTAGCCTGTGTGTGTTCCCAGTCTAACTCGTAATCGTAAGTAAGTCGGCAATTAGATTCTCCGATCAGTCGGCGCCGACTAAGTGCCTCAACAAGTAACTGCAAACTGCAGCTGGAAAGTTGTGTCCTCAACTCCTCATATCGTATAGCCTACTTCAGTTGGTGCTGATCAGGTCAAATCTCAATGTGGATTCATATATTGTACGTACTATCTAGGTCTGTATGTACTTCGTCCGGCTGGGTTTCTTAATCTCCCTCATAGTTTGGGTCAAAATTGATAATAAATTCAACGATTGAGTTGCAGAAAACATCGACATTAAAGGCTAGGGCTGCAAAAACCACACTTCTAAGCAAAAACCACACTTCTAAAGTTTTGTGTCAAAAATCACTAATTCTGAGGCTATTTTTTGCAAAAAAACACTAGTCACCTGTTTCACTCATTTTAATCATGTTTATGACAGTTGGGACCTGCTAGATAGGGTGACGTGGCACGACATAACAGATCACAAATAGATAGAATAGCACAGACTAAACTGTAAAAGAGCCTAAGAAGATAAGGTCATCTTTACATCAGAAAAAAAGAAAGAAAGAAAGAGGAGGGAAACACGAGTTCGCGACAGAGGGCCAGCAGCAGCAGCAGCAGCGACCTCCGCAGCCGGCGCACTCGAGCTCGCCAGCATGTCGGCCGAGGCCGCCAGAACAGCCAGAACTGGCGCCGTCCGTCGCCACAGAGCCACCCACCGCCGTCGCCATGGAACCTGGCTCCACCGACGCACTCCAATCATGCTCGTCGCCGCGCCTCCCTCGTCGTTAACGGGATCAAGGAGCCGGTGCCGCATACCCAGCCTCCTTCACGCCCAAACAAACCGCCCCCAAGCCTCCTCTTGTCGACCCGCACCGGTTCCGGCGGGATCCGGCCAGGACTCGAGCAACCGCCGCCGTTGACGGTACACCCAGCGAACACGACCATTGTCTCGGCCCCTCCAGCCAAGGAATCGAGCCGTCTTGCCCAACCACTGGAGCAAGCAGCAGATGTGCCAGCCACGCACTGGGAGGAGTGGCGCCGGCATCCACCACCGGACCGATGGAAGATGAAGGTCACAGAGGACCAGATTGCTTTTTTAGGGTTTTTTTTGCGAAACAAAATTGTATCAAGTTGTACTTGACTTTTTTATTAGCCACATCACCCTATCCAGCGGGACCCACCCATCATAATCATGCTCAAAACGGCCTAAGCTATCAGGAATTAGTGGGTTTTTGCAAAAAAATGTAGAAGTGTGGTTTCTGCAACCCTAGCCTTCAATGTCGATGTTTTCTGCAATTCACTCTAAATTCAACTCATATAATATTATTTATGCAAAATTATACCATGTCAAACATAAATAATAGTAGATTAGTTAAATACTTTCTCGGTTCCTAAATATAATACTCCCTCCGTTCCAAAATGTAGTGCGTATAGATTTTTTGGAAAGTCAAACTTTGCAAACTTTGACCAAGTTTATAGAGAGAACTACTTATATCTACAATATCAAATATATAAAATATGAAACTATGTCTTATGATGAATCTAATAATATATGTTTGGCCTTCTAGATGTAAATGTTTTTCTCGACAAACTTGGTCAAAGTTAATGAGGTTTGACTTTTCAAAAAATCTATAGGCACTACATTATGGAACGGAGGGAGTAGTAGATTTCAATATGAACTACATACGGATGTATATAGACATAGTTTAGAGCGTAGATTCACTCATTTTGCTCTGTATGTAGTTCATATTGAAATCTCTAAAAAGACTTATATTTAGGAAGAAAGGAAGTATATGATTAAAACTTGACCAAAAATACGAGGTAACTTATAAACCCGGATACAAACAGTAGTTGTTTAACTATAGTAAGCGCGTCGAGGGAAAGATGAACTGAAGAAGCAAGTGATCCATGCATGAGCCTCTCTTTACCCTAGCTAGTGTATCATGTTTCGGCATTGGGTGTGTCTAGGACTCAGTCGACTGAGACTTAACGAAGTCTCAATCGCTGACATCACATTGCTATAGATTCGGCCAGTTTTCTTGTTTATTTTTACCTCATCTGCTGTTGGGTTGTATCCCCGCTTAAGCTTTGGGCTTTTCTTTATTTTTGTGTTGTTTGTTTGTTTCCTGTTTTGGGCTGGGCTTCCTAGTTTGTTTGTAATTTTTGAGTTGGACTGTTTGTTTGTCTTTTTTTCAAACAGAAAAATAAAAAAAAGGAAAACTGAACACCCCCACAGTGAACGAATACAAGTCAAAAACAGTGGCGCTGACTCACGTGGCTGACAAAAGAGCGGACGAAAAATAGGAGTCTCAGTGTGCCCCAACTTTACACCCCAACAGTGAATGAATAAAGAAGGAGAGAATGGGCCACTTTTCATTGGATAAGAATGAAACAAAAAATAAAAAAATGGAATGAAAATGGTAATGTGTGTATGAAATAACTTGATTTACTAGAACAAAAAAGGTTGAAAAAAATAATTAAAAATTAGTCTTAAAATTTTTGTACAAAATATATGAAAAACTCTATGTTGCACTAGGACATGACTTTCTTAAATCATACTTAACTAGCCTGATTACACGAAAAAAACTTGGACTTTTAATCGGATTTAAAAGCAAACAAAAATGAGAGAAAATGAAAAATACATTTTCTTTGTAGGGGAAAAGAGACATGAAGATACTATTGTTGCCACCCCTACCTCCATTGATGACACGCAGAACATGCAAAATGCGGGCATGATAAAAAAAAACATAGTTGCGGCGGGGCGACACTTGTTGCCTCTCCCGACAAAAAACATCACCCAGTTGCTCCCCCTACCCCCTCTTCATAAAAATACCATGGAGATGCAATCGGGGTTGTGACACTTGTAGTTGCGTGCATATTGGTATACAACAAACTACCCCTCTCCCCCTCTCTCTGACAAAAACACAGTTGAGTTGTAGTTGCGGTTATGGCTGCCACTTGTAGTTGCGTGCCTAGTGGCAGACATGCGAGTGCCTCGTTCCCTCCTCTCCGACAAAAAACAATTAAGTTGCAATTGTGTTGAACAAGATGCAGTTGCTGTCGGGGGTGACACTTGCAGTTGCGTGCCTAGTGGGCTCCACGCCCCCCTAATCAAACCATGTTAAGTTGCATTCAAGGGCGACACTTGCAGTTACAAAGTCTATTGGTCTACATGCAGTTGTCTCCGCGCCCCTTCCCAAGAAAAAAACACCCCAAGAGTTGCAGTAGGGGGCAACACTTGCAGTTGCGTTCCTAAATAGTAGACATGCAATTCCCCCTCTTCAACAAAACATGTTTGAGTTGCAGTCGTGTTGAAGACATGCGGTTGCAGTCAAGCGGGACACTTTGCAATTGTGTTCCTAATAGTAGACATGGAACTGCCCCCTCTCCAACAAAACATCTTTGAGTTGCAGTCTTGTTGCGGACATGCAGTTGAAGTCAGGGGCAACACGTGTAGTTGCATGCGTAATAGTAGACATGCAATTGCCCCAACTTCGGCAATACACTTTTCAGTTGCGATCGTGTTGAAGACATGCAGTTGCAGTCAGCGGCAACACCTGTAGTTGCGTTCCTAGTATAAGACATGCAACTGCCCCCATCGGACAAAACACATTTGAGTTGCAATCATGTTGAAGACATGCAGTTGCAGTCGGAGGCGACACTTTGCAGTTGCGATCCTAATAGTAGACATGCAACTCGCCCCTTCCGACAAACACTTTTAAGTTGCGGTCGTGTTGACGACATGTAGTTGCAATCGGGGGCAACTCTTGCAGTTACATACCTAATAGTAGACATGCAATTGCTCCAACTCCGGCAAAACACGTTTGAGTTGCGGTCTTGTTAAAAGAGATGCAATTGAGTCAACGATGACACTTGCAATTGCGTGCGTAAATAGTAGACATGCAACTGCCCCATTCTCTGACAAAACACCTTTGAGTTGCACTCATGCTGAAAAACAAATATAGTTGGAGTCGAAACGCGACACTTGAAGTTGCATACCTAGAAGTAGACATGAAACTGCCCCATTCTCTGACAAAACACCTTGTGTTGCAATCGTGCCAAAGACATGCAGTTGTAGTCGGGGACAACACTTTGTAGTTGCATTCCTATTAGTGGACATGCATCTGCCCGCCTCTCCGACAAAACACCGTGAGTTGCAGTCATGTTGAAGACATGCAGTTGCAGTCGGGCGATGCTTATAGTTGCATGCCTAGTAGTAGACTTGCAACTTCTATCTTCCCCCTCCCCAACAAAACACCAATGATTTTTCGTCGCATGAAGCATGTGCAATTGCGATCAGGGGCGGCGCTTGCAGATGTGTGCCTAGTGGTACAAATGCAACTGCCCACCCTCTCCTCTCTTCCCCCGACAAAACACCAATGAGTTGCATTCGCATTGCAGGACATCACTAGTAGAAAAAGGCCCATTTGTCCCGGTTCATAAGGCCCATTTGTCCCAGTTCGGGAACCGGGACTAAACGGTCGGGACTAAAGCCCAACATCTTTAGTCCCGGTTCTTATACGAACCGGGACAGATGGGGCTCCACGTGGCCGCTGCGGCGAGCCCAGAGAGGAGGGCCTTTAGTCCCGGTTGGTAACACCAACCGGGACCAAAGATCATCCACGTGTCAGCAGCTCAGGAGGAGGGGTTTTTGTTTTTGTTTTTTTGAAAGGGGGGCGGGGGTTTAGGGGTTTTGTAGGGTTAATTTAGGGGTTTCATATATTGTGTTAGCTAGCTAATAGAGAGAAGTGTCCTCTCTTATCTCCGTGCTTGGTCGACGCTACGTACTATACATATAGAGAGGACTCGACACGCTAGCTAGTAAGCAAAAGAAGGAAACCATTAAGTACACAAGATCGTCATGAACATATACAGAGAGAAGTGATCGACCTCCTCCTTCTCCGAGAGATTGGTCGAACAACAAGTTTTCGTATACCTATCCGACGCTACTAGCTATATATATACAATATAAGATCCCTAACATCTGATGTCAAGTTCCACATGGTATTCTCTGGCTAGATTGATGACGTGGTCAAGAAAGAATCCAGCCAATTCGTCTTGAATTGCCTTTAAGCGATCTTGTGGTAGGAGTTCATCCCGCATCTGCCAAATCTAATTTGAAGAAGGGGGTCAATACATATATATGAATGAAACTCAACACAAATGATGGTAATAAAATAAAATTGTGAATATTATTGCTTACGCACTTCATATTGTTTTTCAGAGTAGCCCCGCTTAGAGGTCGTTGCGTTGTAGATGTACTCGCAAACGTAGTATCCACAAAAATTATTCCCGCCTTCCTGCCACAACCACTTTACGAGAAATAGAGGTCAATCAAACTGATAATCAAGCATTATAAATGGTATTGATGAAACTAGCTACAATCAATGGGAGATGCGCGGAACTAGCTAGTAGTACTTACTTTCGGGTGTGTAAATCGCAGATCCCCCGGCAATCCCGGAACTTCTGCGGTGAACACTTTCCAAACCCTGCGAGACAAAGAAAATAATTACTTGATATCAGGAAATGAACAAAGTTGCCGATATGGTGCGATAATGATCGATTGAACTTACTTCTTGAGCATTTCAGTCATGGCCGCATACTCCTTGGGATCTTTTCGTTTTGAGTCTAAGACGGTTACTAGTCCCTGCTCAAGCTTAATCTCTAGGAGAATAAAGTGGAAGCTGCACACGCATGCATAACTCATCAATTACATTACTATAACCTCGAGTAATAATGGAAACCGAATATGCAGAAGACAGTAACACTCACTTGAAGTTGTAAGGACAGAGTATTTTATCTTTGTTTTGATTTTTAAGCAACAATTGTAGCAAGTTGGCCTCGGTTTCTTTCGGATTATATTTAACCGTCCATTGTTCTATGAGATTTGTGTTAATGAACCCAATATCATAGATTTGTGCATTTCTGCATTCGACGATCTTCAATCTGCATAATATAGTGAGGATAATTATATATACATGCAATGAAAGAGCTGAGCTATATATAGAGACTTAATTACAGAAGTATAGTACTTACAGACAGTAGCAAGTGATGATTATTTTATCGAGGGCCTTTTGATTGAAAAACTGGAAGAACTCCTCAAATGGAACAGACAACAGATCAATTCCAATGAGGTCGTGCTCCTCTTTAACTCTCAGCGTCAAAATATCCTTCCCAGACTTGCAGGTGTCCATGTACCACTTATGGAATCTTCGCATCATCGTTGTTAGAGGAGGATCACCAGGTCTGACGAGAGGCTTCCCGTACTGGTATTTGTGTTCGTCCACCTCCATTGTATCAAAATGTGCATCGTCGGGCAGGTAATCACTAGGATTGGTACTGGGCAGCATCCCCGGCAGATTTGCGACGATATCGCTAGACACCTTGAGCGGGGGGCACGATTGGTTTGCCTGTTCGCCGAGCTGGGGAATTTTGTTCCCACTTCTTCATTCTTGTAACCTTTTGTCAGTTGAAGTAGTTCCCGACCGGCGCGCTCCTTCCACTGCCTTTTTAAGAGCGCGGACATGGTTGTCATCCGGCGGAGGCGGTGGTGGTCGCTTCAGGTTCTTCACAGTGCGCTTCAATTTCACCGGATCCATCTTCTCCTCCGGAGGTGGATTTTTCTTTGCAAAAAAGTCCCTCACTTGGGCTTTACAGATCTCCACGTTTTCCTCGTCGGTCATCTCGTATGGTAACTTCTCTAGAGGCGTGAGAGTCGGACCGAATCTGTATTGCCTCCCGCCTCTGGCTGTACTGCTAGACGCCGGAGCAGTCGGAGTGGCTGCGGCTGTCTTCTTTCGTTGCTTACGAGGCGGAGAAGGAGGCGGAGTGCTACGACGCGCCGGAGCAGCCGGAGCGGCGGCGGCTGTCTTTCGCTATTGCTGACGAGGCGGAGAAGGAGGCGGGCTACTCGGACGCACCGGCGTAGGCGGAGAAGGGGGCGGAGTGCCGCCACGCGCCGAAGCAGCCGGAGAAGGAGGCGGAGTGCCCTGATCACTCGCCAGAGGAGGAGGCGGAGGAGGAGGCGGAGTGCCCTGACTCTCCGGAGGAGGAGGCGGAGGCGTCCTGTTCGGAAGGTTGATGAGCTCCTTCCGCCATAGACATGGAGTCTTCAGAGCAAGACCCAGCTGAGTCTCCCCTTCACCGGTAGGGTGGTCAAGCTGGAGCTCCTCAAATCCCTCCGTTATTTCATCGACCATCACAACAGCATAGCCTTGTGGAATCGGAAGGCAGTGAAAAGTTGTGCCGGGTTGAGGAGGTGTAACAGAGTCGACAGCCGCCTTGACTTTGAGGTGCTGCCATTACGTCATAAGGTGGCAATCTTGAGCCTCCGTGATAGCATCCATGGGGTAGCTAGGAGCCGTGAAGTCAGGCTGCTGAAGGACCTCGGTGGAAGCCAAGCTGCTTCTCCGCTGAGATGGAGGGGTAGCTTCTGGGGTAGCTCCAGCAGGTCGCTGGCTCTGAACTAGTAGTGCTTGTTCCTCTAGCGCTCGTACCCTTGCATTCAGCGACTGCAGTTCCGTCTGCTCCACTTTCCTCCTCCTCTCCCGGGTTTTGTAACCGCCTGCGCTGGGAAACCCAACCTTCCACGCAACGGAGCCTGCCGCGCCTCGTGTTCGTCCTGGGTGCTTAGGATTCCCGAGGGCCTGTGTGAGCTCGTCGTTCTCTCTGTCGGGAACGAACGTCCCTTCCCGCGCTGCAGCGATATACTTCTGAAGCTTCTTGACGGGTATTTCAAGTTGCTCCTTCATCCAATGGCACTTCCCTATTTAAGGGTCCAAGGTTCCCCCAACCCCGAAGAACCAAGTCCTTGAACGGTCTGGCCAGTTCAATGTCTCTGGTTCGACCCCTTTATCAAGCAGGTCCTTCTTAGCCTTGTCCCACAACGGCCGGGCTTTGAGGTAGCCACCTGACCCCGTGCGATGGTGATACTCCTTCTTTGCAGCATTTTTCTTGTTTGTCGCTGACATCTTCTTACTCTTCTCCGATGTCTTGTGGGCCACAAATGCGGGCCAGTGATCTCTTATCTTCTCAAATCGGCCGGTGAATTCTGGAGTCTTCCCTTTGTCGACAAACGTTGATTTCAACTCATTCTTCCACCTCCTGAATAGATCTGCCATCTTCTTAAGATCATTAGCCTTGACCAATTGCTCTATAACTGGCTTATCCGGATCCTCCTCTGGCGGTAGGGTGAAATTTGCCTTCAGCGCGGTCCAAAGATCATCTTTCTGTCTATCGTTGACAAAAGACACTTGAGGGTCTTCGCTCTTAGGCTTATTCCATTGGTGGATGCTGATCGGGATCATGTCCCTAACAAGAACCCCGCACTGAGCAGAAAATGCTTCCTTGGTCCGGCTGGGTTCAATCGGTTGGCCATCGCCCTTGATTGCTGTGATCGTGAACCTTTCATCCTGGCGCAACCTTTTCTTCGGGCCTCGTCTCGTTACCGAAGTTTGGCTCGATCCGGAGGGCTAGAAAAGAAGAAAGAAGAGAGTTAATATGTGTACATACCAAAACAATTAATGCATCAATTAGCTAGTCAGCACAGGCTTAATTAATATATATACCTCGTCGGACTTTGCAACAGCTCCTTCCTCCGTTTGCTCATCGGAGCCATCATAATCATGTCCTTCCACCTCCATTGTTCGATCACCGGAGCCTGCTTCACCCTCTCCTTCCAGACCATCGGTGTCGTTGAGATACGACAAGATATCACCTCCGCCGAGGATTATGTCCCCCAACAACTGTTCTGCTTCGATGTCTCGGTGCTCCATAGTTTCTCCGAATATTACAACATGGCAATTAATATATAAACATGACAGATGGATATATTAGTGCAAACTGTACCGCCTCTCTCATGAATGTCCGACGTCCGGACCGACAAGGGATTTAACAAAATGACGCCATTCTGGATGTGCAGAAAATGGTCCATATTTTTCCTGATCTCATCTACCCTTCTATATGTCACGTTGTCTAGTGTCAAAGAATTCAAGAAAACCATGACTTCATCATTAGCCGGAAATGACAGGCGTATAATGGTACGAAGCTCTTCAAAGTTGTTTTGGAACGGAGTTCCCGATAGAATAATTCGCTTTTTGGTACAAAGTACAGCAAAGAGCCTTCCGAATATCGCTATTTGGAAGGCCTTTACTGAAATTCATACCAAAAGGCGAATTATTCTATCCGAAACTCCGTTCCAAAACAACTTTGAAGAGCTTCATAGCATCATACGCCTGTTACTTCCGACTAATGATGAAGCCATGGATTTCTTCAATACTTTGCTAGACAATGTGACATATAGAAGAATATATATATAGATGAGATCAGAAAAAAAATTGGATCAACTTGTGCACATCCATAATGGGGGCATTCTTGATAAATCCATATATGTCAAAATTCAAACTATGACATATGATCAAACTTTGACATATGATCAAATGTTGCATATGTCAAAATTCAAACTTTGACATATGATCAAACTTTGACATATGATCAAATGTTGCATATGTCAAAATTCAAACTTTGACATATGATCAAACTTTGATATATGTCCACCGCGATATAAAATAATACATAGACTTGTTCGGGCGAGAGGGGGTTGATCGACGTCCCCCCTCATGTCGAAGTTACCGGAGTTATCTTCTAGTGGTTTGGGTGGCCTCGAGAGTTTGTCGGGTAGGGGCGGGAGGGGGTAGGAGATCGACAACGCTTTTTTTTCTAGGGTTTGGGTGGCCTCGAGAGTTGGTCGCCCGGTATATCGAGAGGGGGGTGAACATTTTACCTTAGTAACTTAGAAAAAAAATGTTATCGGGGACGGGGTATATCGACCCCCCCCCCTCATGTCAAAGTTATCGGGGAGGGGCTATATCGACAACGACATACATATAGACACAAATCACAAAACCAAAAGAATTTATCGGGGGAAGAGAAGAAAGTATAATGACCCCCCCCCCATGTTGAAGTTATCGGACGGAGGGGCATATCGAGAGGGGGGGTGAACATTTTACCTTAGTAACTTAGAAAAAAAATGTTATCGGAGGGAGGGTATATCGACCCCCCCCTCATGTCAAAGTATCGGGAGGGCTATATCGACACGACATACATATAACACATACATATAAAAAAATGTATATCGGGGAAGGGGTATAATCGACCCCCCCCCCCTCATGTTGAAGTTACGGGGAGGGGGTAATATCGAGAGGGGGTGAACATTTTACCTTAGTAACTTAGAAAAAAATGTTTCGGGGAGGGTATATCGACACCCCCCCCTCATAGTCAAGTTATCCAAAGTGGAGCGGGACTCCTAGCTATATCGACAACGACATGCATATAGCCACATACATATAAAAAAATGTTATCGGGGAAGGGGTATATCGACCCTCCCCCCTCATGTTGAAGTTATCGGGGAGGGGGTATATCAACAACGACATACATACAAGGAAAAAAATGTTATCGGGGAGGGGGTATATCGACAACGACATACATACATGGAAA
Organism: Thinopyrum elongatum; assembly: GCA_011799875.1. Lineage (NCBI taxonomy): Eukaryota > Viridiplantae > Streptophyta > Magnoliopsida > Poales > Poaceae > Thinopyrum > Thinopyrum elongatum. Next base: position 74,037,709 of record CM022303.1, read on the forward strand.
AAAATGATCTCCATCTATACATACATAGCCACATACATATATACATGGAAAAAAATGCTATGAAAAAAAATACATATGTGAACAAAAATTTAATACACATATGAACAAAAAAATACATATATGAACAAAAGAATGCTCTGAACAAAAAAATTAATACATATATGAACATCCATACATACATATAGCCACATACATACATATATACATTATATATATATGAACAAAAAATTCATCATATAAAATATGAAAAAGAAATCATCATATACACAGAGCCGGGGTGGCGGCGGCTCACAGCGGGGGCGGCCGGCGAGGGCGACGGCGGGGGCGGCGAGGGCGGCGAGGGCGGCGACGGTGGGGGCGGGCCGGGATGCAGGGGCGCGGCCGGGCGCGCTCGGGGGCGGCGGTGGGGGCGGGCCGGGTCGCAGGGGCGCGGCCGGGCGCGCTCGGGGGCGGCGGACGGCGACGGCTTTTGGCGTCGGACTGCGTCGCGTGGGCTCGGGGCGGGGCAGGGGCACGGGCGACGGCGACGGCGTCTGGGAACTGCAATGAAACTGAAAATTTTCACAAGTCTTGCTTATATACACGAAGCATTGGTCCCGGTTCGTGACACCAACCGGGACTAATGACCCCTTTAGTCCCGGTTGGTGCCACCAACCGGGACCAAAGGTCTCTTTTCATCACAGCACAAGGGCGGAAGCAGGGACCTTTGGTCCCGGTTGGTGGCACCAACCGGGACTAAAGGGCGGCATTGGTCCCGTTTGGTTTCACGAACCGGTTCCAATGCACCCCTTTAGTCCCGGTTTGTGCCACCAACCGGGACAAAAAGCCTTGTGCTGCCCGCGTCGTGGCCAAAAGTTTAGTCCCACCTCGCTAGTTGAGAGAGCTCGAGAGTGGTTTATAGCGCTGCTGCGCCCACTCTCTCGAGCTCCTCTCAACTGCAGGCTTTCGGGCCTAAACTCGCACTATGTGCATGTGGGCCTACTGGGCCTGCTGGGGCCGAATCCTGCCCCATGGTTGGGTTTCTAGTCGTATTCAGGCCGTGGTGCCCAGTAGGCGCCACTTTTTTTATTTTTATTTTGTTTTCTTTGTTGCTTTATTTTATTTATTTTGTTTTCTACTTACAACAAAAACTTACTGTTGCTATTTTTATTTATTTTATATAAATTTTATTTTATTTTATTTTGTTTCTACTTATTTATTTAAAGTTTATTTTGTTTCTACTTATTTATTTTATTTGGTTTCTCTACTTTTTTATTTATTTTCTTTTTTGCTTTTTTATTTATTTTATGAAAATTCTTTTTCTTTTAATGTTTTGAAGAGAAAATACTTTGATAATTTTAGTTTGCATAAATTTTATATAATTTTAGTTTCAATAATACAAGAGGTTTAAAAAGTTTTTTAGTTGATTCCTTTAGCTATTAAAGTTTCATTAAAGTTTTCTAGTTCATTCTTTTTCTATTAGAGTTTCATCAAAGTTTTCTAGTTCATTCTTTTAGTTTATTATTTTTGCTATTAGAGTTTCATAAAAGTTGAGAGGGTTACGGCAAAAACTGGATGCCCTTCGTGTACAAAATGGACAATCTCTTTCGAAGTATCAGGGTTTCGGACGAAAACTCATCTGTTACAAAGGGATTTTATTTTTTTGAACTTATTTGAACTCCAGACTTTTTGTGTGCTCAAAATGAACCATTCAAAGCAACATCATCAATTTTCAACCCGTTCTGACTTCATCTGTTATTTTTCATGCATTTACTGATTTTTTTGAGCTAAATGACCCTGAAATTGAAAAGCACTTCAAATGAACTCTGAAGAGGTTGAAAATGAGCATGATATCATCATTTCACCCACATAGCATATGCTAAAAAGTGTGTACAAATGGACAATCTACTTCTCGAAGTATCAGGGTTTCGACGAAACTCATCTGTTACAAAGGGATTTCATTTTTTGAACTTATTTGAACTCCACACTTTTTGTGTGCTCAAAATGAACCATTTAAAGCAACATCATCAATTTTCAACCCTTTCTGAGTTCATCTGTTATTTTTCATGCATTTACTGATTTTTTTGAGCTAAATGATCCTGAAATTGAAAAGCACTTCAAATGAACTCTGAAGAGGTTGAAAATTGGCATGATATCATCATTTCACGCACATAGCATGTGCTAAAAAGTTGAGAGGGTTACGGCAAAAACTGGATGCACTTCGTGTACAAAATGGACAATCTCTTTCGAAGTATCAGGGTTTCGGACAAAAACTCACCTGTTAAAAAGGGATTTCATTTTTTTGAACTAATTTGAACTCCAGACTTTTTGTGTGCTCAAAATGAACCATTCAAAGCCACATCATCAATTTTCAACCCTTTCTGACTTCATCTGTCTTCACTTTTTCTTCGCTTGTGTCCTTTGCTTATTGCGCCGTAACCATGGATATTCTTCATCGCTTAATAGGGTGCTTGGGTCAGCCTTGACTTTGAAGGGAGGAATTTCATGAAACTTTTCATAATCTTCAGACATGTCTGTCTTACCCTCCACTCCCACGATGTCTCTTTTCCCTGAAAGAACTATGTGGCGCTTTGGCTCATCGTATGATGTATTCGCTTCCTTATCTTTTCTTTTTCTCGGTTTGGTAGACATGTCCTTCACATAGAAAACCTGTGCCACATCATTGGCTAGGACGAATGGTTCGTCTGTGTACCCAAGATTGTTCAGATCCACTGTTGTCATTCCGTAATGTGGCTCTACCTGTACCCCGCCTCCTGACAGATTGACCCATTTGCACTTAAACAAAGGGACCTTAAAATCATGTCCGTAGTCAAGTTCCCATATGTCCACTATGTAACCATAATATGTGTCCTTTCCCGTCTTGGTTGCTGCATCAAAGCGGACACCACTGTTTTGGTTAGTGCTCTTTTGATCTTGGGCGATCGTGTAAAATGTATTCCCATTTATCTCGTATCCTTTGTAAGTCAATACAGTCGAAGATGGTCCCCTGGACAATGAGTACAGCTCATCAGAAACAGTGTTGTCACCTCTGAGATGTGTTTCCAACCAACTGCCGAAAGTCCTGATGTGTTCACATGTAATCCAGTCGTCACACTGCTCCGGGTGTTTGGAGCGCAGAATGTTCTTGTGTTCATCGACATACGGGGTCACCAAGGTAGAGTTCTGTTGAACTGTGTAGTGTGCTTGAGACCAAGAATGCCCGTCCCTGCATATTATTGAGTCCCCTCCTAGCGTGCCTTTTCCAGTCAGTCTCCCCTCCTACCGCGATTGAGGGAGACCAATCTTCTTAAGGTCAGGAATGAAGTCAACACAAAACCCAATGACATCCTCTGTTTGATGGCCCATGGAGATGCTTCCTTCTGGCCTAGCGCGGTTACGGACATATTTCTTTAGGACTCCCATGAACCTCTCAAAGGGGAACATATTGTGTAGAAATACGGGGCCCAGAATGACAATCTCGTCGACTAGATGAACTAGGACGTGCGTCATGATATTGAAGAAGGATGGTGGGAACACCAGCTCGAAACTGACAAGACATTGCGCCACATCACTCCTTAGCCTTGGTATGATTTCTGGATCGATCATCTTCTGAGAGATTGCATTGAGGAATGCACATAGCTTCACAATGGCTAATCGAACTTTTTCCGGTAGAAGCCCCCTCAATGCAACCGGAAGCAGTTGCGTCATAATCACGTGGCAGTCATGAGACTTTAGGTTCTGAAACTTTTTCTCTGCCATATTTATTATTCCCTTTATATTCGACGAGAAGCCAGACGGGACCTTCATACTGAGAAGGCATTCAAAGAAGATTTCCTTCTCTTCTTTGGTAAGAGCGTAGCTGGCAGGACCTTCATACTGCTTTGGAGGCATGCCGTCTTTTTCGTGCCAACGTTGCAGGTCCTCCCGTGCTTCCGGTGTATCTTTTGTCTTTCCATACACGCCCAAGAAGCCTAGCAGGTTCACGCAAAGGTTCTTTGTCACGTGCATCACGTCGATTGAAGAGCGGACCTCTAGGTCTTTCCAGTAGGGTAGGTCCCAAAATATAGATTTCTTCTTCCACATGGGAGCGCGTCCCTCAGCGTCATTCGGAACAGATAGTCCGACGGGACCCTTTCCAAAGATTACGTGTAAATCATTGACCATAGCAAGTACGTGATCACCGGTACGCATGGCGGGCTTCTTCCGGTGATCTGCCTCGCCTTTGAAATGCTTGCCTTTCTTTCGACATTGATGGTTGGTCGGAAGAAATCGATGATGCCCCAGGTACACATTCTTCCTGCATTTGTCCAGGTATCTACTTTAGGTGTCAGCTAAACAGTGCGTGCATGCGGGGTATCCCTTGTTTGTCTGTCCTGAAAGGTTACTGAGAGCAGGCCAATCATTGATGGTTACAAACAGCAATGCATGCAGGTCAAATTCCTCCTGTCTGTGCTCATCCCACACACGTACACCGTTTCCATTCCACAGCTGTAAAAGTTCTTCAACTAATGGCCTTAGGTACACATCAATGTCGTTGCCGGGTTGCTTAGGGCCTTGGATGAGTACTGGCATCATAATGAACTTCCGCTTCATGCACAACCAAGGAGGAAGGTTATAGATACATAGAGTCACGGGCCAGGTGCTGTGATTGCTGCTCTGCTCCCCGAAAGGATTAATGCCATCCGCGCTTAAACCAAACCATACGTTCCTTGGGTCACCTGCAAACTCAGTCCGGTACTTTCTCTCGATTTTTCTCCACTGCGACCCGTCAGCGGGTGCTCTCAACTTCCCGTCTTTCTTACGGTCCTCTCTGTGCCATCGCATCAACTTGGCATGCTCTTTGTTTCTGAACAGACGTTTCAACCGTGGTATTATAGGAGCATACCACATCACCTTGGCAGGAACCCTCTTCCTGGGGGGCTCGCCGTCAACATCACCAGGGTCATCTCGTCTGATCTTATACCGCAATGCACCGCATACCGTGCATGCGTTCAAATCCTCGTACGCACCGCGGTACAAGATGCAGTCATTAGGGCATGCATGTATCTTCTGCACCTCTAATCCTAGAGGGCATACGACCTTCTTTGCTGCGTACGTACTGTCGGGCAATTCGTTATACTTTGGAAGCTTCTTCTTCAATATTTTCAGTAGCTTCTCAAATCCTTTGTCAGGCACAGCATTCTCTGCCTTCCACTACAGCAATTCCAGTACGGTACCGAGCTTTGTGTTGCCATCTTCGCAATTGGGGTACAACCCTTTTTGGTGATCCTCTAACATGCGATCGAATTTTAGCTTCTCCTTTTCACTTTCGCACTGTCTCCTTGCATCAACAATGACCCGGCGGAGATCATCATCGGGCACATCGTCTGGTTCCTCTTGATCTTCAGCTTCCCCCGTTGCAGCATCATCGTATTCAGGGGGTACATAGTTGTTATCGTCCTCTTCTTCTTCGCTGTCTTCCATCATAACCCCTATTTCTCCGTGCCTGGTCCAAACATTATAGTGTGGCATGAAACCCTTATAAAGCAGGTGGGTGTGTAGGATTTTCCAGTCAGAGTAAGACTTCGTATTCCCACATATAGGGCATGGACAACACATAAAACCATTCTGCTTGTTTGCCTCAGCCACTTCGAGAAAATTATGCACGCCCTTAATGTACTCGGAGGTGAGTCTGTCACCGTACATCCATTGCCGGTTCATCTGCGTCCATTATATATAATTAAGTGTGTCAAAACCCATTACAAAACATCATGAATAGATAAGTGACCAAATTAATAGAAGTTCATCATCACATTAAAACCAAAGTACATACATAGTTCTCATTGAACAACATATAGCTCTTCAGAGCATCTAATTAAACCATACATTATTGAAACTATGTAAAACATTTCAATGCAACAACAAATGTGATCATAATCGCAACCAAGGTAACAATTGATCCAACGGCATAATGATACCAAGCCTCGGTATGAATGGCATATTTTCTATACTTTCTAATCTTGAAGCGCATTGCATCCATCTTGATCTTGTGATCATCGACGACATCCGCAACATGCAACTCCAATATCATCTTCTCCTCCTCAATTTTTTTCAATTTTTCCTTCAAGTAATTGTTTTCTTCTTCAACTAAATTTAACCTCTCGACAATATGGTCGGTTGGAATTTCCGGTTCACATACCTCCTAGATAAAAAAAATCTATGTCACGTTGGTCGGCATAATTGTCATAAACAACAAATGAACCAAATAGTTATAAAATATAATATATACCACATCCGAATCATAGACAGGACGAGGGCCGACGGGGGCGGATACCAAAACCATCGCACTATATAATAACAAACAATAATAAAAGTAAGAAAATTATACAAGTATCTATGTAAATCATACAAGTAAGAATTATTTTCTTTTAGAAAGAAGGTAAGAACAAGAGGCTCAGCACGGTTATGCCGGCGACGAGATCGGCGCGGGCGATCGACGGCGGTGAAGACGGGGGCGGGACGTGACGGACCGCTAAACCTAGACAAATCTTAAGGAAAATGGAGCTTGAAGGTCGAGTTTGGAGAGGAGAAAGCTTAAGTAGTGTTGCTCGGGCATTTCATCGAACACCTCATGTGCATAGGAGGTGAGCTAGAGCACCACAAACACCTCCCCTCGCCGGCCAGAAAAAACAGAGTAGTGGAGTGCTCTGCTCGCGGGCGAGGGGTATATATAGGCACAACATTGGTCCCGGTTCGTGGTTGGAACCGGGACTAAAGGCCACCCTTTGGTCCCGGTTCCAGCCACCAACCGGGACCAATGGATGTGGGCCAGGAGCGAGGCCCATTGGTCCCGGTTCGTGTCTGGAACCGGGACCAAAGGGTCCAGATGAACCGGGACCAATGCCCCATGAGCCCCGGCCGGACCCCTGGGCGCACGAACCGGGACGTATGCCCCCATGTGTCCCGGTTCCTGACTGAACTGGGACTAATGGGCTGGGCTGGCCTGGACCAAAGCCCTGTTTTCTACTAGTGCATGCAGTTGCAGTCAGGGGTGACACTTGCAGTTGCATGCTTAGTAAGAGACATGCAACTGACACCCTCGTCTCCCCTCCCAACAAAACACCATTGGGTTGCAGTCGTGTTGAAACACATACAGTTGCAATCGTGGTTAACACTTGCAGTTATGTGGCTAGAGAACAAAAAAAAATTATAGCAAGAGGAGTAATTCACGAACAACTTCCAACAACAAAAAAGAAATCTCCATGTGTTCAATACCCACCAGCTGACAAAACACATCACAAGTGAGTTGTGAACCAACTAACCAAAAGTGAATCTAAATGTCCAGTTCATAATTCTCTGTGTCACATTACCCAGTGAGGTTTACCTGCCTACATTGACTTAGTAAAATATGAATGACCAACATACCCGCTTGAAGGAATATAAAAATACAGTCCAAAAAAAAACCGAAAAACTAGTTGAGGAACTGAAAAGGCGATACATAAGAAAATAAAATGGATACATAAGAAAAAAAGTGATAACAAAAAAGAAGTGACTTACTCTGCCAACAGGTCACCCCAAAAGTCGATTCATATTCGGGGCTGATTGGCAAAACAATACATGAGATACATTTCATACCACTGATATTTATTCAAGATGCCACTCGGAAAAAGGTATATGTTGCATACCTACATATCACTAATCTTTATTCAAAAGATCGGTCCAAGAAAAAAAATGAAAACCTACTGGAACACAAAAAGACGAAAATGAAAAATCTCTGCCTGAAAAAAAATCTATATTAGAATATCTACTTGATCTGGACTACTGGAACCGAAAATCCCCCAGATCTACAGTATAGCAAATGAATATACAAAACATGATAAAAGAAAATAGAGACAACTTAATCCAGCAACAGGATCACCCATCTTCTCGCTAGTGGTGTGCGAGCACGGCAAACCCCTATAAAAGAACTTTTTTCATATCGATGAACTTTTTTCAAATTTCATGAACTTTTTTCAAATTCGATGAACTTTTTCCAAAAAATTTGAACTTTTTTTCAAATCGATGAACTTTTTAAAAAAATCCATGATTTTTTTGGAAAATCGATGAACTTTTTTTCGAAATCAATAAGCTTTTTGCAAAATCGATGAACTTTTTTGTAATTTGTGAACTTTTTTGAATGCATGAACTTTTTTCTAATTCGTATTTTCTTTAATTTTGTTCGATTTGTTTCCAAAAAATCACGTTTGTTTCCCTGAGATGTATGTGCAAGAAATAGGAGGGCTATGTTTTAAACATTTCGCGCTGTTATCAATCACTAGTTCATAGTAGCTCGAGTGGTTAGTCACTGTGGTCTTTAATTGAGCGGTTCGAGCTCGAATCCTCGTTGGAGCAAAATTTTTTTTGGAGGTTTTCACGCTACGAATCCCGTGAGTGTTCCTGGGCCGGCCCACAAGATGCGGTAGTGGGCGCCAGTTTCCCAAACCGGCGCATAAATCGCGAGCTCCCTGCGAGCACACCCATCTGACAGTCCCTTAAGCTTAAATCGCAGCTCAACAACAACGACAAAACAACGGCAAAATGGATACCGAGAAAGGCCCCCTCAACACATGCCCAGCCCACCGCGCAGAACACCTGTCCAGACACACGAAAACAAGCCCAACAGAAAAAAAAAACAGGCTGGTCACGTGCCTGACACAGGCCAAACTCAGACAAAACCACTCCCAGCGCGAATCTTCAAGCAAGGAACGATCGAACGGTTGACACATTGACTGAGACTTCACGAAATCTCATTCAACTGAGATTTAGCAAACCCCTTCCGCATTGCTAGGGAATTCAGGAGACACACTGAGGCCGGTGTCGACCAGATGTATGCATATGGAGCTAAACTAAAGCCTCACAGGCCAACTCCGGCTGAAATGATGCTTCCTCACGTGTCAGGGTGGACGAAACGGTCCGGTCCGCCGGTCCGGCTCGTGGCCCGCTCGGTCCGGGCCAGCTCGGTCCTGGCCCGCTAGTTTAAATGGCCGGTCCGGTCTGGAAAATTGGGCCCGAAAAAATCTCGGTCCGGTCCGGTCTTTGACCGAGCCGACCGAGCGGACCGAAGGCCCAGCGCAAGCTGTCGTCTAGCCACAGCACGTCCGCCTCCTGAACTCCTCCGCCATGTCGCCGTCGCCCGCAAGCCCGCCGGCAAAGGTGGAAGGGTCGGAGAGGAAGCCGCCGGAGGAACCGCGACCGAACGGCAGCACGCTCGACGACGATGACGTCGAGCTCGACGTCGACGAGGACGCCGCAGGGCCGTCGTCGTCGCTGCCGAACGACTCGCACGAGAAGTCGACGGCTGCGGCGGACTCGTACAGCTCAGGTGGGAAGCTCTCACGGTCCCGCGACGGCGGCGTCTCCGGCCACAGCACGTCCGCTTCTTGGAGCTCCTCCATGGGTGCACTTCCGGTTAGGAATACAGTTTTCTTCAATAAGCTGTTAGAATTCAGTTTCGTCAGACAATACAGTTTTCTTCAGTTTCGAGCAGAGAATTGTTAACCCCACGATCCAGCGCGGAGGCAGCACCAGCACGCCGTTGGTCCCGCCTCCTCTGGTTCCTCCTCGAGCGCCACGAAGAGGGAGGAACTCACGTGAGTCCTCGACCATATCTTCCTCTGTTGTTCTCTGTTTGAGAAAAACCTGCCTATTTTTCATCCATTCAATCCTCTTTTGCTCCATTTTTGTCATCCATTCACCCCTCGTTTGCAACATTTACTTTGCCAAATTAAAAGATAGCTAAACAAGAGCTAATCAGAGCCAAAAATGCAAACAGGAGCACTCCCAGGCAAACTTTTCAGCCGGTCCATTCGGTCCCTCGGGCTTGACCGAGCTTTTGCTTGTCCGGTCCGGTCCAGAAAAACAGGACCGCCGGACAGTTCTGTCCGGTCCGGTCCGGACCGACCACGGCCGGTCCAAAGCAAGGCTCGATCAGGGACAGGACCGGCCCGGACCGCGTCCACCCTGACTCACGTGCTTATGCTAGCTTGAAATTTATAGTGACTCGGCAATCTGAAATCTTCAAACCTAAGCACGTCGGGTAGCTCAAGGCTCATTGTGATCTAGCTGTACGTAGTAGACGGCCTTATCACTTAATTTCCACATTCTGTCCCAAAATTCAACCAACTTTTTTGACGATCCTGATATGTGCATGTGTTGGTATAGTAGATCTTTTTACAGGGATTGTTGTTGTAGACGATAGATAGGAGGGAGCAATGCATCTTAGGTGCTGCGTACTGTATTGATCGAGGCTAATTAGCCATTGTACAACAGGCACAATGTGCGCAGTTTACAGAGGTGCGTAGAGCGCGAGTGGGTTAGATCGTGGGTGCGTGCATTGGTTCGTGCATGCATGGGTTAGCTAGGTAGGTTACAGTCAACACCCCGCCACAGGCTGAGCATCGGGTGGATGAATGCACAGACTGGACTGGAATTTTTGGAACGCCGGCGTCGCGAGGCCCTTCGTCATGATGTCGGCGAACTGTTGCGAGGTGGGCACATGAAGCACACGGAAGTGACCCAAGGCCACCTTCTCACGCATGCAGTGTATGTCGAGCTCAATGTGCTTGGTACGCCGGTGATTGACAGTGTTGGTGGCCATGTACACGGAGGATATGTTGTCGCAGTAGGTGACTGTGGCGGCTTGTATGTTCACATGGAGCTTGCCGATGAGTTGATATCCAGCTTCAGCACCTGAGCAGGACATGGTCGGCTGTCATTTTAATGACCAGGAGACCAGCGAATCACCGAGGAAGACGTAGCCTGACATGGAGCGTCGCATGTCGGGGCAGCCAGTCTAGTCTGCGTCGGAGTAGGCGACCAGGCCGAGGGAGGCAGAGCGGTGAAGGTGGAGCCCGTGTGTAGTTGTTCCACACAGGTAGCGAAGGATTCGCTTCACCAGAGCAAGGTGCTGCTCGAGCGGGTGGTGCATGCAGATGTTCGGTCGGGTCAGTGTGATGTATTGGAGCGCACCGACGATACTCTGGTACTCCGAGGGGTCGCTGACCGGCACTCCATCACCCACAGACAACTTGGAGCGGGTGTCGACCGGCGGCATGTCATTTGGGCGTGCTCCAGTAACTTGTCGACGTACTTGTGTTGGGACTGGAAGAAGCCCGAGGTATGGCGCGTAACGCTGATGCCGAGAAAGTAGTGGAGTGGCCTGAGATCCTTTATGGAGAACTCGGCGAAGAGCAACTATTTGAGACGACGCAGGAAGGCTGGCGAAGGTGTGATGGGGACGATGTCATTGACGTAGAGGAGCAGGAACGTCGTGCCAGCATCGCTGTGGAACACGAATAGCAAGGGGTCGGAGTATGCTGCTACAAAGCCGAGGGTGCACAAGAACGCATCGAACCGTGTGAACCAATCAAGGGGTCCTGCTTCAGCCCGTACAAAGATTTGTCGAGTAGGCAAACATACTCAGGGTGCTCCTTGTCGACGAAGCCAGTCGGCTGTTGGCAGTAGACGCGCTCTGCCAGGTGACTGTGGAGGACTGCATTTTTGACATCCATCTGGTGGACGTCCGAAGACAAGGTGGTGGGTGTAGTCAGGGAGGGTGCCATAGAGAAGGTGGAATGGAGTGTGACCGTGACAGGAATGACACGGTTGGCGGTTGAGCAGGAAGGTGGCAGAGTTGAGGGCTTCCGCCCAGTATGGGTACGGCATGGAAGTGTGAGTGAGAAGAGAGCGGGCGATGTCGTTGAGAGTGTGCAGAATACGCTCGGCACATCCGTTTTTGTAGCGAGGTGTAAGGACACGACATGCGTAGTAGAACGATTTCTTCAGATGCGAAGAATTGGGGTATTGTGGAGTTGACAAACTCGTGACCGTTGTCACACTGGATGGTGAGAATGTTTAGGTTGCATTGCCGTTGCAAACGCGGCAAAGAGCGAATCAAGGGAAAAGCATCCGGTTTCCGAGCGAGTGGAAACATGCACATGGAATGACTGTAGTCATCAAGAAGCACAAGGTAGTATTGTTTGCCGAAAATGCTAAGTATAGGGAAGTCCATACATCACAACGAATCAATTGAAAAGGCAAATATGATACTGTTGGGAAACGTAGCATGGAAAACAAAATTTTCCTATGCTCATCAAGATCAATCTAGGAGATGCACATCTACGAGAGGAGAGTTGGATCCACATACCCTTGTAGATCGCTAAGCAGAAGCGTTAAAGAACGCGGTTGATGTAGTGGTACGTCTGCGCGATCCAATCACGATCCGTCCCGCGAACTCTGATCTAGTGCCGAACGGACGGCGCCTCCGCGTTCAACACACGTACGGCTTGATGACGCCTTCACCTCCTCGATCCAGCGAGCGATGGTCAAGTAGTAGCTCGAGTCCTCCGGCGGCACAACGGCGTGGCGGTGGCGGTGGTGAAGGAATTGTGGCAGAGCTTCGCTAAGCACTGCGCGGAGAAGGAGAAGAGCTATGGGAGAGGAGGGGCAGCGCCAAGGCCTGTAAGGGTGCGGCTGCCCTCTCTTTCCCTCACTATATATAGGGGGAAGGGAGGGGTGGAGGCGGCCTAGGGTTTCCCCCCTAGGGGCGGCGGCCACAAGGGAGATGGGGGCGCCTAGGGTTTGGGTACCCCTCCCCCCCCCCCAGGTGCCTTGCCCCCCAAGCCAGAGGGGGTCGGCTGCCCTAGGGACGCCCCCCACCTCTTGGCTGCGTGGGGAGGGGTTGAGGGGGTGCGCAGCCCCATGTGGGCTGATGTGCCTCCTCCCCTTTTGGCCCATGAGGCCCGCAACACTTGTCGGGACCTCCGAAACCCTTTTCAGTCTTCCGACGACTCCCCGGTACTCCTCGAAACACTTTCGGACTCCGATTCCCATCATCCTATATATCAATCTTCACCTCCGGACCATTCCGGAGTTCCACTTCACGTCCGGGATCTTATCCGGGACTCCGAACAACCTTCAGTCACCAACACTATGACTCAACTATACTTATATCATCACCAAACGTTAAGTGTGTAGACCCTGCGGGTTCGAGAACTATGCAGACATGACCGAGACACCTCTACGGTCAATAACCAATAGCGGGACCTGGATGCCCATATTGGTTCCCACATATTTTACGAAGATCTCATCGGTCGAACCTCGATGTCAAGGATTCAGTTAATCCTATATGTAGTTCCCTTTGTCTATCGGTATGTTACTTGCCCAAGATTCGATCGTCGGTATCTCCATACCTAGTTCAATCTCGTTACCGGCAAGTCTCTTTACTCGTTCCGTAAGACAAGATCCCATGGCAAACTCATTAGTCACATGCTTGCAAGCTTACTGTGATGTTGTATTACCGAGTGGGCCCTGAGATACCTCTCCGTCATACGGAGTGACAAATCCCATTCTTGATCCATGCCAACTCAACAGACACACTCCGAGATACCTGTAGAGCACCCTTATAGCCACCCAGTTACGTTGCGACGTTTGGTATACACAAGGTACTCCTCCGGTGTTAGTGAGTTGCATGATCTCATGGTCATAGGAACATATACTTGACATGCAGAAAACGATAGCAATAAACTTGACACGATCATATGCTACGTTTATAGTTTGGGTCTTGTCCATCACATCATTCTCCTAATGATGTGATCCCGTTATCAAATGACAACTCATTTCTATGGCTAGGAAACCATAGCCATCTTTGATCAACGAGCTAGTCTAGTAGAGGCTCACTAGGGACACGTTGTTCTCTATGTATCCACACATGTATCTGAGTTTCTGATCAATACAATTCTAGCATGGATAATAAATGATTATCATGAACAGGGAAATGTGATAATAACTAATTTATTATTGCCTCTAGGGCATATTTCCAACAGTCTCCCACTTTCACTAGAGTCAATAATCTAGTTCACATCGCCATGTGATTAACACTCATAGTTCACATCGCCATGTGACTAACACCCAAAGAGTTTACTAGAGTCAATAATCTAGTTCACATCACCATGTGATTAACACTCAATCAGTTATGGGGTTTGATCATGTTATGCTTGTGAGAGAGGTTTTAGTCAACGGGTCTGCAACATTCAGATCCGTATGTACTTCGCAAATCTCTATGTCATATTGTAGATGCTGCTACCACGCTCCAATTGGAGCTATTCCAAATGGTTGCTCCACTATACGTATCTGGTTTGCTACTCAAAGTCCTCCGGATAGGTGTTAAAGCTTGCATCGACGTAACCCTTTACGCCGAACTCTTTATCACCTCCATAACCGAGAAACATTTCCTTATTCCTCAAAGGACAATTTTGCCCGCTGTCCAGTGATCCAATCCCGGGTCACTTTTGTACCCCCTTGCCATACATGTGGCAAGGCACGCCGTAGGTGCGGTACACAGCATGGCATACCATATAGAGCCTATGGCTAAGGCATAGGGGACGACCTTCGTCCTTTCTCTTCTTCTGTCGTGGTCGAGCTTTGAGTCTCACTCAACTTCACACCTTACCACTCAGCCAAGAACTCCTTCTTTGACTGATCCATTTTGAACTCCTTCAAAATCATGTCATGGTATGTGCTCCGTGAAAGTCTTATCAGGCGTCTTGATCTATTTCTATACATCTTGATGCCCAATATGTAAGTAGTTTTACCCAGGTCTTCCTTTGAAAAACAGCTTTCAACCAACCCTTTATGCTTTCCAGAAATTCTACATCATTTCTGATCAACAATATGTCATCCACATATACTTATCAGAAATGTTGTAGTGCTCCCACTCACTTTCTTGTAAATACAAGTTTCTTGCAAACTTTTCATAAACCCACAAGCTTCGATCACCTCATCAAAGCGCATATTCCATCTCCGAGATGCTTGCTCCAGTCCATAGAAGGATCGCTGGAGCTTGCATACCTTTTAGCATCCTTAGGATCGATAAAACCTTCCGGTTGTATCACATACAACCTTTCCTCATGGAAACCGTTAAGGAAACTCTGTTTTGACATCCATCTGCCAGATTTCGTAATCGAAAAATGCAGCAACTGCTAACATAATTGTGACGTACTCAAGCATCGCTAGGGGTGAGAAAGTCTCTTCGTAGTCAACTCCTTGAACTTGTGAAAACCCCTTTGCCACAAGTCGAGCTTTATAGATGGTGACATTACTGTCCGCGTCCGTCTTCTTCTTGAAGATCCATTTATTCTCAATGGCTTGCCGACCATCGGGCAAGTCCACCAAAGTCCATACTTTGTTCTCATACATGGATCCTATCTCGGATTTCATGGCTCCTAGCCATTTGTTGGAATCCGGGCCCACCATTGCTTCTCCATAGCTCGTAGGTTCACCGTTGTCCAACAACATGACCTCTAAGACAGGGTTACCGTACCACTTAGAAGCTGTACGTACCCTTGTCGACCTACGAGGTTCGACAGTAACTTGATCCAAAACTTCATGATCAGTATCATCAGCTTCCTCTTCAACTGTCGTAGGTGCCACAGAAACATCTTTCTGTGCTGTGCTTATTGGGAAACGTAGCATGCAATTTCAAAAAAATTCCTACGCTCACGCAAGATCTATCTAGGAGATGCATAGCAACGAGAGGGGGAGAGTGTGCCTACGTACCCTCGTAGACCGAAAGCGGAAGCGTTTGACAATGCGGTTGATGTAGTCGAGCTTCTTCTCGTTCCGATCGATCAAGCACCGAACGTACGGCACCTCCGAGTTCTGCACACGTTCAGCTCGATGACGTACCTCGTCCTCTTGATCCAGCAAAGGTGTCGAGGAAGAAGATGAGTTCTGTCAGCACGATGGTGTGGTGACGGTGATGGTGAAGTGATCCGCGCAGGGCTTCGCCTAAGCACTACGAAGATATGATTGGAGGCATAAACTGTGGAGGGGGGCGCCGCACACGGCTAACAATTGTTGGTGTATGTTCTAGGCGCTCCCTCCCCATGTATATATAGGTGGGACAGGGAGGGGAGCAGCAGGGTGTGACGCCCCCGACTCAATTGTGCACTAATCATACACGCAAATGTGCACGATCAAGCACAGGGACTCACGGGAAGATATCACAACACAACTCTAACACAAATAAACGGAGATCCACAATATTATAGACCAGGGATCACAAGGATCCGAATACATAAGTCAGTCATACAAATAATATCTGAGTACAGACATAGTTAGCCAAGGTTTGCCTTAAGAAGGCTAGTACAAACAACGACTCTAGATCGAAAGGTGTAGGCCTCCTGCCTGGGAGCCTCCGATCCTAGTCCTGGTCGGCTGGCTCAATCCAGTAGTACGTGCCGTCTGAACCCTCCTGGTAGTAAGCTCCTGTGGTGGCATGTAGCTCCTGGGCTCCATCGTCTGTTGTGTCATCAAGTAGGGTAATACGGGGAAAAAGAGGAAGCAAAGCAACCGTGAGTAGTCATCCGAAGTACTCAGCAAGCAAGGATCTACACTACATATGCAATATTATCAAAGGGGAAAAGCTGTATATGTGGACTGGGCTGCAGAAATGCCAGAATAGAGAGAAGGCCTAGTCCTATCGAAGACTAGCATCTTCAAACATCTTCACGAAGCCATCATCTTGCAGCAGTAGAAGAGAGTAGAATAGCATTTTATTAAGCAGACATGTTGAAGTAAAGCCTAGAGATCCTTCCTCGACTCCCTGCGAGAATGCGATCCCGAAGCTTTAATTATGTAACAAGTGTCCAGTTCAAGTAGTAGATTGGGATACACAAAATGAGCGTCCTTTACCGTAGGACCAGCTAACGATAGATGTTCTTCCCTGCAGGGGTGCACTACTGTTACCCAACACGCTCGATCAACTCTGGCCGGACACACTTGCTGGGTAATACCCGGCCTCGGGAGATCGACACGAAGCAGCGCCCTACCTAGGCTCAGCAGAGAGGTCAGCACGCCGGACTAACCTATGCACCCAGAGGTCCTAGGCCATCGCCCAGGGCACCCTGCGCGTTGCGAGACTGGCTGGGGTGCAGGCGCGACACTGAACTCGTCAGTGAAGTATCCAGCCCATTCCCGACAATCAGCCCGCACGGTGAATCGTGACGTCTGAAGAGCTTTTGGGAGAAACGTACAATGTAGAGGGCCCCATAAACCATTATCCTGCGTGGTGGTAGTGCGTATAGGGCACGTCGACCCACTCAGATCAAATACCCAAATCCGATAGGCTGATTTAGTAACACGCGGAGATGATAAGAGTTTCTGAAGCTCCGCCACAATATCACACTCGAGTGCCCTTCCGGCACACCCGACATCATAGATCCCCTGCAGGTACCCATCTGGGTCGACCTGCCTGTTTCAAAGGTCAAAGTAACCGTGTGGTCATAACATCAAGGGGGAAACCCGAGGAATCACCCTCGGTGGAGTCCACTCGATGAAATCATCAGGGTGAACATATGAGGCATCACCCTCGAGGTTCACACTAAGGGGTTGCACGACAAAGTCGTATCGGAAGTGGAGAAGGAGGAATCACCCTCGATGACCACAACCGAACAGCTACACTGCAGAGTATTCATCCGGAGTGCGTTACGAGGTATCACCCTTGGCACTCGATAGTAACTATGCAGAGCTGTACAACTAAGGGGGTGAAGTGATGTGTTGGTCTCTGGTCGACGATCACATTGATCGAGTCGTCGATGATCAAGCAGGGGCAACAAGGGTAATGTGGTGGGGGTCACTGATGGTTCAATACCAACCTATACTAAGCAGTTTAACATAGGCAGGTAAGGTAACAATAAACATGTTACAAAAGCAGGGTATGCATCAGAATAAGAGCAAACATTAACAGTAGCAAAATCTAATGCAAGCAGGAGAAAATAGAATGGGCGATATCTGGATGCTCAAGGGCGGGGGGGGGGGTGGCTTGCCAGTGTTTGCTCTGGCAAGAAGGAGGGGTCGTCAACGGGCTGCTCGTCTGGAGAGTAGTCGTACTCACCTACGTCGGCGTCAGTCTCGGCGTCTATCGAGAGAGAAGGAGGGGGGAAGAAACAATAAATTCACGGCAAAGATGCAAACAATATGCATGACAGGTCTAAATGATATGCAGAGGTGTTCTACAGTCTAACTAAATGATTTAGTTAATTTAGGAATTTATTCGGATTTATTTTATTAAGGTTAAGCACTATTCATTTATTGAAATCAGGAGAAAAGTTCCGTGTTCATCTAGCTTGGGGCATCTCATAGGAATACGGAGGGCATATTCAGATTCGTATCATCGTTCTGAGCAACTTTCATGTACAAAGTATTTCCATCTGAGCTACGAATTATTTTATATGTTTTTCTAAAGTTTTAATCATTTCCTGGAATTATTTAATCATTTAATCCAACATTATCCGAAACAGTGTATGCTGACATCATCATGACGTCAGCAGTCTGTTAAGATTAATTAGGGTTTAATTAGACTAATTATAAATTAATTAGACTAACTAAGTAATTAGTTTTAACTAAACAGAATTAATTAAGTTAATTAATTAATTGATAATTAATTAACTAATATTTATTTTTGTTTATTTTTCTTTATAATTATATTTTCTTTTTAAACAGGGCCAGACCCCACTGGACAGTGGCACAGCCGGACACGTCCGCGCTGTGCCCGTCCAGGGACGGACATGTCCGGCGGAGGGGTCAACGCGCACACGCGCGCGGGCAGAGAGCCGGCGAACGGCGGCGAGCGCGCGGGGCGGAGGTGGCTGTGGACGGCTGCGGCTCGTCCGCGAGCAGCAACGGCAGCGCAACAGCGGGAGGCGGGGCGCGCGGGAGGAGGCCACGGGCGGCGTGGGCTGCGGCGTGCGGGCGGGCGGCGTGCGCGGCGAGGGGCGACGCGGGCGGGGCCGGGGCACGGCCCGGCGTGCGGTGACCGTGTCGAGGGGAGAAAGTGCGGGTCTGGGGGCTCATAGTGCGAGCTCGGGGAGCGGGGAGAGGCGAGGAGGCCGGCAGTGCAGCGAAGAGGCGGGGCGGCATGGAGGCGGGGGGTCCGGCGACGGTGGGGCGGCGATGGCCGGCCAGAGGCGGGCGCCGGGCGGGATCCCGATCCAGCGGGGGCCTGCTCCCTTTTTTTTGTGCGTGTGTGTGTGTCGGTGGGAGTGGGGGGAGAAAGGGGCTGTGTGGTGGGGGCCTAAATCGGCCGCGGTGATGGGCCGGCCAAGTTGGGCCGGGGCTTCTATTTTCCCTTTTATTTTTTTGTTTTCTTTTTCTTTTATTATTTTCTGTTTAATGTTTTTTATTTAAGTTTCATTGTATTTTAGTTTTATAAAATACAAGAACAGATCCTAAATTAGTATTACTAAATATTCTGTTGCCACAAAAGTTTTACTCTTAATTAAAATAGTTTGATAATTTATAATATTAGAAAAGGCATTTAATTAATTGTTAATGCCACTGTTTTATTTATTTTAGTGCATTTATACCTTTTATAAAAGTTTGTTTTCACCACCATAATCACTTATGGATTATCGGGCACGACCCGAACATTTTAGTTTCCAATTTGGAACAACTTTAATTTTCACTTTAATTAATTCGAAGTTTGAATTAGGAGTTCGAAATGCAATATGATGCAAATGATGAGTAGGCACTGTTAACCTTGTTGACATGGCATTAACTAAGGGTGATCACTGTTGTTAATACAGGGGCTGTTACAATTCTCCTCATCTAACAAGAATTCTCGTCCCGAGAATTAAGAGGAAGACTGGAAGAAAGAGGGGTATTCTTCGCGAAGACGATCCTCGCGTTCCCATGTGGCTTCATCTTCAGAATGATTCGACCACTGAACTTTAAGGAATTTGATTGCTTTCTGACGAGTCCGGAGTTCAGTTTGATCAAGAATGCGGACGGAATATTCTGGATAAGACAGATCTTCCCGCAATTCAAGCATTTCATGGTCCACAGCTCGAATAGGATCCTTGAAGCAGCGACGAAGTTGGGATACGTGAAAGACATCATGTACTTGAGAAAGATTAGGTGGCAATTGCAACTGATATGCCACTTCTCCTTGACGGGCAAGAATACGGAACGGGCCAATGTAGCGAGGAGCTAACTTGCCTGTGATTCGGAACCGATGAGTGCCTTTCAACGGAGTGACGTGGAGGTAAGCTTGCTCGCCAGGCTGATAGACCATTACCTGGTGCTTTCAGTCATAGTTGCTCTTCGGACGAGACTGAGCAGTTTTCAGATGTTCACGGACAATGCAGACTTTTTCTTCAGCCTGTTGGATAATGTCCGGTCCAACGAGTGAGCGTTCCCTAGTTTCTGACCAATTCAGAGGGGTTCGACACTTTCGTCCGTATAGAACTTCAAACGGTGCCATCTTGAGACTAGCTTGATAGCTATTGTTGTAAGAGAATTCGGCATATGGGAGAGATTCCTCCCATTTCTTACCGAAGGAGATGACACAAGCTCGGAGCATATCTTCGAGCACTTGATTAACTCGTTCGACTTGACCCTGTGACTGAGGGTGAAAAGCAGTGCTGAAGGACAGATGAGTTCCCATTGCTTCTTGGAAACTTTTCCAGAATCTTGAGGTAAAGAGACTGCCACGATCAGAACTGATCCCCAACAGAACACCATGGAGTGACACAATTCGGGAAACATACAAGTCTGCTAACTGACTAGCAGTGATTGTCTCCTTAACTGGTAGGAAATGTGCAACCTTGGAAAGCCGGTCAATGACGACAAGAATAGCATCATTACCTTTTTGCGATTTGGGAAATCTAGTGACGAAGTCCATTTCAACATGGTCCCATTTCCATTCAGGAATAGAGATAGGTTGCAGAGTTCCAGCAGGTCTTTGATGTTCTGCTTTGATACGACGACAAACATCACATTCAGCAACATAGCGTGCAATGTCTTGCTTCATGTTCGACCACCAGAATCTTTGACGAATATCTTGGTACATCTTGGTGCTACCGGGATGAATTGACAGAGGAGTGTCATGAGCTTCTTTCATAACCTCCTTAGTCTTGTCCAGGTTTTTCTCCTTACTCGGCACCACTAGGCGGCCTTTGAAGTATAAGGTGCCATCATCATCAATAGTGAAGAATGAGGGCTTTCCTTTTGCTAGATAGCGTTTAATCTTCTCGACTTCATCGTCAGCCTTCTGAAGCCATTTGATGGTGTCCATGAGATCTGGTTTAGCAACCAGGGTATTGAGAGAACCCTGCGAAACAACGTGGAGGTTCATTTTGCGGAACTCGGGAGGAGGGGGAGCGAGTGCACCGGGAGGAACAATATGGAGGTTCAGCTTTCTGAATTCTTCAACAAGCGAGGGCTGAACTTTGTGAACCTGGAGGTGGCTGCAATATGATTTGCGGCTCAAGGCATCAGCCATTACATTAGCCTTGCCTGGTGTATAAGAAATACCCAAGTCAAAGTCTGCAACGGTCTCCATCCATCTCTGCTGACGGAGGTTCAGAGATGGCTGAGTGAACAAGTATTTCAGACTTTTATGATCCGTGTAGATCTTGCAACGATTTCCGAGAAGGTAATGTCGCCACAACTGCAATGCATAGATGACAGCAGCTAGTTCTAGATCATGTACGGGATAGTTCTCTTCATGGGGATGCAACTGTCAAGAGCCATAAGCAATCACTTTACGCTCTTGCATTAGGACACAGCCTAATCCTTCATAGGAGGCGTCACAATAGATGACAAAATCTTTGCGAGAATTTGGAGGAGCAAGTACTGGGGCAGAAGTCAGCTTGTCTTTGAGTGTTTGAAAACTTTCCTGACATTTTTCTGTCCATTCAAACTTAACGCCTTTGTGAAGCAAATTAGTCAGGGTCTTGGCAATCTTTTAAAAGTTCTCAACGAATCGACGGCAATAACTAGCGAGTCCGAGAAAACTTCTGACTTGCTTAACATTCTTCGGGGGAGTCCAGTCAAGAATGGCCTGAACTCGCACGGGGTTAACAGCAATGTGTGGGCAGGTAGCCAAAGAGATTGACGATGATAACATAGATCGGTGAGAGGCAAAGATGGCATTGCTCACCATGAATTCAATTAACAACTCGGAAGAGCTCAAAATGTTGACGCTGAACATGACACATTTGGCTAACACACAAAGTCAAGGGCAAAGAATATTTCGGAATCAATGTTGTACGGAGGAGTCAGGTTCCGATCCTGTGGAACTGTGAAGAGGGTCGATCGAGAGTAGGGAGAACGGTGTCATCTTGCCGGTCACGACAACAATTAAGTAGTGTAATAGATACTTAACAGTAGCCAACTAAGACATACAGATCCATACGTCAGTTCAGTTACAGACCAGAGTTATAACAGCATGAAGGTAAGCTAGACAACTTAGGCGGCATGTAGGCACGTGGTGGAGGGATACATCAACGCGACGTAGCAAAGACTACATCAACGTCGGGAAGAACCACCGATACGGGGTAACTGCAAGTGCGGACGACGAATGTTCGTCGCGGAAGGATCCTGCGCTCCATGTGCACTCTGATGCAGAATCCGGTCTCTAACTGGAAGAAGAGGTCCACGTGTAGGTGTGTGACCTCCCACAGCACGCCAATCAATGCCAGCAGGCATCTGAGTCCTGCGCGGGTAAAGGATGTACTCCGGATGTATCTCGGCACGAACAGCTGGTAGCAACTGCATCATAGCATCGTAGAGGCGTGCCCGAGTGGCAAACAGCTCGACGGTGAGAGCCCGAACAGTGCGATCCAAAGCCTGAGTGCACTGAATCAGAACCTGCGGGTCGTAACGACGAGGCTCGTTCGGAGCACTGATAGCTGTGTAGTATCCGGTAGCATCTCCAACAGGGGCATACGGAATGTATCGGAACTCATAGGCATCCAAGTTAGTGCTAAGCTCTCCTTGGAGACGTGCGACAGTAGAATAGGTGGCATCATGGACTGCCATCTCAATCGTCACGCCTATACCGTGGAAAAGGTGTAGCTCAGTGTCTGAGTCATCCTGCCGATCATAGATACGAACATCAGCATAGTACTGCTCCTTGTTGTACTCGCGATAATCCTCGTAAACCATGTACTCGGGGTACCAGCGGTAGCCCCGTCTGGTCAGGAGGGCGATTAGGACAGCTGGAAAACCAGGGGCATCACGAGCCCAAGTGCGAAGCACAAGCTACGTCGCAGGGCGTGGTGGAAACAAACGATCCATCTGAAACAGAGGAAATGCATGATTGTCAAATGACAAGGAGAAGTATAACCGATCTCAGAGAGAAAGGTTAAATAAAACAATGGAAAGGAAAATGATTATCAGACTAATCAGATCAATGACAGGGAAATCACACAGATATCCAGCTCTCTGGGTAGATGGGATTTACGAGATCCTAAGTGTCGGCGTTAGTAAAATTTATTTAACCCGAAAGGAAGAGAAATCAGAGTTCCAGAGTATAGATAAGGAATAAAAGATCCTAATACCACCCAGTTGGCGACATGGGCCCGTAAGCCACACAACCAAGTTAGTAAATTAGTTTTTCGGTTTCTAGACTCAACTTCGTCCAAGGAATTGGAAGGGGGCTTCCTACAGGCAGTCGGCTCTGATACCAGCTTGTGACGCCCCCGACTCAATCGTGCACTAATCATACACGCAAACGTGCACGATCAAGCACAGGGACTCACGGGAAGATATCACAACACAGCTCTAACACAAATAAACGGAGATCCACAATATTACAGACCTGGGATCACGAGGATCCGAATACATAAGTCAGTCATACAAATAATATCTGAGTACAGACATAGTTAGCCAAGGTTTGCCTTAAGAAGGCTAGCACAAACAACGACTCCAGATCGAAAGGCGTAGGCCTCCTGCCTGGGAGCCTCCGATCCTACTCCTGGTCGGCTGGCTCAATCCAGTAGTACGTGCCGTCTAGACCCTCTTGGTAGTAAGCTCCTGTGGTGGCATCTGGTTCCTGGGCGCCATCGTCTGTTGTATCGTCAAGTAGGGGAATATGGGGAAAAAGAGGAAGCAAAGCAACCATGAGTACTCATCCGAAGTACTCAACAAGCAAGGATCTACACTACATATGCAACATTATCAAAGGGGAAAAGCTGTACATGTGGACTGGGCTGCAGAAATGCCAGAATAGAGAGAAGGCCTAGTCCTATCGAAAACTAGCATCTTCAAACATCTTCACGAAGCCATCATCTTGCAGCAGTAGAAGAGAGCAGAATAGCATTTTATTAAGCAGACATGTTGAAGTAAAGCCTAGAGATCCTTCCTCGACTCCCTGCGAGAAAGCGATCCCGAAGCTTCAATTATGTAACAAGTATCCAGTTCAAGTAGTAGATCGGGATACACAAACTGAGCGTCCTTTACCGTAGGAACGGCTATCGATAGATGTTCTTCCCTGCAGGGGTGCACTACTGTTACCCAACACACTCGATCAACTCTGGCCGGACACACTTGCTGGGTAATACCCGGCTTCGGGAGATCGACACGAAGCAGCGCCCTACCTAGGCTCAGCAGAGAGGTCAGCACGCCGGACTAACCTATGCACCCAGAGGTCCTGGGCCATCACCCTGGGCACCCTACGCGTTGCGAGACTGGCCGGGGTGCAGGCGCGACACTGAACTCGTCAGTGAAGTATCCAGCCCATTCCCGACAATCAGCCCGCACGGTGAATCGTGACGTCTGAAGAGCTTTCGGGAGAAACATACAACGCAGAGGGCCCCATAAACCATTATCCCGCGTGGTGGTAGTGCGTATAGGGCACGTCGACCCACTCAGATCAAATATCCAAATCCGATAGGCTGATTTAGTAACACGCGGAGACGATCAGAGTTTCTGAAGCTCCGCCACAATATCACACTCGAGTGCCCTTCCGGCACACCCGACATCTTAGATCCCCTACGGGTACCCATCAGGTTCGACACGCCTGTGTCCAAGGTCAAAGTAACCATGTGGTCATAACATCAAGGGGGAAACCCGAGGAATCACCCTCGGTGGAGTCCACTCGATGAAATCATCAGGGTGAACATATGAGGCATCACCCTCGAGGTTCACATTGAGGGGTTGCACGACAGAGTCGTATCGGAAGTGGAGAAGGAGGAATCACCCTCGATGACCACGACCGAACAGCTACACTACAGAGTATTCATCAGGAGTGCATTACGAGGTATCACCCTCGGCACTCGATAGTAACTATGCAGAGCCGTACAACTAAGGGGGTGAAGTGATGTGTCGGTCTCTGGTCGATGATCACATTGATCGAGTCGTCGATGATCAAGCAGGGGCAACAAGGGTAATGTGGTGGGGGTCACTGATGGTTCAATACCAACCTATACTAAGAAGTTTAACATAGGCAGGTAAGGTAACAATAAACAGGTTACAAAAGCAGGCTATGCATCAGAATAAGAGCAAACATTAACAGTAGCAAAATCTAATGCAAGTAGGAGAAAATAGAATGGGCGATATCTGGATGCTCAAGGGGGGGCTTGCCTGGTTGCTCTGGCAAGAAGGAGGGGTCATCAACGGGCTGCTCGTCTGGAGCGTAGTCGTACTCAGCGTCTATCGAGATAGAAGGAGGTGGGAAGAAACAATAAATTCACGGCAAAGATGCAAACAATATGCATGACAGGTCTAAATGATATGCAGAGGTGTTCTACTGCCTAACTAAATGATTTAGTTAATTTAGGAATTTATTCGGATTTATTTTATTAAGGTTGAGCACTATTCATTTATTCAAATCAGGCGAAAAGTTCAATGTTCATCTAGCTAGGGGCATCTAACAGGAATACGGACGGCGTATTCAGATTCGTATCATCGTTCTGAGCAATTTTCTTGTACAAAGTATTTCCATCTGAGCTACGAATTATTTTATATGATTTTCTAACATTTTAATCATTTCCTGGAATTATTTAATCATTTAATCCAACATTATCCGAAACAGTGTATGCTGACGTCATCATGATGTCAGCATGACGTCAGCAGTCTGTTAAGATTAATTAGGGTTTAATTAGACTAATTATAAATTAATTAGACTAACTAAGTAATTAGTTTTAACTAAACAGAATTAATTAAGTTAACTAATCAATTGATAATTAATTATTTAATATTTTATTTTTATTTTTATTTTTAATTATATTTTCTTTTTAAACAGGGCCGGACCCCACTGGACAGTGGCACAGCCGGACACGTCCTCGCTGTGCCCGTCCAGGGACGGACATGTCCGGGCGGATGGGGTCAACGCGCACGCCCGCTCGGGCAGAGAGCCGGCAAACGGCGGCGAGTGCGCGGGGGCGGAGGTGGCTGTGGCCGGCGGCGGCTCGTCCGCGAGCAGCAGCGGCAGTGCAACAGCGGGAGGCGGGGCGCGCGGGAGGAGGCCATGGGCGGCGCGGGTTGTGGCGTGCGCGACGAGGGGCGACGCGGGCGCGGCCGGGGCGCGGCCCGACGCGCGGTGACCATGGCGAGGGGGGAAAGTGCGGGTCCGGGGGCTCACAGTGGGGGCTTGGGACGGGCTCGGCGAGCGGGGAGAGGCGAGGAGGCCGGCGGTGCAGCGGAGAGGCGGGGCGGCATGGAGGCGGGGGCGCCGGCGACGGTGGGGCGGTGACGGGCGGCGTGGGGCGGCGGCGATGGCCGGCCAGAGGCGGGCACCGGGCGGGATCCCGATCTGGATCTCGATCCAGCGGGGGCCTGCTCCCTTTTTTTTGTGCGTGTGTGTGTGTCGGTGGGAGTGGTGGGGGGGAGAGGGGCTGTAGGGTGGGGGCCTAAATAGGCCGCGGTGATGGGCCGGCCCAGTTGGGCCGGGGCTTCTGTTTTCCCTTTTATTTTTTATTTTTTTGTTTTTCTTTTATTATTTTCTGTTTAATGTTTTCTATTTAAGTTTCATTGTATTTTAGTTTTATAAAATACAAGAACGGATCCTAAATTAGTATTACTAAATATGCTGTTGCCACAAAAGTTTTACTCTTAATTAAAAAAGTTTGATAATTTATAATATTAGAAAAGGCATTTAATTAATAGTTAATGCCATTGTTTTATTTATTTTAGTGCATTTATACCTTTTATAAAAGTTTGTTTCACCACCATAATCACTTATGCATTATCTAGCACGACCCGAACATTTTAGTTTCCAATTTGGAACAACTTTTATTTTCACTTTTAATTAATTCGAAGTTTGAATTAGGAGTTCGAAATGCAATATGATGCAAATGATGACTAGGCACTGTTAACCTTGCTGACATGGCATTAACTAAGGGTGATCACTGTTGTTAATACAGGGGGTGTTACACTGGGGGTGCCCAAGTAGGAGGAATCCTACTTGGGCGCCTCCCCCAATTCGGCCTCCCCCCCTTCCATAATTGCCGGAGGGGGAAGGAAGGAGGAGGGAGGATGGAAGGAAGGGGGAGGCCGAATACCTCCCCTTCCTTCTCTCTTCCCCTCTTTACTTTTCCCTCAGGTGCGGCCCATGTGGGGGGCGCAGCAGCCCCTGCTGGCTGCTATGTTTCCCCTCTTGGCCCATTAGGCCCATATCTTTTGCTGGGGGTGTCCGGAAGCCCTACCCGGTACCCTCCGGAACACTTCCGTTGTCCGAATACCATCGTCCTATATATCAATCTTTACCTCTCGGCCATTTCGAGACTCATCGTCATGTCCGTGATCTCATCCGGGACTCCGAACAACATTCGGTCACCAAATCACATAACTCATATAATACAAAGTCGTCATCGAACATTAAGCGTGCGGACCCTACGGGTTCGAGAACTATGTAGACATGACCTAGACATTTCTTCGGTCAATAACCAATAGCGGAACCTGGATGCTCATATTGGCTCCTACATATTCTACGAAGATCTTTATCGGTCAAACCGTTATGACAACATACGTAATTCCCTTTGTCCATCGGTATGTTACTTGTCCTAGATTCGATCGTCGGTATCTTCATACCTAGTTCAATCTCGTTACTGGCAAGTCTCTTTACTCGTTCCGTAATACATCATCCTGCAACTAACTCATTAGTCACTTTTCTTGCAAGGCTTCTTATGATGTGTATTACCGAGAGGGCCCAGAGATACCTCCCCGATACTCGGAGTGACAAATCCTAATCTCGATCTATGCGAACTCAACATACACCTTCGGAGATACCTGTAGAGCATCTTTATAATCACCCAGTTACGTTGTGACGTTTGATAGCACACAAGGCATTCCTCCGGTATCCGGGAGTTGCATAATCTCATAGTCGAAGGAATATGTATTTGACATGAAGAAAGCAATAGCAATAAAACTGAACGATCATTATGCTAAGCTAACGGATGGGTCTTGTCCATCACATCATTCTCCTAATGACGTGATCCCGTTCATCAAATGACAACACATGTCTATGGTTAGGAAACTTAACCACCTTTGATTGACGAGCTAGTCTAGTAGAGGCTTACTAGGGACATGGTGTTTTGTCTATGTATCCACACATGTATCAAGTTTCTGGTTAATACAATTCTGTCATGAATAATAAATAGTTATCATGATATAAGGAAATATAAAATAACCACATTATTATTGCCTCTAGGGCATATTTCCTTCATTGCTACTTTATGGTTGAAGTAAAGGTTCAACAACCTCATCAAGTTCTATCATCCTCCCACTCAGTTCTTTCGAGAGAAACTCTTTCTTGAGAAAGGACCCATTCATAGAGACAAACACTTTGCCCTTGGATCTGAGATAGAAGGTATACTCAACCGTCTCCTTTGGGTATCCTATGAAGACGCATTTGTCCGCTTTGGGTTCGAGCTTTTTCGGCTGAAGCCTTTGACATAAGCATCGCAACCCCAAGCCTTAAGGAACGACAACTTAGGTTTCTTGCCAAAGCACAGTTCATACGGTGTCGTCTCTACGGACTTAGATGGTGCCCTATTTAAAGTGAATGTAGTTGTCTCTAATGCATAAACCCAAAACAATAGTGATAGATCGGCAACAGACATCATAAAACGCACCATATCCAATAAGCTACGATTAGGACGTTCGGTCACACCATTACGCTCTGGTGTTCCAGGCGGCGTTAGTTGTGAAACAATTCCACATTGTCTTAAGTGATTGCCAAACTCATAACTCAGACACTCTCCCCTTCGATCAGATCGTAGGAATTTGATATTCTTGTTTCGATGATTCTCAACTTCACTCTAAAATTGATTGAACTTTTCAGACGTTTCAGACTTATGCTTCATCGAGTAAATATACCCATATCTACTCAAATCATCGGTGAAGGTGAGAAAGTAACGATATCCACCGTGCGTGTCAACACTCATCGGGCCGCACACATCAGGACGTATAATTTCCAACAAGTCAATCGGCCGTTCCATTCTTCCGAAAACGGGGTTTTAGTCATCTTGCCCATGAGGCATGGTTCGCATGTGTCAAGTGATTCAAAATCAAGTGACTCCAAAAGTCCATCAGCACGGAGTTTCTTCATGCGCTTTACACCAATATGACCTAAGCGCAGCGCCACAAGAAATTGGTATTATCATTATCAACTCTACATCTTTTGGCCTCAATGTTAGGAACATGTGTATCACTACGACCGGGATTCAATAAACCATTCACATTGGGTGGATGACCATAGAAGGTATTATTCATGTAAACAGAATAACCATTATTCTCTGATTTAAATGAACAACCGTATTGCAATAAACACGATCTAATGATGTTCATGCTCAACGCAGACACCAAATAACATTTATCTAGGTTCAACACTAATCCCGAAGGTAGAGGGAGCGTGCGATGGTGATCAAATCAACCTTGGAAACACTTCCAACACACATCGTCACCTCGCCCTTGGCTAGTCTCCGTTTATTCCGTAGCTTTTGTTTCGAGTTACCAATATTAGCAACTGAACCGGTATCTAATACCCAGGTGCTACTAGGAGTACTAGTAAGGTACACATCAATAACATGTATATCAAATATACTTTTGTTGAAGTTGCCAGCCTTCTTATCTACCAAGTATTTGGGGTAGTTCCGCTACCAGCGACCGTTCCCCTTACAATAGAAGCACTTAGTCTTGGGTTTGGGTTCAACCTTGGGTTTCTTCACTGGAGCGGCAACTGGCTTGCCATTCATGAAGTTTCCCTTCTTGCCCTTGCCCTTCTTGAAACCAGTGGTCTTGTTAACCTTCAACACTTGATGCTCCTTCTTGATCTCTACCTCCGCGGCCTTCCGCGAACTGCTCCGGGATCATCTCCATCCCTTGCATGTTATAGTTCATCACGAAGTTCTTGTAGCTTGATGATAGTGTCTAGAGAACTCTGTCAATCACTATCTTATCTAGAAGATTAACTCCCACTTGATTCAAGCGATTATAGTTCCCAGACATTCTGAGCACATGCTCACTGACTGATCTATTCTCCTCCATCTTGTAGGCAAAGAACATGTCAGAGGTCTCATACCTCTCAACACGGGCATGAGCCTGAAATACCAATTTCAACTCTTGGAACATCTCATATGTTCCATGGCGTTTGAAATGCCTTTGGAGCCCCGATTCTAAGACGTAAAGCATGGCGCACTAAACTATCGAGTAGTCATCAAAACGTGTCTGCCAGATGTTCACAACATCCACAGACGACACTAGAAGGGTAGGCACACCGAGCGGTGCATCAAGGACATAAGCCTTCTGTGTAGCAGTGAGGACAATCCTCATACTACGGCCCTAGTCCGCATAATTGTTTACAAAATCTTTCAACTTAGTCGTTCTCTAGGAACGTATTAAAACAGGGAGCTACAGCATGAGCTATTGATCTACAACATAAATATGCAAAGACAATTTAGACTATGTTCATGGTAATGAGTTAAATTAATCATATTACCTAAGAACTCCCACTCAAATCGACATCCCTCTGGTCGTCCGAGTGTAACACGATCCATTCACCAACCCAAGTCCGATCATCACGTGAGATGAGGTGATTTCAATGGTGAACATCTCCATGTTGATCATATCAACTATATGACTCGTGTTTGACCTTTCAGTCTCTTGTGTTCCGAGGCCATGTCTGTACATGCTAGGCTCGTCAAGTTTAACCCAAGTGTTCTGCATGTGCAACACTGGCTTGCACCCGTTGTATGTGAACGTAGAGTCTATCACACCCGATCATCATGTGGTGCTTCGAAACGATGAACTTTCGGAACGGTGCACTCTTGGGGTGAACACAATTTTATAATGAAATTTTAGTGAGGGATCACCTTATAATGATGCCGTTGTCCTAAGCAAAATAAAATGCATAAAAGGATTAACATCACACGCAAATCATAAGTGACATGATACGGCCATCAACTTGTGCTTTTGATCTCCATCTCCAAAGCACCGGCATGATCTCCATCGTCACCAGCATGATACCATGATCTCCATCATCGTGTCGCCATCGGGGTTGTCATGCCAACCATGCTTCTACTACTATTGCTACCGCTTAGCGATAAAGTAAAGCATTACATAGCGCTTAATGATTGACACGCAGGTCATACAATAATTAAAGACAACCCTATGGCTCCTGCCGGTTGCCGTATGCATCGACATGCAATTCGATATAAACTATTACAAACATGATCATCTCATACATCAAATATATTTCATCATGTCTTTGGCCATATCATATCACAACATACCGTGCAAAAACAAGTTAGACGTCCTCTAATTGTTGTTGCATGTTTTATGTGGCTGCTATGGGTATCTAGCAAGAACGATTCTTACCTACGCAAAGCCACAACGGTGATATGCAAGTTGATATTTAACCTTCTACAATGACCACCTTTGTCGAATCTGATTCAACTAAGGAGGGAGAGACAGACACCCGCCAGCCATCTTTATGCAACAAAGTCACATGTCTGTCGATGGAACCGGTCTCATGTACGTGGACACGTAAAGTTGGTCCGGGCCGCTTCATCCCATAATACCGCCGAATCAAGAAAAGACCAAGGAAGGAAGCAATCTGAATATCAACGCCCACAAACTCCTTTGTGTTCTACTCGTGATATCACCAACGCATAGACCTAGCTCATGATGCCACTGTTGGGGAACGTAGCATGGGAAACAAAATTTTCCTACGCTCACCAAGATCAATCTAGGAGATGCACATCTACGAGAGGAGAGTTGGATCCACATACCCTTGTAGATCGCTAAGCGGAAGCGTTAAAGAACGTGGTTGATGTAGTGGTACGTCTTCGCGATCCAATCACGATCCGTCCCGTGAACTTCGATCTAGTGCCGAACGGACGGCACCTCTGCGTTCAACACACGTACGGCTTGATGACGCCTTCACCTCCTCGATCCAGTGAGCGATGGTGAAGTAGTAGCTCGAGTCCTCCGGCGGCACAACGGTGTGGCGGCGGCGGTGGTGGAGGAATTGCGGTAGAGCTTCGCTAAGTACTACGCGGAGAAGGAGAAGAGCTACGGGAGAGGAGGGGTAGCACCAAGGCCTGTAAGGGTGCGGCTGCGCTCTCTTTCCCTCACTATATATAGGGGAAAGGGAGGGGTGGAGGTGCCCTAGGGTTTCCCCACTAGGGGCGGTGGCCACAAGGGAGATGGGGGGCGCCTAGGGTTTGGGTGCTCCCCTAGGTGTCTTGCCCCCCAAGCCAGAGGGAGCCGGCTGCCCTAGGGGCGCCCCCCAACTCTTGGCTGCATGGAGAGGGGTTGAGGGGGCGCACAGCCCCATGTGGGCTGATGTGCCTCTTCCCCTTTTGGCCCCTGAGGCCCGCAACACTTGCCGGGACCCCCGAAACCGCTATCGGTCTTCCGACGACTCGCCGGTACTCCCCGAAACACTTTCGGACTCCGATTCCCATCATACTATATATCAATCTTCACCTCCGGACCATTCCGGAGTTCCTCGTCATGTCCGGGATCTTATCCGGGACTCCGAACAACCTTCGGTCATCAACACTATGACTCAACTATACTTATATCGTCACCAAACGTTAAGTGTGTAGACCCTGCGGGTTCGAGAACTATGCAGACATGACAGAGACACCTCTACGGTCAATAACCAATAGCGGGACCTAGATGCACATATTGGTTCCCACATATTCTACGAAGATCTCATCGGTCGAACCTTGATGTCAAGGATTCAGTTAATCCCGTATGTAGTTCCCTTTGTCTATCGGTATGTTACTTGCCCGAGATTCGATCGTCGGTATCTCCATACCTAGTTCAATCTCGTTACCGGCAAGTCTCTTTACTCGTTCCGTAATACAATATCCCGTGGCTAACTCATTAGTCACATGCTTGCAAGCTTACTGTGATGTTGTATTACCGAGTGGGCCCTGAGATACCTCTCCGTCATACGGAGTGACAAATCCCAGTCTTGATCCATGCCAACTCAATAGACACCCTCGGATATACCTATAGAGCACCTTTATAGTCACCATGTTATGTTGCGATGTTTGGTACACACAAGGTACTCCTCCGGTGTTAGTGAGTTGCATGATCTTATGGTCATAGGAACATATACTTGACATGCGGAAAACGATAGCAATAAACTTGACACGATCATATGCTACGTTTATAGTTTCGGTCTTGTCCATCACATCTTTCTCCTAATGATGTGATCCCGTTATCAAATGACAACTCATGTCTATGGCTAGGAAACCATAGCCATCTTTGATCAACGAGCTAGTCTAGTAGAGGCTCACTAGGGACACGTTGTTGTCTATGTATCCACACATGTATCTGAGTTTCCTATCAATACAATTCTAGCATGGATAATAAACGATTATCATGAACAGGGAAATATGATAATAACTAATTTATTATTGCCTCTAGGGCATATTTCCAATATATACATTATCTGAAGAATAGAATGGAAACCTAACACTTTTTCCTAATTGACATGCATGGAAGATCGTGGAGGGCCCGCCGGGTCGGTGGATGGGGCAGGCACACAATGTTTGCTGGAAGACGTCGTGACTTGGGTGTCCCAGACGGTAGTGCCAGACTTCTTTTTGAGAAAAGGCATACGCCCGACATTATAAATAAAGCCACAAGGCATAGTACCAAACAAACCACAGAACACACGCAACGCAACCACAACATCAATCCAACAACCACAGGCACACAGAACACAATTCATCAGCACGTAGGCCCCAATGACAAAATACAAGGCTCGCAGGCCAACCACCTACAGCTAAAAGGAAGGAGACCACATCATTATGAGGGAGAGTTGCGACGGCAGGAGATGACATCAAATTGGCAGACGCCCGCACTTTGTTGATCAACACCTCCATACCATCCCGATCCACTTTATTAGTTAATAATTTCCATCTCTACAAGTAGATAGACATTTTAAATAGATTATCATCAGGTTTATTAGGAAAAACACCCTCAATGGTGAATTTCTTCCTAGTAGTCCACAAGGACTAGCATAATGCTGCAAGTCAGCCCAAAACAGTCTCTTAGGTACATCCTGAAGGTTGCCAGCTGATGACCCACAAGTATAGGGGATCAATCGTAGTCCTTTCGATAAGTAAGAGTATCAAACCCAACGAGGAGCAGAAGGAAATGACAAGCGGTTTTCAGCTAGGTATTCTCTGCAAGCACTGAAATTATCGGTAACAGATTGTTTTGTGATAAGATAATTCATAACGGGTAAGAAGTAACAAGTGCAACTAAAGTGCAGCAAGGTGGCCCAATCCTTTTTGTAGAAAAGGACAAGCCTGGACGAACTCTTATATAAAGCAAAGCGCTCCCGAGGACACATGGGAATTATTGTCAAGTTAGTTTTCATCATGCTTATATGATTCGCGTTCGTTACTTTGATAATTTGATATGTGGGTGGACCGGTGCTTGGGTGTTGTCCTTACTTGGACAAGCCTCCCACTTATGATTAACCCCTCTCGCAATCATCCACAACTACGAAAGAGGAATTAAGATAAATCTAACCATAGCATGAAACATGTGGATCCGAATCAGCCCCTTAAGAAGCAACGCATAAACTAGGGTTTAAGCTTCTGTCACTCTAGCAAGCCATCATCTACTTATTACTTCCCAATGCCTTCCCCTAGGCCCAAACAATGGTGAAGTGTCATGTGGTCGACGTTCACATAACACCACTTGAGGAAAGACAACATAAATCTCATCAAAATATCGAACGAATACCAAATTCACATGATTACTTATAACAAGACTTCTCCCATGTCCTCAGGAACAAACATAACTACTCACAAAGCATATTCATGTTCAAGATCAGAGGGGTATTGAATATCATTAAGGATCTGAACATATGATGTTTCACCGAATAAACCAACTAGCATCAACTACAAGGAGTAATCGACACTATTAGCAACCTACAAGTACCAATCTGAGGTTCTGAGACAAAGATCGGATAGAAGAGATGAACTAGGGTTTGGAGAGGAGATGGTGCTGGTGAATATGTTGATTGATATTGACCCCCTTTCGATGAGAGGATCGTTGGTGATGACGATGGCTTCGATTTCCCCCTCCCGGAGGGAAGTTTCCCCGGCAGAACAGCTCCGCCGGAGCCCTAGATTGGTTCTGCCCAAGTTCCGCCTCGAGACGGCGATGCTTCGTGCCGAAAACTCTCTTATGATTTTTTTTCAGGTCAAAAGACATCATATAGCAGAAGAGGGGCACCGGAGGCCTGCTAGGGGGCCCACAAGCCAGGGGTTCGTGCCCAGGGGGTAGGGCGCGCCCCCACCCTTGTGGCCACCTGGTGCGTCCCCTCTGGTATTTTCTTCGCCCAATATTTTTTATATGTTCCAAAATAATTCTCCGTAAATTTCCAGGACTTTTGGAGTTGCGCAGAATAGTTCTCTCAAATTTGCACCCTTTCCGGTCCAGAATTCTAGCTGCCGGCATTCTCCCTCTTCATGTAAACCTTGTAAAAAAAGAGAGAAAAGGCATAAGTATTGTACCATAATGTGTAATAACAACCCATAATGCAATAAATATCAATATAAAAACATGATACAAAATGGACGTATCAACTCCGCAAAGCTTAGACCTCGATTGTCCTCAAGCGAAAGCCGAGATCGATAATCATGCCCACATGTTTAGAGATAGAGGTGTTGATAAAATAAAATGCGGACATGAAGGCATCATGATCATCTTTTAGAACAGCAACATATATTGTCATATAATTTCTTATATTAAAGTGACAATTCGTTCACAAGGTAAAGTATGAAACAAGAAATTTATTGGAAACTAACAAATTATGATCTCAGCCATTGAAGCAATTTCAGTTTATCATAACGTAAGAAAGAGTCAATATAAGAGCTTTTCAGCAAGTTCACATACTCAACTATCTTTTAGTATTTCACAGTTGGTAACACTCACGTGATACTTATGAGATCGAAGTTTCAATCGGACACAGAGAAAGATAGGGGCTTATGGTTTCGCCTCCCAACCTTTTACCTCAAGGGTAATGCAACAATAATATCTTATGAATATCTACATCCGAGTGGATATATATATTTAGATCTTCCCCAACATATAGTGCTTGCCAAAAGGAAAAAGTGTAAAAAGGAAAGGTTAAGATCACGATGACTCTTGTATAAGGGTAGAAAGTAAAAGTAAAAGATAGGCAATTCGCAGAGGGAAGCAGAGGTTGTCATGCGCTTTTATGGTTGGATGCATGAAATCTTATTGCAAAAGAACGTCACTTTATATTGCCGCTTGTGATAAAGAACTTTATTATGTAGTCCGTCGCTTTTATTTCTTCCATATCACAAGTTCGTATAAAGTTTATTTTCCTCACACTAATAGATCATACATATTTAGAGAGCAATTTTTATTCCTTGCATCGATGACAACTTACTTGAAGGATCTTACTCAATCCATAGGTAGGTATAGTGGTCTCATGGCAAAACTGGGTTGAGGGATGTTTGGATGCACAAGTAGTATCTCTACTTGGTGCAAAAGATTTGGCTAGCAGGGAGTGAGAAGTAAGCTCAACATGTTGGAAGATCCATAATAATATAACTTCTATTCGGATATAAAGAAACATAACCCATTACGTTGTCTTCCTTGTACAACGTCAACCCTTTAGCATATAATATTTTAATGAGTGCTCACAATCATGAAAGATGTCCAAGATAGTATATTTAAATGTGAGACCTCTCTTTCTTTATTACTTCCTATTAATTGCAACAATGACCAAAACTATGTTTGTCAACTAACAACAAGTTTCATGCGACATACTTCTTATATGTGAAATCATCACTTCCCTTAAGATCATTATATAATCTTTTACATCTTTTATTCTTTATTTCTTTTTCTCATGATCATAGCAAGAAAGCAAAGCCCTCAACTCAAAACTAATCTTTATTATATAACTCTCAGACTCGATTACATAGAGGGAACATAGAGCAAAACTCAAAGATAGATCATACTAAAACTTATTCTACTAAACCAAGATAATACCAAAAGGATCAAACTAAGAAAAAAGATAAAAGTAAAGGTGTGATGGTGATACGGTACCGAGGCACCTCCCCCAAGCTTGGCAGTTGCCAAGGGGAGTGCTCATACCCATGTGTTTATGTCTCTTTCTTCGGGGGTGGTGATGATGGAGTTGTTGATGTTGAAAGAATCTTATCCTCCGTCTTCCAAAGCATAGGTTCACCATCGTAAAAATATGAACGAGTCTCCGGGATCCTCAAATCTGCAGCCAAACTCATCCTCTTAAATCTGTATTCATACTCATAGTTTTGGTTTTGCAGATCATAGATCTGGGCTTGGAGATGCTCGATTCTCTCATGAAGCTTGAAGATGGCCTCTCCGATGTTCTTGGCGTCCAGCTTGTGGTCACGGGTAAATTCCGGGATCATCAAGTGATTGGCGTTAAGTACATGTTCCACCATCCCTTGGCACTTGAAGACTTGCTGCTCCATTTGTTTCGAGTCTTGTCTCCACGCTTCTGGTCTTCTTTGGCCCTTCAACATCGCGGATGTGCAGCACCGCCTCATGCATCTCAATGGTTTGAGGGTGTTGCAGCACCTCCGTGAGGTAAGGGTTGATGACCTTCTCGAAAAACTTGTCCTTGGGTGCGCTTGGAGACGTCATAACGATCTAGATCTGTCAGAAAAACAACTCGAAACAACAATAGATTTTGTCGTGGTATGGTGGTCAAAACCTTCGGGAAATTATATAATGAATTTTTACAGACCAAAAGGAGTGTTCCACAAGAAAACGGAGTCCAGAGGGCACACGAGGTGGCCACAAGGCAGGGAGGCGCGCCAAGGGGGGTAGGGCGCGTCCCCAGGCCTTATCTCCTCCTCATGCACTTTTCGGATTACTTTTAATTTTCCTATTTTTTTAAATATTCCAAAACGAAGTAAAATTGCCCTTGGAAAAGTTTTGGAGTCGGTTTATTTACCATACCACATACCTATTCCTTTTTGGAGTCTGAAACGTTCTGGTAGGTCTCCTTTATGTACTCCTCCGGGGTTATGGTATTAATAATATTGGTTTCAACATTTATGAGAGTACCTAAGATATAATGTTTGATTCTTTGCCCGTTTACCACTTTTGGGTTATTGCCTTTGGCGTTGTTGATCTTGATGGCACCGGAGCGGTAGACCTCCTCGATAATATAAGGACCATCCCATTTGGAGAGAAGCTTTTCTGCAAAAAATCTTAAACAAGAGTTGTATAGCAAGACAAGGTCACCTACATTGAATTCACGCTTTTGTATTATTTTGTCATGCCATCTTTTAACTTTTTCTTTAAACAACTTGGCATTCTCGTAGGCCTGGGTTCTCCATTCATCAAGTGAGCTAATGTCAAATAACCTCTTTTCACCGGCAAGTTTGAAATCGTAGTTGAGCTCTTTAATTGCCCAATACGCCTTATGTTCTAGTTCTAGAGGTAAGTGACATGCTTTTCCATAAACCATTTTATACGGAGACATACCGATAGGGTTTTTATAAGCAGTTCTATAAGCCCATAATGGATCATCAAGTTTCTTAGACCAATTCTTTCTAGATCTATTAACAGTCTTTTGCAAGATCAATTTAATTTCTGTATTGCTCAATTCTACTTGACCACTAGACTGAGGATGATATGGAGATGCAATTCTATGGTTAACATCATACTTAGCAAGCAACTTACGGAAAGCACCATGAATAAAGTGTGAACCACCATTAGTCATTAAATATATAGGGACTCCAAACCTCGGGAAAATAACTTCTTTAAGCATTTTAATGGAGGTGTTATGATCAGCACTACTAGTTGGAATAGCTTCTACCCACTTAGTAACATAATCAACAGCAACCAAAATATGTGTATACCCATTAGAGGAAGGAAAAGGTCCCATATAATCAAAACCCCAAACATCAAATGGTTCAATAACAAGTGAATAATTCATAGTCATTTCCTGACGTCTCCTAATATTACCAATTCTTTGACATTCATCACAAGACAAGACAAAGTTATGAGCATCCTTGAAAAGAGTAGGCCAATAAAAACCAGAATGTAATACCTTGTGTGCAGTTCTATCTCCAGCATGGTGTCCTTCGTAGGCCTCGGAGTGACACTTGCGTAGGATCTGTTCCTGTTCATGCTCAGGTATACAACGTCTAATAACACCATCTACTCCTTCTTTATAAAGATGTGGGTCACCCCAGAAGTAATGTCTTAAATCATAGAAAAACTTTTTCTCTTGTTGGTATGTGAAGCTAGGTGGTATAAATTTAGCAACAATATAATTAGCATAATCAGCATACCATGGAGCATTACGTGAAGCATTTATGATAGGTAATTGTTCATCAGGAAAGATATCATCAATAGGTAGTGGGTCATCAAGAACATTCTCTAACCTAGACAAGTTATCTTTTACGGGGTTCACGACACACTTTCTATCAATAATATGCAAATCAAATTCTTGCAGCAAGAGAACCCATCTAATAAGTCTAGTCTTAGCATCTTTCTTTTCCATAAGGTATTTGATAGCAGCATGATCAGTGTGAACAGTAACTTTGGAATCAACAATATAAGATCTGAACTTATCACCAAGCAAACACAACTGCTAAAAATTCTTTTTCAGTAGTAGAATAATTTCTTTGAGCACTGTCTAGAGTTTTACTAGCATAATGGATAACATTTAATTTCTTATCAACTCTTTGTCCTAGAACAGCACCAACAGCATAATCACTAGCATCACACATAATTTCAAAGGGTAGGTTCCAATCAGGTGGTTGAACAATAGGTGGAGAAATCAAGGCTTTCTTAAGTATTTCAAATGCTTCTATGCAATCATCATCAAAAACAAATGGAACATCTTTTTGCAAGAGATTAGTAAGAGGCCTAGAAATTCTAGAGAAGTCTTTAATAAATCTCCTATAGAAACCAACATGACCAAGGAAACTTCTTATACCTTTGATATCTTTAGGACACGGCATTTTTTCAATAGCATCTATTTTAGCCTTATCAACTTCAATACCTCTTTCGGAGAATTTATGCCCCAAGACAATGCATTCATTAACCATAAAGTGGCACTTCTCCCAGTTCAAGACAAGATTAGTTTCTTCATATCTCTGCAAAACTCGATCAAGGTTGCTTAAGCAATCATCAAAAGAAGTTCCATAAACGGAGAAATCATCCATGAAAACCTCAACAATCTTTTCACAAAAGTCAGAGAATATAGCAGTCATACATCTTTGAAAGGTAGCAGGTGCATTGCATAAACCAAAAGGCATACGTCTACAAGCAAAGGTACCAAAAGGGCAGGTAAAAGTAGTCTTTTCTTGATCCTCTTTTGACACAGGTATTTGAGAAAAACCAGAATAACTATCTAGAAAGCAAAAGTGTGTATGTTTTGATAGTCTTTCTAGCATTTGATCTATAAAAGGTAGAGGATAATGATCTTTCCTAGTAGCTTTATTTAATTTTCTAAAATCAATTACCATCCTATAACCTGTAACAATTCTTTGCGGAAACAATTCATTCTTATCATTAGGAATAATAGTAATACCTCCCTTGTTAGGGACACAATGAACAGGACTTACCCTTCTACTATTAGCAATAGGATAAATTATACCTCCCTCCAGAAGCTTTAATATTTCATTTCTTACCACTTACTTCATCTTAGGATTCAACCGTCGTTGGTGATCAACAACAGGTTTAGCATCAAGCTCCATATTAATTTTGTGCTGACATAGAGTGGGACTAATGCCCTTAAGATCATCAAGAGTATATCCAATAGCGGCACGGTGCTTCCTCAGAGTTTTCAATAATTTCTTTTCTTCATGCTCTGAAAGGTTAGCACTAATAATAACAGGATATATCTTCTTTTCATCAAGATAAGCATATTTCAGAGTATCAGGTAATTGTTTAAGCTCAAACACGGGGTCACCCTTGGGTGGAGGAGGATCTCCAAGAATCTCAACAGGCAAGTTGTGTTTCAAAACAGGCATTTGTTTAAAGAATATTTCATCTAATTCCTTCCTTTCATTCATAAACATATCATTTTTATGGTCTAGCAAATATTGTTCTAAAGGATCGGTAGGAGGCACAGCAATAGAAGCAAGACCAATAATTTCATCTTTACTAGGTAATTCTTTGTCATGGGTTGCCTACGGAATTTGGAGAAATTAAACTCATGAGACACATCCCCAAACTTACAGTAACAGTTTCTTTCTCAGAATCTATCTTAGCATTAACAGTGTTCACGAAACGTCTACCAAATATAATGGGACAAAAATCATCTTGTGGGAAACCAAGAACAAGAAAATCAGTAGGGTATTTTATTTTCCCACACAAGACTTCAACATCTCTAACAATCCCAATTGGTGATATAGTATCTCTATTAGCAAGCTTAATAGTAACATCAATTTCTTCTACCTCCGCAGGTGCAATATCATTCATAATTTGTTGATATAAGGTAAAGGCAATTACACTCACACTAGCACCCAAATCACATAAGCCATGATAACAGTGATCTCCTATTTTAACAGAAACAACAGGCATGCCAACAACAGGTCTATGTTTATCTTTATCATCAGGTCTAGCAATTCTTGCAGTTTCATCACAGAAATAAATAACATGCCATCAATATTATCAACCAAGAGACCTTTACCCATAGCAATACTAGGTTCAACTTTAATTTGTTCAGGGGGTGTAGGTGTTCTAATATAACTCTTACGAACCACAGTTGAATCTTTAGCATGTTCCTTTATTCTAACAGGGAAAGGTGGTTTCTCAATATAAGCAGTAGGAATAACAGGATCAACATTATAAGTAATAGTTTCTTCTTCAACTTTAATAGGTTCTACTACTTTGACTTCAATGGGAGGATGATATTTAAACCACTTCTCCTTAGGGAGATCAACATGAGTAGCAAATGATTCACAGAAAGAAGCTACTATCTCAGAGTCAAGTCCATATTTAGTGCTAAATTCACGAAAAGCATCAGTATCCATAAAAGTTTTAACACACTCAAACTTGAGGTTTATACCTGACTCCTTACCTTAGTCGAGTTCCCAATCTTCAGAGTTGTGTTTAATTCTTTCCAATAAATCCCATTTGAATTCAATAGTCTTCTTCATAAAAGAACCAGTACAAGAAGTATCGAGCATGGATTGATCATTACGAGAAAGCCGAGCATAAAAATTCTGAAGAATAATTTCTCTTGAGAGGTCATGATTGGGGCATGAATATAACATTGACTTAAGCCTCCCCCAAGCAGGAGCGATACTTTCTCCTTCACGAGGCCAAAAATTATAAATATAATTTACATCACGATGAACTAGATGCATAGGATAAAACTTCTGATGAAATTCCAATTTCAATCGGTTATAGTTCCAAGTCCCAATATCATCGCATAGCCTATACCATGTCAATGCCTTCTCCTTCAAAGATAAAGGGAAGACCTTCTTTTTGACTTCATCCTCGGGCAAACCTGCAAGATTAAATAATCCACAAACTTCATCCACATAGATTAGATGCATATCAGGATATAATGTTCCATCTCCTGCATAAGGATTAGCTAGCAGTTTCTCTATCTTACCCGAAGAAATTTCTTAATAAATATTTTCAGTAGGTTCATTAGGTTGAGGGGCAACTCTTTGCTCTTCTGGTCGGGGTGAAGATACCCCGAACAAACCCCTCAAAGGATTATTTTCCATAGTAACAAGTGAAAGTAAATTTCAGCACACTATATAAATTTTTCCTTACCAAAGGCGCTTCACTCCCCGGTAACGGCACCAGAAAATAGTCTTGATGACCCACAAGTATATTGGATCTATCATAGTCCTTTCGATAAGTAAGAGTGTCGAACCGAACGAGGAACAGAAGGAAATGACAAGCAGTTTTCATCAAGGTATTCTCTGCAAGCACTGAAATTATCGATAACAGATAGTTTTGTGATAAGATAATTCGTAACTAGTAACAAGTAACAAGTATAACTAAAGTGCAGCAAGGTGGCCCAATCCTTTTTGTAGCAAAGGACAAGCCTGGACGAACTCTTATATAAAGCAAAGCGCTCCCGAGGACACATGGGAATTATTGTCAAGTATGTTTTCATCATGCTCATATGATTCGCGTTTGTTACTTTGATAATTTGATATGTGGGTGGACCGGTGCTTGGGTGCTGTCCTTACTTGGAAAAGCGTCCCACTTATGATTAACCCCTCTCGCAAGCATCCGCAACTACGAAAGAAGAATTAAGATAAATCTAACCATAGCATGAAACATGTGGATCCAAATCAGCCCCTTAAGAAGCAACGCA
The DNA here is from genome assembly GCA_011799875.1 of Thinopyrum elongatum. Classification (NCBI taxonomy): domain Eukaryota; kingdom Viridiplantae; phylum Streptophyta; class Magnoliopsida; order Poales; family Poaceae; genus Thinopyrum; species Thinopyrum elongatum. The sequence goes on from CM022303.1 coordinate 74,081,288, forward strand.
TAAACTAGGGTTTAAGCTTCTGTCACTCTAGCAACCCATCATCTACTTATTACTTCCCAATGCCTTCCCCTAGGCCCAAACAATGGTGAAGTGTCATGTAGTCGACGTTCACATAACACCACTAAAGGAAAGACAACATACATCTCATCAAAATATCGAACGAATACCAAATTCACATGATTACTTATAACAAGACTTCTCCCATGTCCTCAGGAACAAACGTAGCTACTCACAAAGCATATTCATGTTCAAGATCAGAGGGGTATTGAATATCATTAAGGATCTGAACATATGATCTTTCACCCAATAAACCAACTAGCATCAACTATAAGGAGTAATCAACACTACTAGCAACCTACAAGTACCAATCTGAGGTTCTGAGACAAAGATCGGATACAAGAGATGAACTAGGGTTTGGAGAGGAGATGGTGCTGGTGAAGATGTTGATGGAGATTGACCCCCTCTCGATGAGAGGATCGTTGGTGATGACGATGGCTTCGATTTCCCCGGCAGAACAGCTCCGCCGGAGCCCTAGATTGGATTTGCCCAATTTCCTTCTCGAGACGGCGGCGCTTCGCCCCGAAAGCTCTCTTATGAATTTTTTAGGTCAAAAGACATCATATAGCAGAAGAGGGGCACCAGAGGCCTACCAGGGGGCCCACAAGCCAGGGGGCACGCCCAGGGGGGTAGGGCGCTCCTCCCACCCTTGTGGCCACCTGGTGGGTCCCCTCTGGTATTTTCTTTGCCCAATATTTTTTATATATTCCAAAATAATTCTCCGTAAATTTCCAGGACTTTTGGAGTTGCGCAGAATAGTTCTCTTAGATTTGCATCCTTTCTGGTCCAGAATTCCAGCTGCCGGCATTCTCCCTCTTCATGTAAACCTTGTAAAATAAGAAAGAAAAGGCATAAGTATTGTACCATAATGTGTAATAACATCCCATAATGCAATAAATATCAATATAAAAACATGATGCAAAATGGACGTATCACCAGCCGACAAACGCAGGTCCGAAAATGAATTGGAGGCCCATGTAACACTCAACGAAGAGCAAACACAGCCCCAGGCCAGCTTGGCCAGCACACACCCAAAGAAACTATGGTTGGCGTCTTTCGGGGCAGAACACAAGGCACAATTAGCAGAACCAGGGCCATTCCTTTTCGGGATCTGATCAGCCGACGGCAGCCGGCCCCTAAAGGCCTGCCAGACTTCTGTAGTGAGGACGGAGGTGGCGAGAGCATGGTGATGCGCGGGCTGCATGACTCTGTACAAATCAACGTTCGACTCACACCGGAGGATCACCCGCTACGTCCGTTGATCCTTGACAGAGAAACCCACATTGTCAAATTCGATGTTAACATGATTATCTCCAGATAGAATTTTTGATAGAGATAAGGTTTTAATTTAGGTTTGGGGAATCAAGAAACGAACGAAGAGAGATGGCGGCATCGGATGTGGGTATGGACGTGGTGCCGGTGTGTGTAGCCACGAACGAGGTGTCATCGCCAACAACAATGCGAGATGAATGATAAGAATGAGAGGTGGCGAGAATAACTGGCGAGGACTCTATGTGTGTGGATGCTCCGGTGTCGAGGTACCAATCCCTACCGGACAGCAAGGGCTGCAGCTGCTGAACACCGAGGTTGTTGAGCGCATGAACTAGGCGTGCTGCGAGGACGAGGCACCGATGGAGGTATCACCGAACAGTGGGTGCTGGGGAACGGCGCCCGACGTCCATTGCGTAGGAGCTGCGCCATACGGGATGGGCACAGAGGCGCCCCGTGGTGGGACGTCAGCCCAACAAACAGAGCGTGCGCGCCCGGCCATGGACCAAGGATGCCAACGCCCAGGGCATGCGGGCGCCACGGCTTGGGCCAAGCGTACACCGTGCCTGTCCAGGGCGCAGAGACGAACACCAGGGGGCGGTCGGGCGCGGAGCAGAGGAGCCATTGTAGATGCCGGTATCGATGGCTTTCCCCTCTCCTTTGTAGCGGCCATCGTTGCCGCCTTGATGACGACATGGGTTAGCTAGGTAGGTTACAATCAGTAGTTGTTACTATATTTGTACCCTAAAAAACAGCTAGCGTGAGGCTGTTCTAAATGAATCTGCATATTAACAAAAGCTGACCACCAAAGTACGCATTAGTCAGCTGTTATATATTTAGGCAGCTGAAGGAGACCCTTGTTTGAGCCTCAATCATTCATTTATATTCGAATTTTTAGGATAGTGCAAAGGATTATAGCCATGTGCTTAGCTTTGCAGTCTTTACCATCAGAACTATGTTCTATATGTACTAAAAAAAGCTCTTACGAAAACTTCATAGCGAAAATTATATTTGCAAGAAACAATTAGTTCATCTGCAGCAAGACACAATGCATAACCATTGTTAACAAAACTATAGGTTTTATCATTATATATCTTAATCACCTCATGAATACCTGAATTTAGTCATAGAAAGGACAAATTAATCAACACATGGGACTTGTGGTTGGAGACTTGGAGTTGACACCCACCTCAAGGCGTGCGCGGCCGCTAGCGAGATTTATAAACAGAAATTAAGCTGATAACAGAGAGCAATAAACATGGTGACTGTGTGTGTAGATCAGCCATCCTGTGTCTCCTGACATATATGTTAAAGATTATTGCCACCATATTGTATTCATAAGGTGGAATAAAGCTTATTCAGTTTAAATTCTGATTTCTATTTTTTTTATCATGCATACTACCACATACACCGGAGAGCTTTTATGCATACAAGATGCATGCAAGATCACGAGAATACCATATATATGTGTAAAAGTACGTTACACGCCAACTCCAATCCTCATCCAACTTCACCAATTTTGCTTCAATAATATTGGAATTCACTTTCCTCTTCCATCCGGAAAAATTATACACAATTGCAGCGACGCAGCCGGATGAAATCCTCTACAAGATCCTCGGCATCACAAATTGCTTGTGATGTCCAAGTGATCACACTTTCCTGTGACCAATTTTACGGGAATCCATCAAAGGGATTTCACAGTTAAATCATCGATGGACAAAGATTTCGAAAGCATGTGTAGAGTAGAGTACCTTTCGCATATGCCCCAACTATATAGTCAAAGTCATCCATGGATGAAACCTTAATCGACGCACCACTAAACTGCACATGAAGGCATTTTCGACAATCAGGAAAAATATACAATGACATATCTTGACAACAAAAGGAAAGCTACATGCATCCAATGCTCAGAAGGAACACTACACTCTTCCAGGTTCTCACTGTAACTTAGTTTAGTAAAGCACAAGCATGAAACAATTGGCACTAACTCTACCAAAATATTGTGTCATTTACATAAACCATCAATGACGTATCACCTCCCCGCGCTACCGACAACAGCACCAGGTCTTATATGCTCATCAGCAATTGCGATAGTGAAAGACTCTTGGACAAAATTGTTATCGGGGGACCTCATGTGTGTATTAAGATGAAGAAATTCAAAAGAATAATATCATACCACAACAGTCTTCCACAATCCATACTCACAAACTAAATAAAAGGCTGGTTTCACAACAGGCTAGGACAACTGGTTAAATGTACATGGACAAAATAAATATATACAAAGCGACCAAGGTTGCTAGTAACAAGAGAGCGACTACAGTGTCAAGTGAAATGCTGCATACATATTAAGTATAAGCCCATCTATGCAACTTTTGGTTGTCATATACATGATGGAGTCTACGGTTTTATATGGTTTCTCATTGATTGTGCTCCATATAAAACTTCTCATTGTTATATATGGCTTCTCATTCCCATTGATTGTGCTCCAAAGAGAGATGCACCAACGAGAAAGACTTCAAGTAGACAGTCATTTGTACAAAGCCATACATGTAGCCATTAATTTGTACAAGGCCTACAGATGAAGAATGCAAATTGATGAACTCAGCTGGTTTTGGCCCTAAGAGCTCATTGTTGGAAAAAGAGGCAACGTAATTAAAAAATACATAATATAATAGACCTTTACACAAAGGAAAGAAAGAAAGGAACATATCCATTTATGTGGTGGATTAAGAGCGGTACTTCTTATCTGTGTTGTCCCTAATATGTTCTCAGTTATCTAGCTACCTAAAGATTGGAAACTTATTATAGTGCATGTTTTTGGAGCAACCTTGTGAAGATTTTTATCCACATATGTAGTTCTCATTTGCTGACCGAAGTTCTTCTAATTTGTCCATACGTTATTGATCAGAATGATACTCCCTCCATTTTTATTTACTCTGCATATTAGATTTGGCTGAAGTCAAACTTCGTAAAGTTTGACCAAGTTTATAGAAAAAATATAAACATTTACCATAACAAATCTGTATGATGTGAAAGTACATTCAATAATGAATCTAATGATATTGATTTGTTATTGTATATGTTAATATTTTTGTTTATAAACTTTGTCAAAGTTTACAAAGCTTGACTTTGACCAACGCTAATATGCGGACTAAACAAAAACGGAGGGAGTACTATCTTATATTCCTTTAAATTAAAGAAATAAATCTTTTAGAGAATCTGTTCAGTTTTACTAGCTTCAGTTGAGACGAGATTAACATTGTTGTGCAGTTTGCGTATAGTTCAATAAATTCTACATGCTTTTAGTTACCAAGTATATTCTGGGTATATTTTTCCTTCTTTTTCATTAATGGAACTGCAAACGTGCAAATATTTAGAAAAGGGAAATAAATATTACCGAAAAGAATTTAACATTTTTTAAATGAATGTTTTGTCGGCGGAAAGGTTCAGTGGGCCATATTTACATCAAGCCCAAATTCGTTGGCATAACTGGTTTCAGTTGAAAATTTAAGGATAGTGATATTTTATTCTGAATACCTGATTATTCGTATGATGCTTCCATACATTCTATCAATTCAGTAGGAGTAGAGACGTTAATTAGTTGTAGCTCTTCTTAGACATTTTATTGTACCCCTTCTAATAAACTTGACATGCCGATAGCAAAATAATATTAATATTATCGTCAAGGCACCTACCAAATTTGAATTCATCAGGTTGACAATCATTGAGGAATTTACAATACATAAGGTTGATAATAGATTGAGGAATTAACTGAAGTTATATTTTGTTATATGGATAAGAAAGGAATACTTTAATATGATGTTGTAGTCATCTATATATATACCTACTAATAAAGGGGCTATTGCTTCTTACCACCGTAATTTCATCCGTTTTTCGTCCGTCCGTACATGATTAATTTTGGTCCAACAGTCCGCTAACAAGGTGGTACTAAAATAAGCGTACGTGTTCGATTTTTTAGTCCGCAACAGAAAAATAAGTCTCCCTGGGCCAGAAGTCGGAGTGGGCCGGCGAGCCAGCGGCAAAAAATATTCGCTGGCAAGCAGACTCGAACCCAAAACCCGTCGACTAGCAATTAACGGAGTGGCCAACAGAGCTGGCACGCGTTGTTGGTGAAAATTAAGATTCATTGTAATAATACATACTCCCACCTCGCTCTCTCCCATCGAATCTACTCAATCTATATACGTTTTTGTGTTTCTTGGGTGTCAGGAAGGCATCTAGGAGATCATTACAGAAAACAAAGCAGGAAAAGGAAGCTAATTAACTGGAAGGCGAGGCAATTAATCTTCTATGTATGATGTGGGCTATACTGAACGGGACACGACGTGGCAGAAAAAGGAAATAGGGAAATAAATTGGAATCTTGAGAGATATATTCTCTAATCTAATTTGAGCAGGACACGAGGTGACATGAAAGAATTAAGGAAGGAAATCGGGATCCTGAGACATATTCTAATTTAAGAAGGACAGAGAACAGAGAGGGATGCATGTTGATTACCGTTGCTGTATGCGCTAAGAAAAAAAACAGATGACAATTCAGACTCCATGTAGTGCACGTTGCCGGGCTGACAGTGGAAAAGTGTTCAAAAAAAAAAAATCAAGAAAAAAACGTGATGAGGTTTGATGCTTGTTTGTGTCCGTGACGAATCCAATAGATTGCACAATGTTGGACTTATATATACACAGACACCGGAAGCATTACCTAGACATCCCCTGTAAATTAACGAACATTTGCACACGGAAGCAAAATACACAAAACAAATAGTTTTCTTAGGCCGTTGTTGTTCCGGACAAGAAAGAAGATGCCATGCTTAATGTCTCTGAAGATGGACATGCTGAAGGTTGTATGGAAGAACAGTTGCATCCAGGTAAAAAGCGTCGTGAAGCCTATCAGCAAAGCAAAAAAAATAAAGATTCAACCGAGTTGAAAAACAAATGCACACAAGGGAGGAAGAAATATGCAAATATGGAGCCCACACAAAAGGTAAAAAAATGTGCACAAGAAAGACAGAAATATGTAAATATGCGGCCAGAACAAAAGAAAGCTAGGATAAAGCAAATTGCAGCTAATCGTGAGTTGAAGTGCAACACGCCATGCAAAGATTCTATTGCGATGGTTTACCCTGCTTATATTGCAACAGAAGAGGAAGTTAGTACATCTATACGACCAGGACTTCATGGGTAGCGCACACACAACATGAACATATATGCATGGACAGCCAACAAAGTATACAACATTTTTATTGTCTGATATCAGTAATTCAATACAAGTCCTAGGTGTACAACATTTTTATTGTGAGTGATGGTTAATGTCCCGGTATGATATGATTTGTCAATAGGCATCGACGATCCAATCTACACCGTCGTACTTAAGTCGGACAAAAAACAACATGTATATGACAATGCTCTTACTTCAAATAATATATGAAAATCCATTGAATTAGTAATTAAACTCCTGAAGAATATGCTTCAAAGTAAAAAAAAATAGGCATCCGACTGAAGTCCTCCGTGTGCCCCTTCCTCTCCAACAACAACCCTTCCACAATTTGTTTCTCCCACTCAAAACCTCTTCCATGCATAACTCATCTTCGACCCTAGGGAACCGAGGAGTTGAAGGAGGCACCGCTAGAGGAAATGAGTATCGTTCTTCACATCTTAGCCCCATGGTTTGGACAACGAAAAATCTAAATTGGCTAATTGAACCAAAATGAAGATTGGACTTTGACTAAATACTCCATGGTTGAAATAAATAAATTAAATCGACCCGTAGCAACGCACGGGCATGTTTCCCAGTAATATTTAAATCTTAATAAGTACGTTTTAACGCTAGCTGCAGTAGCATGGGTTGATGACTAGTGCACCTACCACAAATCAAGATCATCGACAAACTTGTTTGGGTTCTAAGGAAACTCCAACCGCCAAGGGCCTCTATGGATGCTCTGACGTGTTCTAAAAATAAATATTATGTGCTATGACTTTTCAGCCAACCGGATTAGTTTCGAAGATTTCAGATCTCAAGCATGAGCACGTGAGGAAGCATATCATCTCACGATTGGACTTGTGAGGCTTTGACTTAGTCTCCTGCATTCCGTAGTAGTAATATGAAGCATGGACGCGTAGGTCTGCCGTCAGCCCGATCACACGCACAGGCTACTCACTATCTCCTCCACCATCTCTTCAGTTCATCCATGGGTTGCATTACCTATTGATGTACGAGTAGCAGCTTACCAAGTCTTTCGATCGATTAGCTTGGAGCAGTTGGAAGCAGCAATGGCGGTGCGTGTCATTGTGCTCGGGGTGGACATCCTCTGCTTGCTGGCAATGTCGGCGTCGGCGCAATACCCGTCGTCCCCAAGCTCCCCATACTCATATCCGTTCCTGGGCTCATACCAATCTCCGGGCTCTCCGGACGGCTACGAGGGGGAGGTCGTCCCCGCTAGGAACGTCACATGCAAGGACACCGATGGGAAACGGCCGGGGTGCACGAGCACCTGCCCCGACCGCTGCCCCCAGCAGTGCATCGTCCTCTGCCCCGACTGCAAGACATTCTGCCGTACGTAGTCTTTAATTCTGAATTTGTTGGTTGGGTGTTGGGTTTGCGATGAAATATAATACATAATGCATGTTCTGGTGAAAATAGATGACGAGGTAAAGCCGGCGAAGCCCGTGCCTCCACCAGCCATGTTCGTGTTCGGAGATGGGGTGTTGGACGTCGGCAACAACGCATACTTGCCCAAGGTCGAAACGGAGGAGGGGATCCCCCCTCAAGTCCCCCAATCTAGCAGTGGCAGGTTCAGCAACGGAGCCAACTTGGCCGACACCGTCGGTACGTGCGTGCCAAACCCATCATACATCCTTTTTCAGAAAAAAAAGAGGATTTCCCCGGCCTCTCAATTAACACATCATTTGCCTACTCATCGATCGATCATCCATGATTGATTGGCTGGTTGGTTTTATGGTGTCCAGCAACATCTATCGGCTTCCAGCATAGCCCTCCAGCTTACATGTCGTTGAATGGTGGGCTCAACATGTGGGGCGCCAACTACGCCTCAGCGGGTTCCGGTATCAAAACCTCCACTGTAAGTCATCCCATTATACTAATTTGCACTTGTTGGAAATTAGGAACGTTTGAAATGAGAGATGCATGCAGAACGGGGAACGATCCATCTCGTTGCCGAAGCAGCTTGAAGACTTTAAGGCGACGAGGTCCCAAATGGAGGCCAAGCTGGGTGGTGACGCCAAATTGCACGAGCTCCTCTCCAAGTCCATCTTCCTAATTGGCACTGGTGGCCAGGACCTCGATCCAAGATGGAATGTTGAGTCCGGATATCCACGGTCACAGACCGAGCTCCAGGATCTCATCACTCTTTACGGGGAAGCCATATCGTCCCTTTATGACATGGGCGCCAGGAAGATGGCCATCGTCAATGTTGGCCTCATAGGCTGCATGCCGCCGTCCTACAACTACAACTATGTATGCAACCAGAAGATGAACGAAAAGGCCACCGCATTTGATGCCGCCCTCAAGCCCCTCATGGCCAGCCTCTCGTCCAAGAAAGCGGGGCTCTCCTACTCCATCGGTGACTTCTACGGTTTCACCACGGCCGTCTTCGCCCACCCAGCAGATTATGGTACGTAGAACATGAAATACTCCTTTTCTGTTAAAAATTAACCAACCACTGATACTGTATTTACCATAACGCACATGTGTCCAATGTTCACTTAATTGTGGTTTGTTTCATTGTATAATTGTTGTGTTGTATGACATGCAGGGCTAGTGAATACACAGGACTCGTGCAGCCAGTGGGGCTACCCAGACTGGACATACTGCTACAACCCAGACGGTTACTGGTTCTGGGACCCTGAGTTCATGACAGATAGGGCCGCCAAGCTGACAGCCGTTGCGTTCTACTATCGTCCGCCCCAGTTTACATTTCCAATTACCTTTAAGACTCTGCTGGAGAAAAATTAATTTCATGTTCTTGCGGTATTTTAGTAGTACGTATTTCTTTCCACTCCAATTGTGCAATTGGAGCAACTGGAATAAGCAATAATTATGCCATGAAGAATAAAATAGGTCATTCAGACCTTCCTATCTATGATACTAATTTAAAGTTTACTCCTATTAATCCTCTTTGTACCATTGTCTACATCCAAAATTAGCCTTGTGCCCTGTGCTTCTGGCAACAGACCAAGAAAGTTATCTTGATGATCGCAAACGCACGGTTCACTGCAATATAGTTTTTTTAAACCACGGGAGCAAAGGTTGATCATGGCTAGCAGTATTTTCACCTGAGTCATCACACTGAAATAGCTTACTACTATCGCCCTTCTATTAATTTTTTTGCGGTATACTATCGCCCTTCTACGATATAACGAGAGCAATGTTAAGGTAAACTAAACTAACAACACAAAAACAAACTGAAGCCGCAAATCTAAAAATTGGAAATAAAGACACGATGCAAATACTAAGCAAGACGATGAGTAGTAAAACGTTTTAGGCTAACAAATATTTTAACATGTAAAGCAAGTTTGAGGACGAAGCTATAACTAGATCAAACTGATCGGGTTGGTTCTTCGGTTTTTAAAGAAACTCGATCTTTCCAAATTGCTTAGTGATCGGTTTATGACACAACAAGGACAACACTTCATATAACCGAAATTTTGGTTCAGTTCTTGGCTAAAATTAACATAACTAACTTAGGCTCACATCACAATCAACAATAAAATTTTGAAATTTGTTCGCCAACAATTCCTTGTTTTTCACAAGCAATATAAGCAAAAGAATAGTAGCACCATCATATGAAATTTTCTCAAGAAATAAATAATAATAACAATGGTAGTAGTAATATCATTATCATGTCATCACATTAATTAGAGACCATTTAACGACTTATTTGGATTGCAGGAGTTTGAAAATAGTGGAATATGAAAATGTAAATTTAGATGACATGCCTACATATTTCAACACGATTTCAGAACACAAGAATTTTGTGACAAGTGCCTTTGGGTGGGGCATAAGAAATGAACACATGAATATAAGACGACCGAGGAGAGAGTATAGAGAGAAAATGTAAGCATATTGGACTTCTCAACCAAAAAGTAAAATGAACTTTTGAGCTCATGTTGAATTTCACATAGAATCGGGGGCATATGAATGGATTCCGTAGGAATTTAGTAGTCACATCCCATAATCCAAAGGGATTTCATGAAAAAACATCCTTAGGATTCAAATCATCCAATATTCTTGTGAAAGTCCTGAAGGAAATATGCCCTAGAGGCAATAATAAAGTTGTTATTTTATATTTCCTTATTCATGATAAAAGTTTATTATTCATGCTATAATTGTATTAATCAGAAACTTAAATACATGTGTGAATACATAAAAAAATACCGTGTCCCTAGTATGCCTCTACTAGACTAGCTCGTTGATCAAAGATGGTTAAGGTTTCCTAACCATGGACATGTGTTGTCATTTGATAACGGGATCACATCATTAGGAGAATGATGTGATGGACAAGACTCATCCGTTAGCTTAGCATTATGATCGTTCAGTTTTATTGCTATTGCTTTCTTTATGTCAAATACATATTCCTTCAACTATGAGATTATGCAACTCCCGGATACCGGAGGAATACCTTGTGTGTTATCAAACGTCACAACGTAACTGGGTGATTATAAAATGCTCTACAGGTATCTCCGAAGGTGTTTGTTGAGTTGGCATAGATCGAGATTAGGATTTGTCACTCTGATTATCGGAGAGGTATCTCTGGGCCCTCTCGGTAATACACATCATAAGCTTGCAAGCAAACGACTAAGGAGTTGGTCAAGAGGTGATATATTACGGAACGAGTAAAGAGACATCCCGGTAACGAGATTGAACTAGGTATGAAGATACCGACGATCGAATCTCGGGCAAGTAACATACCGATGGACAAAGCGAATTACGTATGTTGTCATAACGGTTCGACCGATAAAGATCTTCGTAGAATATGTAGGAACCAATATGACCATCCAGGTTCCGCTATTGGTTATTGACCGGAGAGATGTCTTGGTCATGTCTACATAGTTCTCGAACCCGTAGGGTCCGCATGCTTAACGTTCGTTCACGATATAGTATTATATGAGTTATGTGATTTGGTGACCGAATGTTGTTCGGAGTCCCGGATGAGATCACGGACATGACGAGGAGTCTTGAAATGGTCGAGAGGTAAAGATTGATATATAGGACGATAGTATTCGGACACTGGAACTGTTTCGGGGGGTACCGGGTACTTATCGGGTCACCGGAAGGGGTTCCGGGCACCCCTGGCAAAAGATATGGGCCTTATGGACCAAGAGGGGTAGCGCACCAGCCACAAGGGGCTGGTGCGCCCCCCATATGGGCCGAACCAGGAGGAGAAGGAAAGAGGGGAAGGAAAAGGATAGGGGGAGATTCGGCCTCCCCCTTCCTTCTCTCCCCCCTCCTCTTTCCTTCCCCCTCCGGCATATATGGCAGGGGGGGGCGGCTAGGGATGAGCCCAAGTAGGATTCGGTCCTACTTGGGGCGCCTCCTGGCCTCTCCCCTCCCCCTCCCACCTATATATATGTTTGAGGGGGGCGCCTAGCATAGACCAGACAATTGCCTAGCCGTGTGCGGCGCCCCCCTCCATCGTTTACAACCCCGGTCATATTTTCGTAGTGCTTAGACGAAGCCCTGCGGAGATCACTTCACCATCACCGTCACCATGCCATCGTGCTGACGGAACTCATCTACTATCTCGACATCTTGCTGGATCAAGAAGGCGAGGGACGTCACCGAGCTGAACGTGTGCAGAACGCGGAGGTGCCGTGCGTTCGGTACTTGATCGGTTGAAATGCGAAGAAGTTCGACTACATCAACCGCGTTGTGAAACGCTTCCGCTTACGGTCTACGAGGGTACGTACACACGCTCTTCCCCTCGTTGCTATGCATCTCCATGGATAGATCATTGCGTGTGCGTAGAATTTTTTTTGTTTTCCATGCAACGATTCCCAACAGTGGCATCATGAGCGAGGTCTATGCGTAGATGATATGCACGAGTAGAACACAATGAAGTTCTGGGCGGTGATGTTCATACTGCTTACCACCAACGTCTTATTTTGATTTGGCGGCATTGTGGGATGAAGCGGCCCGGACCAACCTTACAAGTCCACGCACATGAGACCGGTTCCACCGACTGACATGCAACTAGTTTTGCATAAAGGTAGCTGGCGGGTGTCTGTTTCTCCTAGTTTAGTTGAATCGAATTTGACTACTGCCGTTCCTTGAAGAAGGTTAAAACAGCAAACTTGATAAATCACCGTTGTGGTTGTTTTTGCGTAGGTAAGAACGGTTCTTGCTAGAAACCCATAGCAGCCACGTAAAACTTGCAACAACAAAGTAGAGGACGTCTAACTTGTTCTTGTAGGGTATGTTGTGATGTGGTATGGTCAAGACATGATGTGATATATGTTATTGTATGAGATGATCATGTTTTGTAATTTATCGGCAACCGGCAGGAGCCTTACGGTTGTCTCTTTATTGTATGAAATGCAAACGCCATGTAATTGCTTTACTTTATCGCTATGCGTTAGCAATAGTTGTAGAAGTAATAGTTGACGAGACGACCACGACGCAACGATGGAGATCAAGGTGTCGAGCAGGAGACGATGGAGATCATGACGATGCTTTGGAGATGGAGATCAAAAGCACGAGATGATGGTCATATCATGTCACATATTTTGATTGCATGTGATGTTTATCTTTTATGCATCTTATTTTGCTTAGTACGGCGGTAGCATTATAAGATGATCCCTTCACTAAATTTCAAGATATAAGTGTTCTCCCCGAGTATGCACCGTTGCGAAAGTTCGTCGTTTTGAGACACCACGTGATGATCAGGTGTGATACACTACTAGGAAAAGGGCTATAGCTGATATGGACATTAATGACGCACCATGTATATGGTGCGCCACTGCTATATAGCATTGGCGCACCAGATACAGGTGCGCCATTAGTGTCCTCATTACTAATGGCGCACCAGACACACGGTGCGCCATTACTTGCAAATTTTATTTTTTTTATTTTTCCAAAACTATTAATGGCGCACCAGCGCACAGTGCGCCATTACTAGTTTTAACTATTAATGGCGCACCACACGCTCCGTGCGCCACTACTAACAATTTTTTTTTACTTTTTTTTTCAAAACTAGTAATGGCGCACCTGTGTGAAGTGCGCCATTACTAGTTCAAACTAGTAATGGCGCACCACAACCACGATGCGCCACTACTAACAATTATATATATATATATTTTTGCAAAACTAGTAATGGCGCACCCCTAACTGGTGGTTACTAATGGCGCATTTTTAGGTGGTGCGCCATTAGTAACCTGAGACCAGCTAGATATTTTGGACAGCCACCTACCACACTCACTTTCCCCACTTCATTCTCTCCACCTCCTCCTCCAAGCTTGTCTCGGCTGCCTCCTCCTCCTCACCTCATTTGCACCATAGATTCACCCAAATTAAGTGGTTAAATTACCTTTTTTTGATAGGTAAGTAAGGGGAAAGCTTTCTTTAATTATGTTGTAGATCTACTTTTTTCTCCCTCCAACAACGTGCACATGCACTTTTTATGGCCTAGATCTACGTATGTTTGTGGTGTTGCATATGTTTGTGGTGTTGCATATGTTTGTGTTTGCAGGTACCGGTATTTGAAATGCGGTAGTTGCCAATATTTTGTCGGAATGTTGATTCATTTCCATTTCGGCGAGAATTTGGCACTATGCATTCTTTTTGGTCCTATTTTTAGGCAAAGTCATGCCAAATTTTTTCTTGGTTCTAAAATATCGTTTTGCTCTACCCCGCAGGCGACCATGGTCCGCACAATGACCGAAGGCATCGTGAATAGGTTTTTGAGCTCTGCGAAGGCCGAGATGCTTCAAAAGAACGAGACGGAGATAAGATGTCCGTGTCGAAGATGCAAGCTGAAGAGCCTTATTACGGACCCGGATTCCGAACAGGTGCGGGACCACCTGCTCATGCGTGGTTTCATGGATGGCTATCTGTGCCAAGGTGATGAAGATGACCATGAAGTCGTCCATGGGGGCCGGGCAAGAAATGAGGAAGGGCAGCAAGACAACCGCGGCGACGAGGGCGGGCGAGAAGACGAAGAATCTCCAGGACATGATCACGACGGTGATGCAGTACACAGTCATCATGTAGAAGATGCCGGACATGATGATGAGGAAGATCAAGACGAAGGGCATGATCATGAAGATGAAGATGCCGGAGCAGACGACGATGGACCATCGATGGGCTGGGTGCAGGACCCTCATATTCAAGAGCTGCTTCTCAAGCAGACGGATAACGCAAGAGCTGCCGCCCGAGAGAAAGCCAAGCTGGATCAACTGGAGATAGACGCGGTTACTCCATTGTATGAAGGATGCAGGCCCGAGGATACCCGCCTGAAAGTAACGCTCATGGCTCTGGAGATGAAGGTAAAACACAAAATGACCGACGCATGCTTCGACGAGAACATGTCATTCTGGCACGAACGTCTTCCCAAGGGGAACAAGTGCCCGACCAGTTTCGAGGAGGCGAAGAAAATCGTGTGTCCTCTGGATTTACCGCACGTGAAATACCATGTGTGCATGAACGATTGCATCATTTATCGGGACGAGCACGCGGAGCCTACCATATATCCGGTGTGCGGCGTCACTCGATACAAGAAGAGGAAGAAAGCTCCTCGAAAAGTGGTGTGGTACTTTCCGATCACTCCTCGTCTGCAGCGGTATTTCGCGGACCCTAAGGCAGCAAAGCTCCTGCGTTGGCACGCGGATAGGGAGGAGAAGAAGCGAGAAGATGACGGAAATAATCCGGAGATAAATAAAAAAGACAAGATGCTGAGTCACCCTAAGGATGCGAGCCAGTGGCAAGCGTTGAACTTTGAATACCCAGATTTTGGGGACGATCAAAGGAACATCGTGCTGGGCGCGAGCACCGATGGAGTCAATCCATTTGGTAGCCAGAGAAGCACACATAGCACCTGGCCTGTGTTTGTGTGGATGTACAACCTTCCCCCCTGGAAGTGCATGAAGAGGAAGTACATTCATATGAGTATGCTAATTGAAGGGCCGAAACAACCAGGGAACGACATCAATCTGTATCTGGGGCTGCTGAAAGAGGAGCTAGACACGCTGTGGAAAATGCCAGCCAATACGTGGGACGCCGCAGAGAAAGAATATTTCCCTATGAGAGCCGCACTGCTCACGACGGTGCAAGACTATCTCGGTTACGGATATGTCGCGGGTCAGGTGGTCCACGGATTTCGTGCATGCGTCAGGTGCATGGATGACACAACGTATCGCCAGCTAGATAGAGATCCCGGGTCTTTGAAAACCATGTTCATGGGACATCGAAGGTGGCTTCGCGATGATGACTCATGGAGAAAACACAAGGATCTGTTCGATGGTGAAACCGAACCCCGAAGACGCCCGCGTACGAGGAGCGGCGAGGAAATAGACGAGCTGTTGAAAAATTGGAAAGAGTGCCCACCACCGGGAAAGAAGCGAAAGGCGCCAGAGCAGCTGCTGAAGGTATGGAAAACGAGGTCAGTTTTCTGGGACTTGCCGTACTGGAAGATCCTCCGTGTGCCTCACAGCCTTGATGTCATGCATATCACGAAGAACGTGTGCGAGAGTCTGCTTGGTACCCTGCTCAACATGCCCGAGAGGACCAAAGATGGGCCGAAAGCAAGGGCAGACTTGAAATCAATGGGCCTCAGGGAGGAGCTTCACGCTAATGATGATGAGGCGACGGACACGGAAAGTCGTCGCAAAGGCAAAAAGGCCAAGAAGATCGGAAATGACTGCCCTCCCGCTTGCTTCACTCTAAGTCAGGAGGAGATCGAGCAGTTTTTCACCTACCTCGTAGGAGTAAAACTTCCTTACGGTTACGCGGGGAAGATAAGCAGATACCTAGACTCAGCGAAGCAGAAGTTCAGCGGGGTGAAGTCTCACGACTGTCACGTGCTGATGACGCAGATACTTCCAGTTGCAATCCGTGGGATCATGGACGCGCACGTCCGTGAAACGCTATTTGGCCTATGCAACTTTTTCGACGTCATCTCTCGGAAGTCGGTTGGCGTGAGGCAACTCAGAAGGCTACAGGAAGAGATCGTGGTGATACTATGCGAGCTTGAGATGTACTTCCCGCCCGCATTCTTCGATGTTATGTTGCATCTGCTGGTCCATATCGTGGAGGATATCATCCAACTCAGGCCGACGTTCCTGCACAGCATGATGCCATTCGAAAGTATGAATGGTGTCATCAAAGGATACGTTCGGAACATGTCACGTCCAGAGGGAAGCATAGCCAGGAGCTTTCTGACCGAAGAGTGCATCTCCTACTGCACGAATTATCTAGGCATCGAGAACCCCGTTGGTCTGCCCGTCAACAGGCACCTCGGCAGGCTTGCTGGATGGGGTCACCGCGATGGTCGCCGCGAAATGCATGTCGACTTGGAGGGTCGACTCGCCGACTTTGAAAGAGCAAACCTAGTCGCGCTACAACACATAGACGTGGTCGATCCTTGGGTGGTAGAGCACAAAACCTTTATTGAGAAGACGTACAATGACCGAGGCCAACAGAGGACGGACGGAGATATAATCAAAGAGCACAACTCATGTTTCACGCGTTGGTTCAAGGAGAAGCTTCTGTCGTACCCTTTATATGAGGATTCTTCCGCGGAAGAAAAACTCATATTCGCCTTGTCACTGGGCGCAGAGCACAACCTGATGACCTATGAGGCGTACGATATCAACGGCTACACATTCTACACCGAGGACAAGGACATGAAGAGCGATGGTTATCAGAACTAAGGGGTAACGATGGAATCCTACACCGGTAACGACAAGGACAGATACTACGGAAGGATCGAGGAGATCTGGGAGCTGAGCTACGCTGGAGAAAAGGTCCCGATGTTCCGTGTCAGATGGGCCAAGAGCGTCCTAAAAGAAGACCGGTATTTCACCACCATGGTTATACCCGAAGCCAAATCCAAGACCGCGGGCGCAAACGTCACCGCGAAAAATGAGCCATGGGTACTGGCTTCCCAAGTGGACCAATGCTTCTTCATTACCGACCCGTCAAAGCCCAGTCGTGTTGTCGTGAGGAGAGGCAAAAGGAAGATCATCGGAATGGATGGAGTCGCCAATGAGCAAGACTTCGACAAGTACGGTGACCCGAAGATGGAACATGACAACGACGATGAAGTGCCATACACCACAAGAAGAAGCAGGACCACCCTACCTAAAGGACGTCCGTTCAACAGAAGAACTCCATTTGCGAAAAAGAAGGGCAAGAAGATTGTGAAAAGATAGCTAGCTAAGATCGATTGTATTTAAATCGTAGTCTTCATTTCTCGATTGTATTTCGGCATATGGAAATGGGCGGCACTTTTTGAATTCATGAATATTTTGAAATCTGATGATATTTTTTCATATTCATAAATGTTTTCTAAAAAATTATTAGATGCAACTAAAAATCCAAAAAAAAATCAAATAACAAATTTGATGATATTATATCATTTTCATATTTTTTCATAAATGTTTTGACATCTGATGATATTTTTCCACATTCATAAATGTTTTCAAATTTGATCGTCATTTTCTAAAAAATTATTAGATGCAACTAAAAATCCAAAAAAAAAAACAGTTAGTAATGGCGCACCAGGGGAGGGTGCGCCATTGCTATGAAGGTATTTAAGGCGCACCCGAATGAGGTGCGCCATTGATATACAAATTTTTATTTATATTTATTCTTGTATTTTACAGTGTTCCTTTTCCTGCTTAAATTTCATGGGCACTTTTTGAATTCATGAATATTTTTTCAAATTTGTTGATATTTTTTCATATTCATAAATGTTTTACCAATTCACAAATGAATGCAACTAAAAACCCAAAAAAAAATTACTAATGGCGCACCGCTAGGTTGTGCGCCATTGCTATCCAAAAAAAAAGTTACTTATGGCGCACCGCTAGGTGGTGCGCCATTGCTATCCAAAAAAAAAGTTACTTATGGCGCACCGCTAGGTGGTGCGCCATTGCTATCCCTCCCCGCACTAAAATCCCCAATCCCCGATCCCCAATCTCACATCTCTCTCAGCCCCCCCACTGCGCCGCCGCCCCGACCCACTATGCCGCCGCCCCCGCCGCCTCCCTCTCCCCATCCTCCCCTTCCTCCCCCTTCGACCCACTGCGCCGCCGCCCCCGCGCCTCCCTCTCCCCATCCTCCCCTTCCTCCCCCTCCGACCCCACCCCGACGCGTCTCCGTCTCCACGCCGTCGAGCACCGAAGCAGGCCGGAGAAGTCCAGCACGAGCGTCTACGTCGTCTCCGTCGGATACGTCGACGAACCGGACCGGAGCCGAGCCGAGGAGCACCGCGAACCCGCCACCGAGCCCTTCTTCCACCTCGGATTCCGCCACCTCTCCTTCAAGTCCGGAGGTCCAACAAAGGTATAGTGACGAGCAATTCTACTTCAGTATAAGGAAGTGCACAAACAAAGAAGCATTGGATGATTGTTGTTGATAGGTAGCTCTTGATGCATAATAATCTATATCTATATCTTTCCAGCACAAATGATTGTATCATGATTGGTACAACTTAATTGGCAATTTTTGCTTTTTTTAATCTCTGAGTTTGAAGATGAGTTAGAAAAGGGAACATGTACTACATTTTTTCCATTTGAATCTGCCATATACAATATGTATTTATGGTATTGATGTACAGTTATTAGGAGAGTTACTTCTTTAGGTATTGTGCTATAAATGAGTTGCTTCATTTGAGTCGTATTCTTTTGCTCTGTCCCGGCATATTGTGCTATAAACGAATCTTCATGATAGTCTGTGCTAAGTACTTCAGGTCAGCCAACTTATATTGTTTTAAGAACAACCATTCTATTTTCAATATTTAGAAATGAATTGATCTAAAATGTATGGTGCATCTTTTTGACTCTGTAATTTTGGATGATTCATGGAATTACTGCCCTGTTAGCCTGTCATGTTCACTGAAAAAATTCAGGAAGGGATGATGCAATCTTCAACAAAATTCAGAAGCTCCGCCTTTTCATTCATAAAATCGCCATCATTGCAAAATATGTGCCGTGTAATGTTATTTAACATTGGAGGTTTACTTTCTTTCAGTATGAGAATTCGAAAAAATAACTTTACTTTTACACCTAATGGTGTTGGGTTCAGAAAGCAAGAAGTCTCGAAACACACATCATTTAAACCACGGTGAAACCTATCTAGGTCATCTTTAATCTGAATAATAATCTTTACAGGGAAGCTGTAGTACCATATGAATGCACAAGATGGATGTCATACTCAGCATGGATGTTTTACTGCCATTATCTTTGTTTGCAAATGTTTCCGTAAACATGATACTCCTCAAATTCAGTTAAACTACTGCCCAGAAAATGATTTTGCCTTGTCCACCTGGGATAATGATTTTGCCTTGTCCACCCGAGAGGCCCTTGAGTTTGCCGGAATGTCGATTAACTTCCGTTCCGGCAAATTCGGGTACTCCATATGTCCTATTTTCAGCAAATGTCAAGCTGAAATTTTCCGTGAATTTTAGCATGACTTTGCTAAAAATAGGACATATGGGGTACTTGCGACTAATGCATGGGCCGGGGTATCTTAGTACTTAATTAAGTAGGATCAACTGCCTCTTGTGTTATACATATAGAAGTGTGATATCAACTCACAGTTATTACTAATGTCAGTTGCTCGTCATCGATAAACCCTAATCTGGTAGGAAGACCTACTAAAAAAGCCCATACCACATATTCTTTTAGGGTGCCTCGTCATCGATAAACCCTAAATGATGAAAACTTATGCTTTTAGGGTGCCTCGGTGTCGATAAAAACCTAAATGATGAAAGCTTAGGCTTTTAGGGTGCCTCGGTGTCGACAAACCCTAAATGATAAAAGCTTAGCTTTTAGGATGCCTCGGTGTCGACAAACCCTAAATGAGGAGACAAGAAGAAGGGGGTTAGGAAGGGACTTGGACCTTAGGAACAACACACTAACAGGTTCCATCCCAAAACACCTAGGCAATATCACAAACATCTCTCAATTGTTCCTTGACAATAACCAACTTTTTGGCGACATTCCCCGAGAATTAGGTTATTTGGTCAACTTAGAGATCTTGTTCCTTGACAATAACCAACTTTTTGACCAAACTTTTTTCCTATTTAGAGCGAAACATGGCCCACAACGATGAGGCCGGCGGTTCGGGCGGCAAGGCATTCTGGGAGCTGTCCCAGGAGATGGAGGAAGAACCTCACCGCTATGAGGACGCCACGGAAGACACCGATCGTGACTACACAACCCCTAGTGGCGTCAGGGATGACACCACTGATGGTGCCGCCGAGGATGCCACCACTGATGATGGCAGCGCACGCACAGATGGCAGCCAACCGAAGAGGCAACGGAAGGACCGGCGCCCGAACGTGCTCGGCACCGTCAAGGAGGAATTTACTGAAGTGTCCTCCGAGGGTCATCCAACGGCGCCCAAAGAATTAGTCAAGGGGTACGCGGCACAGCTCGGGTGAATTCTCCAGAGCACCGTCTCGATCAACACCGAGAACCTAAGGCATCGTGACCGAGGGAATTTGCGCAACCTCCTCTTCACGAAGCTGCACGAATGATACAAGTTCCCCGGTGACTTCGCAAACACACGCCTCTCAGGGAATAAAGTGAACAGTGCCGCCCTCATGAAGATGAGCAAGGCCCTGGCTACTTGGAGAGGCACGGTGAAGAGCATGATTGAAAAAGGTGATAGTTATGAGAAGATCAAGGAGAAAAATCCTTCGATCAGCGAAGATGACTACCGGGAGTTCAAGATCAAGTGTGAGAGCAACGCATCCGAGGAATCAAGTTAGTGGGGGAAAGATATGCAGGACTTGAACTTAGGGGTCCACAAACTCGGTCCTGGCGGTTACAGAGTGGCGGAACCTATATGGGACAAGGAGGACGCGGAGCGTGCCGAGCAAGGCCTACCGCCCCGCTTCGAGAAATACCGTGACAAGCAGACCAGGAACTATGTCAGGGCCCGATACAAGATTGACCCGGTAACCAAGGAGCTTACCACGGATCCGAAGACCAAGGCGCTTGAGCGTGTTCTGGTAAGGAATACACCCCCGCGTAATTAGCTCCATATGGTTGCATTCTAATTAATGAAGCCAAATTTCTAAATGGTTCACGTTCCTTCCGCAGGACACTGAAAGCAGTAGTGTGGGGTCGTCTCAGAACTCCCCTTTCGACACCCCTTTAAATAGGGCGTTGAACATAATGAAAAACAAGGATAAGCTCAGTAAGCCGTCGTCAGCTGGTCGTGCGGCCGGCAAAGGCTTGTCCACGAAATGGTCAGAATACTATACCGCTGGGCGAAAGGAGAGAAAGACCGGCTCGGAAAGCCAGCAGCGCGAGGTTCAACAACTCAAGGCACAAGTGGCGCGGATTCCGGAGATGGTCGAAGAGCAAGTGCGAGACCAACTGGGAGTGACGATCACCACCATTATACCTACCTTGGTTTCTGGGCTGCAGGCGTGGGTGGCGGGCGGCCAACAGGGGCCGCCCCCGATTCCCAGCTTCACGGGCAGCAACTCGCACAACGCGCCGGCGGCGCCATTGGTGTCTCCGGCGGAGGCGGCATTGGTGTCTCCCGCGGCGGCGCCGGCATTGCAGCTTAATGCACCCGGGTGTGGGAAGAATACGCCGGCCGGCACCTCGGCAGCAAGCGGCCCCTCCGTCAATTGCACGCCCGCCGTTGGCGGTGCCTCGACATTAGCCGAGCTCGACGCCATCACGGTAACTAATTAAGCCTCTCGGCCGATGACTTCATCTCCTTGCCTTTGGCTGGGCATCCCTGACGCCCTACATGTTTTCGTAGGGCGCCGCCGACGTTCCGTGTACTCTCCTGCACTTCGTGAACGATGAGTTGGTCGATGTCGCCAAGGGCAGAATCGTTCAACCGGGCAGCCGTGTGTTCCACGGTAATCAGATGCCACCCACCATTTATAGGGTTCAATTGGTTCGGGTGCTGCCGGGCTTCGACGACATATTACCTCCGTATCGACCCCATGGGGCTGACGAAGATGATGTGATGACCCTCAGTGCCTGCATAAGCTGGCCCATGCTTTGGCCGAAGAGCCAGATTCGTTTGGGGGCGGGGGACACCACCCCATAGACAACACCGCCAGTTGTGCCGGTGCCAAGCTATGGCAAGACCCCCGCAACGCTACCGGACATGCCGGACATGCATATGGCACAGGATCCGGATGACGATGACGACGACGACGACGACGGTACATTTACCAACGTCGATAAGTACTTCAACGAACATGGGTACGGTGACGAATTCGTGGGGCCTCCTTCTCAAGAACCCAACCCTGCAAAAGACGATCTAGCTGGTACAGCGGAGAAACCCAATTGCAACAGGCGTCGTCTGGCATTCAGTTCTCAGGAGACGCCTCCAGCTGTCTCCTTCACCGAGCCTCAGATAGCAGAGGTGCGAAATATTATCAGCCCCAACATAGTCAAGAAGGCGGTCTATGAGCAGAACTCGATCCCATTACAGCGGAAGAAGAAGGGACGGAAAAGAAAGAGTAACAAGGATGCGAGCCAGCCGGCACCGAGTACGATCCATGCTCAGGACGGGCCACCTGCACCTAAGGATATCTCGAGGAGGGTGCATGTGGCGGGTAGACCGATGCTACCGACTAATCTGCTCAATGCTGCAACCGGTGCTATGCGGAGTCGGCATGACAGTGTTCTTTCTTTGGAGATGCGGCGTCTCCGAGAGATTGATGTGGCATACCCGGTTTTCGTGGCCAAGGTGCCAGAGGGCAAGGGCTTTGTGGATAGCGCCATCGGGGGTATGATCGTCCTGGGGTTTGATGACATCTTCGCTATGTTTAACCTTCATCCGCTGCACTACACCTTCGTTCGGCTATTTTCGCTGAGTATGGAGATGCGGATCATTAGAGACAAGACCCCGGACATCGTGATAGTCGACCCCTTCTACATGCGTGCCAACATCTTGGGCAGCGCTGGGGACCGGCAAGTCGCGAGTTCATACCTCGAAGGCGTCATTCTGGCAAACCCAGATAAGGATAACTTCCTCGTGCCTTACTTTCCCGAGTAAGTCATCCCCTCACCGCCCCGTAACATATGATTTCTTAGATTTCGATTGTTCTTTTTTTTCTAACATTCCGTGTTTTATGCAGTGACACACATTGCACACTCATCCTCTTAAGCCCGAAATATTCCATGGCCACGTATTTCGACTCGGACCGTCAGTCGAAGAAAGACTACACAAATATCAAGAAAGTTCTTGATGATGTTCTCCCCGGCTACGCCAGATCTGGAGGCACCTTCAGCAGGCCAATTCGTAGGTACGGCAAGCACGTGTTCACCCACAATACAACGTTCCCCTGCGTCAAGCAACCGCCTGGTGGTCAGAAGGATGCCTACTACGCCCTCCATCACATGCGGGCGATCGTACGGGACCATAATCACCTTCTGCTACCAAATAATCTCAAAGATTGGGCCGCACGCTTGTCGGCAATCCAGGACGCAGACATCAGACAAGAATTCTTTCGCATCCAGTTGGAGTTTGAGGAAATCATCCATCAAGATGTCCTTCGTACCTCGGGGCAGTTCTACCTCAGATATCAACCGTCCAACAGTGAGATAGAAACAACGCTACAAATGTAGGCTGACAACGCCCGCGATTTCATGACCATCACGACAGACGGCGGCTTCATCCACGCTCCGGTCCCTCAGTCGAGTCGAAAGTAGTGATGCTATGTAGTTCTGAAATATCGATTAGCTCATGTTGTAATTAAACTTTAATGAACTTGTATGTCTCTTTGGTTTGGACAGTCGTTCAACTTATATGTAATCGATGCTATTTATTAGTAGGACCATGAATCGTGCTATTAATGTCTTGCTTTTCTCTTCCGATCCTTTTGTTGCATACTTATATATTGCTTATGTATTGTCTGTAAATTGCTACTAACGTTTTGTTTGGCTAGTGCATAGAGATGCCGTCGTATGCCGTGTACAAGGGTAAGGTTCCGAGAGTCTACGACGACTGGGAGGAGTGTCAGAGATAGGTTCACCGTTTCAGCGGTAACAGTTACAAAGGGTACACCACTAGGGCGGAGGCGGAAGCTAGATACACACGCTATCTAGCGGGAGAGAGGAGGGAGCGGAGGAGGAACCGGATGAAGACCAGTTTCATCACGATGATGCTCATCGTGATCACCGCAGCTCTCTTCTATGTGATGGTAGTTTAGATGATCGATATCGACTTGTAATGTGAAGACAAACTCGCTACTCGCGGTCTCGAGACTTGTAATGTTCTAACTTTGTTCGGTCTTTCGAATTCGGAGACTAGCTAATATGATGAATTGTATTCGGAGACTAATCTTCTATTGTATTCGATGAATCTGCTGTTTATATGTTTTGCTGTCTATATTCTGTGCAGTAATATATTTTGTAATCTGTGCAAATATCAGAAAAGAAAAAAAAATATTCCTAATATTCATACTAGTGGCGCACCATACAGCACATTAGTGGCGCACTGCTATAAAAATACTAGTGGCGCATTATCTGTTAGTGCGCCATTAGTAACCGAGAGCACAAGGTAAATATGGCCCCTTGGGAGGCATACTAATGGCGCACCGTGTGACTTACTAATGGCGCACTGTCTGGTGCGCCACTATAGTCTGGTATACTAATGGCGCACCAGAGGTGCGCCATTAGTATATGTTACTAGTGGCGTGATGATAGTGGCGCACCTGTAGTGCGCCACTAATGGCCAAAACATGATAGATTCTACGTTCACATACAACGAGCCTAGCATGTACAGACATGGCCTTGGAACACTGGACACTAAAAGGTCGAACATGAGTCATATAGTAGATATGATTAACATAGAGATGTTCACCATTGATGACTACCCCATCTCACGTGATGATCGGACATGGGTTAGTTGATATGGATCATGCACCACTTAGACAACTTGAGGGATGTTGATTTAAGTGGGAGTTCGTTAGTAATTTGATTAATTGAACTTAATTTATCATGAACTTAGTCCTGATAGTATTTGCAAATCAATGTTGTAGATCAATAGCTCGCGATGTAGCTCCCTTATTTCTTGATATGTTCCTAGAGAAAAATAAGTTGAAAGACGATAGTAGCAATGATGCGGACTGGGTCCGTGATCTGAGGATTATCCTCATTGCTGCACAGAAGAATTATGTCCTTGATGCACTGCTAGGTGACAGACCTGTTGCAGGAGCAGATGCAGACGTTATGAATGTTTTACAAGCTCGATATGATGACTACTTGATAGTTTAGTGTGCCATGCTTTACAGCTTAGAACCGGGACTTCAAAAACGTTTTGAACGCCACGGAGCATATGAGATGTTCCAAGAGCTAAAAAATAGGTATTTCAGACTCATGCCCGTGTCGAGAGGTATGAGACCTCTGACAAGTACTTTGCCTACAAGATGGAGGAGAATAGCTCAGCCAGTGAGCATGTGCTCAAAATGTCTGAGTACTACAATCGCTTGAATCAAGTGGGAGTTAATCTTCCAGATAAGATAGTGATTGACAGAGTTCTCTAGTAACTATCACCAAGCTACTAGAACTTCGTGGTGAACTATAATATGCAAGGGATGACGAAAACGATTCATGAGCTCTTCGCGATGCTGAAATCGGCGAGGGTAGAAATCAAGAAAGAACATCAAATGTTGATGGTTAATAAGACCACTAGTTTCAAGAAAAAGGGCAAGTGATAGAAAGGGAGCTTCAAGAAGAATGGCAAGCAAGTTGCCACTCCTGTGAAGAAGCCCAAAGATGGACCCAAGTCTGAAACTGAGTGCTTCTACTACAAAGGAAATGGTCACTGGAAGCGGAACTGCCCCAAACATTTGGCGGATGAGAAGGATGGCAAAGTGAACAAAGGTATATTTGATATACAGATTATTGAAGTGTACCTTACTAGTTTTCGTAGTAGCCCCTGGGTATTTGATACCGGTTCAGTTGCTAAGATTAGTAACTCGAAACAGGAGTTGCAGAATGAACAGAGACTAGTTAAGGGTGAGGTGACGATGTGTGTTGGAAGTGATTCCAAGGTTGATAAGATCACCATCGCACACTCCCTCTACCTTTGGGGTTAGTGTTGAACCTAAATAAATGTTATTTGGTGTTTGCGTTGAGCATGAATATGATTAGATCATGTTTATTGCTATACAGTTATTCATTTAAGTTAGAGAATAATTGTTGTTTTGTTTAAATGAATAAAACCTTCTATGGTCATACACCCAATGTCAAAGGTTTATTGAATCTCGATCGTAGTGATACACATATTCATAATATTGATTCCAAAAGATGCAAAGTTGATAATGATAGTACAACATATTTGTGGCACTGCCATTTTGGTCATATTGGTGTAAAGCGCATGAAGAAACTCCATGTAGATGGACTTTTGGAGTCACTTGATTATGAATCATTTGATACTTGCGAACCATGCCTCATGGGCAAGATGACTAAAACTCCATTCTCCGGAACAATGGAGCGAGCTAATGACTTATTGGAAATTATACAAACCGATGTATGCGGTCCGATGAGTGTTGAGGCATGTGGCGGGCATCGTTATTTTCTGACCTTCACAGATGATTTGTGCAGATATGTGTATATCTACTTAATGAAACACAAATCTGAAACATTTGAAAAGTTTAAAGAATTTCAGAGTGAAGTGGAGAATCATCGTAGCAAGAAAATAAAGTTTCTATGATCTGATCGCGGAGGTGAATATTTGAGTTACGAGTTTGGCCTTCATTTAAAACAATGTGGAATAGTTTCACAACTCATGCCACCTGGAACACCACAGCGTAATGGTGTGTCCGAACATCGTAACCGTACTTTATTAGATATGGTATGTTCTATGATGTCTCTTACCGATTTACAACTATCCTTTTCGAGTTATGCATTAGAGACAGCTGCATTCACGTTAAATAGGGCACTGTCTAAATCCGTTGAGACGACACCCTATGAACTATGGTTTGGAAAGAAACCTAAGCTATCGTTTCTTAAAGTTTGGGGTTGCGACACTTATGTCAAAAGGCTTCAGCCTGATAAGCTCAAACACAAATCGGAGAAGTGCGTCTTCATAGGATACCCAAAAAGAAACTATTGGGTACACCTTCTACCACAGATCCGAAGGCAAGATCTTTGTTGCTGAGAATGGGTCCTTTCTAGAGAAGGAGTTTCTCTCGAAAGAAGTGAGTGGGAGGAAAGTAGAACTTGATGAGGTAATTGTACCTTCTCTCGAATTGGAAAGTAGCTCATCACAAGAAACCGTTCCCGTGATGCCTACACCAACTAGAGAGGAAGCTAATGATGATGGTCTTGAAACTTCAGATCAAGTTACTACTAAACTTAGTAGGTCAACCAGAGCACGATCCGCACCAGAGTGGTATGGTAATCCTGTCCTGGAAGTCATGTTATTAGATCAAGGCGAACCTACGAACTATGAAGAAGCTATGATGAGCCCGGATTCTGATAGATGGCTTAAGGCCATGAAATCTGAGATAGGATCCATGTATGAGAACAAAGTGAGGACTTTGGTGGATTTGCCCGATGATTGGCAAGCCATATAGAATAAATGGATCTTCAAGAAGAAGACTGACGCTGATGGTAATGTTACTGTCTACAAAGCTCAACTTGTTGCGAAAGGTTTTCGACAAGTTCAAGGGGTTGACTATGCTGAGACTTTCTCACCCATAGCGATGCTTAAGTCCGTCCGAATCATGTTAGCAATTGCCGCATTTTATGAAATCTAGCAAATGGACGTCAAAACTGCATTCCTTAATGGATTTCTTAAAGAAGATTTGTATATGATGCAACCAGAAGGTTTTGTCAAATCCTAAAGGTACTGACAAAGTGTGCAACCTCCAATGATCCATCTATGGACTGGTGCAAGCATCGCGGAGTTGGAATATATGCTTTGATGAGGTGATCAAAGCATATAGTTTTATACATACTTACGGTGAAGCCTGTATTTATAAGAAAGTGAATGGGAGCTTTGTAGCATTTCCGATATTATATGTGGATGACATATTGTTGATTGGAAATGGTATAGAATTTCTGGATAGCATAAAAGGATACTTGAATAAGAATTTTTTTGTAAAAGACCTCAGTGAAGCTACTTACATATTGGGTATCAAGATCTATAGGGATAGATCGAGACGCTTAATAGGACCTTCACAAAGTACATACCTTGGCAAAATTTTGAAAAAAAATCAAAATAGATCAGTCAAAGAAAGGGTTCTTGCCTGTGTTGCAAGGTGTAAAGTTGAGTAAGACTCAAAGCACGACCACGGCAGAAGATAGAGAGAGAATGAAAGTCATTCCCTATGCCTCAGCCATAGGTTCTATAAAGTATGCCATGCTCTGTACCAGACTTGTAGTGTGCCTTGCCATGAGTTTGGCAAGGGGTACAATGGTGATCCAGGAGTAGATCACTGGACAGAGGTCAAATTTATCCTTATTTACCTAAAAAGACTAAGGAAATGTTTCTCGGTTATGGAAGTGATAAAGAGTTCGTCGTAAAGGGTTACGTCGATGCAAGCTTTAACACCTATCTAGATGAATCAGAGTCTCAATCTGGATACGTATTGAAAGTGGTAGAAATTAGCTAGAGTAGCTCCATGCAGAGCATTGTAGACATAGAAATTTGCAAAATACATACGGATCTGAATGTGGTAGACCCGTTGACTAAACTTCTCTCACAAGCAAAACATGAACACACCTTAGTGCTTTTTCGGTGTTAATCACATGGTGATGTGAACTAGATTATTGACTATAGTAAACTCTTTGAGTATTAGTCACATGGCGATGCGAACTATGAGTGTTAATCACATAGCGTTGTGAACTAGATTATTGACTCTAGTGCAAGTGGGAGACTGAAGGAAATATACCCTAGAGGCAATAATAAAGTTCTTATTTTATATTTCCTTATTCATGATAAAGGTTTATTATTCATGCTAGAATTGTATTGATCGGAAACTTAAATACATGTGTGAATACATAGACAAATACCGTGTCCCTAGTATGCCTCTACTAGACTAGCTCGTTGATCAAAGATGGTTAAGGTTTCCTAACCATGGACATGTGTTGTCATTTGATAACGGGATCACATCATTGGGAGAATGATGTGATGGACAAGACCCATCCGTTAGCTTAGCATTATGATCGTTCAGTTTTATTGCTATTGCTTTCTTCATGTCAAATACACATTCCTTCAACTATGAGATTATGCAACTCCTGGATACCGGAGGAATAACTTGTGTGCTATCAAACGTCACAACATAACTGGGTGATTATAAAGATGCTCTACAGGTATCTCCGAAGGTGTTTGTTGAGTTGGCATAAATCGAGATTAGGATTTGTCACTCCGAGTATCGGAGAGGTATCTCAGGGCCCTCTCGGTAATACACATCATAAGTTTGCAAGCAAATGACTAAGGAGTTGGTCACGAGGTCATGTATTACGGAACGAGTAAAGAGATTTGCCGGTAACGAGATTGAACTAGGTATGAAGATACCGACGATCGAATCTCGGGCAAGTAACATGCCGATGGACAAAGGGAATTACGTATGTTGTCATAACGGTTCGACCGATAAAGATCTTCGTAGAATATGTAGGAACCAATATGAGCATCCAGGTTCCGCTATTGGTTATTGACCGGAGAGGTGTCTCGGTCATGTCTACATAGTTCTCGAACCCGTAGGGTCCGCACGCTCAACGTTCGTTCATGATATAGTATTATGTGATTTGGTGACCGAATGTTGTTTGGAGTCCCGGATAAGATCACGGACATGATGAGGAGTCTCTAAATGGTCGAGAGTAATAGATTGATATATAGGACGATAGTATTCGGACACCGGAAGTGTTTCGGGGGGTATCGGGTCACCGGAAGGGGTTCCGGGCACCCCCGGCAAAAGATATGGGCCTTATGGGCTAAGAAGGGAAACGCACCAGCCATAAGGGGCTGGTGTGCCCCCCATATGGGCCGAACCAGGAGGAGTTGGAATGAGGGGAAGGGAAAGGAAAGGGGGGGGGGGGGATTCGGCCTCCCCCTTCCTTCTCTCCCCCCTCTCCTCTTTCCTTCCCCCTCCGGCATATATGGCAGGGGGGCGCGCGGCTAGGGAGGAGCCCAGGTAGAATTCGGTCCTACTTGGGGCACCTCCTGGCCTCTCCCCTCCCCCTCCCACCTATATATATGTGGGAGTGGGGCGCCTAGCACTGACAAGACAATTGCCTAGCCGCTCGTTGCTATGCATCTCCATGGATAGATCATTGCATGTGCGTAGAAAATTTTTTGTTTTCCATGCAACGATTCCCAACAAGTCCTACAACCAAAGAGGCCCTAAGTTCTTTTTGTTCCTTTGGTTAATACGAGCCTCGAGGGAAAGAACCGGATTTTGAAACTAAATTATGTTCTCAAAAAATAATGCCCAACAGGTAACAAGATATTTTTTTTAGTTCGACCTTTGCTATTTCAGTTCATGGCCCCGACCCTCGATTAATATGCCCATCAATAGTTGCAGGGTGAGAAGCTCAAATTGGCTCAAAACCAATCTACCTACTATCTTCTAGTTTTATGGTGTGGTTTATCCTTGGTATGGTGGAATGTGATGATGATATTTGTTCTATCTCCATGTCATACCAATGATCCCAATTTTACTTATCTTGAAATTGTATAAGACTCACTGGCTTTCTCAAAACCGTGTAATGAAAATTGGAAATGCATCTAATCCTCTTGGTGGATTTTGGTAATTAATATCAACATTTCTCGAAGCACTAATGCATTAACTAGCTTATCTCAAGAAATGTTCCAACATGTTGCAACAAAGGTATTGAAAGGTGACCCGCGCAAAATTGCATGAAGACAAGTGTCGGCCAAGCCAATGACTTAGATTTTACATTTTAGTTATTTAAGATCACATTGCAAGTGTGTCATGGTAGCATGTTGAAGCGCTATGCGGGTGCTTCGGAGCTGAAGAGTGAACACTTTAGCACAGACATACGGACTGGGAGGGGAAAATTTGACATCTTTTGCACAGACAACCGGACTACCATCTTTTGGGATTGGTTGGATGTAGAAACTTACTGAACATCCGATGTTTTGTGATTGCATGTATTTGTATATATTTATACATATGCTAAATTGCTATTGATCTATGTACGCGTGTCAAATGAAGTAGATCGAACCTGGGGCAAACATTTGGTGCACTGGTTTGGACGGTCGGCTTCTCTACTGTTGTCCAAGAACAAGTCCATGCAAACGAGTCGATTGACATTTCGCCTGACTGATTTAATGCACGCTATTGGAGTTGCCCGAAAGGAGTAAGGGAATCTTCACGCCGACCCCCAAACCTCCTGCAAGCATCCAGACCGAGCTGTCCGGACGCGGTAGGCCATCCAACGGTGTCCCGCATTTGTTCACGGACTAGTCTGGGTGTCTGATTTCCCGCAAATCAAAAGCAATCCAGAGGGATTTGCGGGAGTCCGGACACTGGAAACGTAGGACTCCGACACCCCGGGCTGACCAAAATTGAGGCGGAGCCTGCGCATTTGGAGTTAGCCACACTGTTTTCATAGCAAAAGCCACCTTTCTCAACCCTCTCCTCTACCATCCCGTCGCTCTCCACCCCAATTCCCGCCCTTTTTCGCCGCTGCCACATGGACCCGAGCAAAAAGCTTTCGAAGACGGCGGTGGTGGAGGATCCGGCGAAGGCGACCGCTCGAAAGATCACCTCGACGATCTGGCAAGTCCACCGCCTCAAGCAGAAGGCAAAGAAGGCGCTATCACCCACAAAGAAGGGCGGCTGGGTGTTGTTCAGTGGATGTGAAGGGGGGGGCATGGTGCAGGTGGTGGGCGTGATGAAGGGGGTGGGCGTGGCCTGGGACGCGGTGCGTCGATGCCGTCGCCGTCCATGCAGACGCCATCTTGATCGGATTAATACAAGGCTCCCTACTTCTACGCCACCCAACAGCTCGTCAGGCAGTCCCTGACATTCACCGTCGGGCACGTGCCTTATTGCGTCGATGTCAATGCGGCACCACTCCTTTTCTCCGAGTCTGCATCACTGCAACTTGTCCGGCCACCGTCATCGTACGTGGAGCAGCATCGATGTGATCAGGCGCTATGCATTTTAATTTCAAATTGGTCGGACCTGGGCAGGCATCTAGGGGATGTGATTGGATAGCCGATTCTCACATCCATGTTCGTGGACAGATACCGTGCCTGTTTTGTGGCTCAGCGTTGGAGATGACATAATTCCTCCTCTCTAGTTTCCATTGTTTTAAATAGTGGGCTATGCCATATATCAGCGGTCCTCCGGAGTAAGAGTGAGATTGTAGACAACTATTTCAGATCCTTTTTAGAAAATTATACATGAATCCTATAGCCAGACATTTAGCGGCACCCTCCTCAAAGCGCTATAGTGGGGCTATAGCCGAATATTCAATTCTGAACCTGGGCTTATCTGCACCCGGTAAACAGTATTAAAAAAATACTAAAAAAATTCAGAAAAATCTGATTTTTTTTACATGGAAGATGTTTGAGTCCGTGAGGTATGTGGCAATTTTCTGCGCATCTGGACATCTGAGTAGCTCTCAACAAATAAAACCGGTCCGAACTTTGCATAAATAGTAAACTTTTTTACATATCCCAAATTTGTTTTTCAAAGCTACTCAAATGTTCAAACACGCTGAAATTTGGCACAGACATCACGCACTCAAAATAACTTCCATGCAAAACAGTTAAGATTTTGTTAAATATTTATAGTATTTTTGTTGATTTTTATTGTTTACACGCGGGAGCAGATGAGCTCGGGAGCCATTTAGCTGCTCCTGCTATTTAAAACTTTGCTAGTTCCCATGAGGGCATCTCCAATTCCGACCCTCAAACCGCCCGCAACAGTCGGGACCGTGCAGAGTGGACGTGTTTTGCCATCCAACGCGGGTCTTAATCGGTCCACCGACCGGTCCGAACATGATTTGTTTTTCATAAGCCGGAAATAAACTGAGGAGGTGGGGGCTTTGCAGGCATCCGGAAAGCTGCCATGCCAGCTTCTGACGGCCCTGGTTCACCCAAAAAAACCTCCTTTGTCTGCACCCTTTCCCATCGGAAGCAGTCAGCGCCGCTCCAGAGCATTAGTGTTGCATTCATGCCGGTTCATATCGACGCGACCTCTCACTAGCGCTCCAGCATTGAACGACGCACGGACTGAGAGCGTCGTCCTTGCCACTTCACAGTGCACGTGACTGCTCCACATTCAAACAACAACTCGTCCGTCAGCTTGCCGCCCATGAAAAATGTGTCATTGCCGAGGAATCTACATCGGCGCCACCCGTCTGTCCGTCTGCTGTGCACCATTAACCACCTGCCGCTTGCCCTGCCATCCGCCGGCTATTTAAACTCCAGCACCAGCCATAGCCGCATCCATCATCCTTCGCTCCATTTCTACTCTCCGCACCACGCCCACCATGCATCCTCGATCTCCAAAGCCATTTGGGATAGTCTCTTGTCTGGCCAGAAGATGGAGATCTCATCCATTGGTTTCGGCTGGCAGACCGACAGGCAAACTGAGGCGGACTCATCGATGGAAGTGGCGGCCATGGGAGGTCGCCGGCTGATACGTCTCCGTCGTATCTATAATTTTTTATGGTTTCATGCCATTATTATACAACTTTCACATATTTTTGGCAACATTTTATATGATTTATTGGACTAACCTATTAATCCAGTGCCCAGTGTCAGTTCCCGTTTGTTGCATGTTTTTTGTTTCACAGAATATCCATATCAAACGAAGTCCAAATGCGATAAAAATTGAAGAAGAATTATTTTGGAATATTTGTGATTTTTGGGAGGTGGAATCAACGCAAACGGGGGCCCACAGCCACCACGAGACACCAGGGTGCGCCCCAGGGCCCAGGCGCATGGTGGTGGGTTGTGCCCTCCTAGTAAGTTTGTTGGAGCTCTACTTCGGGTGCTAGGAAGCTTATATCTGGAAAAAAAAAGTGTTAAAATCTTAGCGCAATCGGAGTTACGGATCTCTGGAAATATAAGAAATAGTTTTCGGCCCAAAAACAGGAACACAAAACAGAAGAGAACAGAGAGGGAGATCCAATCTCGGAGGGGCTCCTGCCCCTCCGCCGCCATGGAGGCCATGGACCAGAGGTGCAACTCTCCTCCCATCTAGGGGGGAGGCTAAGGAAGGCACCGCCGGGGAAATCATGGTTTGACGGCGATCTACTCCAACAACTCCGTCATCTTCACCAACATCTTAATCACCTTCCCCCATCTTTATTCAGCGGCCCACTCTCCCGCAACCCGCTGTACCCTCTACTTGTACATGGTGCTTTATGCTTCATATTATTATCCAATGATATGTTGCCATCCTATGTTGCTTGAGTAGATTTTTGTTGTCCTACCGGTAATTGGTGAATTGCTATGATGGGTTTAATTTGCTTTTGGTTATGTTTCTGTCCTTTGGTGACCATCATATGAGCGCGCGTGTGGATCACACCATAGGGTTAGTTGTATGTTGATAGGACTATGCATTGGAGGGCAAGGGTGACAGAAGCTTCTTCCTAAACATAGAAATTGATGCATACGGAATTGAAGGGGGACCAATATATATCTTAATGCTATGGTTGGGTTTTACCTTAATGAACATTATTAGTTGCAGATGCTTGCTAATAGTTCCAATCATAAGTGCATAGAATTCCAAGTAAGGGACGACATGCTAGCAGTGTCCTCTCCCACATAAAAACTTGCTATTGGTCTAGTAACGTAGTCAATTGCTTAGGGACAATTCCGCAAATCCTACCACCACTAACCCACACTCGTTTTACTAAACTTAATTGTTTCTTTATTTAAAAAGCACCTAACTTTTATTTTCGCGTTCTTTATTATCCTGCAAACCTATCCACACCTACAAAGTACTTCTAGTTTTATTCTTGTTCTAGGTAAAGCAAACGTTAAGTGTGCGTAGAGTTGTATCGGTGGTGGATAGAACTTGAGGGAATATTTGTTTTGCCTTTAGCTCGTCGTTGGGTTCGACACTCTTATTTATCGAAAAATGCTACAAATGATCCCCTATACTTGTGGGTTATCAAGACCTTTTTCTGGCGCCGTTTCCGGGGAGGAATAGCGTGGGGTGAATATTCTCTTGTGTGCTTGTTTGCTTTATCACTAAGTAGTTTTTATTTTCTGTTCTAAGTTGTTCTCTATCTTTAATTATGGATATGGAACACGAAATACCAAAAAAATTAGTTGTACTTGCTACTCATGGAGATGGGGAACCTCCTAAAACCCTCAATGCTCGTTATGTGAAAAATATTAAACACTACTTTGATAATCCTGAGAAAACCCCATTCAACATGATAATGGGAGACACGTTGGATCAACGTGAATACTTTAGGGATTATTGCTTGACACAAGAAGGGAAACTGTTATGGGATCAAGTTGATATGTTGCATTGGTATGCTTGGAATTTATGCCAGAGATATGATTATACTTGTTGCTCTAGGATGAAGGCTCCACACCTTCCCTTTTCATGCAAATTTAATGATAATGAAACCTTAGCTTCTTATGCTAATGGTAGATATGATTACTATGATGTGGAATGAATAGAAGAATTTGTTGCTTTTAAGGGTGCTTATGAAATTGAATCTATGTTTGAAAAGTATGAAGATTTTGATGATGCAGTTTATAGACCTAAAATTTTGCTATACTTAAATATTGCTATGAAAATTATAAATATAATGAAGATATTAATGAGTATATTGAGAAAGTCTCCGCTTTCCAAGAAGAGACTAATATTTTGCAGGAATCTATGGAAGAGGAAATTGATGAAATTGTGAGCTCATTGGATGAAAAAGATGATGAGGAGAGCGAAGAACAAAGGGAGGAAGAACGGATTAGCTACCCGTGCCCACCTTCTAATGAGAGTTACTCTTTAACTCATACATTGTTTAATAACCCTTCGTGCTCACCGAAGGATGCATGCTATGATAATTGCTATGATCCCTCGGACTCGCTTGAAATATCCCTTTTTGATGAATTGATGCTTGCTATGCTTGTGGCCAAGATGCCAATTTGAATTATGCTAATTGAGATGACCTTGCTATAGTTCCTTATGTTGAGAATTAAATTGTTGCTATTGCACCCACACATGATTGTCCTATTATCTTTTTGAATTCTCCAAACTACACTATATCGGAGAAGTTTGCACTTATTAAGGATTACATTGATGGGTTGCCTTTTACCCTTGCACATGATAATTTTGATGAATATAATATGAATGTGCTTGCTGCTCCTACTTGCAATTATTATGAGAGAGGAACTACATCTCCACCTCTCTATGTTTCCAACACGATAAAATTGCAAGAAACTGCTTATGCTATGTATTGGCCTTTACTTGATGTGCATGAATTGTTCTTTCATGACATGCCAATGCATTGGAAGAGATTTAGACTCCGTCATTGCATGATATATGTTGCTTTGTGCTCACTACTAAATGCCAAATCATTGTTAATTAAAATTGGCTTTGATATACCTTGGGATCCGGGTGGATCCATTACTTGAGCACTTTATGCCTAGCTTAATGGTTTTAAAGAAAGCGCTGCCAGGGAGACAACCCAAAAGTTTTAGAGAGTCATTTTATTCTGTCGAGTGCTTTTATTAAAAACAAAAAAATATAGAGGGGAACTTAGAAAACTTTTTAAAAAGAGAAGTGATTTGAAGGTTATGCATTGGAGAAGTGAGGGTCGACCTTGAACACTTGTGTTCATGCTCATGGAAACAATGTAGAATTTTTCATGGAAGTTTCTCACAAAAATAATTATCCCCTACAAATCCACTGTATTATAAAAATAATGTGCCAAGATTTGCCTTTAGGATGATTAGATTGCTTGTTGGTATGTGCGGTGCAAAAACAGAAACTTTGGCTGTAGTGCGTGATTTTACATTTTGTAGTGGAACATTAAAAGTTTTTAAAAATTTTACACGGAACTTATTTGCAATTTTTTTATTTTTTCCTAATTTTTTAGAATTTTTGGAGTTACAGAAGTATGCTAAAAGTTCAGATTACTACAGACTGTCCTGTTTTTGACAGATTCTGTTTTTGATCCATTGTTTTGCTTGTTTTGATGAAACTATCGATTCTATCGGTCGTATGACCCATGGAGAATTTATAATACAGTATCTATAATGCAAAAAAAAAATATGAGTGGGTTTTCACTAGTTTGCTTTATTATGCTAACGGATGTCACTAGTTTTCTGCTATGTTTTGTGTGGATGAAGTGTTCAAAGATCGAGGAGGTCTCGATATAAGGAGAAGGAGGAGAGGTAAGAGTTCGAGCTTGGGGATGCCCAAGGCACCCCAAGTAAATATTCAAGGATACTCAGGCGTCCAAGCTTGGGGATGCCCCGGAAGGCATCCCATCTTTCTTCAACAAGTATCGGAATGTTTTCGTTTTCCTTTCGTTCATGTGATATGTGTAAATTTTGGAGCGTCTTTTGCGTTTAGCTTTCACTTTTCTTCTATGCACCATGCTGGTATGAGATAGTCCATGGTTGATTTATAGAATGCTCATTGCACTTCACATATAATTTTTGAGTATGGCTTTATAGAAAATTTTATGTGCTTCACTTATATCATTTGAAGTTTGGATTGCCTGTTTCTCTTCATATGGAAAACCGTTATTTGTAGAATGCCCTGTTGCTTCACTTATACTTATTAGAGCATGGTCTTTTGTAGAAAGAATTAAACTGTCATGCTTCACTTATATCTGTTTAGAGAGTCAACAGGAATTGGTCATTTGCACGGTTAGTCATGAAATCCGACATAAAACTTATGGATCACTGAATATGATATGTTTGATTCCATACAATAGTTTTGCGATATAGAGATGATACTATGTGGGAGGTACTAGTAAACGGTTGTGGTTAGTAAGAATATTGGTGTTAAGGTTTGTGATTCCCGAAGCATGCACGTATAGTCTCTTGTTATGCTATGAAGTTGGAGCATGATTTATTATTGATTGTCTTCCTTATGAGTGTGGTCGGGGACGAGCGATGGTCTTTTCCTACCAATATATCCATGGATTATACGTATGGTCTTTATGACTAATGTAAGTCCATGGATTATACGCACTCTTACCTTTCTGCAATTTGCAAGCCTCTTCGGTACCGTGCATTGCCCTTTCTCACCTCGAGAGTCGGTGCAAACTTCGCCGGTGCATCCAAACCCCGTGATATGATACGCTCTATCACACATAAGCCTTATTATATCTTCCTCAAAACAGCCACTGTACCTACCTATTATGGCCTTTCCATAGCCATTCCGAGATATATTGCCATGCACACTACTAGGAAAAGGGCTATAGCTGATATGGACATTAATGGCGCACCATGTATGTGGTGCGCCACTGCTATATAGCAGTGGTGCACCAGATACAGGTGCGCCATTAGTGTCCTCATTACTAATGGCGCACCAGACACACGGTGCGCCATTACTAGCAAATTTTATTTTTTTTGATTTTTCCAAAACTATTAATGGCGCACCAGGGCACGGTGCGCCATTACTAGTTTTAACTTGTAATGGCGCACCACACACTCCGTGCGCCACTACTAACAAATTTTTTTTTACTTTTTTTTTCAAAACTAGTAATGGCGCACCTGGGAACAGTGCGCCATTACTAGTTCAAACTAGTAATGGCGCACTATCCACTGGTGCGCCACTACTAAACATTTTTTTTTTGCAAAACTAGTAATGGCTCACCACGTAACAGGTGCGCCATTAGTAACCAGGGTTACTAATTGCGCGCCTGTTACGTGGTGCGCCATTACTAACTTTCTGAGTCTTACAATTTATTCACCAAATGCACCCCCCCCCCCCCGCCATCGTGGACCGTCTTTTCAGTTTCAAAAAAATAAAAGAAAATGATAGAAATGTCAAAAAAAAAAGATTCCCATGTGATATGTGGTCTAGTTGTTAGCAAAATTTACAAACATGAATTTTCGACTTTTTTGCAAAATCTCTCGAGAATTTGTAAAATGGGCATAACTTTTGCATACGAACTCCGATGAAAAAGTTTTTTATATGAAAAATCATCTACTCGAAAAGTTACATCCGAATTTAACTGGGGGAACCCCGTTAAACATTTTCAGAATCCCCAAAAACCTAACAGAACGAAAGATACGGAGCTTTTAAGATCTAGAGGGGAAAAATGGAAAAAAAATCAAACTTACTAGTGGCGCACCATTTGCTAGGTGCGCCACTAGTAACAGAAAAAAAAATTTGGTTTCGAATTTTTTTTTGGAATTTTTTTTCAAAATATGATACGTAATATGACCGGGAAGTTTGAAATATTTTTTCAAAATTTCATCACACTAATGAACATTAACAAAGTCCTAGACATCAATAAGGTTTAATAGGATTGATATCATAGATATATCAACAAGTGCTTGTTAAGTGAGGTGGTGCTGGGGTTGAATAGAACTGCGAAGTTAAGCGTGCTCGGGCTGGAGTAGTGTGAGGATTGGTGACCTTCCGGGAAGTTTGACCACTTAGTGCGATTTGACTTGAGATTAAGCATATTGACCCGAGATTAAGCCATAGTGACCCGAGATTAAGAAAAAAACGAAAAAAAAATTGAAAAAAAATTTTGAAAAAAATTTTGAAAAAAAAAATTGAAAAAAAATTGTTAGTAATGGCGCACTTCTATGTGGTGCGCCATTACTATCTGACTTAGTAATGGCGCACCACATAGAAGTGCGCCATTAGTAACCCAGAGCACAAGGTAAATATGGCCCCCTGGGAGGCATACTAATGGCGCACCAGGGGACATACTAATGGCGCACTTCCTGGTGCGCCACTACTATCTGGTATACTAATGGCGCACCAGGGGTGCGCCATTAGTATTAGTTACTAATGGCGTGATGATAGTGGCGCACCTGTAGTGCGCCATTAATGGCCAAAATAGGTGCGCCACTAGTAGGCCTTTTCCTAGTAGTGGCAACTTTCACCGCTTCCGTTTTGATGACTTGAGCATTCAGTGTTATACTGCTTTGCATGATATTTCCATGGCTTGTCTGTTTTCTGATATCCCTGCTATGCTAGATCATTGCACATCCTGGTACACTATCAGAGGCATTCATATAGAGTCATACTTTGTTCTAGGTATCGAGTTGTAATTTTTATTTCTTTTGAGTTGTAACTAAATAGAAGTGTGATGATCATCATTAGACTGAGATTCCCCCACAAGTCGGGATGAGACTCCAGACAAATATAAAAAGAAAAAGAAAAAAAAAGAAAAAAGTGAGGCCAAAAAGAGCCCAAGAAAAAAGAAAAAAAAGAAAAAATGAGAGAAAAGAGAGAAGGGGCATGCTAATTCCACACTTGTGCTTCAAAGTAGGACCATGTTTTTCATATAGAGAGTCTCCTATGTTGTCAATTTCATATACTAGTGGGAATTTTTCATTATAGAGTTAGATGCACACCCACTTAGTTTTCATGTTGAGCTTTCATACACTTATAGCTCTTAGTGCATTCGTTGCATGGGCATCTCCGTAGCCCGTTGGTTAGCTGCGTCGATGTGAGACTTTCTTACTTTTTTGTCTTCTCTATATTTACCCCTATCATCATACTCTATTCCACCCATAGTGCTATATCCATGGCTTGCGCTCATGTATTGCGTGAGGGTTGAAAAAGCTGAAGCGCGTTAAAAAGTATGAACCAATTGCTCGGCTTGCGTCGGGGTTGTGCATGATAAATACTTTGTGTTAAGAAGACATAGCATGACAAGACTATATGATTTTGTAGGAATAGCTTTCTTTAGCGTTGATATTTTGAAAGACATGATGGTTTGTTGGGATGCCTGAGTATTGATGTCTTTATGTCAAATTATAGACTATTGCTTTGCATCATTCGTGTCTAAATATTCACGCCATGATTAGATATATGATCAAGATTATGCTAGGTAGCATTCCACATCAAAATTTATGTTTTTTATCATTTACCTATTCGAGGACGAGCAGGACTTAAGCTTGGGGATGCTGATACGTCTCCGTCATATCTATAATTTTTTATTGTTTCATGCCAATATTATACAACTTTCACATATTTTTGGCAACATTTTATACGATTTATTGGACTAACCTATTGATCCAGTGCCTAGTGCCAGTTCCTGTTTGTTGCATGTTTTTTGTTTCACAGAATATCCATATCAAACAAAGTCCAAACATGATAAAAATTTACAGAGAATTGTTTTGTGATATTTGTGATTTTTGGGAGGTGGAATCAATGCAAACGGGGGACCACAGCCAACACGAGAAACCAAGGCGCGCCCCAGGGCCCAGGCGCGTGGTAGTTGGTTGTGCCCTCCTCGTAAGTCGGTTGGAGATCTACTTCGGGCGAAAGGAAGCTTATATCCAAAAAAAATTGTGTTAAAATCTCAGCGGAATCGGAGTTAAGGATCTCCGGGAATATAAGAAATGGTTTTCTGCCAGAAAACAGGAACGCGAAACAGAAGAGAACAGAGAGGGAGATCCAATCTCGGAGGGGCTCCTGCCCCTCCGCCGCCATGGAGGCCATGGACCAGAGGGGGAACTCTCCTCCCATCTAAGGGGAGGTTAAGGAACAAGAAGAATGAGGGGGGGGCTCTCTCTCCCCCTCTCTCCCGGTGGCGCCGAAGCGCCGCCGGGGCAATCATCGTGTGACTGCGATCTACTCCAACAACTCCGTCATCTTCACCAACATCTTCATCACCTTCCCCTATCTTTATTCAGCAGTCCACTCTCCTGCAACCCACTGTAACCTCTACTTGAACATGGTGCTTTATGCTTCATATTATTATCCAATGATATGTTGCCATCCTATGATGCTTGAGTAGATTTTTGTTATCCTAACGGTAATTGGTGAATTGCTATGATTGGTTTAATTTGCTTGTGATTATGTTGCTTTCATTTGGTGCCCATCATAAGAGCACGTGTGTGGATCACACCATAGGGTTAGTTGTATGTTGATAGGACTATGCATTGGAGGGCAAGGGTGACAGAAGCTTCTTCCTAAACATAGAAATTGATTCATACGGGATTGAAGGCGGACCAATATATATCTTAATGCCATGGTTGGTTTTTACATTAATGAACGTTAGTAGTTGCAGATACTTGCTAATATTTCCAATCATAAGTTCATAGAAT
Organism: Thinopyrum elongatum; assembly: GCA_011799875.1. Taxonomy (NCBI): domain Eukaryota; kingdom Viridiplantae; phylum Streptophyta; class Magnoliopsida; order Poales; family Poaceae; genus Thinopyrum; species Thinopyrum elongatum. The sequence continues at coordinate 74,123,996 of CM022303.1, forward strand.
TCCAAGTAAGGGACGACATGCTAGCAGTGGCCTTTCCCACATAAAAACTTGCTATTGGTCTAGTAACGTAGTTAATTGCTTAGGGACAATTCCGCAAATCCTACCACCACTAACCCACACTCGTTTTACTAAACTTAATTGTTTATTTATTTAAAAAGAACCTAACTTTTATTTTTACATTCTTTATTATCTTGCAAACCTATCCACACCTACAAAGTACTTCTAGTTTTATTCTTGTTCTGGGTAAAGCAAACGTTAAGTGTGCGTAGAGTTGTATCGATGGACGATAGACTTGAGGGAATATTTGTTCTGCCTTTAGCTCCTCGTTGGGTTCGACACTCTTATTTATCGAAAAAGGCTCCAAACGATCCCCTGTACTTGTGGGTTATCACCGCCGTTTGTGTCCCATGGAGGCCACCACTCCCCCTCCCCTCCCGGTTGAAGCCAAGGCGGGCTCATCATCGTCCGTCTATTAGCCGCAAGCAGGGTGCAGAGGCGGAGCTTTGTTTTCCGGGGCTCATGGCCGGCCGGAGATGGGGAACATGCATTGGTGGTCATTTTAGGCTAGGTTTAAATAGGCCGGTCTAGTTCAATCATGTCGAAAAACATCCGGTTTTATATAAGAAATATCCAAGTATGAATGAATATCATCCGGGTTATCTGAATATGCATCAAATTTGTTTAATTTTATTAAATTTCGAACAAAATTCAACCGGATATATGCGGCTAGCTTTGAATGCCCGTCTCTCGCATCTGTGTGCATGGACCAGTTCCAGGTCCGCGGACGTATAAAGTGTCCGGTTTACAGATCAGCATTTGAGATGCCTTGAACCACATTTAAGGAAAAACACTTCACGTTGTTTTACGCGCAATTGCCCCTTTGACCGGGAAGTTCTTTCATCCTCTCTTTATGCCCACACCCCCACTTCCACATCCAGTCCAGATCTCCTCGCCGTCGCTGCGTCCGCGTCCGCATCCATGACGGCGTTGACGCAGGTCAATCTCTCTCCCCCCTCTCCATTTCTCTCCGGCGGCCTCTGTCTCACTCACCGACTCCTCTATTGTAGGCCCCGAGAACCATGCCAGTGTCGGTGTCACCGCAAGATCCACCGGACCCGGGCCGGCAATGGCGGTAGTCATTTTCGAGGGCATGGTTGCCTCGGGCGTCATCAAGGTGGTGATCAAACAGCTCGGCTCCGCCATCGTGGGCAAGATCAAGCTGCACAAGAACCTGACCAAAGACCTGGAGAAGATAAAGATGACGCTAGAGTCGGTGGAGGTTGCTCTCAGCGATGCCGAGGGGCGGTCCATCACGGACAGCTCAGCGCTCCAGTGGGTGAATCGGCTCAAGGCTACCATGTACGACATCTCCGACATGCTTGATGATTCCGAATGTGACGCCGGCCTGGTATGCAAGATTCCCTCCATTTTCCATCAATCTAGATCTGAATGTTGTTGTTCGTTAAGATAAGAGCTGATTGATGGACCTGAATATGTTTACATGATCAACTAGATCTGTATTTGTTTTCCATATAGTGAAGTAGGTCTAAATTTATTTAGATAGTGAAGTACATCTGAGTTTTTTTGGGATAGAGACAGACACCTTTGGTGCAGCATGCATTAGCTTCCTACTAGTTACACCTGTGCGTTTTTCATTAAATTACAACAGCACCTCATCAAGTTGCTTTCGGTGTCAACGTACTTTTCTTGTACTAGATGACCAGTTGCGCCCATGGCACAAAAAGCGAGAGCGAGCCGAGTATTCAGTGACTGATTTAGAACCAACTTAATAGATAGTTATACCCCATTACATGGTACCATGATAGACTAAAAGGAAGTAATGGGATCACCTGACAATAGCATTCATTGGTTTTATAAAGAATGCTACAGTGGCAAAGATGCACTATATAGCTTCCAACAATAGCATACATTGGTTTTATAAAGCAAGCTACAGTAGCAAATATGCATGTATAGCTACCAACTGGGAAGACTGGGACATGGAAGAGATGGTATTATGCAGTGCGAGCATTCAAACCATGCACAACGGAATATTTAGATGCAGTCGATACATAGCGTTATAAGAGAGGCACAAGATCATTTTACAATAGCTTATTTACATTGCTTTTATGAAGCAAGGTACATAGGTAGAGATGCATCATATAGATGTTTCCATGGTAGATGACTCATTGCACCCATTGCCAAGAAGCCTATTAGGATAGAGTAATGTACTTTGAGCCATATATAACTTTGGAATGAAACAATAAGCACGATTCTAAACCTCATTTCTATAGCATAATAGGATGAGAGGCAAATAGTTTTCTAGATGGCCCTCAGATATTCTAAGATAATGTTTATGGACCATATAGTACATTGCACGATATAAGCATTCATGGACCAAAAGAAGGTAGAGTAAACACATCATCACATAGATCAAAGACAAGATAAACATACATAAGCACTAAAGCATCAACTACTTTTGTCTAAGATGGCACTTGCTCACTTATCCGTGTCTCTGAAAAAAGTACAACCTACAATCTCACTTTGATCCGAAGACATTTTCTTTTTCACGGTTTTTGCGGTAACAAAGTTGCTGATGATAATACATGCATATGAAGTGAAAAATATTATTGATTTGCACAATACCATAAGAAATGACTCTACTACCCCATGGCAAATTTGCAATTCTTTTCAAATCTTCTTCCCCGTAGTTGACTGGTAGTCCTTTTTTTTGGCAAACTCTGAGCCCTCCCAAGGAGGGCCTCCCTGCTTTCATTGAAACCAGAACCAAAAGGCTCCACTAGGATTACAATTTGAGTAACATCACAGACCTCAAAGATAAAGAAAACTACAATGATGCCCTCAAGATACTCATCACAGACCTCAGAGATAAAGAAAATTACAGTGATGCCCTCAAGATACATGTACTGAGGGACAACAACACACGTCAATAGTTTGCTTCATGGACTGCCACCAGGACGCAGGACGTAGAACTCCAACCACGTGTCTGGCATCCTTGGTTCCATCGACCAGTACTTCGGCCTGTTCCCCTCCCCCTTACTCGTACTGAAGTGAAGTGAGAATGCACCAGGAGGAGGCCGACGAGGGCATCTTGGGCTCCATCTTCATGGGCGGCTCACGCTGCAGCTTGGCGGCAGAGTAGCTCCCACTGCAGCTCAAAGGCACTGCGGCTCCATCTGCATCTTGGCAGCCCGGCAACTCAAGGGCGCATCAGCTCCATCTTCATATCGGCGGCCCAGAAGCTTGGAGGGGCAGCAGCTCCATCTGCATCTCGGCGGACCGGCAGCATCCGATGTAGCTCGGAGCTGCGGAATCTGCAAATGGGTCGCTGTTGCTCATACCGGCGAGCCAAATCCTTGCAGTTGCCACTGTCGCTCCCTGAAGCTGGTGACTTTCCATGGCAAGGGAGGCTCCAGCAAGACCACGACGGCTGCCGTTGCAGCTCAGGTACACACTAACCTCCTTCGGTGTTTGTTGAATCTGTAGAATTTTTTGTGAGCTCGTTAGCTCGATCTCCGTCAATAGTTGTGACCCTCAGCGCTGCAAAATCCCAACTTAGTTCACCCCTCCAACCTTAGCCCGTGGAAGCCATGATCAAGGACGGGTACCTGGGACTGGATAATACTTAACCGATCTATGATGATAGAAAAGAAATGAAAATCCAATACACATCATCATAAGCTTTAATTTATCAAGAAAAACACATTTATAGAATTTCTAATTAGCTCAATATATAGTAGAAATAAAAATAAATCACATGTTCAAATGAATGAAGAGGGCTCAAAACCTCGAACCAGATGTGAAAACCCAGAGTCAGATAAATTCTAACTGTACACCATTTATAAGTGTCCCAAAGTAAGTGTCGCTGAGTACTAATTTTGACACTTATCTCATGCATTTGTATGTTCCCTATATCAATTAAGAAATAACGCAGGAAGTACGTAAATTCCAGGCTAGTCAAGTCTCCAGGGACAACCGCCATGTGGGAAGAATTAGACTCTGTTGCTAATTAGTAAGTACAATACACAGTCTATTCATGCTAACAACATTTGCCATTAGACTCATAAATCACACTTAATGTTTCTATTTCCTAAATTAGAATATATAGTGACCTCGATATAGCAGAAAGCAAACACACGTGTAGCTAGATTAATTACCTCACAAAGCTATTAGCAAGGTAGTAGCAATATCTTGAGCTCCTTCTGGTTCTTACTCTGTTTCCACTTGAGCAATCCCTCCCGCCTCTCAGATCTTCACTGATGCCAGCAAAAAACATGCACATGGGACTGCATTAAGATAGCCAAATGAACAAATAGTCCGACCAAGTCATTCACTATAACCAACAATTGCCTTCCTAAAACACAACTTGAAATCTTATAGATAGCCTTGTTTCAAAAGAGAAAATGAACAACCATCAGATGGCAGACGCCAAAATAGCTCGAACGATGCAGCCATAGGCCAATTTCCAAGCATTATTATGTCGCATACTTGTACAGTTGTACTTTCCAAAGCACCTACAATGAAAAGCTAGAAAACCAATTTTGTCCTTTATCACGCAAGTACTGAGAAGACATTTCCTTGATGAGTGACCTTACTAAAGTACCAAAAATCAAAACAACATGTTAATTTCAAGAGGGGAAGTAGACACAAGTAACTTCCATATATTGGTGTCATTTAATATCAATACTGGAAGTTGCTTATCAATAACTATATGAAGTTCTTATTCCATTCACACATATTTCTTGCCTCCTGATCATGGTATTGTAAAGGGGATAGGGAGACAGGTTCTAGGGGGAAAAGTAATAGAGCTATAGGAAATAAAGTAACTCATTTAGGTATGACTATGGACAAGGCAAAGGTTTCAGAGAGAAATTGGGGAATAAAGAAATTTTCTCAATCTAGTTACTTCAGAATCATCAGCATGAGAAAACATTGATACCTACTACTACATACTGATCCAATTGCTTCTCTTCATGGAACAATACCATTAGTCCTCTGTCCACATGAAATGAACGGATTAATGGTCATCTAACATCAAATAATGTCTTCTGGAAAATGAAACATAGAAACGCAAGTCCTGAGGTAGAAACATAATCACCTATGTTATCACAAAAAAATTAAGAAACAAAGAAAACATCCAACAAGAGAAACTTGCAACCCATCCTAAAATTCCTAGAATCTGAATGACATCAGATTCAGCACAAGGCCAAGTACCTATCTTAATCTTATTGAACCAAAGAAAGTAAAACAATAAAATTGGGAACATTATGTATATTAAAAATATAAGTGTCGAAGACCACCGGTGCCATTCTCATCAGCATCGACAATTTTGCGGAAGTAAAAAACATCAAACAAGGGAACCGTACCGCCCATCCTAAAACTCTTGGAATCCGATACACGAAGAACAATGGACACATGATTACCATACATCATATAAAAAATTAAGTTATTTTTAATTACTGAGAAGCTATGCATCTATTGCCAACAAAACTGGGGCTTCTCATGTACATCAGACCAACAAATGCAGCTGCAATTTTAGAAGTATTTTGGTTGGACGGAAACAAACGCTAGTCCTCGCACAAGACCCCTTCCAGCCGCATGCTTCAACCTAACAACCTCTTGTACTCAATACATCAAGGCCCCCATGAGTACAAAATAGAAATGAATATATACGCTAGTAAGCCCAGAAATTAACAAAATACAGGGACCTTAATCATATTGTCTTACATGCATTAGGATGTAAGATGTGGTGACCTTGCGCCACAACCATGGAGACAGCCAGTCTGGACATGATGGTGGCAGGGGTTCAGCGGCGAGAAAAGGAGGAGGGTCTGAAAAGTGAGCACAATTACTGATCATTTTTACAATGGCTAATTAAGATTCTGATTCATACTCTAAAATAGGAGGGCTAAAATTCTGTATTCAACTGCTATAAATAAACTATACAAGATGATGGTGAGGCCGTGCGTAGAAAGCAAAATGTGCAAGATCAACATCTTTGCTAGTAAAAGACGTAGCATTTTCTTCTTGCAGAAAGTACATCTCTATTTTTAGACAAAAGAATGCAACACATACAAAGAATGGAAAATCGCCATCGAACAAAATCCACGTTCCACCGTTCAAGTATCTGAGCAAACAAGCATGGGATTGGTAGCAGTAGTGAATAGTATGCACAGATATGTATGTAAGTAACAAAGATTAGTAAAAGGGAAACATATTATCCAAAAGAAGAAAGGTTTTATATATTTTCAACGTACCCAGCCATAAAATCATATGCTTCTTGATTAACAAAATGAACACACAATTATGTGGGCATAGGAGGTGTACAATCATGCACCGACAAAAAGCAGAGGTGGACAGGGTGTTATCCATCCATCTTCAGAAAGAGTTCCGAGTTCAGCATATATATAGAGATATAGATAGTGGTGTTCTGAAAATAGCTCTTCTTAATTTTGCATTTCTCCTAGGTACATCTATAAGAAATGCAGAGTGAAGCTGATATTGCCTTTCTATCCTCAGAAATATTTTATTTTCAAGCCAATGATAAATTTAGATTGCTACTATTATAATTATAGTACTTATATTAGTAAAATTATGGTATAAGCACTTAATAAACTATTATCAAAGAAGCATACATGACATAAGGGGTATTTTGTTGCCTTGGCAATTAAAAAAATATAGCAGTACAAATCTTTAAAGGAAAAGGCAAACCGAACTTGCAAACAGTGAGGGTTCCATCAATTTGCATAGAATTTAGAGCAAGAAAAAAACTAAATTCAGACCAGAGAACATGGCAAAATCATTCAGCAATTTTGTCCCATGGACCTAGAAGCAAAGACAATTTACTTATATACAATACACACCCAAGAGCTTGCAGCAGGTTAAGGAATAAAACAGAACAGCAAGTCTGCAACAAAGGAGCACATTTACCTTATTAGTTTCCATTGGATTTCTAAGCTACAAAAGTTGTTACAGTAATTCTCTCAAGATTAGTAGGTTGTAACCTTTTCATAGTGTGGTGAAACTGTAATTAAATGAACTTTAAGTGCATAGCTCTTGCAAGAGTATCACTTCATGTATGACCATTTGGAATCCTTGCTCTGTACTTAATAATTCTGCACTCCAAATAGCGACAACCCTCTACTGAATTTTTTAATCAAGAAGCAATAATGTGACCATAATTCATGTCAAAAAATGTTCATTACTCGTGTTAGAAGGATAAAATAACTACCTTTGGTAGGTTCTTAAACTATGAAAGAGCGTGTAATAATTAGTTATTTACCTGAGGGTAAAAGTGTAGCAAGTATATTCATTAACTGCCCTCGTACAATCTGCAAATTGATTGTGGAATGAGTTTCTGACGGGAAATAGAAAACACACAACACAACAGAATAGTAAGTACCTGACATAGCTTCAGCCTGGTAAACTTTTTTGAGTGCTTCCAGTCATCTTTGGTGCCTTACTCGTGTCTGGCCATTGCCCTGCTCGTCGAGGTCACCGTTGCACCACCACTCACGGCAAGGCATATGCCAAGTATGCTCCAGCTGCCAACAGACAAGCAATGTTGCAGAAACCAATTGAGGCATTTTCACTAAGTAAAGATACAAAACCATTTAGTAGAATCCACTAGAAATATCCTACTACATGACTGAATCAATGAAAATAGCAGCTGCAGAAACCACTCTAGATCTTTTTCACAAACCAAAGGTAGCATTTTAGGTACTAATTAACCCTGGGGCATATATTATCATTTATTCCAATAACTGAATCAAAGAAAATTGATAGGTAGAGAAGGAATGGGGGTGTTTCAGAACCATGGCAACACATACATGGCATACATCTGAAAAGGAAAAATGAACAGCCTAAATACAAACTAAGGAAACGGGATAAAATAAACTGATGTATGAACTGTAATGTGGTGAGATTAGTAGTAGTCTAGAAAGGAAACAAGAATAAAATCAAATCTGACTAAAACTAGGAGAGTGCATGTGAAGAGAGGGGGAGAGAGGCAAGAAGAACTTGAGTAACTTTAGATTCATATGGTGTGCTTCCCCAATGACTGTGTGTAACAAGAAAGAGGGGTCGGGGAAGAGAGTGAGGGCACAAAGGGGAGAGGGGGAGTACTGCATGTGAAGGGGAGGCTGGCCTTGCCGGCGTCCGTCCCTCGCGCTCCAGATCGGGAACCTGGGAGAAGGTGAGGAGAGGTAGGGGCCTCCCCGTTGCTCACTAGCACTCCCCGTCGGCCGCATTGATCGAACCACCATGAGGACGCTGTAGCTTCTTCCGGGTTCTTTTCTTCGTCCAGATCGCTACCAGCAGCACCCTGTAACACCCCCAGTATTAACAACAGTGATCACCCTTAGTTAATGCCATGTCAGCAAGATTAACATTGCATAATCATCATTTGCATCCTATTGCACTTCAAACTCCTAGTTCAAACTTCAATTGAATTCAAAGTGGAAAATAATAGTTGTTCAAACCAGAAACTGAAATGTTCATTAAATAATAAATAAGTCAGAGGGAATTATAAGATTTTAACCAACCCTGTTGAGATTGGATAAGTGACTCAAGCATCCTCTAACAGTGGCTGAAAACAATATTTAATAACCTTTTATTCAATCCAAAATTATTATGGAATAGTAATTACCCCAAACCAGTTTTTGGTGGTAGGATATGTTGCATTGTGATTTATGGGCTAGGTCTCATATTTTACAAAAACCATTTAGTGACCAAACAATTTACAAAACAGAAAAGAAAAGGAAACAGAAAAAGAGAAAAAGAGAAAAGGCCTAAAGCTCTACTGTGCACTTAGGCCTGCCTGCTACAGCGCCGGCCCAGCCCACTCCCACGTCGTCTCCTTCCTACTGCTCATCCCCCCTCGCTGTCGAACACGCACGCGCGCGCGCACCCGGCCCCCCCTCGCCTCTGCTCGACAACGCAAGCCGCACGCCGCGTACGCCCACAAGGAGCCCCCCTCGACCCCGCGGACGAACCCTAGCCGCCGCACTCCATCTCCCTCGCCTTCTTCTACCGCACCCGAGCGCCGCCATGGCCGGCCACGGCTAAACCGCGCGGCCACCGCCACCTCTTCGCCTCGCCGACGTGCCCACACGCTTCCCCGACGTCGACTACCTCCTCCCCACCGCTCAACCGAAGCCGGGAGCACGCGCTGCGGGCGCTACGAGCTCGCCCCCACCGCCCGGGCTCCGGTGATCGCCGCTTCGATTCGCGCCGCCCCGAGCTCCTCTGTTCTTCCCCGGGCCTTCTCTGCACCGCTGTGAGCACCTCGTCCTCCTCCCCCTCTCCCCGCGCGCTCTCCGTAGCCGTAGCCGCTGCCCCCTTCTTGCCCGAACGCCGCTTCGCCCGAGCTCGTCGCCAGCGTGGCCACGGTGACCATAGGGTCCCGTGCGTGCCACCGTTACACTGCCCGCGTCGAGTAGACGCTGTAGCCGTCTCGCGCTACTCGTTTAGCGCACCGTGGCTCGCCGTCGACGAGCACCAAACTCCGGTGACCGCCTCGTCGCTCGCCGTCGACGACTCCGACCACCGCAGCCCCTGGCACCACCGCCATTCGATGCGGCGTCGTCCCGCAGTTTGAACGCACCTAGCCACGCCCCCGGAGACGCCCTGTGGACGAAACCCGAACCCAACCCGAGGTCGCACCACCGCGAAACGCGTTCGCCGGCGAGATTCTGGTGAATCGCCGGCCACCACTGACGTGGCCTGACATGTGGGACCCCCTGTGTCGCTGACGGGTGGGTCCCGTTGACCTGTTGACCTGTTGACCAGGTCAACTGCTGACTAGGCTGGCCCCTGTCTATGACATGTGGGTCCTGCCAATTAAACTAATTTAAATAAATAGATAAACTAATAATTAGTTAATTAAGTTAATTAGTTATATAAACAGACACTGACTGCTGGGCCCCACATGCTAATTAGGTTAATTAAAATTAAACTAACTCTGTTAATTAGCTGAGTCACTGACATGTGGGTCCCACTGGACCCACCTGTCATGTTTGACCCCGGTCAGCCCCTGTTGACTTGCTGACGTCACACCTAGGCCATGCTGACGTCAGCCTACATTGTCCTGGATAATGTTGGATTAAATGATTAAATAAATTTCAGAAAATGATTAAAACTTTAGAAAATCATATAAAATAATCCGTAGCTCAGATCGAAAAACTTTGTACATGAAAGTTGCTCAGAACGATGATACGAATCTGAATACGCCCTCCGTATTCCTGTCACATGCCCCTAGCTAGATGAACATGGAACTTTTTGCCTGATTTCTGTAAATGAATAGTGCTCAACTTTAATAAAATAAATCTGAATAAATTCCTAAATTAACTAAATCATTTAGTTAGGCAGTAGAACACCTCTGCATATCATATAGGCATGTCATACATATTGTTTGCATTTTTACTGTGAATTTATTGTTTCCCTCCCCCTCCTCTCTCGATAGACGCCAAGACCGACGACGTTGCAGCTGGGTACGACTACGCTACAAACGAGTAGCCCGTTGACGACCCCTCCGTCTTGCCAGAGCAACCAGGCAAGCCCCCCCCCCCCCTTGAGCATCCAGATATCGCCCATTCCATTTCTCCTGCTTGCATTAGATTTTGCTACTGTTAATGTTTGCTCCTATTCTGATGCATAGCCTGCTTTTGTAACCTGTTTATTGTTACCTTACCTGCCTATGTTAGTCTGTTTAGTATAAGTTGGTAGTGAACCATCAGTGACCCCACCACCTTACCCTTGTTGCCCCTGCTTCATCATCGACTACTCGATCAACGTGATCGACGACCAGAGACCGACACCTCACTTCACCCCCTTAGTTGTACGACTCTGCACAGTTACTATCGAGTGCCGAGGGTGATACCTCGTAACGCACTCCTGATGAATACTCTGCAAGTGTAGCTGTTCGGTCGTGGTCATCGAGGGTGATTCCTCCTTATCCACTTCCGATACGACTCTGTCGTGCAACCCCTCAGTGTGAACCTCGAGGGTGATGCCTCATATGTTCACCCTGATGATTTCATCGAGCGGAATCCACCGAGGGTGATTCCACGGGTTTCCCCCTTGATGTTATGACACACGGTTACTTTGACCTTTGTTATAGGCGGGTCGACCCTGGTGGGTAACCGTAGGGGATCTATGATGTCGGGTGTGCCGGAAGGGCACTCGAGTGTGATATTGTGGCGGAGCTTCAGAAACTCAGATCGTCTCCGCGTGTTACTAAATCAGCCTATCGGATTTGGGTATTTGATCTGAGTGGGTCGACGTGCCCTATACGCACTACCACCACGCGGGATAATGGTTTATGGGGCCCTCTGCGTTGTACGTTTCTCCCGAAAGCTCTTCAGATGTCACGATTCACCGTGCGGGCTGATTGTCGGGAATGGGCTGGATACTTCACTGACGAGTTCAGTGTCGCGCCTGCACCCCGGCCAGTCACGCAACGCGCAGGGTGCCCAGGGGGATGGCCAATGACCTCTGGGCGCATAGGTTAGTCCGGCGTGCTGACCTCTCTGCTGAGCCTAGGTAGGGTGCTGCTTCGTGTCGATCTCCCGAGGCCGTGTATTACCCAGAAAGTGTGTCCGGCCAGAGTTGATCAAGCGTGTTGGGTAACAGTAGTGCACCCGTGCAGGGAAGAATGATCTATCGATAGCCGGTCCTACGGTAAAGGATGCTCAGTTTGTGTATCCCGATCTACTACTTGAACAGGATACTTGTTACTTAATTGAAGCTTCGGGATCGCTTTCTCGCAGGGAGTCGAGGAAGGATCTCTAGGCTTTGACTCAACATGTTTGCTTAATAAAATGTTATTCTACTCTCTTCTATTGCTGCAAGATGGTGGCTTCGTTGTTTGAAGATGCTAGTCTTTGATAGGACTAGGCCTTCTCTCTATTCTGGCAATTCTGCAGCCCAGTCCACATATACAGCCATTTCCCCTTTGATAATGTTGCATATGTAGTGTAGATCCTTGCTTGCTGAGTACTTCGGATGAGTACTCACGATTCCTTTGCTTCCTTTTTTTCCCCACATTCCCCTACTTGATGATACAACAGACGATGGAGCCCAGGAGCCAGATGCTACCACAGGAGCTTACTACCAGGAGGGTCCAGACAGCACATACTACTAGATTGAGCCAGCCGACCAGGAGTAGGATCGGAGGCTCCCAGGCAGGAGGCCTACGCCTTTCGATCTAGAGTCGTTGTTTGTGCTAGGCTTCTTAAGGCAAACCTTGGCTAACTATGTCTGTACTTAGATATTATTTGTATGACTTACTTATGTATTCGGACCCTCGTGATCCCTGGTCTGTAATATTTGTGGATCTCCGTTTAATTGTGTTTAGAGTTGTGTTGTGATATCTTCCCGTGAGTCCCTGATCTTGATCATACATGTTTGCGTGTATGATTAGTGTACGATTGAGTCGGGGGCGTCACAAGTTGGTATCAGAGCCGACTGCCTGTAGGAAGCCCCTTCCAATTCCTTGGTCGAAGTTGAGTCTAGACATCGAAAAAAGTAATTTACTAACTTGGCTGTGTGGCTTACGGGCCCACGTTGCCAACTAGGTGGTGTTAGGATCTTTTATTCCTCGTCTATACACTGGGACTCTGATCTCTCTTCCTTTCGGGTTAAATAAAATTTACTAACGCCGACACTTAGGATCTCGTAAATCCTGTCTACCCAGAGAGCTGGATATCTGTGCAATTTCCCTGTCATTGATCTGATTAGTCTGATAATCATTTTCCTTTCCATTGTTTTGTTTAACCTTTCTCTCCGAGATCGGTTATACTTCTCCTTGTCATTTGACAATCATGAATTTCCTCTGTTTCAGATGGATCATCTGTTTCCACCACGCCCTGCGACGCAGCTTGTGCTTCGCACTTGGGCTCGTGATGCCCCTGGTTTTCCAGCTGTCCTGATCGCCCTCCTGACCAGACTGGGCTACCGCTGGTACCCCGAGTACATGGTTTACGAGGATTATCGCGAGTTCAACCAGGAGCAGTACCATGCTGATGTTCGTATCTATGATTTGCAGGACAACTCAGACACTGAGCTACACCGTTTCCACGGTATCGGCGTGACGATTGAGATGGCGGTCCATGATACCGCCTACTCTGCTATTGCACGTCTCTGAGGAGAGCTCAACACTAACTTGGATGCCTCTAAGTTCCGATACATTCCGTATGCCCCTGTTGGAGATGCTACCGGATACTACACAGCTATCGGTGCTCCGTACGAGCCTCATCATTACGAACCGCAAGTTCTGATTCAGTGCACTCAGGCTCTGGATCGCACTATTCGGGCTCTCACCATCGAGCTGTTTGCCACTCGAGCATGCCTCTACGATGCTATGATGCAGTTGCTACCAGCTGTTCGTGCAGAGATACATCCGGAGTACATCCTTTACCCGTGCAGGACTCAGATGCCTGCTGGCATTGATTGGCCTGCTGTGGGAGGTCACACACCTACACGTGGACCTCTTCTTCCAGTTCGAGACCGGGTTCTGCATCAGAGTGCACATGGAGCACAGGATCCTTCCGCGACGAACATTCATCGTCCGCACTTGCAGTTACCCCGTTTCAGTGGTTTTCTCCGACGTTGATGTAGCCTTTGCTTTGTATCGTTGTGTACTTCCTTACCACGTGCCTGCGCGCCGCCTAGCATGTCTAGCTTTTGAATTTGCGTCGTTGTGCTGTCCGTTTGTAGCCGACTATGTGTATGGATCTGTATGTCTTAATTGACTACTGTTAAGTATCTATTAAACTGCATAATTATTGTCGTGTTACATCATGCTTGTCGCTAAACACTCGTAACTACTTTTACTAAACCACCCCTGTTGAAATTTAGTAGGATGGTTGGACCAGGTTGTCATGGTCGTGGTCGTGGCTCTGAACACCCACCACTGCCAGACTATATGGCTACTATGATGCAACAATTCGAGCTCAACCGTCAGTTCATGACCGGAATTATGGCTCAGTTCCCGCATCTGAACAACCAGAACCAGAACCCTGCTTCAATAACTTTGACAGAGTTTATACGACTCAACCCCACTCACTTCCACAACTCTGACAAGCCGCTGGATGCTGATGACTGGCTCCGCGACATCACCCACGAGATGGAGTCTGCTAATGTCGCCCCTGCCAACTTCGTCACCTTCGCGGCCTTTTTCTTAAAGGGCCCCACTGCTCAATGGTGGGACACACACAAGCGTACACTGCCTGCTGGAACAGTTGTTACTTGGCTTGAGTTCCAGGCTGCTTTTCGTGCCCGGTATATTCCTCAGGGAATCATGGACCGGATGAAGACCCAGTTCCACAACCTTACTCAGGGCAACAAGACTGTCGAAGCTTATCAGCAGGAATTCCTTGACCTGTCCCGCTATGCTGAAGAAGACATCGCAACAGATGCTTGTCGACAAGAGAAGTTCCGTAATGGACTCCACCCAGACCTCGAGCTTGCACTTGCTGCTCAAGACTTCCCCGACTTTTCTACTCTTGTGAACAAAACTATCTTGGTTGAGACCGCTCAGATGAAGCATAAGGAGTCGCAGAAGCGCTCTCGTGATGTTGGCTCATCTTCGGGCTCAGCACAGAAGCGTCGAGTCTAGATTCCCAACAACGTGTTCCGTCCAGTTGCCCCTGCGCCGAAGAACAACTATGCTGCCCCACGTCTGCCTCCTCCTCCGCCGAGGAAACCAAGAGCTCAAAATGTTCCGCCCAATGCTCCTCTTCGTCCTGAAGATGGTCTGTGCTTCAAGTGCCGCAAACCAGGTCACCTTGCTAAGGACTGCCGCCAGACTCAGAATCAGTTGGCTTTCCCTCGTAATGGTTGTGGCAACAATCAGACCCGCAACTATAATACTGGGTCTGCTGCACATGGTCGTGGACATGCTTACAACATTGATATCGAAGAAGTTCAGGATCAACCTGCCACTGTGATGGGTACCCTTCTCGTTAACTCAGTACCCGCTTCTGTATTATTTGATTCAGGAGCATCGCATTCATTCGTGTCTGAACCATTTGCATTATCCCATGACATTTCATTCGAAAAGATGAATCTACCAGTAGTTGTTCATACCCTTGGAGGTCATTGTCACACCTCCATGATGGCACACAATGTCCCTGTTGAAAGCAAGGGATTTGAATTCCTGGCCTCACCTATTATCCTGAAGTCTTCCACCACAGACCTCATACTCGGAATGGATTGGTTGAAAGCTCACATTGCTTCGATCAATTGTGCCACTAAAGATGTCCAACTTCTTCACCCCTCCGACGAGATAGTGAATTATACCGCCCGCATTACTCGGAATGCTGAAGCTCAGATATATGCTCTGATTGCTTTGAACGCCTCACCTCTGGAGGGAATCGAGAACTTTCCAGTCGTTCGAGATTTTCCGGACGTCTTTCCGGAAGAACTTCCAGGAATACCCCCGGTTAGAGCTGTCGAGTTTGTCATCGACTTGAAACCTGGCACCAGCCCTATTCCCAAGCGTCCTTATAAGATGCCTCCGCACCACCTTCTCGAGCTTAAAGAAGAAATCGACAAGTCACTTAAGAAAGGTTTCATTCGCCCCAGTTCCTCTGCTTGGGGAGCACCTTCACTCTTCGTTAAGAAGAAGTATGGAACTAACCGATTGGTTCAAGATTATCGGCCCATTAACCAAGCCACAATTCAGAATAAATATCTGCTACCCCGGATCAATGATTTATATGATCAACTTGCTGGATCTTCGGTGTTTTCTAAACTCGACTTGAGGTTGGGTTATCACCAGATCCGTGTCCGTGAAGAGGATATTCCGAAGACCGCCTTCGTTACTCGCTATGGCTCTTACGAGTACACCGTCATGTCATTCGGCCTAACAAATACTCCAGCTACGTTCTCCCGGTTAATGAATTACATCTTCATGGATTATCTCAACAAGTTCGTCGTGGTTTATCTCGATGATATTCTGGTTTATTCGAAGAATAAACAAGAACATGCTGAACATCTTCGTCCTGTTCTGGAGAGACTTCGAGACCACCAGTTGTATGCCAAGTACTCTAAATGTGAATTCTGGCATTCTGAAGTAACCTACCTTGGGCATGTGATTTCCAAGGACGGTATTGCCATTAATCCTGAGCGTGTTCAGGCTATTCTTGACTGGACTCCCCCGAAGAATGTCAAGCAAGTCAGGAGTTTTCTCAGACTCGCTAGTTATTGCCGTCGCTTTGTTGAGAATTTCTCAAAGATTGGCAAGCCCCTGACTAATCTGCTTCACAAAGGCGTTCAGTTTGAATGGACCGAAAAATGTTAGGAAAGTTTTCAAACACTCAAAGACAAGCTGACCTCTGCCCCAGTACTTGCTCCTCCAGATTCTTGTAAAGATTTTGTGATCTATTGTGACGCCTCCCGTGAAGGATTAGGCTGTGTCCTAATGCAAGACCGTAAAGTGATTGCTTATGGCTCTCGACAGTTATGTCCGCATGAAGAGAACTATCCCGTACATGATCTAGAACTAGCTGCTGTCATCTATGCATTACAGTTGTGGCGACATTACCTTCTCGGTAATTGTTGCGAGATCTACACGGATCATAAAAGTTTGAAATACTTTGTTCACTCAGCCATCCCTGAACCTTCGTCCGCAGAGATGGATGGAGACCGTAGCAGACTTTGACTTGGGTATTTCTTATACACCAGCAAGGCTAATGTAATGGCTGATGCCTTGAGCCGCAAATCATATTGCAACCCCCTCCAGGTTCACAAAGTTCAGCCCTCGCTTGTTGAAGAATTCAGAAAGCTGAACCTCCATAGTGTTCCTCCTGGTGCACTTGCTCCCCCTCCTCCCGAGTGCCGCAAAATGAACCTCCACGTTGTTTCACAGGGTTCTCTTAATACCCTGGTTGCTAAACCAGATCTCATGGACACCATCAAATGGCTTCAGAAGGCTGACGATGAAGTCGAGAAGATTAAATGCTATCTAGCAAAAGGAAAGTCCTCATTCTTCACTGTTGATGATGATGGCACCTTATACTTCAAAGGCCGCCTAGTGGTGCCGAGTAAGGAGAAAAACCTAGACATGACTAAGAAGGTTATGAAAGAAGCTCATGACACTCCTCTGTCAATTCATCCCGGTAGCATCAAGATGTACCAAGATATTCGTCAGAGATTCTGGTGGTCGAACATGAAGCAAGACATTGCACGCTATGTTGCTGAATGTGACATTTGCCATCGTATCAAAGCAGAACATCAAAGACCTGCTAGAACTCTGCAACCTATCTCTATTCCTGAATGGAAATGGGACCATGTTGAAATGGACTTCATCACTGGATTTCCCAATTCGAAGAAAGGTAATGATGCTATTCTTGTCGTCATTGACCGATTCTCCAAGGTGGCCTACTTTCTGCCAGTTAAGGAGACAATCACTGCTAGTCAGTTAGCAGACATGTATGTTTCCCGAATTGTTTCACTCCACGGTGTTCCGTTGGGGATCAGTTCTGATCGTGGCAGTCTCTTTACCTCAAGATTCTGGAAAAGTTTCCAAGAAGCAATGGGAACTCATCTATCCTTCAGCACTGATTTTCACCCTCAGTCACAGGGTCAAGTAGAATGAGTTAATCAAGTGCTTGAAGATATGCTTCGAGCTTGCGTCATCTCCTTCGGTAAGAAATGGGAGGAATCTCTCCCGTATGCCGAATTCTCTTACAACAATAGCTATCAAGCTAGTCTGAAGATGACACCGTTTGAAGTTCTATACGGACGAAAGTGTCGAACCCCTCTGAATTGGTCCGAAACTGGGGAACGCTCACTCTTCGGACCGGACATAATTCAACAAGCTCAAGAAAAAGTCCGCAATGTCCGTGAACATCTGAAAAATTCTCAGTCTCGTCAGAAGAGCAATTATGACCAAAAGCAAAAGGAAATGGTCTATCAGCCTGGCGAGCAAGCTTACCTTCGCGTCAGTCCATTGAAAGGCACTCATCGGTTCGGAATCAAGGGCAAGTTAGCTCCTTGATACATTGGCCCATTTCGTATTCTTGCCCGTCCAGGAGAAGTGGCATACCAGTTGCAATTGCCGCCAAGTCTTTCTCAAGTACATGATGTCTTTCATGTATCCCAACTTCGTCGCTGCTTCAAGGATCCTATTCGAGCTGTGGATCATGAAATGCTCGAATTGCGGGAAGATCTATCTTATCCAGAATATCCCATCCGTATTCTTGATCAAGCTGAGTGTCAAACTCGTCAGAAGTCAATCAAATTTCTTAAAGTTCAGTGGTCGAATCATTCTGAAGATGAAGCCACTTGGGAACGCGAGGATCGTCTTCGCGAAGAATACCCCTCTTTCTTTCAGTCTTCCTCTTAATTCTCCGGACGAGAATTCTTGTTAGATGAGGAGAATTGTAACACCCCCTGTATTAACAACAGTGATCACTCTTAGTTAATGCCATGTCAGCAAGCTTAACAGTGCATAATCATCATTTGCATCCTATTGCACTTCAAACTCCTAGTTCAAACTTCAATTGAATTCAAAGTGGAAAATAAAAGTTGTTCAAACCAGAAACTGAAATGTTCATTAAATTGTAAATAAGTCAGAGGGAATTATAAAATTGTAACCAACCCTGTTGAGATTGGATAAGTGACTCAAACATCCTCTAACAGTGGCTGAAAACAATATTTAATAACCTTTTATTCAATCCAAAATTATTATGGAATAGTAATTACCCCAAACCAGTTTTTGGTAGTAGGATATGTTGCATTGTGATTTATGGGCTAGGTCTCATATTTTACAAAAACCATTTAGTGCCCAAACAATTTACAAAACAGAAAAGAAAAGGAAACAGAAAAAGAGAAAAGGCCTAAAGCTCTACTGTGCACTTAGGCCTGCCTACAACAGCGCCGGCCCACCCCACTCCCAAGTCATCTCCTTCCTACTGCTCATCCCCCCCTCGCTGTCGAACGTGCACGCGCGCGCGCACCCGGCCCCCCCCCTCGCCTCCGCTCGACAACGCACGCCGCACGCCGCGTACGCCCACAAGGAGCCCCCGTTGACCCCGCGGACGAACCCTAGCCGTCGCACTCCCTCTCTCTCGCCTTCTTCTGCCGCACCCGAGCGCCGCCACGGCCGGCCACGGCTAAACCGCGCGGCCACTGCCACCTCTTCGCCTCGCCGACGTGCCCACACGCTGCCCCGATGTCGACTACCTCCTCTCCACTGCTCAACCGAAGCCGGGAGCACCTGCTGCGGGCGCTACGAGCTCGCCCCCACCGCACGGGCTCCGGTGATCGCCGCTTTGATTCGCGCCGCCCCGAGCTCCTCTGTTCTTCCCCGGGCCTTCTCTGCACCGCTATGAGCACCTCGTCCTCCTCCCCCTCTCCCCGCGCGCTCTCCGTAGCTGTAGCCGCCGCCCCCTTCTTGCCCGAATGTCGCTCCGCACGAGCTCGTCGCCGGCATGGCCACGGCGACCATAGGGTCCCGTGCGTGCCACCGTTACACTCCCCGTGTCGAGTAGACGCCGTAGCTGTCTCGCGCTACTTGTTTAGCGCACCGTAGCACTGATTCCGACGAGCACCGAACTCCGGCCACCGCCTCGTCGCTCGCCGTCGACGACTCCGACCATCGCAGCCCCTCGCACCACCGCCATTCGACGCGGCGTCGTCCCGCCGTTCGAACGCACCTAGCCACGCCCCCGGAGACGCCCTGTGGACGAAACCCGAACCCAACCCAAGGTCGCAGCGCCGTGAAACGCGCTCGCCGGTGAGATTCCGGCGAGTCGCCGGCCACCACTGACGTGGCCTGACGTTTGGGACCCCCTGTGTCGCTGATGGGTGGGTCCCGTTGACCTGTTGACCAGGTCAACTGCTGACTGGGCTGGCCCCTGTCTAAGACATGTGGGTCCCGCCAATTAAACTAATTTAAATAAATAGATAAACTGATAATTAGTTAATTAGTTATATAAACAGACACTGACTGCTGGGCCCCACCTGCTAATTAGGTTAATTAAAATTAAACTAACTCTGTTAATTAGCTGAGTCACTGACATGTGGGTCCCACTGGACCCACCTGTCAGGTTTGACCCCGGTCAGCCCCTGTTGATTTGCTGACGTCACACCTAGGCCATGCTGACATCAGCCTACACTGTTCTGGATAATGTTGGATTAAATGATTAAATAAATTTCAGAAAATGATTAAAACTTTAGAAAATCATATAAAATAATCCGTAGCTCAGATCGAAAAACTTTGTACATGAAAGTTGCTGAGAATGACGATACGAATCTGAATAAGCCCTCCGTATTCCTGTCAGATGCCCCTAGCTAGATGAACATGGAACTTTTTGCCTGATTTCATTAAATGAATAGTGCTCAACTTTAATAAAATAAATCCGAATAAATTCCTAAATTAACTAAATCATTTAGTTAGGCAGTAGAACACCTCTGCATATCATATAGGCATGTCATACATATTATTTGCATTTTTGCTGTGAATTTATTATTTCTCTCCCCCTCCTTCTCTCTCGATAGACGCCGAGGCTGACGACGTTGCAGCTGGGTACGACTCCGCTACAGATGAGCAGCCCGTTGACGACCCCTCCTTCTTGCCAGAGCAACCAGGCAAGCCCCCCCCCCCCCTTGAGCATCGAGATATCGCCCATTCCATTTCTCCTGCTTGCATTAGATTTTGCTACTATTAATGTTTGCTCCTATTCTGATGCATAGCCTACTTTTGTAACCTGTTTATTGTTACCTTACCTGCCTATGTTAGTCTGTTTAGTATAAGTTGGTAGTGAACCATCAGTGACCCCACCACCTTACCCTTGTTGCCCCTACTTCATCATCGACTACTTGATCAACGTGATCGACGACCAGAGACCGACACCTCACTTCACCCCCTTAGTTGTACGACTCTGCACAGTTACTATCGAGTGCCGAGGGTGATACCTCGTAACGCACTCCGGATGAATACTCTGCAAGTGTAGCTGTTCGGTCGTGGTCATCGAGGGTGATTCCTCCTTATCCACTTCCGATACGACTCTGTCGTGCAACCCCTCAGTGTGAACCTCGAGGGTGATGCCTCATATGTTCACCCTGATGATTTCATCGACTGGAATCCACAGAGGGTGATTCCTCGGGTTTCCCCCTTGATGTTATGACACATGGTTACTTTGACCTTTGTTACAGGCGGGTCGACCCTGGTGGGTACCCGCAGGGGATCTATGATGTCGGGTGTGCCGGAAGGGCACTCAAGTGTGATATTGTGGCGGAGCTTCAGAAACTCTGATCGTCTCCGCGTGTTACTAAATCAGCCTATCAGATTTGGGTATTTGATCTGAGTGGGTCGACATGACCTATAGGCACTACCAGCACGCGGGATAATGGTTTATGGGGCCCTCTGCGTTGTACGTTTCTCCCAAAAGCTCTTCAGACGTCACGATTCACCGTGCGGGCTGATTGTCGAGAATGGGCTGGATACTTCACCGACGAGTTCAGTGTTGCGCCTGCACCCCGCCAGTCACGCAACACGCAGGGTGCCTAGGGTGATGGTCCAAGACCACTGGGCGCATAGGTTAGTCCGACGTGCTGACCTCTCTGCTGAGCCTAGGTAGGGCGCTGCTTCGTGTCGATCTCCCGAGGCTGGGTATTACCCAGCAAGTGTGTCCGGCCAGAGTTGATCGAGCGTGTTTGGTAACAGTAGTGCACCCCTGCAGGGAAGAATGATCTATCGATAGCCGGTCCTACGTTAAAGGACGCTCAGTTTGTGTATCCCGATCTACTACTTGAACTGGATACTTGTTACTTAATTGAAGCTTCGGGATCGCTTTCTCGCAGGGAGTCGAGGACGGATCTCTAGGCTTTGCCTCAACATGTTTGCTTAATAAAATGTTATTCTACTCTCTTCTATTGCTGCAAGATGGTGGCTTCGTGAAGATGTTTGAAGATGCTAGTCTTCGATAGGACTAGGCCTTCTCTCTATTCTGGCAATTCTGCAGCCCAGTCCACATATACAGCCTTTTCCCCTTTGATAATGTTGCATATGTAGTGTAGATCCTTGCTTGCTGAGTACTTCAGATGAGTACTCACGGTTGCTTTGCTTCCTTTTTTTCCCAATAATCCCCTACTTGATGATACAACAGACGATGGAGCCCAAGAGCCAGATGCTACCACGGGAGGTTACTACCAGGAGGGTCCAGATGACACGTACAACTGGATTGAGCCAGCCGACCAGGAGTATGATCGGAGGCTCCCAGGCAGGAGGCCTACGCCTTTCGATCTAGAGTCGTTGTTTGTGCTAGGCTTCTTAAGGCAAACCTTTGCTAACTATGTCTGTACTCAGATATTATTTGTATGACTGAGTTATGTATTCGGATCCTCGTGATCCCTGGTCTGTAATATTTGTGGATCTCCGTTTAATTGTGTTTAGAGTTGTGTTGTGATATCTTCCCGTGAGTCCCTGATCTTGATCGTACACGTTTGCATGTATGATTAGTGTACAATTGAGTCGGGGGCGTCACACACCCCGAGAGAGAGGGGGCTTAGGGAGGTCGATGGCGAGGGTGCGCTAGGCCATGACGGCAGGGAGGACGTGAGAGAGGAGGAGGAGATGGGCGGCGCGTGACGCGGTGTGGAGGAAGCGCGAGAAGAGGGAGCAGGCTGCGGGGTTGCTTTTACCTAGGGCACAATTGGCGAGGACACGACGCACACCTGGCGTACCAAAAACCTAAGAAAACTCACGTTGGTCGCACGACCGCACAGCCAACGAGTCCCACACATCATCCTCTTGATAAGCTTAAACTAATGTGAGATACAGCTGACGGTGGACCAGGTGCCAGCAGCCAAAAAAGTACTGTGGTGAGTCCATCTTGCATTCAAAAACATCGCGCGCGACGAATGCCCCTAGAATGGCAGGTACTCTAGGGTTTGCATGTCCTCTTGCACGCACGGATACCATTAGAGGCGGTGCACCTGCGCCGCTCCGGCAAACCTGTACCTGGGATCCGACGACCGGCTCTTCGAGGAGGAGACGACTCTGAAGATGCGCTGCCCCAACTTTCCACTGCACGGCACTGCCGGTCTAGTGGTAACGATCCATGATCTATCTCCTGTAGCATGTTCCTGGATGTCCTACGGGTAGGAATTTTTAATTTGCAGTCGATGCACCCTACCGTAGAACCCAACAATGGTATCAGAGCCTCTGCTATAGGATTTGTATTCAGATCGTATGCATATTAGATATGGGGAGGCAGCAGATGAGATCTGTTGTTGTTATGAGATCAGCTATGTGCACGGTTGACGAGACCAACTGCACATTGGGATCGTTTAGGCTATGTTTTCTGTTAATCGAAATCGATGAGGTCGTGACACAACCTACCCCTACCGGTCGGTATCCGCCATCAGGGTTAACAGTGGAACGTAAATCCGAATAGGATTTGCGATGATCCATGAGATCGGTCATATCAGAAAATGTGCGTAGCGCCTTGTATTTGGTACACGATTACTCAAACCGGTAGAATTATACATGGCCTGCGTGTCATGATTTGTCAGCCGGCAGGAGCCAAAGAGCTGTCATTATATTGTATAACGACCCGCGTGTCGACTTGTGATTCTCAGTAAAATTCATTACTAGTTTTAGTAGTTGGAGTATAGAGATCAAGTTCGAGGCTTTGGCGTCATGGCGTGACGAACAAGATGGAGTCCAACATGGTCATCGGAGTTGGAGCATCCCTGGAAGGACATCCATGAAGGAGCCATACTATTTCACAATATATGTTAATTTTTTATTATTATGCTTCTTGTTTTCTACGCATGTTAGAATGGTAGAAAGATCCCTCGTTAATATCAAGCCATTTGCCATTCCCGATGTCGCACCTTCGCATGTTAAGTACATCTTGTAGTGGGCTCATAATATTGGGGTGCTGCTAGGTGTCCTTGAACTGAAGGGTTCGTGTCGGACATGGACATGCACTACATCAGGTTATCTTGACAAGGCTATCAAAACGGTTTTGGGACTTGTGGCAATGAAGGTTGGGAGCCGGGGTATGAGATACCTTCCCGACCGACAAGAGTCATATAGAGATACGATTAGCAAGGAGTTGCTTACCGGATGGGTATGTTGGCAAGCAGTGATGCTAAAGCTCACTAGTCGCATGCGCTAGTCGGATCCTGAATCATTGAGAGTTTGCGAAGGGATGCCGACTTCAGTGGGAGCATTTCTATTTAAGGCTAGAATTACTCTACATAAACACATTGCTTAGTGATTGCGTATTTTTTTGTTGTAGATCAATGGCACCACCTGCTCAACCCAACTTTGCATTGAAATCAATTCTGGAAAAGGATAAACTCAATGGAACAAACTTTACCACCTGGTAGAGAAATTTGAGAATTGTTCTCATGCATGACAAAAAGGAACATGTTCTAGTGGATCCACATCCAGAGGAACCTGCTGATAATGCTAATGCCACAACAAGGAATGCCTACTTGAAACTCGTCAATGAATCAAACGAGATCAACTGCCTCATGCTGGCTTGTATGGAGCCCAATTTGCTACAGCATTTCAAAGATGTTGGGGCTTTCGATATGATCGAGAGTCTCAAGAGCATGTTTCAGGTATAGGCTAGGATCGAAAGGTTCAACTTCTGGCAATCCTTGATGGATTGCAAGCTGAAGGAAGGTGATCCACTGAGCCCGCATGTGATCAAGATGATCAGATACGTACAAGCTTTGGATCGGTTAGGCTTCCCGCTCTTGGATGGGCTGGCTACAGATGCAGTTCTGGGTTCTCTTCCGCCTAGCTATGGGACGTTCATCTCGAACTATCATATGCATGACATGGGTAAGAAGCTCACTGAATTTCATGGGATGATTAAGGTGGCAGAGCAGTATATAAAGAAAGGCACGCATCAAGTGTTGATGGTGCAAAACTCGGGCAAGTTCAAGAAGAGTTGGTCCAAGAATAAGGCTAAGGCAAAGGGCACAGAGATGGTAACCTCCGCCGTGCCGAAGTCAGGACCGGACTCAAAGACCATTTGGTATCATTGCAAGGAAACTGGTCACTGGAAGAGGAACTATAGCAAGTGGCTTGCTGAGCATGGCAAGAAGGCTGAAAATGCTGCTTCAGGCAAAGGTACACTTGTTACATCTGTTATAGACATTTACCTTACCGACATACCTAGTAGCTCTTGGGTATTTGATACCGGATCGGTTGTTCATATTTGCAACTCGATGTAGGGGCTAGTAAGAACTTGGCGTGTGTCACAAGGGGAGATTGACATCAGGGTCGGCAACAAAGGAAGAGTTGCTGCATTGGAGGTCGGCACGATGCAGCTCCAGCTTCCTTCTGGATTTACTTTGGAATTGAATAATTGTTATTGCATGCATGCACTTAGTCAGAACATTATTTCTGCCTCATGTTTCATGCGTCAGGGTTATGAATTCAATTTAAAGGACAATGATTGTTCATCTTATTAGAATGGAATGTTCCACGGCTATGCACCCATTGTTGATGGGCTTTTTATATTGAATCTGGAACATGAATCGGTCTATAACGTGAATGTCAAGAGGCAGAAGCCTAATGAGAGAAATCCGACGTACTGCTAGCATTGCAGGCTTGGACACATTAGTCTGAAACGCATGAAGAAGCTCCATAATGATGGGCTCCTAACTTCGTCAGACTTTGGGTCATTCGAGACATGCAAATCATGCTTGCTAGACAAGATGAATAACTCTCCTTTTGCAAAGATTTGCGAGAGGGCATCCGAGCTATTGGAGCTTATACACAGTGATGTGTGTGATCCAATGAGCACAACTGCAAGAGGTGGCTATCAGTACTTCGTGACTTTTACCGGCGACTTGAGTAGATATGGGTATATATATTTGATGAGGCACAAGTCAAAAACTTTTGAAAAGTTCAAAGAGTTTCAGAACAAGGTTGAGAATCAGCTCGGCAAGACTATCGAACTTCTATGGTCAGATCATGGAGGTGAGTACATGAGCCAGGAGTTTGAAGATCATCTGAAGAGCCGAGGTATAGTACCTCAGCTCACACCTCCGGGTATGCCATAGAGAAACGGCGTGTCGGTACGGAGGAATAGGACCTTGATGGACATGGTCCGGTCAATGATGAGCAAATCGGATTTACCCTTGTCATTCTAGGGATCCGCTCTCGAAACTATAGCTTTCATGCTTAACAGGGTACCATCAAAATTCGTAGACAAGACACCACATGAGATTTGGACCGGGAAGAGTCCCAGTTTGTCTTTTCTAAAGATTTGGGGTTGTGAAGCATTTGTCAAGCGACTTATGTGAGACAAGCTTACACCCAAGTCGGACAAATGCATATTCATGGGATATCCAAGGGAAACCTTGGGATATAGCTTCTACAACCGGGAAGAGAACAAAGTGTTTGTTGCTCAGAACGGGGTTTTCCTTGAGAAAGAGTTTCTGAGTCAGGAAGCCAGTGGGAGGACGGTTGATACGTCTCCAACTTATCTATAATTTTTTAGTGTTCCATGCTATTATATTATGTATTTTGGATCTATTATATGCATTAATATGCTATTTTATATTATTTTTGGGACTAACTTATTAACCTAGTGCCCAGTGCCAGTTTCTATTTTTTCCTTGTTTTTGACTTTTACAGAAAAGGAATATCGAACGGAGTCCAAACGGAATAAAACTTTATGATGATTTTTCTTGGACCAGAAGAAACCCACGAGACTTGGAGAGGAGGCCAAAAGCCCTACGGGGTGGCCACGAGCCGTAGGGGAGCACCCTAGGGGGGCCCAGAGCTTGTGGGCCCCCCGTAGACCTTCCAACCCTAATCTTTGTTCTATAAATACCCAAATATTCCACCTACACCAGAGGACACACCAAAAATACTTTTCTGCCGCCATAAGCTTCTGTTCCCGTGAGATCCCATCTTGGGGCCTTTTTCGGCACTTCGCCGGAGGGGGATTTGATCACGGAGGACTAATATGTCTCCAACGTATCTATAATTTTTGCTTGTTCCATGCTATTATATTATCATTCTTGGATGTTTTAAAATCATTTTATAGAAACTTTATATCATTTTTTGGGACTAACCTATTGACATAGTGCCTACTGCCAGTTGCTGTTTTTTGCTTATTTTTTTTACTTCGCAGAAAATCAATACCAAACGGAGTCCAAATGCAACGAAACTTTTTGGAGAACTTTTATGTACCAGAAGGAACAACTTGGGCCAAAGATGTACTAGAGGGGTGCCCCGAGGGGGGCGCAACCCAAGCATGCCCTGGTGGGTTGTGCCCACCTCGGTGGCCTCCCGCACCGCCTCTTTGCTCTATAAATACCCCAAAAATCCAAAAACCCTAGGGGAGTCGACGAAACACAATTCCAGCCGCCGCAAGTTCCAGAACCACCAGATCCAATCTAGACACCATCACGGAGGGGTTCATCATCCTCATTGGTGCCTCTCCGATGATGCGTGAGTTGTTCATTGTAGACCTACGGGTCCGTAATTAGTAGCTAGATGGCTTCCTCTCTCTCTTTTGATTCTCAATACAATGGTCTCTTGGAGATCTATTTGATGTAACTCTTTTTGCGGTGTGTTTGTTGGGATCCGATGAACTTTGAGTTTATGATCAGATCTATTTAGCCATGAAAGTTATTTGAGTTTTGATCTCTTATATGCATGATTGCTTATAGCCTCGTATTTCTTCTTCGAATCTTTGGTTTAGTAAGGCCGACTAGATCGATTTTTCTTGCCATGGGAAGAGGTGCTTTGTGATGTGTTCGATCTTACGGTGCTCAATCCCAGTAACAGAAGGGGACATGACACGTATGTATCGTTGCTATTAAGGATAACAAGATGGGGTCTATTCCTACATGAATAGATCTTGTCTACATCATTTCATCGTTCTTATTGCATTACTCCGTTTCTCCATGAACTTAATACACTAGATGCATGCAGGCAGGAGTCGGTCTACTAGTCTTGGACATGATGCCTATATAATGATCATTGCCTGGATATCGTCATAATTATTTGAAGTTCTATCAATTGCCCAACAGTAATTTGTTTACCCGTTGTATGCTATTTTCTTGAGAGAAGCCACTAATGAAATCTACGGCCCCCGGGGTCTATTCTTTATGATATTTTCTTTCCCATCTATTATTTGCCTCTTTTATTTTCAGATCTATTATTCCAAAAACCCAAAAATACCTTGCTTACCCAAAAATATTTTGTTTCCGTGAGATCTATTTATCTAATCTACTACAAATTTATCTATCATTTACCCGGGAGGGATTGACCACCCCTCTTACGCGTCGGGTTGCATGTATTTGTTTTCTGTGTGTAGGTACCATTTACATAGTGTTGCGTGGTTCTCCTACTGGTTTGATAACCTTGGTCTTATCACTGAGGGAAATACCAACCGTAGCTGTGCTGCATCATCCCTTCCTCTTCGGGGAAAATACTGACGTGGACACGAGCCAGCAAGGACCTCTACACCAACCTTTCTGCCCTTCTGATGATGTGTGAGTAGTTTACCACAGACCTACGGGTCCATAGCTAGTAGCTAGATGGCTTCTTCTCTCTCTTTGATCTTCAATACAATGTTCTCCTCGATGTTCTTGGTGATCTATTCGATGTAATATTCTTTTGCGGTCCGTTTGTTGAGATCCGATGAATTGTGGATTTATGATCAGATTATCTATGAATATTATTTGAGTCTTCTCTGAACTCTTTTATGCATGATTAATATATCTTTGCATTTCTCTTCAAACTATCGGTTTGGTTTGGCCAACTAGATTGATTTTTCTTGCAATGGGAGAGGTGCTTAGTTTTGGGTTCAATCTTGCGGTGTCCTCACCCAATGGCAGAAGGGGTAGCGAGGCACGTATTGTATTGTTGCCATCAAGGATAAAAAGATGGGGTTTATATCATATTGCTTGATTTTATCCCTCTACATTATGTCATCTTACTTAAAGCATTGCTCTGTTCCAATGAACTTAATACTCTAGATGCAGGCAGGACTCGGTCGATGTGTGGAGTAATAGTAGAAGATGCAGAATCGCTTCGGTCTACTAGTCACGGATGTGATGCCTATATGCATGATCATTGCCTTAGATATCGTCATAAGTATGCACTTTTCTATCAATTGCTCAACGTAATTTGTTTACCCACCGTATGCTATCTTCAAGAGAGAAGCCTCTAGTGAAATCTATGGCCCCCGGGTCTATTTTCCATCATATATTTTTAGATGTATAAACTAAAAAACCCAAAAACACCTTGCTACACTTTATTACTTTATTTTGCTCTTTTATTTATCTTTTATACCTATCTCTATTAGATCTCACTCTTTTTCATGACCGTGAAGGGATTGACAACCCCCTTTTCACATTGTGTGCAAGTGTTTATTAGTTTGTGCAGGTGCATATATTGGAGACTTGTTTGTGCCTCCTATTGGATTGATACCTTGGTTCTTGACTGATGGAAATACTTATCTCTACTTTGCTGCATCACCCTTTCCTCTTCAAGGGAAAAATCAACGCAAGCTCAAGAAGTAGCAGGAAGAATTTCTGGCGCTGTTGCCGGGGAGGTTCTACATCAAGCCTACCAAGTACCTATCATAAACTCTCATCTCTTGCACTTGCATTATTTTCCATTTGCCTCTCGTTTTCCTCTCCCCCACTTCTAAAACGTTTTTAGAAAAACACAAAAATGTTTGCCTTCTTTCCAATTTCCTTTATGTCTTACTTGGTTTGTTTGCTTGTTTGCTTGGCATAATTGTGTGTTTATTGGTAATCTAGAACAAAAATTTTATGGATCCTCATCCACTTGCTAATCTTTTTAAGTGATCCAATTATGATTAACCTATTTCTAGTGAGTTGAGTGCACTAGATTATCCTTATGAAGTTTTGTTTGAAATTCGTGAATCTGAAAATTTTGATGAAGTGTTAAAAGAAGAAATTTATGAAGTGATTCATGATAGCTCCTTGAAAGAAAAGCATGATTGCAATGATGTTATTATAAATTCTATTAATGTCAATTGTGCTAATAATATGCAAAACCCCAAGCTTGGGGATGCTAATTTTGCTATGTCAACTACTTATATCGCTCTTCTTCACGCGCTTCGCGAGACTGGGGCTATTATCCTGTGGTGTTGCATAAGAGCAAAAACATAAAATTATGTAGTGGCATCTTTGGATTCGTGAGGGTAGTTATGCAAAATCCGATAAAAAAATCCCCCAATCTTCCTGCTCCTAGACCCTATTTTGCTCTGGCTTTTAGGTTAGATTCAATCTTATTTTCTTTCAATCTTTCTCACCGTGTCTATTTCCCCGCTTCTTTTCCAAACTAGTAAAATGGAATCATTTCAAAAGGACGTCCAGAAAATAAGGCTAACCCAATTTGCCTCTCCAAAACAAAAATGAAAAAAAAATATAAATGCTAGCGCACGAGATAATGCTTCTTATGATCTTGGAGATTTATTTACGCCTCATGATTATAATGTTTGCAATAATATTGAAAGTGGGTTTGGAAGAGTGTCAACTTTAGGAAATAAGTATCCCACTACTTTGGAGTTTGATCAATCTTATGAAATTTTTGATAAAAGTGGGCTTGGAGAAGTAATGACTTTATTCTATGTTAATCCCACTATTTTGGAAGAGTGTCAACTTTGCATGCGTGTGGAACAATTAGAGAATATGTTATGTGATAGCTATATTTTTGAATTTGAATAGGATCCCACGTGCAATTATTATGAGAGAGGAAAATATGGTTATAGAAATTTTCATGTTATTAACTTACCTCTCATTATGTTGAGATTGCTTTTGTTTCTTTCTCCTTCCTTGCATATGCTAGGTTATTCTTGTCTTGATAATTTGTTCTCTTATAAAATGCCTATGCATAGCAAGTATGTTATATTTAAATGTGTTTTTCACATGTATTATGATGCTCTCTTCGTGTTTCAATTGCTATCTTTCATGTGAGCATCATCGAAATTATCAATGCCTAGCTAAAAGGCTTTAAATAAAAGCGCTTGTTGGGAGACAACAAAATATTTTAATTTTCTATTTTTATGAAAATACACATTATTACCTCTGTAGTAATTGTGTTTTAGTGTTTTATTTAGTGTTTGAGGCAAGTAAGACCTTTGGGATGGTCTATGGTGATAGTTGATTTGATCTTGCTGAAAAACAGAAACTTTTGCGCTCATTGCCAGAAATTTATAAAATCACAGAAACATGCTTTTGATCTGAATTTTTTTACACAAGATTTATTTACAAATTTACTATGTTGTCCTAACTGTTCAGAAATTTTGGAGTTACAGAAGTATACGAAATTCCCAGATTACTGCAGACTGTTATGTTTTTGACAGATTCTGTTTTCTATGTGTTGTTTGCTTATTTTGATGAATCTATGGGTAGTATCAGGGGGTATGAACCATGGAGAAGTTGGAATACAGTAGATATAACACCAATATAAATTTAGAACAAGTTCACAACAGTACCTAAAGTGGTGATTTATTTTATTATACTAATGGATCTTACGAGTTTTCTGTTGAGTTTTGTGTTGTGAAGTTTTCAAGTTTTGGGTAAAGTTTTGATGGACCACGGAATAAGGAGTGGCAAGAGCCTAATATTGGGAATGACCAAGGCAGCCCAAGGTAATATTCAAGGACAACCAAGCATCTAAGCTTGGGGATGCCCCGGATGGCATCCCCTCTTTTGTCTTCAAACCATCGGTAAATTTACTTTAGGCTATATTTTTATTCACCACATGATATGTGTTTTGCTTGGAGAGTCTTGTATGATCTGAGTCTTTGCTTTTTAGTTTGCCATAATCATCCCTGCTGTACACACCTTTTGAGAGGGACACACATTAATCATGAATTTATTAGAATACTGTATGTGCTTCACTTATATCTTTTGAGCTAGGTAGTTGCTCTAGTGCTTCGCTTATATCTTTTGGAGCACGGTGATGGTTTTATTTTATAGAAATTGATGAAATATCATGCTTCACTTATATTATTTTGAGAGTCTTTAAACAGCATGGTAATTTTCTTAGGTTATGAATTTAGTCCTAATATGATGGGCATCCAGGAGGGATATAATAAAAACATTCATACAAGAGCATTGAATAATATGAGAAGTTTGATTCCTTGCATTTGTTTTGAGATATAAAGATGGTGATATTAGAGTCATGCTAGTGAGTAATTGTGGGTTGGTAGAAATACTTGTGTTAAAGTTTGTGATTCCCGAAGCATGCACGTATGGTGAACCGTTATGTGATGAAGTCGGAGCATGATTTATTTTTTGATTGTCTTCCTTATGAGTGGCGGTCGGGGACGAGCGATGGTCTTTTCCTACCAATCTATCCCTCTAGGATCATGCGTGTAGTACTTTGTTTTGATGGCTAATAGATTTTTGCAATAAGTATGTGAGTTCTTTATGACTAATGTTAAGTCCATGGATTATACGGACTCTCACCCTTCCACCATTGCTAGCCTCTCTAGTACCGTGCAACTTTCGCCGATGCATTAAACCCACCATATACCCTTCCTCAAAACAGCCATCATACCTACCTATTATGGCATTTCCAAACCCATTCCGAGCTATATTGCCATGCAACTTCCACCGTTCCGTTTATTATGACACATACCATCATTGTCATATTGCTTTCCATGATCATGTAATTGACATAGTATTTGTGGCAAAGCCACCGTTCATATTTTTTATATATGTCACTCTTGATCATTGCACATCCCGGTACACCTCCGGAGGCATTCATATAGAATCATATCTTGTTCTAGTATCGAATTGTAATTCTTGAGTTGTAAAGTAAATAAAAGTGTGCTGATCATCATTATTAGAGCATTGTCCCATGTGAGGAAAGGATGATGGAGGCTATGATTCCCCCACAAGTCGGGATGAGACTCCAGATGAAAGATAAAAAAGAGAGGCCAAAGAGCCCAAACGAAAAAATGAGAGAAAAGAGAGAAGGGACAATGTTACTATCCCTTTTTCCACACTTGTGCTTCAAAGTAGCACCATGTTCTTCATGATAGAGTGTCTCCTATGTTGTCACTTTCATATACTAGTGAGAATTTTTCATTATAGAACTTTGATTGTATATTCCAATGATGGGCTTCCTCAAATTGGATGCACACCCACTTAGTTCCTTTTTGAGCTTTCATATACTTATAGCTCTAGTGCATCCGTTGCATGGCAATCCCTACTCACTTGCATCGATATCAATTGATGGGCATCTCCATAGCCCATTAATTTTCCTAGTTGATTTGAGTCTTTCTCTTTTTTGTCTTCTCCACAACCTCCACCATATTCTATTCCACCTATAGTGCTATGTCCATGGCTCACGCTCATGTATTGCGTGAAAGTTGAAAAGTTTGAGAACATTAAAAGTATGAAACAATTGTTTGGCTTGTCATCGGGGTTGTGCATGATGAAATATTTTGTGTGATGAAGATAGAGCATAGCCAGACTATATGATTTTTTAGGGATAACTTTCTTTGGACATGATTGCCTTATTAGTATGCTTGAAGTATTATTTTTTATGTCAATATTAAACTTTTGTGTTGAATCTTATGGATCTGAATATTCTTGCCGCAATAAACAAAATTGCATTGATAAATATGTTAGGTAGCAATTCACATCAAAAATTCTGTTTTTCTCATTTACCTCCTAGAGGACGAGCAGGAATTAACCTTGGGGATGCATGATACGTCTCGAATGTATCTATTATTTATGAGTGTTCCATGCTATTATAATATCTATTTTGGATGTTTTATTTGCATTAATATGCATTTCATATTATTTTTGGGACTAACTTATCAACCTAGTGCCCAGTGCCTGTTTCTGTTTTTTTCTTGTTTTTGACTTTTACAGAAAAGGAATATCAAACGGAGTCCAAATGGAATAAAATTTACGATGATTTTTCTTGGACCAAAAGAAACCCACGAGACTTGGAGAGGAGGCCAGAAGCCCTACGGGGTGACAACAAGCCGTAGGGGCGCGCCTTAGGGGGGGCGCCCCCAGGGCTTATGGGCTCCCTGTAGACCTTCCAACCCTAATCTTCGTTTATAAATACCCAAATATTCCCCCTACACCAGAGGACACACCAAAATACTTTTCCGCCGCCGCAAGCTTCTGTTCCGGTGAGATCCCATCTTGGGGCCTTTTTCGGCACTCCGCCGGAGGGGGATTCGATCATGGAGGACCTCTACACCAACTTTGCTGCCCTTCCAATGATGTGTGAGTAGTTTACCACAAACCTACGGGTCCATAGCTAGTAGCTAGATGGCTTCTTCTCTCTCTTTGATCTTCAATACAATGTTCTCCTCGATGTTCTTGGAGATCTATTCGATGTAATCTTCTTTTGTGGTGCGTTTGTTGACATCCGATGAATTGTGGATTTATGATCAGATTATCTATGAATATTATTTGAGTCTTCTCTGAACTCTTTTATGCATGATTAAGATATCTTTGTATTTCTCTTCGAACTATCGGTTTGATTTGGCCAACTAGATTGGTTTTTCTTGCAATGGGAGAGGTGCTTAGTTTTGGGTTCAATCTTGCGGTGTCCCCACCCTGTGACAGAAGGGGTAGCGAGGCACATATTTTATTGTTTCCATCAAGGATAAAAAGATGGGTTTATATCATATTGCTTGAGTTTATCCCTCTACATCATGTCATCTTACATAAAGCGTTGCTCTGTTCTTATGAACTTGATACTCTAGATGTAGGCAGGAGTCGGTTGATGTGTGGAGTAATAGTAGAAGATGCAGAAATGTCTCGGTCTTCTTGTCACGGTTGTGATGCCTATATGCATGATCATTGCCTTAGATATCGTCATAACTATGCGTTTTTCTATCAATTGCTCAACGTAATTTGTTTACCCACCGTATGCTATCTTCAAGAGAGAAGCCTCTAGTGAAATCTATGGCCCCCGGGTCTATTTTCCATCATATATTTTCAGATGTATAAACTAAAAAACCCAAAAACACCTTGCTGCACTTTATTTATATTTACTTTATTTTGCTATTTTATTTATCTTTTATACCTACTAGTCGTCAACCCGTGCACCTGCACGGGCTAGATATTTATCTATGTTTTATCCCTATTTTGTAGTAAATATACTTATACATTTTGTAGTCATAAAATAGTAAATATTAAACATGCTATATGTTTTGTAATTATGTTTTGTTATTGTTCCAATCTCCAAATCTTGATGTTAGAAATAAGCTGTAAACCTATCATGCACAACAAAATTATATTATATCAAACACACATAGGCTGTAGTATGATGGCACGCCTAGATGTGCTTTGCATACATGCCTGATGGACACATGGTAGGGAGAAGTAATGCATCTATTTTTTCATCAAATGAAAACCTCTATAGAATGGTCCAGAAAAAATAGTAATCCTGCATGGCTATGTCCTGTGGTGCCATTTCACCATCCAATGTTGTGGAATGGATGGAGGCGGCTTGTGACGGTCCATTTATGGTGGTCACCATGTGCTTCTCGATCTTTATTTTCCTAAATCAAAGCAACACTTTGAACTTGCCAACTGCAACATGATGTAGAGGAGGCTTCTATTGCTTGGCACAACACACAACAATCAAATGAGCAGCGAAGAGATCTGATGATTGTAGAATCAAACATAACTTTTCTCGATATTTTTTTCTGGATAGCAAACAGAGGACATAAGCAAGAAGTTATGGAGGTGAAAGAGGCCAGGAGAGACTGGCGCTTCATCCTATGGTTAAAAATAAGTCATAGGTTGGTCTGACAGACAAAATTTTCTAAACTCCAGATTTAAAACGAAGGCATGGAAACTTTGGTTTGTTTGCTTTGGCTAATGGTGTAGTGGTCAACAAAGGAATTACTCAGATAATTGCTAACAATGGTGTGCGTGTATATGGAGCAAGATACCAAAGGAGTTTCTGCCAAACATGGATACCAATGTACTCTTCGGTGTTTGTTAATTTCTTGTTGGATGTTTGCATATCAGTTATGTAGATGCTGGTGTGAACTTCGTATACTTATAGCAAAAGTATTCCATGAGGTCATTAATTTTTACTTTCATAAAGGGAGCAAATTCACATATTTCTATCAGGAAAGAAGTGTTATTGAAGACACATACATAACGTCAAAAGAAACTATTTTTTCTCTTTCCTAGATTTCTGTAGTTTTTTCCATTGGTAAAGTGGGGATTTCTAGCTGTTGGAAATACACACACACACACACACACACACACACACACACACACACATACATACATACATACATACATACATATATATATATATACCTGAATATGATATATTTAATTGTGTGTGCATGAGATCTCTTTCACCTATGATGCACAGAAGGCTTAATTTTAAGTATTACCCATATATATATATATATATATATAGGGTCGCGCTATTCGTCATCCTGGGTGAGGAATAGTTATTCTTCACCCCCTCTCTATTTTGACATCAATACACCATATTTTTAGGTTTCGTAAATTTTGTCTTATTTCATACGTAAAAAGAGAACGTAAGAAAATATATACTCGCCGTAAAAATATGTTATGTTACGTAAAATTACGAACGTAAAAACATACTGTAAAACATACATAAAATGCAATATTTCTGTTCTTATAATCTATATATTTGTTTTCTTATACCAAATTTTACGTAGTGAATCGATATAAATGTAACTATTTGTATTCCAAACGTAATTTATTTATGAAGCGATCGTAAGATTACCTCGGGTGAAAAATAACTTATTCTGCATCCTGGGTGATGAATAGTATTACTATATATATATATATATATATATATATATATTTATATACACCTGAATATGATATATTTAATTGTGTGTGCATGATATCTCTTTCACCTATGATGCACAGAAGGCTTAATTTTAAGTATTACCTTCTAGCTAGGAGTATATTAATTAGTATGGGAATTTCAACATATATATTTTTCTATTAATTATTGTTAAACTTCTGTGGAAAAAATGAGACATGTGTAGACTTATATGACACTATGTGTCAAAGTATTAATCATATGAATGATTAAGCAGGAAATTAACTGAAGCAATGAACTCCTAGCACATATAGGAGATCAAACCCACTTGATATATACCTTAAGACACATACTCATACACACCTCATGGAGCTGCGACCGGTAAGTACTCTCCGGCCAGAAGATCAAACATTCTGTCATGATTACATCTTATCCTCAGTAGTTCACCTCGTGAGTCAACAACTCGCTCATCAACATGTGAGCTCACCGAGGTCATGTGGCAACAATATCTATTGGCTCCCTTGTGGTTATGGCCAAGACCCCACGGATGTGAGTGGCGGGCTGCAAAATAATAAAATGCATTAATACATATTGGAATATGAATCCCATTGTGTTGTTGAAGACGTGGATCACACAATATCCTTCTGATTTCATATATACTGCACTCAAAACCATGACCAATTCCATACAGAAGTAGACGACAGCTCAGCTAAATAAATGCAGATATGGGGCAAAGTGAATAATAGCTAAACTGAATTCATGCAATGACACCAAGATAAAAATGTGGAAGATAGTAATAAGGAGGAAACCTTTATAAACTGAACGGAGCATGCAACAATGCAGAGAAGCAGAATTACTTTAGTCTCATAACTGAACATTCAAAGAATACATGACTATCAGTACTTGGTTGATGCCCCTACCGCTTTAATTTGTACTCTCCATTGTCATCAGTTTATCTGAACTAAGCGGTCATCAAGTAGGTTCTGAGTTTTTAAATGGAAGACGGGCTCGCCTTCCCGTAAGAGACAATATGTCCATGGATTCTCAAGTACCTAATTTCTGCTACTCAACACCAGGTGAAGCTGCCAACGGCCACACCATCCGCCGCCGGCAGCTGGACATCCTGAAATATTTAATTAGCAATAGCATGGCTAGTCAACTACTCGTGTTATCCTCCTCCCTCGTCCTCCACTGCTTTCCTTCGTACTATCCATTATGATAATTTCATTACCCAAAACTGAACCAAGCTAACATCGATAGATTCTGCACAATTTGCTCTCAAAAATTTGGAGAGGCACTCTGCATGCCTATCATTTTGTAGCCCACCCGGGAAATCAAAAGCAGCAGCAGCATCAGTCTGCATGACAACCATCCGCACATGATGTCTTGTTGGTATCGACGAAGATCCTAAAATTACAAACCAGCAGAATCAAGTCGATAAACAAATGCAAATATGTGTTAATGCAATAGGAAAAAAATTCCGCTTACCCATGTCGTTGCACAGCACACACGATGTTAGACTTAATCCCTATCCACCTATGTTTGTCCATGTAGGATAACTATACCTAGTCAGTTTGGAATAGGTCTAGGTTAGTAATATATACATGTAACCCCCCATGTAATCTATCATCAGAAAAAGCAATAAAGAGAAACAGTAGCCTCATGCCCCAGCTGCTTTCAGTCCATCGATTCGAGTTGTGTGTGTGTCTTGTTCTTGCCGAGAGGTTCCGCCGAGGGAGTCATTTCGATCGTGGCGCAGCAGAAGCGGATCAGGATGCACATAGGTACGTCTGTGTGGTTAGACGTACGTACATGAGCTAGGCGGAAAATCAATCAAGTTGCTTGCGTGTCTGCTTACGATCTAGCTCTAAAAACCTACACACCTATCATGTGCATATCAAATTGCATGAGATTAATCATGAGAAGGAATTAGAAGGGGTGGAGGGATTGGTCCTTACCCATGGTGATGGCGAATATCTGAAAAATGATTCATCTATCTCTTCCAAGAGTTTCTGCTGAGGGCGTCGATCTGATCATGGAGGCGATCTGGCTGCGCATAGGTACATACGTCTCTGTGGTTAGACGTACGTGCATGAGCTAGGCAGAAAATCAATCGAGCTGCTTGCCTGTGTGCTTACCATCTAGCTTTGCACGTACATGTGTTGGGTTCAAGGAGCAGAATATAGGCACCTCTCCTCCCCAT
This sequence comes from Thinopyrum elongatum, assembly GCA_011799875.1. NCBI lineage: Eukaryota > Viridiplantae > Streptophyta > Magnoliopsida > Poales > Poaceae > Thinopyrum > Thinopyrum elongatum. The sequence goes on from CM022303.1 coordinate 74,162,992, forward strand.
CGAGAGAAGAGAATAGAGAACGGCGGAGGGGGGTGCCGCCGGGGAGGACTTGCGAGATCGGGAGATTTAGTAGAATTATGAGATAAGTTTTTTTAGGGTAGAATCATTAGATATTAGGAAAGAGAGAGTCGTGAGAGGTTGGGAGAGATGCTCCGATCTACAAATCTTTTTTTTTTACAATTTCTAATTCATCTAACAGACTCTCACAATTTCTAGGATTTTTTTTAATAACGCTGCAATGTTTAGAGAGTTATCGGAGGATCTACACCGTAATAGTTCGGTCCCACCAGATAAACGGCTCCTAATTTCTAATTAATGCGGTAATTTCTTAGGAGTCTGTAATTAGTATAGGTATAGATCTCTATTAGATCTCACTCTTGTTTGTGACTGTGAAGGGATTGACAACTCCTTTTTCACGTTGTGTGCAAGTGTTTATTAGTTTGTGCAGGTGCATATATATATTGGAGACTTGCTTGTGCCTCCTATTGGATTGATAGCTTGGTTCTTGACTGATGGAAATACTTATTTCTACTTTGCTGCATCACCCTTTCCACTTCGAGGGAAAAATCAACGCAAGCTCAAGAAGTAGGAAATTTGGGGACCACTCGGGAACGGCTCGGCTGGTGATGAGATCATACTAGAGTCAGTTAGGGAACCCGTAGGGGAAGCGGCACTGGAACCACGGACGTCGGAAAGATTGCTTAGAGTGGGTGATGTATTTTTGCTAGAAAGCAATGAGTCGGCCACGTATGCGGAAGCAATGGTGAGCCCATATTCCGAGGCATCGCTAGAGGCCATGAGATCCGAGTTAAAGTCCATGGATGAGAATCAAGTCTGGGACTTGGTTGATATGCAGCCTGGCGTAAAGGCCATTGGCTGCAAATGGGTCTTTGAGAAGAAAACCGATGTGGATGGAAATGTTCAGATCCACAAAGCTCATCTTGTCCCAAAAGGTTATGGAGAAATTCAAGGAATTGACTACAATGAGACTTACTCGCCGGTAGCGATGGTGAAGTCGGTAAGGATCATACTAGCTATAGCTGCATATTTCGATTACGAGATATGGAAGATGGATGTCAAAATAGCTTTACTTCATGGAAATTTAACTGAGGACATGTATATGATACAGCCCAAGGGTTTTGTCGATCCGACCAGCGCTAGTAAGGTATGCAAGCTCAAGAGATCCATTTATGGATTGAGGCAAGCATCATGGAGTTGGAACATTCATTTTGATGAGGTCGTCACTGCTCTCGGTTTCATCAAAAGTGAAGAGGGCGCTTATTTATACAAGCAGTTAAGTGGGAGCTTGATAGTGTTTTTGATCTTGTATGTGGATGACATACTACTGATCGAAAATTATGTTTCGATGCTGAACTCGGTCAAGGAATCATTGAATGGCAAGTTTTCAATGAAGGACCTCGGTGAGATGGTGTATATTTTAGGCATTAAGATCTATAGAGATAGATCGAGGAGACTGCTTGGCTTCAACCAGAGCACGTACATAGATAAAGTGTTGAAGCAGTTCAACATGAGTGAGGCGAAGAAAGGGTTCTTGCCACTCTCACATGGTATAAGGCTAAGCGAGACTCAGAGTCCTTCGACATCTGATGAGCGAAGCAGGATGAGTAGGATTCTGTATGCCTCGGCAATCCGATCCATCATTTATGTCGTGATATGTACACGACCTGATGTTGCTTTTGCAGTAAGCTTAACAAGCAGATACCAGGCCAACCCAGGTGAGAGTCACTGGGCAGCGGTGAAGAATATTCTAAAGTACCTAAAAAGGACTAAGGAAATGTTTCTAGTTTATGGAGGTGAGTAGGAGCCATGTGTAAAGGGTTACGCAGATGCTAGTTTCCAAACCGATAGAGATGATTGTCGATCACAGTCCGGATTCGTGTACGTCATGAATGGAGAAGCAGTGAGCTGGATGAGTTCCAAGCAAGATATGATGGCCGATTCTACCACAGAAGCCGAATACATTGTGGCTTGTGAAACTTCAAAGGAAGGTGTTTGGATCCATAACTTTCTGGATGATCTTGGTGTTTTCCCAGCCTCGGCAAAACCGTTGGACGTTTATTGTGATAATTCTGGTGCCATCGCACAAGCCAAGGAGCCGAGGAATCACCACTAGACCAGACAGATAGATAGGAAATATCACCTGATACAGAAGATAGTAAAGAGTGGTGATGTAGAGTTATGCAAAATTCACACGGATGCAAATCTTGCGGATCCATTGACTAAGCCGCTTCCGCAACTCAAGCATGAGGGGCACGTTAGAGCTATGGGCATTCGATATCTATTTGATTGACTCTAGTGCAAGTGGGAGACTGTTGGAGATATGCCCTAGAGGCAATGATGTATGATGAAATTTCCTATGTGTTTATGAATAAAGATTGTCCTTGGACATTATCAATGATGTCTATCGGTAAGTACATGACTTGTTTGTGGGGCTATGCATTGTATGATGACTGTCCTAAAAGGTCCCTAGTCGAAAGGGTTGTGTGGACATGCAGCCGACTAGGCTAGCATATGACATGGTGGATGGCTCGGTCTCACTAGCCATGGAGTAGAGGATGCTAACCGGATAATATGGACTTGGAAGGATCTAGTCAGATGCGACATAGTTGGATCCAAGTTGAGATAAGGTCCGAGTTGGACAGACCCAACTATGAGACGCAACGATATGTCATCTGTGAGTCTCTAGTACAACATATGTTCTATGTCCTAAGACCTGAGCTGGCGCATGTACTCGGGATGGTGACAGACCTGCTTTGGGCTGAACAAATGATAGTCCATAACTGGGTAGTTACAAATGTAGGTTTCGGGCTTGTCCAGACCCATGCTACAAGACATGGTCGAGCAAGATGGGATTTGCCCCTCCGATCAGGAGAGATATACTTTGGGCCCCTCGTGTGATCCGACCAATATATGCATGGCCATGCGACAAGGATTATAAGATAATCCGATTTGTGGTCGGCATCACTGGAACGAGAAAGAGGTCAGGCTAGCACAAGGATGACAGTCTCGCCTTGAGCCCGACAACATATATCGTGTGGCAAAAGGAACAAAGGTGTAATGTACAAGTTTGCCTAACCAGCTTCGTCGGACACTTGGAGTCGGCACGCTTTGTTAGAGGCCGCTACTGACTAGCCGAGTCGCATGTGATCAGACTCATGACCAAGTGAACGAGAAGCTAAGGGGTCGAGCGCTTAAGGGAAGGAACCTGTGAGCTCGGATCCGACTCCACGAGTTAGGTGTGATCCTACTCAGACTCGGATCTAGGCCGAACAGACTTTGGGCTTTAGAATCCGTGTGAGGCCCAAGTGTTGAGCCCACGATGGACGCCTATATATAGTGGAGGTGCGGCACACTCATTTTAGGTATCGCTTCGGTGCTGTCACTACGGTTTGCATGTCCTCGTGCACGCGCGGATACCGTTCGGTGCACCTGCGCCGCTCCGGCGAACGTGTACGTGGGATCCGACGATCGTCTGTTCGAGGGAGATCTGACGAGGAGGAGATGACTCCGAAGACGCGCTGCCCCAACTTTCCGCTGCACGACACTGTGCTTCTAGTTGTAATGATTCGTGATCTATCTCCCGTAACATGGTCCTGGATGTCCTGCGGGTAGGAATTTTTAATTTGCAGTCGATGCACCCTACCATAGAACACAACAAGATCAATATGTGAAAAGCTCGTAGGCATTGGATCGGTGATGGATAATTATGTTGGATAGCATTCATCATGTAATAGTTATAACCTATGGCGACACAGAACTACCTCCAATTCATCAATGTAATATAGGCAATTATTCCGTATATAGTCATACGTGCTTGCAATAAGAACTTGCATGACATGTTTTGTGCTACCCTCCCATGGCAGCGGGGTCCATAAGGAAACTAAGGGATATTAAGGCCTAATTTTAATAGAGAACTGGAACAAAGTATTAACACATAGTGAACACATCAACTCCTCAAACTACGGTAATCACCAAAAAGACTCCCAATTATTGTCACCTTGGGGTATGCGGATCATAACACGTAATAGGTGCATATAACTTGCAAGATAGGATCAAGAACACAAATATATTCATGAAAACATGAACGGTTCAGATCTGAAATAATGGCACTGAGGCCCTAGTGACAAGCATTAAGCATAACAAAGTCATAGCAACATCAATCTCAGAACATAGTGGATACTAGGGATCAAGCCCTAACAAAACTAACTTGATTACATGATAAATCTCATCCAACCCATTACCGTCCGGCAAGCCTACGAAGGAATTACTCACACCCGGTGGTGAGCATCATGAAATTGGTGTTTGAGGATGGTTGATGATGGCGATGGCGACAAATCCCCTTCTCCAGAGTGCCGAACAGACTCCAGATCTGGCCTCCCGATGAAGAACAGGAGGTGGCGGCGGCTCCGTATCGTAAAACACGATGAAACTTCCTCTCTTATTTTTTTTCTTGGGAAATAGGAATTTATAGTCTTGAGATTAGGGTCTGCGGAGCCACGTGGGCCCCATGAGCCACCAGGGCGCGCCCTGGTGCCTTGTGGGCAACAGGTGCCCCCCCTCCAATGGGTCTTTGCTCCAGTATTTTTTATTTATTCCGTAAAAAATCTCCAAAAAGTTTCGTCCAATTCCGAGAACTTTTTTCTGCACAAAAACAACACCATGGTAGTTTTGCTGAAAACAACACCAGTCTGGGTTAGTTTCATTCAAATCATGCAAATTAGAGTCCAAAACAAGAGCAAAAGTGTTTGGAAAAGTAGATTCGACGGAGACGTATCAACTCCCCCAAGCTTAACTCATTTCTTGTCCTCAAGCAATTCAGTTGACAAACTGAAAGTGATAAAGAAAAACTTTTATGAACTCTTTTGTTCTTGTATCTATATATATGCTGAAATAATACCCAGGTTTTCAGCAAAGATCATGACTAACCATGCAAAAGATAACTCTTAGAAACTATATTCACTCATATCAATGGCATAATCAACTAGCGAGCAATAATAAAATATCTCAAATGCCAACACTTTGTCAAAACAATCATGATATAATATGACAAAATAGTATCTTGCTAGCCCTTTCTAAGACCGCAAAATATAAATGCAGAGCACCTCCAAAGTTAAAGCAGCGCCTAAACATTGTAATTCATGGTAGAAAAGATCCAGTCATGATGCACAAAATATTAACTATACACAATGCATAAGAATAACAATAGTTCTCTCAGGACTGGTGCTTATTTGAGAAGGTGATGACTCAACAATAAAACTAAAATAACATAAAAGTAAATGGATAGACCCTTTGCAGAGGGAAGCACGGATTTGCAGAGGTGCCAGAGCTCAAAGCTTAAATCGGTGATGAATATAATTTTGGGAGGTATGCCTTTCTTGTCAACGTCACAACTGAGAGTTTTCAATATCTTCCGTGCTAAACAAATTAGTGGCGGTTCCCAAGCGGTAAAGTAATGTTTACTCCCCATCCACCAATAAAAACAAGCCATGGCTAGCCGAATCCTCGGGTGCTCTCTATACCAACAACTTTACGTAGGAGTTTGTATTATTATTTTGTAATTTTAATCCTGGGACTGGGCATCCCGATTCCCAGCCCCTCTCATGCAAGGACAAGTGAATAAACACTCATCATGAGAATAACCCGCTTAGCATGGAAGATACTGACCACCCCCTGTCGCTTCATGATCGGTACGGGCACACAAAACAGATGTTCATATGAATATTTAGAGGTGGCACATGCAAATTTACATAGAACGGCAGACTGCATATAGGTAGATATAGTGGACTCGTCTAGAATAACTTTGGTTTAGGAATTTGGATGTACAAGCAGTATTCCCGCTTAGTACAGTCGAAGGCTAGCAAATAGATTCAGAAGCGACCAACTACAGAGCGAAAATGGTCATAAACATGCATTGTGAATAATTAACATTGAATACTAGCATGAGTAGCATATAAGCACCATGAACATAAATATCATGGAGGCTATGTTGGTTTTTCAACTACATGCGTGAACATGTGCCAAGTAAAGCCACTCGAAACATTCAGAGGAAGATACCATATCGTCATACTACATCATAATCATTTTAATGCTTGTTGACACCCAAGATAAATCATTATCCACTCCTAGCTACTTATGCATGGCATGAGCAACAATAATCTCTAATTGTCATCATAAACATGTTTAATCATAATTTGCTGAATCATGGATACTTAGTTAAACATATTTACAAAAACAAAAACAAGTTGAGTTCATACCCTCTTTTCCTTGCCACCGTCACTTCATCAAATATCGTCATTATTGCCTTTCACTTGCACGACGAATGATATGAAAATAATAATAGTGTAAGTGTCATGGACTAATCTTGAATCTGCAAACCTTTTATTCAAAGAAGAAGACAAAACAATATGGCCTCTTTGTTAGATCAACAATAATGCATATGAGAGCCACTCAACTTTTTCATCGCGGTCTTCTCCATAGTATGACTCAAGAAAAGAAAAGAAATTTAGAGGAACACACTGAAATATTTTTGGAGTTTATAGTTTTTCAGAAGAAAGCAAATTAATGAAGGAAAAAGAAAAATGAGAAAAACTATTTACACGGGAATGTTCCCAATAAGCAATAAAAAGAAACAAGAAATCTTTTTGGGTTTTCTTTTAATAGTACAAGTAATTTAAACTAGAAAGAAAAACCAAAAAGAAGCGAGTAATATTTTTGGGTTTTCTTAAAGTTTTTCAAACACACAAGAAGAAAGCGAGAAAATAAAACTAACATGGATTATACAATGAAAGAGGATGAACACCGACAACTGGAATAAAATGTGTGAACATGAATGTAATATCGGTGAGAAAACGTACTCCACCAAGCTTAGGCTTTTGCCTAGCTTAGTAATCACCATCCGTAATAGCCATCTGGTCCCATGTGGAAATGCTGAGGTGGCGGCACCTGAGCGTCCAAATACTGGACCTCATCCTCTGCCGCTACCAACGCATTCCGGTAAGCAACGATGTCTGGTGGCATAACAATGTGGTGAGGAGGCTCAGTGGTATCAAGGAAGTGCTGATACTGCATAGACTGGTGATCTAAGTAAACTCTAGGCAACAAGTAGTCATGAGGGCATATGTTAACATTAAAATGTCTCGCTAAGTGAGTAGCATAAATACCATAGTGAATTTTACCCTTAGTCCTATTAGTGTGTAGGCGGCATGCAATGATAGCTCCAAGGTTATAAGTATTGTCATTATGAATTGCACGACATAAAATAGCAAAGTCAGGGGTGCATAATGCGCCACCTTGCTCTCTAGCTGTCAAGCATTTCCCTATGAATAACGCAAAGTAATGCACAACGGGAAAATGCAAACTAGTGGCTCGGGCTTTCGACACGCCCCTTTCCTCTTCCATGGTTTAAGTGTGGAGGAAGCCCTCAAACTCCTCTGGTCAAGGATTTCTTATTTCCCATCAAAGAAAATCAAACATATCTCACAAAATTTAGCAAGCGGTATCTAATGATGTTCAACATAGAAATCAAAACGCACCATGGGAGGTTCGAGCCTATTCAGGATGAAAATTTTGCACAAAGGAATTTGTAAAGATGTGGTGCTGATCACACTCATCTGTGAGGAAGTCTGTCAATCCGGCATTTGAAACAAATTGCGCAAACTCTTGGTGGAATCTGGCTTTGTCCATGAAGGCATTGTGCGGCCATTCGCACGGCTGGACCTTCGTCCGATGCGGAATGTTGAGGTCATTGTCCGAGGAGTCCCCAATGACTCCCTTGGTGTTCCATTTCGAGAAACTCCTTCGTAAGAAATTCATTTTTCCTATGAGCAAATTTCTAAAATTTTTGGGCCACAAAATGATATCAATAAAACTTCACAAGATTGACAGGAACTACTCATATGGATGTCTAGCGGTATATCAAGCATTCAAACTACTTGGAACTCAAAGAATTCAACATGCAAGCTCATTTTCAGTATCACCAAGAGAAACTAATTAAGCAAAATATAATCCACTAGAGCAAAAACTAATTGGAGCAATGGAGGAGTCACATACCAAGTAGCAATCCCCAAAAACAGTTTCTGAAACGGAGCTCTGAGCAAAGAGATCAAAAATCTTAGATTTGGGAGCCAGAACACGAGAGAGAGAGCTACCAGGAATTTTTTTCTAGAGGTAAGAGACGAAGTGGGCTAAAGGAATAAGTGACGGGGTCCCTGTGGGGCCCACAAGCCACCAGGGCGCACCCGGGGGGTGGGGGCGCCCTGGTGCCTCGTGGGCACTCAGGGCATCCCCCTTGGGCGTTTTTAGTACCATAAATTATTAATTATTCTATAAAAATTCGTGTAAAAATTTCACATCATTCTGAGCACTTTCAATTTTGGGCTATTTTTTATTGCACGGGTAATTCAGAAAGCAGGATAATCATGGAATTTTAATGCATTTAACTAAAAATAACAGAGAACAAAAAGTAAGTACAGAAGGTTGTGCTTACTAAATTCATCGACCATATGCCCCTCAAAAAGAATCCATTAATAAGGTTGATTAAGTCTTATTAACAAACTATTTCCGAGTAACATGAAACCGAAGATTCTTCGTATAACACTATGTTACCTGCTACTTGTGAAATGCATTGGGATTCCCCCGAAGAGGACAGGATGATTCAGTACAGTAGAGATAAGTATTTCCCTCTGTTAAGAACCAAGGTTATCGATCCAGTAGGAGAACCATGCAACACCTCGTTAGCAGCACCTGCAGACAAAATAACAAATCCTTGCAAGCCAACACAAGGGGTTGTCCATCCCTTGGCGGTTACGTGCAAGATAAAATTGTGTAGTAATTGATAGATAGGTTGAACAAAATACAAATTAAAATAAATAAACTAAAATTGCAGCAATGTAATTGTAGGATTTTTAGTATATTATAAAAGTAGAACCGGGGGCCATAGTTTTCACTAGATACTTCTCTCTTGAAAATAGCATACAGTGGGTAAACAAATTACTGTTGTGCAATTGATAGAAAAGAAAATAATCATGACGATATCCAAGGCAATGATCATGTATATAGGCATCATGTTCGAGACAAGTAGACCGACACCTGCCTGCATCTACTACTATTACTCCACACATTGACTGCTATCCAGCATGCATCTAGAGTATTAAGTTCATAAAGAACGGAGTAATGCCTTAAGCAAGATGACATGATATAGACAAAGTAAACTAACGCATGAATAAACCCCATCTTTTTATCCTTAATGGCAATGATACAAATACATGTCATGTCCCCTTCTATCACTGGGATTGAGCACCGCAAGATTGAACCCATCACAAAGCACCTCTCCCATTGCAAGAAAAATCAATATAGTTGGCCAAACCAAATCAATAGATCGGAGAAAAATACGAAGCTATAATAATCATGCATAAAAGAGTTCAGAGAAGACTCAAATAATATTCCTCGATAATCTGATCATAAACTCACAATTCATCGGATCCCAACGAACACACCGCAAAAAGTGATTACATCAAATAGAACTCCAAGAACATCAAGGAGAACATTGTATTGAAGATCAAAGAGAGAGATAGCCATCTAGCTACTAACTATGGACCCGTAGCACTATGTTAAACTACTCACACATCATCGAAAGGGCACCAAGGTTGATGTAGAGCCCCTCCGTGATTGATTGCCCCTCTGGCAGAGTGCCGGAAAAGGCCGCTAGATGGGATCTTGCGAGAACAATAACTTGCGACGGCGAAAAAAGTATTTCGGGTGGCTCTCTATTGGTTTCCTGATTTTAGAGAATTTATAAAGGCGTAGTTAGGTCAAACAGAGCCATGTGGGCCCCATGAGACACCAGGGCACGCCCTAGTGCCTTGTAGGCCATTGCTTCTTCTTCTCGTCCTCCCCTGATGCTTCTAGGGTCTCTTATGTCCAAAAAAACTCCAAAAAGTTTCGTGGCATTTGGACTTCGTTTGGTATTGATATTCTGAAAAGCCAAAAACAATCAAAAAACAGCAACTGGCACTGGGCACTAAGTTAATAGGCTAATCCTAGAAAATGATATATAATTACTTGTAAATGTATATAAAACATCCAAGATTGATACTTTAATAGCATGGAACAATAAAAAACTATAGATGCGTTGCAGACGTATCAAGCATCCCCAAGCTTAATTCTTGCTCAACCTCGGGTAGGTAAATGATAAAAATACAATTTTTTACGTGGAATGCTACCTATCATATTCATCGTATAATCTTTTCTTTTGTGGCATGAATATTTGGACTTGAGTGATTCAAAACAATATTCTGTAGTTTGACATGAGACCATAAATACTCAAGTATACCAACAAGCAACCATGTTTTTCAAAATATCAATGCTAAAGCAAGTTATCCCTAGCCCATTATGCTCAGTCATTGATCCATTCATGAAACACACTCAATATTAGCTACACCCTGATACGTCTCCAACGTATCTATAATTTATGAAGTATTCATGCCATCTTTACAACAATTCTATATGGTTTTGGTATGATTTGAATGGAACTAACCCGGACTGATGCTGTTTTCAGCAGAACTATCGTGGTGTTGTTTTTTGTGCAGAAATAACAGTTATCCAAATGCAACGAAACTTTTTGACGATTTTTTTTGGAACAAAAGAGGCACTAGAAGCTTCGTGGGAGGGCCAGAAGAGCCATGAGGTCGCCACAACCCACCAGGGCACGCCAGCCCCCTAGGCGCGCCCTGGTGTCTTGTGGGCCCCTGTGGCCCATCTTCGCGTGAAACCGACACAAAAAATCCTATAAATACAGAAACCCCCAGAAATAACCCTAGGTCAGAAGTTCCACCGCCGCAAACCTTTATAGCCACGAAAAACCAATCTGGACCCTGTTTCGGCACTCTGCCGGAGGGGAAATTCATCACTGGTGGCCATCTTCATCTTCCCAGCGGCCACCATGATGAGAGGGAGTAGGCCACCCTAGGGGCTGAGGGTTTGTACCAGTATCTATGTGTTTAATCGCTCTCTCTCGTGTTCTTGAGTTGGCACGATCTTGATGTATCGCGAGCTTTGTTAATATAGTTGGATCATATTGTATTTTCCCCTCTCTAGCTTGTTGTGACGAATTGATTTTTTCCTTTGAGATTTCATTGTTATCGGATTGAATACTTTTGTGGATTTGAGAACACTTGATGTATGTCTTTTTATGAATACCCGTGGTGACAATGGGGTATCATATTGATTCACTTGATATATGTTTTGGCACTCAACTCGCGGATTCCCGAGGTGACATTGGGGTAATCTATGAATAGGGGTTGATGCATGTTTTCGTCCTCGTTTCTCCGGTACAAATCTTGGGGCACTCTTTGAGGTCCTTTGTGTTGGATTGAGTATTATGAATCTGAAATTGTTTGATGCATATCGTATAATCAACTCATCGATACTCGTGGTGACATTGCAGTATCTAGGTGACATTAGAGTTGGTTGATGTGTATCATATGGTGTTATTTTAGTACGAACTCTTAGATAGATTGATCAAAAAGAATAACTTGGTGTTATTTTAGTACGAACTCTTGGATAGATAATCGGAAAGGATAACTGATACGTCTCCAACGTATCAATAATTTATGAAGTATTCATGCCATGTTTACAACAATTTTATATGATTTTGGTATGATTTTATTAGAACTAACCTGGACTAATGCTGTTTTCAGCAGAACTACCATGGTGTCATTTTTTGTGCAGAAATAAAAGTTCTCGGAATGGGCTGAAAATTTACTGTGATTTTTATGGACCAAAAGAGACCCCCGAAGCATAAGAGTTGGGCCAGAAGAGTCCCGAGGCAACCACAAGGGTGGAGGGAGCCCCCCCCCCTAGGGCGCGCCCCCCTGTCTTGCCACTGCCTCATGGACCCCCTTGACATGACACCGACGCCAAAAATTCCTATAAATACAGAAACCCCCGAAAAGAAACCAAGATCGGAAGTTCCGCCGCCGCAAGCCTCTATAGCCATGAAAAACCAATCGGGAGCCCGTTCTAGCACCCTGCCGGAGGGGGAAAACCATCACCGGTGGCCATCTTCATCATCCCGGTGGTCTCCATGATGAGGTGGGAGTAGTTCACCCTCGGGGCTGAGGGTATGTACAAGTAGCTATGTGTTTGATCTCTCTCTCTCGTGTTCTTGATTTGGCACGATCTTGATGTACCGCGAGCTTTGTTATTATATTTGAATCATATGGTGTTTCTCCCCCTCTACCTTCTTGTGATAAATTAAGTTTTACCATTGAGGTTTCACTATTATCGGATTGAATACTATTATGGATTTGAGAACACTTGATGTATGTCTTGCGTGGGATACCCGTGGTGACAATGGGGTGTTCTATTGATTCACTTGATGTATGTTTTGGCACTCAATTCGCGGATTCCTGAGGTGACATTGGGGTAATCTATGCATAGGGGTTGATGCATGTTTTCGTCCTTGTTTCTCCAGTAGGAATCCTGGGGCACTCTTTGAGGTTCTTTATGTTGGATTGAATATTATGAATCTGAAGTTGTATGATGCATATCGTATAATTGACCCATCGATACTTGTGGTGACATTGGAGTATCTAGGTGACATTAGGGTTGACTGATGTGTGTCATATGGTGTTATTTTATTACGAATTCTAGGGCTGTTTGTGACACTTATAGGAATACCTAAATGGATTGATCGAAACGAATAACTTTGAGGTGGTTTTGTACCCTACAAGTAATTTCATCTTATGTTCTCCACGATAGGAACTTTAGAGTGACTCTTTGTTGCACATTGAGGGATTGCCATATGATCCAATTATGTTATCATTGTTGAGAGAACTTGCACTAGTGAAAGTATGAACCCTAGGCCTTGTTTCCAACCATTGCAATACCGTTTTTGCTCACTTTTACTACTAGTTACCTTTCTGTTTTTATATTTTCAAATTACAAAAACCTATATCTACTATCCATATTACGCTTGTATCACCATCTCTTCGCCGAACTAGTGCACCTATACAATTTACCATTGTATTGGGTGTGTTGGGGACACAAGATACTCTGTGTTATTTGGTTGCAGGGTTGTTTGAGAGAGACCATATGCATCCTATGCCTCCCATGGATTGATAAACCTTAGGTCATCCACTTGAGTGAAAATTGCTACTGTCCTACAAAACTCTATGCTTGGAGGCCCAACACGAGGCTACAAGAAGAAGGTTGCGTAGTAGACATCAAGCTCTTTTCTGGCGCCGTTGACAGGGAGGTGAGTGCTTGAAGGTATATCTTTAGATCTTGCAATTGAATATTTTAGTTTCTTGTTTTATCACTAGTTTAGTTTATAAAATAAAACTACAAAAAAATGGAATTTAGGTTGCCTCATTTAATTCATCTTTATAATGTCTTTCATGAAAATGATGGAAAGGAAAATTGTGCTCAATTGATAGAAGAAGAATGTAATAAAATGTTTGGCACTAAATCTTTGAATGATGAGCATGATTGCAATGTTGTTAGCATGAATTCTTTGAATATCCATGATGCTAATTATATGCAAAGCCATAAGCTTGGGGATGATATGTTTGATGAAGATTATATTTTTAGTCCCCCAAGTTTTGATGAGCAAATTTATTGTGATGATAGCATGCCTCCTATTTATGATTATTATAATGATGAAAGTGGGTTTGGAAGAGTGTCAACTCCAGGTACTAATAATCCCACTATTTGGGAGGGTGTTGAATCTTACTGTAATAATTATGAAAGTGGATTTGGAGAGGTCATGACTTTATTTAGTGATGAATCCACTATTTTGGAAGAGGTTTCAATTGATTATGATAACTAAGTTACTATCTATGATGATTATTGTGATGACATGTATGCTATAAAGAATAATGATAACCATGAAACTTGTCATCATTATTTTAATTTTCAATTCGATTATGCCTCACGTGATAGTTATTTTGTTGTGTTTGCTCCCACTATTATGAATGAGAATTTTTTTGCTTATGTGTAGAGTAATTAAATTTCTATGCTTGTGGATCATGAAAATAATGATTTATGTGATAGTTATATTGTTGAATTCTTTCATGATGCTACTGAAAATTACTATGAGAGAAGAACATATGCTTTTACATATTGCAATAATATCAAGTTTCCTCTCTATGTGTTGAAAATCATGAAGTTTTGCTTGTTTTTCCTTCCCATGCTAGTTGATTGTTGTTCCCATGAATTATTTGCTCACAAAATCCCTATGCATAGGAAGTGGGTTACGCTTAAATGTGATAGTCATATGCTTCATGATGCTCCCGTTAGGTTTTAATTCTTTACTTTCATGCGAGCATCATTCAAATCATCATGCCTACATAAAAAGGCATTACAGAAAAGCGCTTGTTGGGAGACAACCCAATATTTATACCTACTGTTTTTGTGTGTCCACATGATTAAGCTACTGTAGTAATCATGTTTTATAGGTTTTGTTTCAATAAAGTGCCAAGTAGAGCCTTTGGGATAGTGTGGATGATAGTAGACTTAATTCTGTGCAAAAAACAGAAACTTTTGCGTCCAGTACTGATATTACTATATTTTACTGGAACGTGGAAAAACTCTGAGTTTTTTTACAGATTATTGGTATACAAATTATATACGTTTTCCAAAGTTTTTAGAATTTTTGGAGTTACATAAGTATGACCTTAATTCCGATAATTATGTACTGTTCTGTTTTTGACAGATTCTGTTTGCAATGCATAGTTTGCTTGTTTTATGGTTTCTATGGCTTATATTGCTTAATATAAAATGTGGAACTGATAATTTACAGTAGGCATTGTGTGATAACAATTATGAATCTTGTATTTGACACTACCCAAGTGAATGATTTGTTTTATTATACTAACGGACCTCACGAAGGTTTTGTTAAGTTTTGTGTGATTGATGTTTTCAAGTTTTGTGTGAGATATCGATATGAGAAGAATAAGGAGTGACAAGACCCTAATCTTGGGGATGCCCAAGGCACACCAAGATAATATAAAAGGAATATCCAAGCAACTAAGCTTGGGGATGCCCTGGAAGGCATCCCCTCTTTCGTCTTCAACATTATCGGTAAGCTTACTTGGAGCTATATTTTTATTCGTCACATGATATGAATTTTGCTTGGAGCGTCATTTTATTTTATTAGGACTTTATTTCTGTTATTTACAATAATGTTTTGCATCTTTTATTTCAATAAAAGTGTCAAGTATAGCCTTTACCATGCTTATTTTGCAAGTCTATATGTTGCTGTGTGAAAACAGAAAGTTTTCTATCATTGTCCGAATTCTTCATGAAAGTAAGTATGTGATAAAATCTTGAATTTTTTACACAACGAGTAAAAACAAATATTCTATAGTGTGGTAATTGTTCAGAATTTTTGGAGTTAGGTAAGTATGAGTATAATTGCACTCTTTACAGATTGTCCTGTTTAGACAAATTGCTATTATGTTTGCATATGTTTGCTTGTTTAATGATTCTATTTGAGGATAGGTGTATTAAATATGCAGAGGCATTTATTATACAATGTTAAATAATAACTTTAGTGATTTGCTACAGTGTAGAATGATAAGGTGCTGCATTTGATTTATACTAACTTATCTCACGAGTTCTTGTTGAGTTTTGTGTGGATGAAGTTTTTATGAATTAGGGAAACGGCCATATGAGAGGAATTAAGGAGACAGAAGAGCTCAAGCTTAGGGATGCCCAAGGCATCCCTAGTTAATATTTCAAGAAGTCTCAAGCATCTAAGCTTGTGGATGCCCCGGTTGGCATCCCTCCTTTCTTCTTCAACAATGATCGGTCAGTTTTGGTTGAGCCTAAGTTTTTGCTTTTTCACATGATGTGTGCTATTTTTAGAATATCATTTTATTTTATTTTGCTTGCTGTTTTAATAATATCTTAAGATCTAAATTTTCTTTATGAGAGAGTCTTCACATAGCTACTTAATTATTCGACTACTTATTGATCTTCACTTATATCTTTTTGGAGTAGTTTGTCATTTACTCTCGTGTGCTTCACTTATATCCTATGAGTAAATGGTTGAATGAATTGAATATCATAAATCTGAAATTATATATGTTTCATATGCTTATCCCATGGGGAGTAATGACTTCACATATAAGAAGTATAGGTGGTAAAATTTATTGAAAGTTAGCAAACATAGTATTGGTCACTTGAACAATTCATGAAAGAATATTGAAGGAAGAGAGATTTCACATATAAATATACTATCTTGGACATATTGTATGATTGTGAGCCCCATTAATTATTTTCAAACTTGAGCAAATTAGTTGAAGTTGGACAAGGAAGACAACATAATGAGTTATGCTTGGGTATATTTGCATAGAAGTTATATTGTTACGGATCCTCCAACATGTGGTGCTTTCTATTTAGAATCTTTTGCTAGCCAAAATATCTGTACTAAGCGGGAATACAGCTTGTGAATCCAAAATCCTTGAACCAAGTTTCTTCCCTGAGTGTCCACCATATCTACCTAGCTATATGTTGTATTTACCCGCCGTTCCAAGTAAATTTGCACGTGCCAAACTCTAAACCTTCAAATAATAATCTATTTTGTATGCCCGAATCGCTCATGTAGCGACTAGGTGCTGTCAGTATCTTCCATGCTAGGTGGGTTATTCTCACGATGAGTGTTTATTCACTTGTTATTCACGAGAGAGTGGCTGGTAATTGGGATGCCCAGTCCTATGATCAAAAGATCAAAAACAAAATTGCTAATAATTAAACAAAACTCCCCCAGGAAAGTTGTTGGTATGGACGGCACCCGTGAATTCGGCTAGCCGTGGAGTGTGATTGTTGGTGGAGGGGGAGTAAAAACTTTACCATTCTGTTTGGGAACCGCCTGTAATGTGTCTAGCATGGAAGATAGTGAGAACTCTTGGTTGTTATGTTGACAATGAAAGCATACCTCTCAAAATTATGTTCATCTTTGTTTTAAAAGCTTCGAGCTCTGGCACCTCTGCAAATTCCTGCTTCCCTCTGCGAAGGGCCTATCTTTTACTTTTATTTTTGTTGAGTCAATTTCTTATTCCAACCTATTCTTTAGTTGGCGAGCATCATGTGATGGGGAAAGATCTAAGCATATATGGCCATTCAAATATATTTGCTCATGAATTATTATTGTTGACAATTATCTATATGATAAATAAGTTGGGAGGCGAAACACTAAGCCCCTATCTTTCTCTGTGTTCGATGAATGCAATTTGTTCTAAAAATATGCTTTGAGTGGTAGCAATCATGGAAGACTATATGATAGTGGAGTATGTGGAATTTGCTAAACAAAGCTCTTACATAGACCCTTCCTGAAAATAAGATGAATTGCAATTCTTTGATGACTGAGAACATAGTTTGTTAGTTTTCAAGAAAGTTTATGATATATGCTTTAACATGTGAATAGCTTGCTACTTGATAATGAGAAGTTTTACAAGATGAGCTACTGTTTATGATATATAATGATGCTAGAAAAGGTGATTGAAATTATCATTGATCAAACTTGTGCACTTGCTAGCATTCACAATTCATAAATTATTTCTTTTATCATTTACCTACTCGAGGATGAGCAGGAATTAAGCTTGGGGATGCTGATACGTCTCCAACGTATCTATAATTTATGAAGTATTCATGCCATGTTTACAACAATTTTATATGATTTTGGTATGATTTTATTAGAACTAACCCGGACTGACGCTGTTTTTAGCAGAACTACCATGGTGTCGTTTTTTGTGCATAAATAAAAGTTCTCGGAATGGGCTGAAAATTTACGGTGATTTTTTATGGACCAAAAGAGACCCCCGAAGCACAAGAGTTGGGCCATAAGAGTCCCGAGGCAACCACAAGGGTTGAGGGCCCCCCCAGGGCGCGCCCCCTGTCTTGCCGCTGCCTCGTGGACCCCCTTGACGTGAGACCGACGCCAAAAATTCCTATAAATACAGAAACCCCCGAAAAGGAACCTAGATCAGAAGTTTTGCCTCTGCAGGCCTCTGTAGCCACGAAAAACCAATCGGGCGCCCGTTCCGGCACCCTGCCGGAGGGGGAAACCATCATCGGTGGCCATCTTCATCATCCCGACGGTCTCCATGACGCGGAGGGAGTAGTTCACCCAAGGGGCTGAGGGTATGTACCAGTAGCTATGTGTTTGATCTCTCTCTCTCTCGTGTTCTTGATTTGGCACGATGTTGATGTACCGCGAGCTTTGTTATTATAGTTGAATCATATGGTGTTTCTCCCCCTCTACCTTCTTGTGACGAATTGAGTTTTACCATTGAGGTTTCACTATTATCGGATTGAATACTATTATGGATTTGAGAACACTTGATGTATGTCTTGCGTGGGATACCCGTGGTGACAATGGGGTGTTCTATTGATTCACTTGATGTATGTTTTGGCACTCAACTCGCAGATTCCCGAGGTGACATTGGGGTAATCTATGCATAGGGGTTGATGCATGTTTTCGTCCTTGTTTCTCCGGCAGGAATCTTGGGGCACTCTTTGAGGTTCTTTATGTTCGATTGAAAATTATGAATCTGAAGTTGTTTGATGCATATCGTATAAGTGACCCATGGATACTTGTGGTGACGTTGGAGTATCTAGGTGACATTAGGGTTGACTGATGTGTGTCATATGGTGTTATTTTATTACGAACTCTACGGCTGTTTGTGACACTTATAGGAATAGCTCAATGGATTGATCAGAACGAATAACTTTGAGGTGGTTTCATACCCTACAAGCAATTTCATCTTATGTTTTCCACGATAGGAACTTTGGAGTGACTCTTTGTTGCACGTTGAGGGATTGCCATATGATCCAATTATGTTATCATTGTTGAGCGAACTTGCACTAGTGAAAGTATGAACCCTAGGCCTTGTTTCCAAGCATTGCAATACCATTTTTGCTCACTTTTACTACTAGTTACCTTGCTGTTTTTATATTTTCGGATTACAAAAACTTATATCTACGATCCATATTACGCTTGTATCACCATCTCTTCACCGAACTAGTGCACCTATACAATTTACCATTGTATTGGGAGTGTTGGGGACACAAGAGACCCTTTCTTATTTGGTTGCAGGGTTGTTTGAGAGAGACCATCTTCATCTTACGCCTCCCACGGATTGATAAACCTTAGGTCATCCACTTGAAGGGAAATTGCTATTGTCCTACAAAACTCTGCGCTTGGAGGCCCAACACGAGTCTACAAGAAGAAGGTTGCGTAGTAGACATCAATAACTTTGATGTTGTTTCGTACCCTACAAACAATTTCTTCTTATGTTCTCCGCTAGATAAAACTTTGGAGTGATTCTTCATTGCACGTGGAGGGATGGTTATATGATCCAATTATATTAGCATTGTTGAGAGATTGCACTAGCAAAATCACAGACCCTAGGCCTCATTTTCAAGCATTGCAATACCATTTGTGCTCCATTTTATCAATTGCTACCATGCTATTTTTTATTGTTCCTATTACAAAAATCAATATCTACTATCATTACTACACTTGTATCACCATCTCTTCACCGAACTAGTGCACCTATACAAATTACCATTGTATTTGGTGTGTTGGGGGAAACAAGAGACTTTTTGTTATTTGGTTGCAGGGTTGTTTCAGAGAGACCATCTTCATCCTACGCCTCCCATGGATTGATAAACCTCAGGTCATCCACTTGAGGGGAAATTGCTACTGTCCTACAAAATTCTGCGCTTGGAGGCCCAACACGAGTCTACAAGAATAAAGTTGCGTAGTAGACATCAAGCTCTTTTCTGGCGCTGTTGCTGGGGAGGTGAGTGTTTGAAGGTATATCTTTAGATCTTGTAATTAAATCTTTCTGTTTCTTGTTTTATCACTAGTTTGGTTCGTAAAAGAAAACTACAAAAAATGGAATTGAGGTGGCCTCATATTATTCGTCTTTATCATATCTTTCTTGAAAATGATAGAAAGGAAAATTGTGCTCAATTGATAGAAGAAGAATTCAATAAAATGTTTGGCATAAATGATGAGCATGATTGCAATGTTGTTAGTATGAATTCTTTGAATATCCATGATGCTAATGATATGAAAAGCCATAAGCTTGGGGATGCTATGTTTGATGAAGATGATATTTTTTGTCCCCCAAGTTTTGATGAGAATATTTATTATGATGATTGCATGCCTCCTATTTATGATGATTATATTGATGAAAGTGGGTTTGGAAGAGTGTCAACTTTCTGTAATAATTATCCCATTATTTTGGAGGGTGTTGAATCTTACTGTAATAATTATGAAAGTGGATTTGGAGAGGTCATGACTTTTTTTATTGATGAATCCACTATTTTGGAAGAGGTTTCAATTGACTATGATAAAAAAGTTGCTATCTATGATGATTATTGTGATAATATGTATGCTATAAAGAGTAATGATATCCATGAAACTTGTCATCATGATTTTAATGTTCAATATGATTATGCCAATCAAGTATCACAAGATAGTTATTTTGTTGAGTTTGCTCCCACCACTATTGATGAGAAGAAATTTGCTTTTGTGGAGAGTAATAAAAATTTTGTGCTTGTGGACCATGAAAATAATGCTTTATGTGATAGCTATATTGTTGAATTCATTCATGATGCTACTGAAAATTATTATGGGAGAGGAATATATTCTTCTACATGTCTCAATAATATCAAGTTTCCTCTTTTTATGTTGAAAGTTTTGAAGTTGCACTTATTTTGCCTTCCTATGCTAGTTGATTCTTGTTCCCATAAGTTGTTTGCTCACGAAATCCCTATGCATAGGAAGTGGGTTAGGCTTAAATGTGCTAGTCATATGCTTCATGATGCTCTCTTTATATTTCAATTCTTTACTTTTATGCGAGCATCATTGAAATCTTCATGCCTAGCTAAAAGGCATTAATGAAAAGTGCTTTTTGGGAGACAACCCAACATTTACCCCTACTGTTTTTGTGTGTTAACATGATTAGGCTACTGTAGTAATCATGTTTTATAGCTTTTGTTTCAATAAAGTACCAAATAAAGCCTTTGGGATAGTGTGGATGATAGTTGACTTGATTCTGTGCAAAAATAGAAACTTTTGTACCCATTGGCAGAAGTGTTAAAAATCACTGGATATTCAAAAAAATATGAATGTTTTACAGATGATTGATCTACAAATTGCCTACGTTGTCCTAAATTTGCAGAATTTTTGGAGTTACAGAAGTATAACCGTAATTCAGATCTTTACAGACTGTTCTGATTTTGACAGATTCTGTTTGCAATACATAGTTTGCTTGTTTTATGGTTTCTATGGCTTATATTGCTTAATATAAGTTGTAAAAATTGTACGGTACAGTAGTAATTGTGTGAGAACAATTATGAATCTTATCTTGACAGTACCAAAGTGAATGAATTGTCTTCATCATACCAACCAATCTCATGAAGTTCCGTTAAGTTTTGTGTGATTGAAGTTTTCAAGTTTTGGGTGAGATATCAATATGAGGAGAATAAGGAGTGACATGACCCTAAGCTTGGGGATGCCCAAGGCATCCCAAGGTAATATTCAAGGAACATCAAAGAAACTAAGCTTGGGGATGCCCCGGAAGGCATCCCCTCTTTCGTCTCCAACATTATCGGTAACCTTACTTGGGGCTATATTTTTATTCCTCACATGATATCTGTTTTGCTGGGAGCATCATTTTATTTTACTAGGATTTGCTTGCTGTTATTTAGAGTAATGTATTGCATCTTTTATTTCAATAAAAATGTCAAGCATAGCCTTTACCATGCTTATTTTGCAAGTCTATATGTTGCTGTTTGAAAACAGAAAGTTTGTTGTTATGTTTTGAATATTTTTGAATAGTCAGAACATGATAAAATCTTGAAATTTTTACACGGTGATCTGTGACAAATTTTATACAGTGTGGTAAGTCTTCAGAATTTTTGGAGTTAGGGAAATATGTATATAATTGCACTCTTTACAGACTGTCCTGTTTAGACAGATTGCTGTTATATTTGCATTGTTTGCTTATGTTTGCTTGTTTAATGATTCTATTTGAGGATAGGAGTATTAAATATGCAGAGGCATTTAGTATACAATGTTAAATATTAATTTTAGTGATTTGCTATAGTAGAGAATGATAAGGTTATTGCATTGATTTATACTAACTTATCTCACGAGTTCTTATTGAGTTTTGTATGGATAAAGTTTTTAAGATTTAGGGAAACCGTGATACAAAAGGAATTAAGGAGACACAAAAGCTCAAGCTTGGGGATGCCCAAGGAATCCCAAGATAACATTTCAAGAAGTCTCAAGCATCTAAGCTTGGGGATGCCGCGGTAGGCATCCCACCTTTCTTCATCAACAATTATCGGTTAGTATCGGTTGAACCTAAGTTTTTGCTTCTTCACATGAGTTGTGCTATTCTTGGAATGTCATTTAATCTTAATTTTTCTTGCTGTTTTAATAAAATACTTAGATCTGAAAGTCTTTAAATGAGAGATAGTCCTCAAATGGCTACCCATTAACTTAACTACTAGTTTGATCTTCACTTATATCTTTTTGGAGTAGTTTTGTCATTTACTCTCGTGCTTCACTTATATCCTAAGAGTAAATTGTTGAATGAATTGAATATCATAAAGTTGAAATTATATGTGCTTCATATGCTTATATCATACCTAGTAGTAGCTTCACACTGGGTTTTGAAAGTGTAATCTTCTGAATCTTGACAATCACAATATTGGTCATACAAGCAATTCATGAATGATTAGTATAAGGAAGAGAAATTTCACATACAAATATATTATCTTGGACATCTTCTATTATTATGAATACCCATTCGTTATTTTCAAACTTGAGCAATTGAGTTTAAGTTGGACAAGGAAGACAATGTAATGAGTTATGGTTGTGTATATTTCCATAGAACTTATATTGTTATGGATCCTCCAACATGTGGTGTTTGCTTAGGATCTCTTGCTAGCCAAAAATTCTTACTAAGAAGAGATACTACTTGTGCATCCAAAAACCGTTAAACCCAGTTTCTTACCATGAGTCTCCACCATACCTACCTATGGATTGAATAAGATCCTTCAAGTAAGTTGTCATCGGTGCATAAAGCAATAAAAATAGCTCCTAAATATGTTTGATCTTTTATTGTAAGGGAAAATAAGCATTGTACAAACTTGTGCTGGTAAAGTAATAAAAGCGACGGACTGCATAATAAAGGTTGCTATCATAAGGGGCAATATATCGTGATGTTCCTTTGCACTAAGAGCTTGGGCCTCCAAAATTAAAAAGTGCATGACAACCTCTGCTTCCCTCTGCGAAGGGCCTATCTTTTACTTTTCAGTATTTACTTTTATGCAAGAGTCAATAGTATACATCCTCATTCAACCTCAATTATTCTCTAGTTGGCAAGCATCATGTGGCGGGGAAAGATCTAGGCACATATGACCAGTTAAATATATTTGATCATGAATTATTATTGTTGACAATTATCTCTATGATAAATGAGTTGGCAGGCGAAACATTAAGCCCCTATCTTTCTCCGTGTTCTATGGATGCCATTTGTTCTAAGAATATGCTTTGAGTACAAGCAATCATAGAAGACTATGTGATGATTGAGTATGTGGAGCTCTTACTTAGACTTTGTTGAATAAGTTGAATTGCAATTGCTTGGTGATTGAGAACATAGGTTGTTAAGTTTCAAGAGAATTCATTGTTTGAACCATAACATGTGAATTGGTTGCTACTTTAACATGAGAAGTTTTATGAGAAAGAGTTGCTGTAATGATGCTAGGAAAAGTGATTGAAATTATCATTGATCAAACTTATGCACTATGCTAGCATTCACACTTAATAAATTATTTCTTTTATCATTTACCTACTCGAGGACGAGTAGGAATTAAGCTTGGGGATTGATGCCTCTCCAATGTATCTATAATTTTTGATTGTTCCATGCTATTATATTATCTATTTTGGTTGTTTTATATGCATTAATATGCTATTTTATATTATTTTTGGGACTAACTTATTAACCTAGTGCCCAGTGCCAGTTTCAGTTTTTTCCTTGTTTTTTGACTTTTACAGAAAAGGAATATCAAATGGAGTCCAAACAGAATAAAACTTTACGACGATTTTTCTTGGACCATAAGAAGCCCACGAGACTTGGAGAGGAGGCCAGAAGACCCATGGGGTGGCCAAAAGCCGTAGGGGCGTGCCCTAGGGGCGGTGCCCCTAGGGATTTTAGGCCCCCCGTAGACCTTACAACTCTAATCTTCGTTCTATAAATACCCAAATATTCCCCTACACCAGAGGGAACACAAAAAAAACTTTTCCGCCGCCGCAAGCTTCTGTTCCTGTGAGATCCCATCTTGGGGCCTTTTCCGGCACTCCACCGGAGGGGGATTCGATCACGGAGGTCCTCTACACCAACCTTGCTGCCCTTCCGATGATGTGTGAGTAGTTTACCACAGACCTACGGGTCCATAGCTAGTAGCTAGATGGCTTCTTCTCTCTCTTTGATCTTCAATACAATGTTCTCCTCGATGTTCTTGGAGATCTATTTGATGTAATCTTCTTTTGAGGTGCCTTTGTTGAGATCCGATGAATTGTGGATTTATGATCATATTATATATCAATATTATTTGAGTAATCTCTGAACTCTTTTATGCATGATTAAGATACCTTTGTATTTCTCTTCGAACTATCAGTTTGGTTTGGCCAACTAGATTGGTTTTTCTTGCAATGGGAGAGGTGCTTAGTTTTGGGTTCAATCTTGTGGTGTCCTCACCCAGTGACAGAAGGGGTAGCGAGGCCCGTATTTTATTGTTGCCATTAAGGATAAAAAGATGGGGTTTATATAATATTTCTTGAGTTTATCCCTCTACAGCATGTCATCTTACTTAAAGCGTTGCTCTGTTCTTATGAACTTAATACTCTAGATGCAGGCAGGAGTCGCTCGATGTGTGGAGTAATAGTAGTAGATGCAGAATCATTTCGGTCTACTTTTCATGAATGTGATGCCTATATGCATGATCATTGCCTTAGATATCATCATAACTATGCGCTTTTCTATCAATTGCTCAACAATAATTTGTTTACCCACCGTATGCTATCTTCAACAGGGAAGCCTCTAGTGAAATCTATTGCCCCCGGGTCTATTTTTCATCATATATTTTCAGATCTATAAACCAAAAAATCCAAAAATACCTTGCTGCACTTTATTTATATTTACTTTATTTTGCCTTTTTATTTATCTTTTATACTATCTCTATTAGATCTCACTCTTGTTCGTGACCCTGAAGGGATTGACAACTGCTTTTTCGCGTTGTGTGCAAGTGTTTGTTAGTTTGTGCAGGTGCCTATATTGGAGACTTGCTTGTGCCTCCTACTGGATTGATACCTTGGTTCTTAACTGACGGAAATACTTATCTCTACTTTGCTGCATCACCCTTTCCTCTTCAAGAGAAAAATCAACGCAAGCTCAAGAAGTTGCAGGAAGAATTTCTGGCACCGTTGCCGGGGAAGTTCTACATCAAGCCTACAAAGTACCCATCATAAACTCTCATCTCTTGCACTTACATTATTTGCCATTTGCCTCTCATTTTCCTCTCCCCCACTTCTAAAACGTTTTCAAAAAAACACAAAAAAAAATTCCTTTTTATTCGCCTTCTTTCGTTCGTCTTTTCGTTTGCCTTTATGTCTTACTTGTTTTGTTTGCTCGTTCGCTTGGTTTAATTGTGTGTTTTGGAAAATCATAAAGCAAAAAGTTTATGGATCCTCATCCACTTGCTAATCTTTTTAAAACATCCAATTATGATAAACCAATTTCTAGTGAGTTGAGTGCACTAGATTATCTTTATGAAGTTTTGCTTCAATTCGTGAATCTGAAATTCGTGATGAAGTGTTAAAAGAAGAAATTTATAAAGTGATTCATGATAGCTCCTTGAATGAAAAGCATGATTTCCATGATGTTATTATAAATTCTATTAATGTCAATTGTGTTAATGATATGCAAAACCCCAAGCTTAGGGATGCTAGTTTTGCTATGTCCACTACTTATTGCAATGATCATGATTGGGGTGATAATGCTTCTTATGATCTTGAAAATTTATTTAAGCCTCATGATAATAATGTTTGAAATAATATTGAAAGTGGGTTTGGAAGAGTGTCAACTTTAGGAAATAATTATCCCACTACTTTGGAGTACGATCAATCTTATGATTTTTTTTATAAAAGTGGGCTTGGAGAAGTAATGACTTTATTTTCTGTTAATCCCACTATTTTGGAAGAGCGTCAAGTTTGCATGCATGTGGATCATGTAGAGAATATTTTATGTGATAGCTATATTTTTGAATTTGAATATGATCCCACATGTAATTATTATGAGAGAGGGAAATATGGTTGTAGAAAATTTCATATTACTAAATTACCTCTCGTTATGTTGAGATTGCTAATATTTCTTTCTTCTTCCTTGCATATGCAAGTTTTTGCTTGTCTTGATAATTTGTTTGCTTATAAAATGCCAATGAATAGGAAGGATGTTAGACTTAAACTTGTTTTTCCCATGCTACATGATGCTCTCTTTGGGTTTCAATTGGTATCTTTCATGTGAGCATCATTAAAATTACCAATGCCTAGCTAAAAGGCTTTAAAGAAAAGCGCTTGTTGGGAGACAACCCAATATTTTTATTTTCTGTTTTTGTGAGAATACACATTATGACCTCTGTAGTAATTGTGTTTTGGTGTTTTAATCAGTGTTTGAGCCAAGTAAGACCTTTGGGATGGTCTATGGTGATAGTTGATTTGATCTTGCTGAAAAACAGAAACTTTTGTGCTCATTGCCAGAAATTTAGAAAATCACAGGAATTTGCTTTGATCGGACTTTTTACACAAGATTTATATACAAATGGCCAAGGTTTTCCTAATTTTTCAGAATTTTTGGAGTTACAAGAGTATGCAAAATTTCCAGATTACTACAGACTATTCTGTTTTTGATAGATTCTGTTTTCCATGTGTTGTTTGCTTATTTTGATGAATCTATGGGTAGTATCGGGGGATATGAACCGTGGAGAAGTTGGAACACAGTAGATATAACACCAATATAAATTTAGAATGAGTTCAAAATAGTACCTAAAGTGGTGATTTATTTTATTATACTAACGGATTTTACGAGTTTTCTGTTGAGTTTTGTGTTGTGAAGTTTCCAAGTTTTGGGTAAAGTTTTGATGGACCATGGAATAAGTAGTGACAAGAGCCTAAGCTTGGGGACGCCCCGGATGGCATCCCCTATTTTGTCTTCAATCCATCGGTAAATTTACTTGAGGCTATATTTTTATTCACCACATGATATGTGTTTTGCTTGGAGCGTCTTGTATGATATGAGTCTTTGCTTTTTAGTTTGCTACAATCATCCTTGCTGTACAACCTTTTGAGAGGGACACACATTAATTGTGAATTTATTAGAATACTCTATGTGCTTCACTTATATCTTTTGAGCTAGGTAGTTGCTCTTGTGCTTCGCTTATATCTTTTTAGAGCACGGTGGTGGTTTTATTTTATAGAAATTGATGAACTCTCATGCTTCACTTATATTATTTCGGAGTCTTTAAACAGCATGGTAATTTGCTTTGGTTATCAATTTAGTCCTAATATGATGGGCATCCAAGAGGGATATAATAAAAACTTTCATATAAGAGCATTGACTAATATGAGAAGTTTGATTCCTTGCATTTGTTTTGAGATATAAAGATGGTGAAATTAGAGTCGTGCTAGTGAGTAATTATGGATTGGTAGAAATACTTGTGTTAAAATTTGTGATTCCCGAAGCATGCACGTATGGTGAACCGTTTGTAGGGGAACGCAGTAGAAAACAAAAAGTTTCTGACCTACGCACCAGCCCAGGACCACTATGGAGACTGCATACAAGGTTTGATCATTTTCGTTACCGACTCGTAGCGCAGCGGAAGTAGAGTCGATGACGATCGGTGGTGCAGATCCCCGCAGCTAGGATTTACAACCTCCCAACCGCGAGGATGTACTCCCTCATCTGCCCCATGGACAGCCCTCCAGGAGGCGGTCGAACAGTCCCCCGGACGGTGTCACGGACAGCCCTTCGGGAGGACATTCGAAACTCGGACGGTCACTCGGACAGCGCTTCGGGAGGACTCACGGAACTCGGACCGTCACTTGGACAGCCCTTCGGCAGGCACTCTCGAACAGCCCCTCGGGCACTAAGATCGAAACTACGACCTCTCTACAGAGTTGCACACATACGGTGTCATCTATCCGGCAGGGCTTCGCCGTCCAGAACTAGTTCCCACCGGAACCCAGACAGCCTTTCAGCTCTGCGGAACTATTTCGCGGGGAGGGAGAGAGAAGCCAGATCATTGCATGGAATGTGTATGTGAGAATGGATGAGGTTTGGGCAGCCCCCTCATCTCCTATTTATAGGAAAACCCGAGGGGTAGTGTGCCTCCCAAATTACCAAAAACTCCCATGCAAAAGTCTACACATGAGGGTAATATGGACAAAATGGGATGCCATGTGGAGCTCCATCCCTTGGCCGGCCACACCGTTGGGGGCCCCCCCATGAGGGGCTCCCATGGTCCCCATGCCCTTCTAGAAGCCTTTTTGCAAAAGCCCTAAAAGGTGGCTTTCCAAAAAAATATCCCAAAAAGCACTTTCACTATTCACGACGACATTTTTCAGCGTCTGTTCGAACTGAAAATATTTATTTGGGCTTAGAACAATTCTGGTACCCACTAAAATAATTTTCAACGCATTCTGGAACAATTCCAGATTAGTGATTTTCATCTGCGAAAAGCATCTGAAGCGGTTCCGGCAGCTCCGAAACATTTCCGGTTTTCATCCCGGAAAATTCCCAAAAGTTTCCAGAATGATTCTGGCACCCTCCAAGAATTATCAGGCATGTGCCGAAACCAATTTCACTTTATGGTATCCTCTGAAACAACTTTTCAGTTTCACCGGAACTCATCCGGTGACCTCTCTGCGGAACTTTTCCGCTGTCCGAAACTTTTTCGGTGATTTTCTCTCAAACTCCCTATCTAGTATTCAGCAGATAAATGACCCTTAAGCGTGTGACCCTATAGGTTCGGTGAAGTATAGACATGACACGGAACCCCTTCCGATCAATGATCAATATCGGAGCCGTGGACACCCATATTGACCCCTATACCCACACGAATTAATATTTGAGTGAACCTCCAGTTGCCGTGTGCTATTCCTGTTGCTTCGCGATATGTTACAAATACCCAAGGTGAGACATGTTGGCATCCCTGTGGATCAACAACTTGTCCACTATGCCAGTTACCTCGTTACCGGTATTGTTCTCTTTTCTCGTTACCGTGTTCCGGCATCCCCGTGATCAAATCACAAAGTGTCTGGCCAGACGATGATGGATACCGTAACGCGGAGAGGGCCCAGAGATATCTCTCCATCGTCGGAGGAGCAAATCCCAATCTTGAGTTATCAAGTTACTTGACACACTTTTCCATGAACCCGTAAGCTGCCGTAATAGCCACCCATTTACGGATGACGTTTAACAAACCCCAAAGTTCATGAAGCAAGCATGAAGAAACTCGATACTCTCATGGTCTAAGGAATCATGCAAACGTTAACCATCTTTGTGTTTATTAACCATAAACTTGTGACTAATGAATCTCATAGCATAACATCAATTCGGGTCGATTCAACACAAGTGTTTTTCCAAACATTGTGCCCTCAAAGTTGCTGGCATAGACATACCCATGATAAGGAAAACAGAACCATCATGCAACACTTGAGCTAGTCTTAGAGGCCAGACTAGGAATACATTTTACTGTTTATTATCCCGCACGTGCATATGAGTCTTCCTCCGAGCCTTGTTTTATTTGTAGACTCGAGAACCATAGCAGTTATAGCATGGAACATAACCCTAATCATGAACTGGGAGATAATCAATAACATTTATTATTGCCTCTAGGGCATATCTCCTACAGACTCCCACTTGCACTAAAGTCAATAATCTAGTTAATGCTAATGCACTTCACACCTGTGGCACACCGGTGTAAATATGCTTTGCTTGTGGTATAGCCTGATGTCCAACGGATCTGACGACTTCAGCTCCATGTCTATCTTTGCATATCCTCACGTTTTAACGCTTTCACAAAATTCATATTTTGTGTGGACTTGGCTTTGCATATGTGTGAATCATTGGTCTAAACCTGATTCCTCAGACTGAGCTATGGAGCAACTATCTGGAATAGTGTCCCATTGACCAAGTCATCTTGGAACCACACTAAGTTCATGAATGAACTATATGATCAACAACTTCTTTGTCGCTTCTAGAACGCCAACATACTTAGCCATTTGCCATAGAATTCGTCACAGTAACCTGTTTGGAACAATTTCCAGCTACCGTGCCACCATATTGTGTATTGCACAAAACCCTTAACTTAAATCAAAAATCGCTTGGAGCATGGATGAAGACTGTATCGTTGTAACCTTTTACAACGAACTCTTCATGATCTCTGCTTGCGAGAAAACATGTCATCAGTGCTACTATAGTACTCAATGCCCCTTTTTCACTGTTTTCCCATGATCAGTACTTTTGATCACTTTGGTATCTATACTCGCAACAACTTTGGAGTATTGGACATATCTGGTTGTTTTTACATACCATGGAATACATGATTAATCCAAACACGAGAGTGTGTGAAATCTCCATCATGTATTTTGCTCATCAGTGTTTTGGGACACCGAGTCTTGCAAAAACTCTTTCCATATGACTTCCGCAAGAATCACTCCTTGGCGGTTTTAAAAGCTAAAAAGTTTTAGCATCTTGTCAATATGTATTCATTGCTTAGCCCCATTAGGTAAATCTATCTCCATAGGTCATCATGCCTAATATCAAGGCTATTTAGCCCAAGCACTTCATCAAAAAACTATTTTCAAATGAAGTCCTAATTCGTGTCAAGAAATTTATTTCCAATTTAACAATGTGTCAAGCACACAAGGTGTTTAGAAATATTATTATGCTCCCACTTACTTTCTTGAATCACAAGCATCTTCGTTACCCATTGATGAAGTCAAAACCCTTTTGACCATTTCATCAAAACACGAAGATTCCAACTCCATTTTGCTCTCTTCTATCCATTGCTGGAACTCTGAAGTTTGCATACTTACTAGCATCCTCTGGAATGACAAAATACCTTGGACTGTAACACATGCAAGTCCTTGGTTTCATTTCCATCAGATGGAAATCCTTTCATCATCCATGTTTCATATCTCATGATTGAAATATGTATTAATTGCTAGTTCAACCCGAACTGACTTTAAGCATCACTACGCTGAAACAACCTTATCATAGTCAACTCCTTGAACTTTTTATTGCAACAAGTCGAGCTTTATGGATAAAACATTTTTATCCGTATCAGTTTTTAGTTCCATAAATATTCGTCAGACTCTAAGTCTTCCGAAAGGTGTTTCAAGATTTTAATCTTGAAATATTTATATGGAGACTATCTCAGATTGTATTAGCATTTAGCCAATTCTGGACTCAGGATCCATCAACGCTTCCTTGTGTATCATAGGTATACTGTTGTCTGACAACAATATCTCGTTTGCGCACCTGAGAGGTTTGCACGAGCCTTGCCTACGTGGTTCAGCTGCAAGTTTGACCGAAGTCCATACATTTTATTGTAGAGACATCCGTATCAGTCGCAGTAGGAGACTCCGGAATCACTTCCAAGGTTTCTTTCCTTTGACCTGATGACGAAGATACTGTTTATCTCATCGATTTGCACTATTCTCCCACTCACCTTTTTGAAAGAACCATTTTCTTCAAAAAGCATACCGTTCTTTGTGGCAAACCTATTTGCCTCGGCATAGTGAGGGAGGAATAACCAACATTTTGGGATAACCTACAAAGTAGCACTTGTCTGATTTGGAATAGGTTTGTAACCTTTTACACAAGCCCCATATTCCAAATGTTAAGAAAAGATATAACATGGTTGGGCATACCATACCATGGCGTCATTTCAACAGACCCGATGGAGCTCTTTTCAGTGTAAAAGCCACAGTCTCTAAAGCATCACTCTTTAAAAGGGATAATGAGAAATTTATTTATGTCATCTTTGATCTTACCATGTCATAAATGGTTCGATTACATCTTCACGGACTTTCCACTTGCAGTGGTGTTCCGGGAGGTGCAAGTTATGAAACCCCTTTCACAACTTATCAGACATTCGCTAAACTTGTAACTCAAATATTCCTTTCTGCAATCGAATTGTAGAAACATAATTTTCTTGTTACAATAACTTCTACTTCATTTTTGAAAACCTTTTGAATGAATTCAAAAGATCTAGACTTACGTCTCATCAAGTAAATATCCATATATCTACTTGAGTCATTTCTGAAGATAGAAAAATCCACTACTAACAACATTTATCGGACTACACACATCAAATGCATGATCACCAATAAGTTTGTGGTCCATTCCTTATGGCCTGTGAATGGTATTTCAGTCACTTCACTTTTCGGAGGAAAGTTGCAAGTGTCAGATGATTCAAAATCAAACGACTTCAAAATCCATCGTGATGGAATTTATCCATGCGGGTTTCTCCAATGTGACCAAATGCAGTGCCACACTTGTGTGGTATTCTCTTTGTCTTACGACATTTATCGTCAGTGTTATGTGTGTATCATCTTACTATCAATATTCACAACATACATCCCATCTGGATGGAAGCATGGCCCTTCATGTTATTCATAATACTGAACAACAATTGTTCTTTTATGAACAACCCTTTTTTAACAACATTGTGCAAGGGGCTAGAGTGTAAAACTCTAAAATGAATTATGAAAGTAAATCCAGAGGTAATATATTATTATCATTATTCATAACATACATCTCATTCTCAATGAAAGTATGGCCCTTATGTTATTCATAACATCGAACATAAAAAGTTCTCTTATGAACAACCTTCTTGCAAGATACCTTATGCAAAGGGCTAGAGTGTAAAACTCTAAAATGAATTATGAAAGTAAATACAGACGGTAATACACCGATGGAAGGTATAGTAACATTTACTATGTTCCCTGTGTATACCTAAACCTCATCCCTGGCTAGTCTTTCAGGCCATAGTAGTTCTTACATCGAGTTGCAACAGAAAGCAATTGAGCGGGTATCTTTGTGATTAACTCACAGTACCCAAGAGTCAGTGATTAACAATTTAATCATAATTCCCAATAACTATATCTTTGACCAGCCTTCTATACATAAAAAACTTGTATGACATTCATACATGAGCTGGATATTCTAGTCTTCTTTTCTTTCTGCCTTTATACTTCTAACAGTTTAACTTTCAATATTTCTCCTAATCTCAGAAGAAGCACTCAACTTAAGAGTGGTGTTAGCCCCGGAATTCCTAGGTGTGTAAGTCACACTAACACCCTTCGGACACTTCCTTTCTCTTTAAGTTGTTGTTTTATTCACCTTTCATCATATGACAGGCGTTCTTCTGGATCCCTCTCTTATCAGTGTAATGCATAGTAAACTCCTTTACTAATAGTTTGCAAACAAACATTGCTTTGGATATCTCATATCTTTTAGCCTTTGTCTGTCTCTGAAAATGATTTTCAGATTCCATGAATATCACATAACTATCCAAACTTTCAAAGTTTGGGTCTCATGGAAGCAAACATATTGCACTTTGACCGTAACGGAATTCTAGCTTTTGGATCGAAGGACGAGAGTCTCATCATCCATAGCATTTGTGGGAGGATACCGAAAGTATGCAATAGGACAAAATCCTTCTTGGCACTCTTGATGATAATCCTCACATTACATTACCAACCGTAAATTTTTAACCAGATATTTAACAGCTATTCAATTTTAATTGGGAAGGTGGAAACGCGAGCCATTATTCTACAACTATTATGCAATTTACACTACTGGAATCAGGATCTTTGCTGTCAGCCAGTTCTTTGCCGTCAGCTAGCTGACGGCAAATGAGGTCTTTGCCATCAGCATACAGAAAGCTGACGGCAAAGAAAGAGCGGACGGCAAAGACGGTGTTTGCCGTCAGCCAGTTCTTTGCCGTCCGCTAGTGGACGGCATAGAAGCTTTGCCGTCCGCTAGCGGACGGCAAAGAGGGAGGGTGGTGTACCAGGGAGGGCCTCCTAACGGCCACTTTCTTTACCGTCAGCTAGCGGACGGCAAAGAATCTTTGCCGTCGGCTAGCTGACGGCAAAGAAAGTGGCCAACTAACGTCCGTTAGCTAGGCTCTTTGCCGTCCGCTAGCAGACGGCAAAGAGCTGTGACCTAAACTAAATAGCCGCCAGCCCCACGTCCTTCTCTCTATCCCCCCTCTCTCTCCCTCCCTCATCACACACGAGCCGCCCCCCGCCGCTCCTCTGCCCCGCCTCGCCGCCCCGACCGCCCCGCCCCGCCGCCCCGGCCACCCCGGCAGCCCCGCCCCGCCCCGCCCCGCTGCGCCGCCCCGCCCTTCCGCCGCTCCGCCCCGGCGCCCCGAGGTGCCCTGGCGCCCTGCCGCCTCAAAGTTGCTGGCTTAGACATGCCCATGATCTGTAAAACAGAACCATCATGCAACACTTGAGCTAGTCTTAGAGGCCAGACTAGGAATACATTTTACCGTTTATTATCCCACACGTGCATATGAGTCTTCCTCCGAGCCTCGTTTTATTTGTAGACTCGAGAACCATAGCAGTTATAGCATGGAACATAAACCTAATTATGAACAGGGAGATAATCAATAACATTTATTATTGCCTTTAGGGCATATCTCCTACTCCGTTATGTGATGAAGTCGGAGCATGATTTATTTTTTATTGTCTTCCTTATGAGTGGCGGTCGGGGACGAGCGATGGTCTTTTCCTACCAATCTATCCCCCTAGGAGCATGTGTGTAGTACTTTGTTTTGATGGCTAATAGATTTTTGCAATAAGTATGTGAGTTCTTTATGACTAATGTTGAGTCCATGGATTATACGCACTCTCACCCTTCCACCATTGCTAGCCTCCCTAGTACCGCGCAACTTTCACCGGTGCATTAAACCCACCATATACCCTTCCTCAAAACAGCCACCATACCTACCGATTATGGCATTTCCATAGCCATTCCGAGATATATTGCCATGCAATTTCCACCATTCCGTGTATTACGACACATACCATCATTGTCATATTGATTTGCATGATCATGTAGTTGACATAGTTTTTGTGGCAAAGCCACCGTTCATATTTTTATACATGTCACTCTTGATCATTGCACATCTCGGTACATCGCCGGAGGCATTCATATAGAGTCATATCTTGTTCTAGTATCGAGTTGTAAAGTAAATAAAAGTGTGATGATCATCATTATTAGAGCATTGTCCCATGTGAGGAAAGGATGATGGAGGCTATAAATTCCCCCACAAGTCGGGATGAGACTCCGGATGAAAAAAAAAAGAGGCCAAAGAGCCCAACAAAAAAATGTGAGAAAAGAGAGAAGGGACAATGTTACTATCCTTTTTTCCACACTTGTCATTCAAAGTAGCACCATGTTCTTCATGACAGAGAGTCTCCTATATTGTCACTTTCATATACTAGTGGGAAATTTTCATTATAGAACTTGGCTTGTATAATCCAATGATGGGCTTCCTCAAATTGCCCTAGGTCTTCGTGAGCAAGCATGTTGGATGCACACCCACTTAGTTTATTTTTGAGCTTTCATATACTTATAGCTCTAGTGCATCCGTTGCATGGCAATCCCTACTCACTTGCATCGATATCAATTGATGGGCATCTCCATAGCCCATTAATTTGCCTAGTTGATGTGAGACTTTCTCCTTTTTTGTCTTCTCCACAACCTCCACCATATTCTATTCCACTTATAGTGCTATGTCCATGGCTCACGCTCATATATTGCATGAAAGTTGAAAAGTTTGAGAACATTAAAAGTATGAAACAATTGCTTGGCTTGTCATCGGGGTTGTGCATGATGAAATATTTTGTGTGATGAAGATAGAGCATAGCCAGACTATATGATTTTGTAGGGAT
Source organism: Thinopyrum elongatum (assembly GCA_011799875.1). Lineage (NCBI taxonomy): Eukaryota > Viridiplantae > Streptophyta > Magnoliopsida > Poales > Poaceae > Thinopyrum > Thinopyrum elongatum. Next base: position 74,199,071 of record CM022303.1, read on the forward strand.
AACTTTCTTTGGCCATGTTATTTTGAAAAGACATGATTGCTTTATTAGTATGCTTGAAGTATTATTGTTTTTATGTCAATATTAAACTTTTGTTTTGAATCTTATGTATCTGAATATTCCTGCCACAATAAAGAAAATTGCATTAATAAATATGTCAGGCAACATTTCACATCAAAAATTCTGTTTTTATGATTTACCTACTCGAGGACGAGCAGGAATTAAGCTTGGGAATGCTTGATACGTCTCCAACGTATCTATAATTTTTTATTTTTCTGCTACTATATTATCTATTTTGGATGTTTTATATGCATTAATATGCTATTTTATATTATTTTTGGGACTAACTTATTAACCTAGTGCCCAGTGCCAGTTTCTGCTTTTCCTTGTTTTTGACTTTTACAGAAAAGGAATACCAAACGGAGTCCAAATGGAATAAAACTTTACGATGATATTTCTTGGATCAGAAGAAACCCACGAGACTTGGAGTGGAGGCCAGAAGACCCACGGGGTGGCCACCAGCCGTAGGGGCGTGCCCTAGGGAGGAGACGCGCCCCAATGGCTTATGGGCCCCCCGTAGATCTTCCAACCCTAATCTTCGTTCTATAAATACCCAAATATTCCCCTACACCAGAGGGCACACCAAAAATACTTTTCCGCTGCCGCAAGCTTATGTTCCCATGAGATCCCATCTTGGGGCCTTTTTTGGCACTCCGCCGTATGGGGATTCGATCACGGAGGTCCTCTACACCAACCTTGCTGCCCTTCCAATGATGTGTGTGTAGTTTACCATAGACCTACGGGTCCGTATCTAATAGCTAGATGGCTTCTTCTCTCTATTTGATCTTCAATACAATGTTCTCCTTGATGTTCTTTGAGATCTATTTGACGTAATCTTCTTTTGCGGTTCGTTTGTTGAGATCTGGTGAATTGTGGATTTATGATCAGATTATCTACGAATATTATTTGAGTCTTCTCTGAAGTCTTTTATGCATGATTAAGATATCTTTGTATTTCTCTTCGAACTATCGATTTGGTTTGGCCAACTACAATAGTTTTTCTTGCAATGGGAGAGGTGCTTAGTTTTGTGTTCAATCTTGCGGTGTCCTCACCCAGTGACAGAAGGGGTAGCGAGGCACGTATTGTATTGTTGCCATCAAGGATAAAAAGATGGCGTTTATATCATACTACTTGAGTTTATCCCTCTACATCATGTCATCTTACTTAAAGCGTTGCTCTGTTCTTATGAACTTAATACTCTAGATGCAGGCAGGAGTCGCTCGATGTGTGGAGTAATAGTGGTAGATGCATAATCGTTTCGGTCTACTTGTCATGGAAGTGATGCCTATATGCATGATCATTGCATTAGATATCATCATAACTATGCGCTTTTCTATCAATTGCTCAACAGTAATTTTTTTACCCACCATATACTATCTACAAGAGAGAAGCCTCTCGTGTAATCCATGGCCCCCGGGTCTATTTTCCATCGTATATTTTCATATATATAAACCAAAAAATCCAAAAATACCTTGCTGCACTTTATTTATATTTACTTTATTTTTCCTTTTTGTTTATCTTTTATACCTATCTCTATTAGATCTCACTCTTGTTCGTGACCGTGAAGGGATTGACAACCCCTTTTTCGCGTTGTGTGCAAGTCTTTGTTAGTTTGTGCAGGTGCATATATTGGAGACTTGCTTGTGCCTCCTACTGGATTGATACCTTGGTTCTTAACTGAGGGAAATACTTATCTCTACTTTGCTGCATCATCCTTTCCTCTTGAAAGGAAAAATCAATGCAAGCTCAAGAAGTAGCAGGGATGCTGATACGTCTGCAACGTATCTATAATTTATGAAGTATTCATGCCATGTTTACAACAATTCTATATTGTTTTGGTATGATTTGAATGGAACTAACCCGGACTGACGTTGTTTTCAGTAGAACTACCGTGGTGTTGTTTTTTGTGCAGAAATAAAAGTTCTCCAAATGCAACGAAACTTTTTGACAATTTTTTTTGGAAGAAAAGAGGCACTAGAAGCTTGGCGGGAGGGCCAGAAGAGCCAAGAGGTGGCCACAAGCCACCAGGGCATGCTAGCCCCCCAGGCGCGCCCTAGTGTGTTATGGGCCCCTCGTGGCCCATCTTCGCATGAAACCGACACCAAAAAATCCTATAAATACAGAAACCTCCAGAAAATAACCCTAGATCAGAAGTTCCGCCGCCGCAAGCCTCTGTAGCCATGAAAAACCAATCTGGACCCTGTTTCGGCACTCTGCCGGAGGGGGAAATCATCACCGGTGGTCATCTTCATCATCCCAGCAGCCACCATGATGAGGAGAGTGTAGTCCTCCCTCGGGGCTAAGGGTTTGTACTAGTAGCTATGTGTTTAATATCTCTCTCTCTCGTGTTCTTGAGTTGGAACGATCTTGATGTATCGCAAGCTCTGTTAATATAGTTGGAACATATGGTGTTTTCCCCTCTCTTTCTTGTTGTGATGAATTGAGTTTTCCCATTGAGATTTTATTGTTATCGGAAAGAATACTTTTATGGATTTGAGAGCGCTTGATGTATGTCTTGCTATGAATACCCGTGGTGACAATGGGGTATCATATTGATTCACTTGGTATATGTTTTGGCACTCAACTCGCGGATTCTCGAGGTGACATTGGGGTAATATACGCATAGGGGTTGATGCACGTTTTCGTCCTTGTTTCCTCGGTAGAAATCTTGGGGCACTCTTTGAGGTTCTTTGTGTTGGATTGAGTATTATGAATCCGAAATTGTTTGATGCATATCGTATAATCAACTCACGGATACTCGTGGTGACATTGGAGTATCTAGGTGACATTAGAGTTGGTTGATGTGTATCATATGGTGTTATTTTAGTACGAACTCTTAGATAGATCGATCGGAAAGGATAACTTGGTGTTATTTTAGTACGAACACTTGGATAGATCGATCGGAAAGGATAACTTTGAGGTGGTTTCATACCCGACAAACAATTTCTTCTTATGTTCTCCGCTAGATAAAAACTTTGGAGTGATTCTTCATTGCATGTTGAGGGATGGTTATATGATCCAATTATATTAGCATTGTTGAGAGATTGCACTAGCAAATGTATGGACCCTAGGCCTCATTTTCAAGCATTGCAATACCGTTTGTGCTCCGTTTTATCAATTGCTACCTTGCTTTTTTATTGTTCCTATTACAAAAATCAATATCTACTATCATTACTATGCATGTATCACCATCTCTTCGCCGAACTAGTGCACCTATACAAATTACCATTGTATTTGGTGTGTTAGGGTCACAAGAGACTTTTTGTTATTTGGTTGCAGGGTTGTTTGAGAGAGACCATCTTCATCCTACGCCTCCCATGGATTGATAAACCTTAGGTCATCCACTTGTGGGAAAATTGCTACTGTCCAACAGAACTCTACGCTTGGAGGCCCAACACGAGTCTACAAGAATAAACTTGCGTAGTGACAATCACACCCAATGCAAAAGTATGACAATAGTGCTCTCCAATTGGTGCTTTTAAGAGAAGATGGAGACTGAAATAAAAATAAAAAATGCATAAAGGTAAAATAGATAGGCCCTTAGTGGAGGGAAGCATAGACTTGCAGAGGTGCCAGAGCTCAAAGTTTAAAATAGAGAGAGAAAAATATTTTGATAGGCATGCTTTTCCTGTCAATGAAAACTACCAAGGATTCTCAATATCTTCCATCCTAGACACATGATAGGCGGTTCCCAAACAGAAAATAAAGTTTATTTCCTTTCCACCATTCTTTCACAATCCATGGCTAGCCTTATCCTTGGGTGCCTTTCATACCAGCACTTTCCAAGGAATTTATTATTATTGTTATTTTTTTCATTTCGGGACTGGGCATCCCTATTACCTGCCACTTTCTCGTGCAATGAGAAGTGAATAAACAATCATCGTGAGAATAACCCGCCTAGCATGGAAAATATTGGCCACCCCCTGCCACCTCATGAGCGGTACGGGCACACAAAACGGATTTTTTTGAATAATTAGAGTTGGCACATGCAAATTTACTTGGAACGGCATGTAAATACCACTTATAGGTAGGTATGGTGGACTCATTTGGTAAAACTTTGGGTTTAAGGAATTGGATGCACAAGTAGTATTTCCGCTTAGTACAAATGAAAGCTAGCAAATAGATTGAGAAGCAACCAACCAAAAAACGAAAACGGTCATAAACATGCATTGAGAATAACTAACACTGAATAGTGCACCATAAATATGGTGTAACGTCGTTGCATAACTATTGACTTTACGTGCATGCATAGGGAATCACAAACCTTAACATCAATATTATTACTAAAGCATAATTATTCACTAGCATAACTCACATATTATCATCTCCATATCGCAAAACTATTACAAGGAATCAAACTTATCATATCCAATGATCTATATGAATGTTTTTTTCTATCCTTCTTGTATATTCATCATATTGGGACCAAATTCATATCTTGTGCAAATTACCATTACTATTATCAACTCCCAAAAAGATATAAGTGAAGCATGAGAGTTCATCTATTTCTTCAAAATATAATCAACGCCGTGCTAAAAAAGATATAAGTGAAATACTAGAGCAACTGCCTAGCTCAAGAGATATAAGCGAAGCACGTAGAGTATTCTAACAAATCACGAAAAATGTGTGTCCCTCTCAAATAGGTGTGTCCAGCAAAGACGATTGTGACAAACTAAAAACAAACAAAGCAAAGACTCATATAATACACGACGCTCCAAGCAAAACTCATATCATTTGATGAATAAAAATATAGCTCCAAGTAAAATTACAGATGGTCGGTAGAAGAAAGAGGGGATGCCTTCCGAGGCATCCCCAAGCTTAGTTGCTTGGGAGTCCTTGAATATTACCTTGGGGTGCCTCGGGCATCCCCAAGCTTAGGCTCTTGCCACTCCTTATTCCTTCATCCATCGTGATCCCACCCAAAACTTGAAAACTTCAGCACACGAAACTTAACGAAACCTTTGTGAGATCTGTTAGTATAACTAGGAAAATGGCCCGTGCGTGGCAATGGGGAAAGCAAATACCACACGCCCTAAGCATGGCTCCAGATCCGCCTCCTCCCCCAACTACAAACCTGTAGGAGATATGCCCTAGAGGCAATAATAAATGTTATTGATTATCTCCCAGTTCATAATTAGGTTTATGTTCCATGCTATAACTGCAATGATTCTCGAGTCTGCAAATAAAACGAGGCTCGGAGGAAGACTCATATGCACGTGTGGGATAATAAACGGTAAAATGTATTCCTAGTCTAGCCTCTAAGACTAGCTCAAGTGTTGCATGATGGTTCTGTTTTCCTGATCATGGGCATGTCTATGCCAGCAACTTTGAGGGCACAGTGTTAGAAGAACATTTGTGTTGAATCGACCCGATTGATGTTATGCTATGAGATTCTTTCGTCACAAGTTAATGGTTAATAACACAGAGATGGTTAACGTTTGCACGATTCCTCTGACCATGAGAGTATCGAGTTTCTTCATGCTTGATTCATGAACTTTGGGGTTTGTTAAACGTCATCCGTAACTGGATGGCTATTACGGCGGCTTACGGGTTCATGGGAAAGTATGTTAAGTAACTTGATAGCTCAAGATTGGGATTTGCTCCTCCGACAATGGAGAGATATCTCTGGGCCCTCTCGGTGTTACGGTATCCATCATCGTCTGGCCAGACACTTTGTGATTTGATCACGGGGATGCCGGAACACGGTAACGAGAAAAGAGAACAATACCGGTAACGAGGTAACTAGCATAGTGGACAAGTTGTTGATCCACGGGAATGCCATCATGTCTCACCTCGGGTATTTGTAACATATCGCGAAGTAACAGGAATAGCACACGGCAACTGGAGGTTCACTCGAATATTCATTCGTGTGGGTATAGGGGCCAATATGGGTGTCCACGGCTCCGATGTTGATCATTGATCGGAAGGGGTTCCGGGTCATGTCTATACTTCACCGAACCTATAGGGTCACACGCTTAAGGGTCATCTATCTACTGAATACTAGACAGGGAGTCTGAGAGAAAATCACCGAAAAAGTTTCGGACACCGAAAAAGTTTCGGACAGCGGAAAAGTTCCGCAGAGAGAGGTCACCGGATGAGTTCCGGTGAAACTGAAAAGTTGTTTTAGAGGATACCATAAAGTCAAATTGGTTTCGGCACATGCCCGATAATTCTTGGAGGGTGCCAGAATCATTCTGGAAACTTTTGGGAATTTTCTGGAAGAAAAACCGGAAATGTTCCGGAGCTGCTGGAACCACTTCAGATGCTTTTCGCAGATGAAAATCACTAATCTGGAATTGTTCCAGAATGCATTGAAAATTATTTTAGTGGGTACTGGAAATGTTCTAAGCCCACATAAATATTTTCAGTTCGAACGGACGCTGAAAAATGTCGTCGTGAATAGTGAAAGTGCTTTTTGGGTGGCTTTTTGGAGAAGCCACCTTGAGGGTCCTTTGGTATTTTTCCCCTTGGCTTCTTGGAGAAGCCACCCTTGGGCTTGGCCTATAAATAGGGGTGGAGGGGGCTGCCTAAAGACTCACTCTTTCTCACATATACATGCCATTGCAATGATCTGGCTTCTCTCTCTCTCCCACAAAAAGAGTTTCGTAGAGCCGAAAGGCTGTCTGGGTTCCGGTGGGAACTAGCTCTGGACGGTGAAGCCCTGCCGGATAGATGACACCGTATGTGTGCAACTCTGTAGAGAGGTCGTAGTTTCGATCTTAGTGCCTGAGGGGCTATTCGTGAGTGCCTCCCGAAGGGCTGTCCAAGTGACGGTCCAAGTTATGTGAGTCCTCCCGAAGGGCTGTCCGAGTGACCGTTCGAGTTTCGAAGGTCCTCCCGAAGGGCTGTCCGCGACACCATCCGGGGGACTGTTCGACCGCCTCCCGGAGGGCTGTCCGAAGGGGAGACGAGGGTATACATCCTCGCGGTTGGGAGGTTGTAAATCCTAGCTGCGGGGATCTGCACCGCCGATCGTCATCGACTCTAGTTCCGCTGCGCTACGAGTCGGTAACGAAAATGATCAAACCATGTATGCAGTCTCCATAGTGGTCCTGGGCTAGTGCGTAGGTCGGAAATTTTTTGTTTTCTGCTGCGTTACCCTACAGTGGCATCAAGAGCCGTGCTATGCGTAGATGCAGGTTGCGATCTAGAATACATAGTGATGTATGGGTGTTGCACAATATAATTAGGTAGTAGATGAGTTCTATTACTGAAAAAAAATTGTGCGGGTAGCAGATGAAATCTGTTACCCGAGGTTCTTGTTGCTTCCCTGGAATTTGCATATTTCTGATCTTGATAACAGCATGGTGGAGTTTCAATGTTCTGGCAATCCGCGATCCCGATTGATCAACGAAGTGCTAACAGTTCATTGAATTCCACCGTAGTTAAAAAGAAAGATGAAATTTCGCAGACGAAAGGGCAATGCAGATATGATCTGCACGGGGGTCATGCGTATGACGAAGTTTAGTATGGGGCTCGAGATTTTATTATCTCGGTTTTCATACACCCTGGAAAGTTAATCTAGCGACTTGAATTATCATACTTGATGATGGACGTTGGTAGCTTCGTTTTGTTTCGAAACCTTAGAAGCCACGAAAAACAAGTTTTTGCATGAACCGATTAGAGGCGTCTAACTTGGTTTTGCAGGAGGGTTTGCATGTGCATATGATGTGGTATAGCAGTGCTCATAATAATTTGATTATGTATGAGATGTCTATATGATGTAAATTGATTAAACATGACCTGCGTGTCATGATTTGGCATGATGGCTGGAGCCATATGATTGCACTTTAAATGACCTGCGAGTCGACCTTGTGTAATGCATTATTATATCAGCTATAGAGATAGCAATATTATCTGGTGCGTCGACAAGGTGGTGGCAATCTTCGCGAAGGTGAACACCGACGCGAATGCCGAAGACGAAGAAATACAAGACTTCTCCGTCAGAAAGGGCTATACCATATCATGCTATTATGAATTGCCTGAGATGTTTATCCCTTATGATGCACCCTTCTTGATTGCGCGGTAGTCACTTTTATTAGGGTGATCTCTCACAAAAATATCAAGTAGTTAGTGTTCTCCCAAGTGTAGCACCGTCACGGCACTTAACTTTTCGGGGTATCAGATGCTACCATGGGTACAAACGATTAGGGATGTGTGAGGCGGGTGAGTTGAGACCTCGCAGCGAGATCACTTGGTTGTCTTGAAGTTCAGGCATGAAAGTCATGAGCTCGGAACACACGCATCGAAAGATGAACAAGAGTCACATAGAGATGTGATTGGCAAGTTTGCCTACCGATTGAGATTTTCGTCATCAGTGATGCTACCATCAATGGCGTTGAATTGAAATGCGGATCTTGAATCACTCACAATCAATTATGAGAGATATTGATTTGAGTGGGAGCGCACTGTAGAATTATCTTGTTTAATTCTCAGTGCAATTAATTGTGAACACTGTCTAAGTGTTATATGCATAATAGTTGTAGAATTATGGCTCGCGTTTCCACCTTCCCTATTAAAATTGAATAGCTGTTAAATATCTGGTTAAAACTTTACGGTTGGTAGCGTAATGTGAGGATTGTCCTCAAGAGTGCCGAGAAGGACTTTGTCCTATCGCATACTTTCGGTATTCTCTCGCTTATGCTATGGATCATGTGACTGTCGTCCTTCGATCCAAAAGCTAGAATTCTGTTTCAGTCAAGTGCAATATGTTTGCTTCCATGAGACCCGAACTTCGAAAGTTTGGATAGTTATGTGATATTCATGGAATCTGAAAATCATTTTCAGAGACAGACAAAGGCTAAAAGATACGAGATATCCAAAGCAATGTTTGTTTGCAAACTATTAGTAAAGGAGTTTTACTATGCATTAGACTGATAAGAGAGGGATCCAGGAGAACACCTTTCATATGATGAAAGGTGAATAAAAACTTAAAGAGAAAGGAATTGTCCGAAGGGTGTTAGTGAAACTTTCACGCCTAGGAAGTCCAGGGCTAACACCACTCTTAAGTTGGGTGCTTCTTCTGGAAGTAGGAGAAATACTAAAAGTTAAACTGTTAGAATTATAATGGAAATAAGAAAGAAGACTGGAATATCCAGCTCATGTATGAATGTCAAACAGGTTTTTGATGTATAGAAGGCTGGTCAAAGATATAGTTCTTGGGAATTATGATTAAATTGTTAATCACTGATTCTTGGGTATTGTGATTTAATCACAAAGATACCCGCTCAGTTGCTTTCTGTTGCAACTCGATGTAAGAACTACTATGGCCTGAAAGACTAGCCAGGAATGAGGTTTAGGTATACACAGGGAACATAGTAAATGTTACTATACCTTCCATCGGTGTATTACCGTCTGTATTTATTTTCATAATTCATTTTAGAGTTTCACACTCTAGCCCTTTGCATAAGGTATCTTGCAAGAAGGTTGTTCATAAGAGAACTTTTTATGTTCGGTGTTATGAATAACATAAGGGCCATACTTTCATTATGAATAAGATGTATGTTATGAATAATGATAATAATATATTACCTCTAGATTTACATTCATAATTCATTTTAGAGTTTCATACACTCTAGCCCATTGCACAATGTTTGTTGCAAATGAGTTGTTCATAAAAACAACAATTGTTGTTCAGTATTATGAATAAACATGAAGGGCCATACTTCCATCCAAGATGGGATGTATGTTATGAATATTGATAGTAATATGATACATCCATAACACTGACGCTAAATGTCGTAAGACTAAGAGAATACCACACAAGTGTGGCACTGCATTTGGTCACATTGGAGAAACCCGCATGGATAAATTCCATTATGATGGATTTTAAAGTCGTTTGATTTTGAATCATCTGACACTTGCAACTTTCCTCAAAAAAGTAAAGTGACTGAAATACCGTTCACAGGCCATAAGGAACGAGCAAAGAACTTATTGGTGTTCATACATTTTGCTGTATGTAGTCCGATAAATGTTATTGCAAACAGTGGATTTATCTATCTTCAGAAATGACTCAAGTAGATATATGTATATCTACTTGATGAGACATAAGTCTAGATCTTTTGAATTCATTCAAAAGGTTTTCAAGAATGAAGTAGAAGTTATTGTAACAAGAAAATTCTATTTCTACAATTCGATTGCAGAAAGGAATATTTGAGTTACAAGTTTAGCGAATGTCTGATGAGTTTTGAAAAGAGTTTCATAACTTACACCTCCCGGAACACCACCGTGAGTGAAAAGTCCGTGAAGATGTAATCGAACCATTTATGACATGGTAAGATCAAAGATGACATAAATAAATTTGCCATTATCCCTTTTAAAAGGTGATGCTTTAGAGACTGCGGCTTTTACATTGAAAAGAGCTCCATCGGGTCTGTTGAAATGACACCATGGTATGGCACGCCCAACCATGTTATATCTTTTCTTAACATTTGGAATATGGGGCTTGTGTAAAATGTTACAAACCTATTCCAAATCAGACAAGTGCTACTTTGTAGGTTATCCCGAGCAATTGGGTATTCCTCCCTCACTATACTGAGGCAAATAGGTTTGCCACAAAGAACGGTATGCTTTTTGAAGAAAATGGTTCTTTCAAAAAGGTGAGTGGGAGAATAGTGCAACTTGACGAGATAAACAGTATCTTCATCATCAGGTCAAAGGAAAGAGACCTTGGAAGTAATTTTGGAGTTTCCTACTGCGACTGATACGGAAGTCTCTACAATAAAATGTATGGACTTCAGTCGAACTTGCAGCTGCACCACGTAGGCAAGGCTCGTGCAAACCTCTCAGGTGCGCAAACAAGATATTGTTGTTAGACAACAGTATACCGACGATACATAAGGAAGCGTTGATGGGCCCTGACTCCGGAATTGGCTAAATGCCAATACAATCCGAGATAGTCTCCATATAAATGTTTCAAGTTTAAAACCTTGATACACCATTCAGAAGACTTAGAGTCTAACGAATTTTATGGAACTAAAAACTGATACGGGTAAAAATGTTTTATCCATAAAGCTCGACTTGTTGCAATATACAAGTTCAAGGAGTTGACTACGATGAGGTTGTTTCACTGTAGCGATGCTTAAAGTCGGTTCGGGTTGAACTAGCAATTAATACATATTTCAAATCATGAGATATGAAACAAAGGATGACAAAAGGATTTCCATCTGATGGAAATAAAACCAAGGACTTGCATGTGTTACAGTCCAAGGTATTTTGTCATTCCAGAGGATGCTAGTAAGTATGCAAACTTCAGAGTTCCAGCAATGGACAGAAGAGAGCAAAATGGAGTTGGAATCTTCGTGTTTTGATGAAATGGTCAAAGGGGTTTGACTTCATCAATGGGTAACAAAGATGCTTATGATTCAAGAAAGTAAGTGGGAGAATAATAAAATTTCTATTAAATGTTGTGTGCTTGACACGAATTAGGACTTCATTTGAAAATAGTTTTTCGATGAAGTGCTTGGGCTAAATAGCCTTTATATTAGGCATGATGATCTATGGAGATAGATTTACCTAATGGGTCTGAGCAAAGATACATATTGACAAGATGCTAAAACCTTTTAGCATTAAAAACGTCAAGGAGTGATTCTTGCCGAAGTCACATGGAAAGAGTTTCTGCAAGACTCGGTGTCCCAAAACACTGATGAGCAAAATACATGATGGAGATTCCACACACTCTTCTGTTTGGATTAATCATGTATTCCTTGGTATGTAAAAACAAACCAGATATGTCCAATACTCCCAAAGTTGTTGCGAGTATAGATACCAAAGTGATCAAAAGTACTGATCATGGGACAACAGTGAAAAAGGGTCATTGAGTACTATAGTAGCACCGATGACAAGTTTTCTCGCAAGCAGAGATCATGAAGAGTTCGTTGTAAAAGGTTACATCGATACAGTCTTCATCCATGCTGTGGGTTTAAGTTGAGGGTTTTGTGTAACACACAATATGGTGGCACAGTTAGTTGGAATTTGTTCAAACAAGTTACTGTGGCGAATTCTATAACAGAGGCTAAGTATGTTGACGCTTTCAAAGCGACAAACAAGATGTTGTCTCATATAGTTCATTCATGAACTTAGTATGGTTCCAAGATGGCTTTTGTCAATGGGACACTACTGCAAGTAGTTGCTCCATAACTCAGTCTGAGGAATCCAGGTTCGACCTGTGATTCGCATACATACCAAGCCAAGTCCACACAAAATATGACTTTTGTGAAAGCGTGAAAACGCGAGGATATGCAAAGATACACACGGAGCTGAAGTCGTCAGATCCGTTGGACATTCAGGCTATACCACAAGCGAAGCATATTTACACCGATGCGCCACAAGTGTAAAGTGCATTAGCATTAACTAGATTATTGACTCTAGTGCAAGTGGGAGTCTGTAGGAGATATGCCCTAGAGGCAATAATAAATGTTATTGATTATCTCCCTGTTCATAATTAGGTTTATGTTCCATGCTATAACTGCAATGATTCTCGAGTCTGCAAATAAAACGAGGCTCGGAGGAAGACTCATATGCACGTGTGGGATAACAAACGGTAAAATGTATTCCTAGTCTAGCCTCTAAGACTAGCTCAAGTGTTGCATGATGGTTCTGTTTTCCTGATCATGGGCATGTCTATGCCAGCAACTTTGAGGGCACAGTGTTAGAAGAACATTTGTGTTGAATCGACCCGATTGATGTTATGCTATGAGATTCTTTCGTCACAAGTTAATGGTTAATAACACAGAGATGGTTAACGTTTGCATGATTCCTCTGACCATGAGAGTATCGAGTTTCTTCATGCTTGATTCATGAACTTTGGGGTTTGTTAAACGTCATCCGTAACTAGATGGCTATTACGGCGGCTTACGGGTTCATGGGAAAGTACGTTAAGTAACTTGATAGCTCAAGATTGGGATTTGCTCCTCCGACGATGGAGAGATATCTCTGGGCCCTCTCGGTGTTACGGTATCCATCATCGTCTGGCCAGACACTTTGTGATTTGATCACGGGGATGCCGGAACACGGTAACGAGAAAAGAAAACAATACCGGTAACGAGGTAACTAGCATAGTGGACAAGTTGTTGATCCATGGGAATGCCATCATGTCTCACCTCGGGTATTTGTAACATATCGCGAAGCAACAGGAATAGCACACGGCAACTGGAGGTTCACTCGAATATTCATTCGTGTGGGTATAGGGGTCAATATGGGTGTCCACGGCTCCGATGTTGATCATTGATCGGAAGGGGTTCCGGGTCATGTCTATACTTCACCGAACCTATAGGGTCACACGTTTAAGGGTCATCTATCTGCTGAATACTAGACAGGGAGTCTGAGAGAAAATCACCGAAAAAGTTTCGGACACCGAAAAAGTTTCGGACAGCGGAAAAGTTCCGCAGAGAGAGGTCACCGGATGAGTTCCGGTGAAACTGAAAAGTTGTTTCAGAGGATACCATAAAGTCAAATTGGTTTCGGCACATGCCCGATAATTCTTGGAGGGTGCCAGAATCATTCTGGAAACTTTTGGGAATTTTCTGGAAGAAAAACCGGAAATGTTCCGGAGCTGCCGGAACCACTTCAGATGCTTTTCGCAGATGAAAATCACTAATCTGGAATTGTTCCAGAATGCGTTGAAAATTATTTTAGTGGGTACTGGAAATGTTCTATGCCCACATAAATAATTTCAGTTCGAACGGACGCTGAAAAATGTCGTCGTGAATAGTGAAAGTGCTTTTTGGGTGGCTTCTTGGAGAAGCCTCCTTGAGGGTCCTTTTGTATTTTTCCCCTTGGCTTCTTGGAGAAGCCACCCTTGGGCTTGGCCTATAAATAGGGGTGGAGGGGGCTGCCTAAAGACTCACTCTTTCTCACATATACATGCCATTGCAATGATCTGGCTTCTCTCTCCCTCCCACGAAAAGAGTTTCGTAGAGCCGAAAGGCTGTCTGGGTTCCGGTGGGAACTAGTTCTGGATGGCGATGCCCTGCCGGATAGATGACACCGTATGTGTGCAACTCTGTAGAGAGGTCGTAGTTTCGATCTTAGTGCCCGAGGGGCTGTTCGTGAGTGCCTCCCGAAGGGCTGTCCAAGTGACGGTCCAAGTTCTGTGAGTCCTCCCGAAGGGCTGTCCGAGTGACCGTTCGAGTTTCGAAGGTCCTCCCGAAGGGCTATCCGCGACACCGTCCAGGGGACTGTTCGACCGCCTCCCAGAGGGCTGTCCGAAGGGAAGACGAGGGTATACATCCTCGTGGTTGGGAGGTTGTAAATCCTAGCTGCGGGGATCTGCACCGCCGATCGTCATCGACTCTACTTCCGTTGCGCTACGAGTCGGTAACGAAAATGATCAAACCTTGTATGCAGTCTCCATAGTGGTCCTGGGCTGGTGCATAGGTCGGAAATTTTTGTTTTCTGCTGCGTTACCCTACAAAACCGCCTATCCTCCCTCATGCCCTTCTCTCTTTCTCTCTATCCCCGTGTGTGTAACACCCCCTTGGGTTAGCTACAGTAATCCCCTACTGATGATGCCATGTCATCATGATTAACAGTGCCTAATCATCATTAGCATCATAAGTAATTTCAAGTTCAAATTCAGAAGGAAATTCAAACTTAGAGTAGAAATAAAAGTTGTTCAAAACCAGAAACAAAAATGTTCATCATGTTGCAAATAATCCAGTGGCAAATACAAAAATAACAGCAACATTTATTGAATTGCTTAAGTAACTCAAACAGCCCGGAACAGCAGCAAATCAGCACTATTTAATACCATTTTATTTACATAAAATCCATATGGAACCATTTAAACACAAAACCATTTTATTGCTGTGGCATATAAAGCACCATATTTATTTGGACTAGTGCCATATTTTACAAAAGTATTTTGAAATAAAAACAAAAGACAAAAACTCACGACAGAAAAATAAAACAGAAAAGGAGAGAGAGAGGTGGGCGACGCTCACTATACAACGCCGGCCCAGCCCATTTGTTCCCTCTCGCTCGTCCCCTTCCCCTGTAGCGACCCCGGTGGTGCTACAGGGCGGCGCCACCAGCCATTTCCGCCGAGCCCGCTCGCCGGCGACTATAAAGCCGACCACCGCGGCTCCCTCTCGTCCTCCCCAACCCTAACTGCCACTCCCCCCTCTCCCTGATCCGCCGCCACCCCCTCTACTCTGCCTAGCCGATGCGACCATGGCCACGGCGCTGTGAAAGCCACGGCCACCGGCCCCGTCTCGCTCCGCCGTGTTGTCCAGCGGCTCCCTCGACATCGACTACGTCGAGCTGCGCCGTCAGTTCGCGACAAGGAGCTCTCCCCCGACCGGTATTGCTCCGTCCCCTCCTCGGACCGCCGCCGTCGTTGTTCTCCGCCTACGGCTGCACCGCGCCTCCCCCGAGCTCGCTTAGCGGCCACACCTCATGGTGAGCTCCTCCTCCTCCCTCCCCTGCCTCTCTGCTTGACGCTCGCTCGCCGTAGGATAGCCCGCCGCGTGTGCTCGCTTCGGCCGCCGCGGTTGCTCACCGTCCGGCCGTTTCGGTCGTCGTCTTGACCTCGCCCTTGCACCGTTAGCCACCGCGTCGACCACTGGTTTGAACGGCACCGAAAACCCGCGCAAAACCCCGCCGAAGCACCCTCCCCCTCGCTCACCGGAGCCGCGCTCCGCTCGGCTCATCGCCGGCCATTTTTTCGGCCACCACTGCCCCCACAATCGCCACCATTCGAACCGCAGCAGGCGTGCGGTTCCAACGCTGCCGGCCGCTCGCCAAACGGCCCACCGGGGGCAAAACCCGACCTTCGCCGGTGCCTTGCCGCCGTTCGGGTGCGCCGGAGGCGCTCCGGCGGCTCTGCCGACGTGGCCGCCACGTGGACCTCCCCGGGCCCCCCTGGGCCGCTGACGTGCGGGCCCGTGGGACCTCCGTTGACCGTTGACCTGGTCAACGGTCATGTTTAATTAGCACTAACTAAATAGATTAGTTTAATTAATTTTGATTAATATGTCTCACTGACATGTGGGCCACCCCCACTATTTAGTTTAGATTAAAAACTACCTCTGGTTTAATTCTGTGTCAATGACATGTGGGTCCCCCATGTCAGTTTAACCCAGTCAACTCCCCTGTTGACTGCTGATGTGAGTGTTGCGTCATGCTGATGTCATCATTACTGTTTTGGATAATTCGAATTTAATGATATAAATAATTCCATAAAATCATTTAAAACTTTGAAAAATCAAATCTTTTAAACCGTAACTCTGATGAAAATAATTTATATATGGAAAATGACCAGAAAAATGAGACGAGTCCAGATACGCTACCCACATATCTGTAGGATGCCCCTAGCTATCTGAACATGCAATTTTTTGCCTGTTTCTGGCAGATGAATGGTGCATGACTTTAATAGAATAATTCCAAATAAATTCCTAAGTTAACTAAACCACTTAGATAGCCAACATATCACCCTAGCACTGCTTTTAGTCATGTCGTGCATCCCTGTTGCGTCTTTTCCATGTGTTCATTGTTTCATTCCCCCTCCGGTCATCTGTCTGACAAATGATCGGGACCGGGAATACTTTCCTGGATGGGCTCTCCCTTCCTCGCTATCGTGTACCCATACGTTAAGACGCACCCGGCAGAACCTATTGCGATGCTATGTTTTGTGTTACTTTGTTTGCTTAGTATTTACTGTCTCTTCCCCCTCCTTCTCTCTCGATAGACGCTGGGACCGCCGCCGACGCTGCTTTGTACGACTACGGAGTTGACGACCCCTCCTTCTTGCCAGAGCAACCAGGCAAGCCCCCCCTTGATCAACCCGATATCGCCTATTCCTTCTCTCTACTGCTTGCATTAGAGTAGTGTAGCATGTTACTGTTTTCGGTTAATCCTATTCTGCTGCATAGCCTGTCTTTGCTACTACTGTTGATACCTTACCTGCAATCCTAAATGCTTAGTATAGGTTGCTAGAATTACATCAGTGGCCCTACACTCTTATCCGTCTGCCATGCTATACTACTGGGCCGTGATCACTTCGGGAGGTGATCACGGGTACATATACTATATACTTTTACATTACCTATGTTACTGTTCGGAGATGGGGGCTGAAGGGGCAGGTGGTTCCATCCATGCAGAGGTGGGCCTTGGTTCCCGATGGCCCCCGAGTGTTACTTTGTGGCGGAGCGACAGGGCAGGTTGTGACCACCTAGGAGACAGGTGGGCCTGGCCCTGGTCGGCGTCTGCGGTTACTTCAAATTAACACGCTTAACAAGATTGGGTATTTGATCTGAGTCTGGCTACGAGCCTATACGCGCTAACCACCACGCGGGAACAATTATGGGTACTCAACGTCGTGGTATCAGCCGAAGCCTCCTAGACGTCAGCGACTGAGCGGCGCGCACCGGGTTGGACCGCGTAACGCAACTTCCTTTGTAATGGAGGTTGCTAGGT
Organism: Thinopyrum elongatum; assembly: GCA_011799875.1. Classification (NCBI taxonomy): domain Eukaryota; kingdom Viridiplantae; phylum Streptophyta; class Magnoliopsida; order Poales; family Poaceae; genus Thinopyrum; species Thinopyrum elongatum. Next base: position 74,216,543 of record CM022303.1, read on the forward strand.
CTGCTCTCCGGCCGCCCACGCAACATGCAGGTGTGCAATGGGCGATGGGCCCAGACCCCTGCGCGCATAGGATTTAGACCGGCGTGCTGACCTCTCTATTAGGCCTAGGTAGGGCTGCGATGTGTTGATCTTCCGAGGCCGGGTATGACCCAGGAAAGTGTGCCCGGCCAGAGGGATCGAGCGTGTTGGGTAATGTGGTGCACCCCTGCAGGGAAGTTTATCTATTCGAATAGCCGTGTCCCTCGGTAAAAGGACGACCCGGAGTTGTACCTCGACCTTATGACAACTAGAACCGGATACTTAATAAAACACACCCTTTCAAGTGCCAGATACAACCCGGTGATCGCTCTCTCACAGGGCGACGAGGAGAGGATCGTCGGGTAGGATTATGCTATGCGATGCTACTTGGTGAACTTACCATCTACTCACTTCTACATGCTGCAAGATGGAGGCTGCCAGAAGCGTAGTCTTCGACAGGATTAGATATCCCCCCTCTTATTCTAGCTTTTTGCAGTTCAGTCCACTGATATGGCCCTTTACACATATACCCATGCATATGTAGTGTAGCTCCTTGCTTGCGAGTACTTTGGATGAGTACTCACGGTTGCTTTGCTCCCCCCTTTTCCCCCTTTCTTTTCTTTCTGGTTGTCACAACCAGATGCTGGAGTTCAGGAGCCAGACGCCACCGTCAACGACGACCCCTACTACTCTGGAGGTGACTACTACTACGTGCAGGCTGTCGACGACGACCAGGAGTAGTTTAGGAGGATCCCAGGCAGGAGGCCTGCGCCTCTTTCGATATGTATCCCAGTTTGTGCTAGCCATCTTATGGCAACTTGTTTAACTTATGTCTGTACTCAGATATTGTTGCTTCCGCTGACTCGCCTATGATCGAGCATTTGTATTCGAGCCCTCGAGGCCCCTGGCTTGTATTATGATGCTTGTATGACTTATTTTACTTTTAGAGTTGTGTTGTGATATCTTCCCGTGAGTCCCTGATCTTGATCGTACACGTTTGCGTGTATGATTAGTGTACGATCGAATCGGGGGCGTCACAGTGTGTAACCTCGCTGTAAGTTCTGAAATATATTTTTATTTACTACGAACAAAATATTCCATTGTTGTTGTTAATAAACTTTTACAAGTAAATACACAACACACATAGCTTCAGTTCACGATCAGTTTATTTAATTGACATATGTGCGAGGGCTTGTTCACCATCATTAACATACTCTTGGGCGAATGCATATTTCTTTGCATTATGTGCACTCAACTCAGTTAAAGAAGGCCTTTCTCTATCGAATATCTGAGTTCTTTATGCTAATACTTCTATCCATATGATGATCTGGCCATGCAAATTGAATAGATCATCAATATAGGATACTACAGGAATCTAAAGACATATAGAGGCATATATTTGATTGTGATAAATAAAAAACATCCTTGTAAATCTGTTTAAGGCTATTCTTTTAAAAATAAAACAAAGCAGCCATGCTGCTCTTAGCCAAAAAAATATAAATAAAAAGCAACTTCTTCTAAATCTTTCTTTCGTATATTTTGCTAATGGTATAAATTTCTAAAATAGAGTCTTTAAGGATAAAAGATTTTCCACTTCAAATGTTTTTGTAATTATCAAGCATGTCTCAAAGATCTATATAGCTTGGGAAACCATGCTAAGGATTGTCTTATTTTGTCTTATAATCTAGCTCACCACATTGGAAGGGCAATGCTTCATGATGGGTGAAAACATATATGTGCCAAGGTGATAGACTGGCTGGACCTTCTCCCAGTGTATCTTCCGTCCTATGCAAGGTCATAGTGAGTAAGTAGCCTATTCCAAGGTTTAGATAAATTGTTATAAAATATTCTAAAGCAAGAAAAAGATAATTGACCCTGGAGGGAGAAAACAGTGACTCTGCCTTAGGTTTCAAATCCCGTGATAACAGTGGAATTTGTGTTTCATAGTAAAAAGTTAGTGGAATTGCTATATGAAAAAGAAAGGAAACTTGGTATGAAGACAATCAAATATAGTGAGGTATCATACCGTAAGTCTTTACTACCATTCTTCTTCACGTAATTGAGGAACCACACAGCGCATCATGTAGTTCATAGCACCCTTTACATTCGGAGTTATTACTAACCAAGCAATGTCCTACAAAAACATTGGAAGTAGAACCGCTAGCACACATTATTTGGCAAAAAACAAGATAGGCATATGTAAAGTAACCAATTTAGGTTAAACATATTATTTGATGAATTCTAACATGAGTTAAGTTTGCATTGTCGAGTGTCGCTTACTGAGAAATTCTCAGATTTTTTTATGGAGGTACCTATAATTGTATGGGGGTCTTCGTGATATCTCCAATCCTGAAGACATCTAAGATTAGGGATAATGGTGACATCTTCCGGTGTGGACCTGTCTGCAGATAATCCGTAACAACTATAATTTAGTTTCAGTACATACCCATAACCTTTTCATCATGCAGACAACAATGATGCAGTTACCTAGTAAAACGCAACCAGACCACCTTGTGTGAATCCTAAATTTCTACTATATGGCTAGCTTGAGTGAGTCAAAACAATGCAACTAATCTATATTCATTAATAGAAACAAAAAATATCAGGTAAAGGTATCCTAATTAAAGAAACCAAAGCAAGTCCCCATAAAAGAATTAAGAAAGAACCATCTCCAGGAAGGAGAGATTAGTCCTACACCAAAGCATTCATTAGCTAAACCAAAAGAAAGTGTACCTATAGGAGCGTGCTTCGAATTGCTTAACTTTCCTGCCAAAATTTCCCTTTTTATTAAGAGCACATTGATGTCTTGCACTTAAGGGTAACATGATTGAGAATAACAATGCTGAAACTATCTTGTGATTTTCTAATAGAGAAATACAGAATTACTATGGCAATGACATATACTAATTTATAGGAAAGGCCGCAAAAGACATACATAGAGGTCTGGTCACAGAAGCATCACCCACTAGCAATCTTTACGCTCAGACATTTACAAGAACACTTGTTGTGCACACTGCAATCTCACAATAGGAGAGAAAAAAATGCTACATATCGGAGTGGAGTTCGGGAGAGATGTTACTGCTATATACCTGGAGATGGTATGCGCATCCTCTCAAGCTGAGATGGCTCTCGCATCCTCGATAACGATTGTGCCTGCATGCGCTCATGTAGTCACTGTCTATGGCGGCTCCAATGTCCTTGGAAGCAGCAACAATCCTCGTGAGCTCGTGTCCTCTCTTGCTGCGGTAGTGTCATTGCGGATCCTGGCATGCAGCAGCATCACGGAAGAAGGATGACACTGGAAACATTGGTACGAAAAGCAAATCCTAGAAAAATCTGAAGGCTAATGTACTGGAAAAGATATACATTAGTTCTCAAGAAATTAAGAAACACAATTTTTTATACAATTCTTTATATGACTCTTTTATCATCAAACTTGTGCCTATACTTCTCTAGTTGCACACTATTTATTAGAAATAGTGCTCATATAGTAGGTGAATTCACTAATCAAGTAGCCTCCCACAAACTGGTATCTCCACAAATCTATTTCTGCCTAGAAACAAACACCAACTAAAGTCCTTCAATTCTAGATATTTCTGACATACTTTCCCAGTACAAAGCTCCTGCCATGATCCATATTAATTATAGCGTCAGAAAAATTGAGTGCAGGAGATATGTCACTTGAAAGGAACACAACATCAGGAATCGTACAAAAGCTTGAACTCACAAAATCATCTTTTAGTCGAAGATTCACAAACTAATACAGAAATATAAGTAATTCAATTTTGAACCCCAGGGGAAGGAACAGGGATGGAGAAGGGGGCGGAGGAACTCATGCCGTTGTTCATGCAGTGGCCGAGGCCGGTGATGCAGCCGCAAGAGCAGCAGGCACCGGGCGTCGTGGTTTGCCATAACTGATGGTTGGTACGCCTACGACAATGGATTGTGTCCTGCTGTGAGGGCGCTCGAGCTTCCTATCGAGGATAACATCTTCAAGATGGAGCTGACGGTGGACACGGCGAGTCTCGGCACCATCACTCCCATCGCGACTGATGGAGATGCAACGTCGACTCCTCCACCCCTCCTCTTTGCCATGCAGCTAAAATTGAGGTGATGCCACCAGTCTACCTTCCAGATCTCCTTCCTTCGATCTCGTGTGTGCCTCTTCCATGTCCTCCTCCATCCCTAGCACCTCTTCCATGTGAATCAGGTTGTGCCCCATGTAGAGCAAAGGCAGTGCAAGTGGTGCTAGAGGTAGGGACGGATTCGGCGATGGTAGTAGAGGTAGGGGCAGATGTGGCCACGGCGTTGCAGGGAGGAGAACCTTGGGGGCGTCTTTGTCTAGGGGTAGTTCCTTTTTACCAATATCTAGGGGAGGTGGAAGGCATGAAGGCAGGAGTTCTAATTCTTTTTTTTACGTGAAGAGTTCTAGTTCGGGTCGGTGGACCGCTGGCTGATCATCCTTTTATTTTCCTTTTATTAATATATATACATGGCATGAAAATCTCAGTCGTCAATCTTTGTCTTTAACATAAAATTAATGAATATAAACGCATGACGTATGGAGAACTATGAAAGGCTCCGCCCTTTAATATTAGGTAAAGATAAAACAAATCACTACTTTAGGTACTGTTTTAAACCCATTCATATTTTATTTTTGCATTATACCTATTGTATTCTAACTTTTCCATGGCTTATACCCCCCGATACAATCCATAGTTCCATCAAAACAGCAAAACAATGCATTAAAAACAAAATCTGTCAAAAATAGAACAGTTTGCAGCAATCTGAATATTGACTATACTTTTGTAACTCCAAAAAATCTGAAAAATTAGGACAACATAGGAAATTTTTATATAAATAATGTGTAGAACATTCAGAATTTTTCCACACACTAACAAATTTTGATAATTCTTCAACTGGGAGAAAATGTTTCTGTTTTCTCAAAGAATCAAATCAACAATCATCCAAATCATCCTAAATGCTTTACTTGGCACAAACACTAATTTAAACACAAAAACACAACCATAATAGTACGATAATTGTGTGCACACAATAAAAAAGAAAAATAAACAAGAAAATTAAGATAACTATTGAGCTGCCTCCCAACTAGCGCTATTGTTTTACGTCCCTAGCTAGGCATAATGCATAGTTTCAAGTGTTGTCATCTTTCTTATTCTTATCTGAAGAGGTGTTTTCAGCAGGAGGCTTTTCAAAGGTAATATGAAATACATCGTTCATAGAAATTTTAGCATTAGCAAGTTTTCTGTCCGCAAATCCCTCTTGATTACCAGCTACAATCCTAAAGTATTGTTTATTAACACTATTGAAAACTTGTTGGATTATATTCAAAGGAGGGACTTCTTTTTTAGTATTCAGATCAAAGATGTTGTCATTACGAAACAAATACCTCAACAAGTAATCACTAATTTATAGGATCTCATCTATTACCGTTTTTTCATGGTTCATACCATAAAAATCAAAGGTCTCTCTAGCTCCTCACACTAGGTGATCAAATTCATTCATGAGGACAAGGATAGCTATCTTCTTAACTCTAGGATGTTTTATAACCAGCAACTCATAGAACAATCTTTGCAAAGTAGAATGGGTATGAATAAATCTTCTTTGAAGTTTAAGAACAAGTGTGGATATATCTTCGGCATAATTTTTGGTTCTTTTATGTATAGGAGCATCATCACAAGACAATGTTCCAATGCAATTAAAGAATTCTTCGATAACACTTTTTCCTATAACATTCCCTTGTCCCATCACAAAAGTTTTAGTATCAAGATTGGTAGAAATTTCAATTTTAGGAGGTTTAACATCCTCGCTTTCTGCCATGTCAAAATCACCCATGATAGCAGTTTCAAACAAGCAACAAGCAAGCAAACACGCAAAAAGCAAATGGAAAATGGAAAATATGTTTTTGTATTTTGTAAAAAAAATTAGAAGCGGGGGAGTTGAAAACAAGAGGCAAAAGGCAATTAATGTAAATGCAAGGAGATTAAAGTTTCTGCGTATGTACTTGATAGATGTTGATGATGTCTCCCCGGCAACAGCACCAGAAATTCTTCCTGCTACTTGTGAACTACGTTGGGATTTCCCCGAAGAGGAGAGGATGATGCAGTACAGTAGAGATAAGTATTTTCCTTAGTTAAAAACCAAGGTTATCAATCCAGTATGAGAACCACGCAACATCTCGTTAGCAGCACCTGCACACAAACTAACAAATCATTGCAACCCAACACGAACAAGGGGTTGTCAATCCCTTTGCGGTTACATGCAAGATAAAATTGTGTAGTAATTGATAAATAGGATGAAAAAAATACAAAATAAAATAAATAAAGTAAAATTGCTGCAAGGTATTTGTAGGATTTTTACTATATGATAAAAGTATACCCGGGGGCCATAGTTTTCATAAGAGGCTTCTCTCTTGAAAATAGCATATGGTGGGTAAACAAATTACTATTGGGCAATTGATAGAAAAGCAAATAATCATGATGATATCCAAGGCAATGATCATGTATATAGGCATCACGTCCGAGACAAGTAGACCGACTCTTTCCTACATCTACTACTATTACTCCACACATCGACCGCTATCCAGCACGCATCTAGAGTATTAAGTTCATAAAGAACGGAGGAACGCCTTAAGCAAGATGACATGACCTAGACAAAGTAAACTCACGCATGAATAAACCCCATCTTCTTATCCATAATGGCAATGATACAAATACGTGTCATGTCCCCTTATGTCACTGGGATTTAGCACCGCAAGATCGAACCCATCCCAAAGAACCTCTCCCATTGCAAGAAAAATCAATCTAGTTGGCCAAACCAAATCAATAGATCGGAGAGAAATACGAAGCTATAATAATCATGAATAAAAGAGTTCAGAGAAGACTCAAATAATATTCAAGGATAATATGGTCATAAACTCACAATTCATCGGATCCCAATAAACACACCGCAAAAAGTGATTACATCAAATAGAACTCCAAGAACATCAAGGAGAACATTGTATTGAAGATCAGAGAGAGGGAGAGAGAGAGATAGCCATCTAGCTACTAACTATGGACCTGTAAGTCTGTGGTGAACTACTCACACATCATCGGAAGGGCAACAAGGTTGATGTAGGGCCCCTCTATGATTAATTCCCCTCCGGCAGAGTGCCGGAAAGGCCTCCAAATGGGATCTCGCGAGAACAGGAACTTGCGGCAGCGGAAAAAGTATTTCTGGTGGCTCTCTGTTGGTTTCCCGATTTTAGAGGATTTATAGAGGCGGAGTTAGGTCAAACGGAACCACATGGGCCATTTTGATAACCCTCCACATTAGGCCAAAATACCATTTCTTAGCTTCCTATGGACCGATATTCTTACTTCAAAAAGATCACAGTTCAACCATACGCATTTGCAGAGCATCAAAAGCCAGTGACTCTTATGGAGTTGCAAGAAAAATAAAATTTGGATCATTTGTAAGAGATAGATACAGAAAAAAATCAACAACATCATACCAAGGATAAACCAAATCATAAAAGGAAAACATATAACTGAACGATTGTAGGTCGATTGGTTTCTGAGCCAATTTCAGCTTGTCACCCCACAACTAGCTATGTGCATATGAATTGAGAGCAGGGGCCGTGAACTGAAATAATAGAGACCAAACTAGAAAAAAAATCTTGTTACCGATTGATCATTTTTTAGAACATAGTTCAGTTCTGACATTCAATTCTTGTCCTCAGGGCACATATTAGCCAAAGAGACTAAAAAACATTGGGCCTTTATTAGTTTTTTTGAGCTGGACACCGTATAACAATTGTTAATTTTCATTAATATTAAAACAAATATTTACAAGAAAACAAGGAAGAAACAACCAAAAGTTTAACCAATTCATGTTCTATCAATCATTAACAGGGGTGGATCAAAAACTAAATCTGTCACACTCCAAGGTATGAATTTGACCAGTCCTTAAGGTCTTGAAGATGTTTGCCTTTGATTTTATATTCCAACTGCTGCAAATCTTGTCCCAACCTGAATTTCTAGCCTTTTTGACTTGGGTTTTCCCCTCTGAATATTTTCCCATTCGTTTGTTGCCAAACGTTCCAGCAGCTTAAAATGATGATGTTCATGGCTATATTCTTTGGCAAGTTTTGACATCCTAGGATGATTTCATTGAAGGGAGAGATACCTCTCAGTCTGGTGCTTAAGACAAGTTCCCAACAAGACTGGGCAAAAGAGCAGTCCCAAAAGAGGTGCATGAGTATTTCTTCAGTGCCTTTGCTGCATAACACACAATTATAGTTCTCCAGATGCATGGTTTTCCTCTTGAGTAAGTTCCTTGTGTTCAGTCTGTCATGGAGGAGGAACCAAAAAAAAGATCTCATGTCTGATCCTGCAAGCACTTTTTCAAACCATTTAAAAATAATGTGTGCTTCTGGACCAATCGTTAGACTGCTATATACTTTGATTGAAGAGTAGCCCTTACTGTTATTGAGACACATCCAACTACCAGGAGATGTATGGTTGGGATGATGTAGTAGCATAGCTTGAAGTTCTCCAAATTGATTAAGGGCAGCACAGAGAGAGGGCCTCTGTGTAAGTTCTCCAGATGCATGGTTTTCCTCTTGAGTAAGTTCCTTATGTTCAGTCTGTCATGGAGGAACCAAAAAAAGATCTCATGTCTGATCGTGCAAGCACTTTTTCAAAGCCATTTAAAAATAATGTGTGCTTGTGGACCAATCTTTAGACTGCTATATACTTTGCTTGAAGAGTAGCCCTTACTGTTATTGTGACACATCCAAGTACCAGGACATGTATGGTTGGGATGATGCGGTAGCATAGCTTGAAGTTCTCCAAATAGATTACGGGCAGTAGCAGAGAGACACTACTAGGGAAAAGCCTAGTAGTAGCGCGGATTTGATGCCTACTAGTAGCGCGGGGCCCCGCGCTACTAGTAAGGCACTACAGCTATTGCTTAGTAGTAGCGCCAGTAACACACGCTGCTGCAAAGACGTATAGCCGTAGCGTGTATAATTTCCAGCGCTACTGCTAATCTAACTATTAGTAGTGTGCTTCCAATCCAGCTCTACTAGTATTCTGTTTTTCATTTTTTTATTTTTAGTGTATTTATACACCGTTATACAATTTTTGATACAGTACCAATTAAGAGGTTGTTATATCATAATGTCCATGGTGAATTAATATATCATTGTGAGGAAGAAACATGGATTAGATTCATTTGGATGAATCAAAAGTTGAATTAGGACGACGATCCTACTAATTCAACTTTTGGTCACTTTTGATCCATCCACATGAATCTAATCCGCGTTCCTTCCACCAATGATATAATAACTAATTGTAGCACCCCAAAAATTTAATCATGTTTTTACTAAATAAAAATTTGGCCAGAAATAAAAGTTTGAATTATATTAAGTCTTTTATTATTTTCAGAGTATTTTCTGTTTCTGTTTTCCAAAATTCTTCCCTCCATATAGAATTTTTTGGACATAATATTGTGGCTTTGGTAGCTTTCTTAAAACTTTTCAATTATAGTTTAATAACAGTAAGAATTAATTTCATACTAAAATTTGCCTCTAAATAATTCTTTTAATAGCTTTTTCAATACTTTAAATGCCTCTGTTCCACTACAACCATTTTAAATAATCTTTTAAAAATTCCACAGAAATTATGGGAGGTCATGTTGTGCCTTCATATCACTTTTATGCAAAAACCTAACTTGGCCTTTTGGAAATTTTGAGTGAAACAACCTCTTTTCAATTCTGTCCTGTATTTGAGTTTCTACTACAACCCCAATTTTTCTTGCCCCAAAAATCCTGAAATTTTTCCCACTTATAGTTCTTCCAACGAAATGCTTAATTCCAAAATTTTAGCTCCATTGGAATCTGTTTAGTTCACCAAATATTCCTCTGAAGTTTATGTCCAGAACAGAAATTGTTCTAAATTTGCACTATCAAGTTTCTCTTTTTGCCAAAACAACTCCACCACCATCTTTATCACCCAGTGAGACACCATCCTGCCAAATCTCACTTCCAACAAAGTCCTCTAGATAGCTCTTGCATTTTAACAAGCACCTTGCAGACATGACAGAAGTTGGGCATCCTCTTAAGTTACATTTGAATCTTAATCACCTGGCCCAACCAGCATGTCCACTACCACCTCCATCTAGGCAAGCATCATCCTGTTATTTTCCTGCTCATTTGGGTCACTGTAGATGTCAATGGCATTTGTTCGAGCACGTGGTGTGCGTGCAATGGGCGCGGCCAGAGCACGCGTACTACACCCCTGGCATCGAGCCCCTGCCACTCACTCCGCAGTTTCCCTCGCCCGTCCTGATCCACCCCTTGATCAGCGCGACCCTCTGGAAGCTTGCTGGCACCCAGGCTTGGCCGCTGGTGCCGGCCACCACCGACCAGAGCCGCCGCCGCGGTCGCCGACTCGGGCACGGCACCGCCCGAGCCGCATGGCCCTGCCAGCTCGCCCACGCCCAAACTGCCAACTACCCGAGGCCATCCACTCCCTCACCGACTCGCTGACCCTGGCCACCGACCACAACAACTTCGACGGCGCGTTAATGGCCACCGCCGACATGCCTTCCTCTGGAAGCCACGGCACTGCGTTGCTCCCGCCTATAAATTCCCTCTCCGAGCTCTCTCTTGTCATCGGAACCTTCCCTCCCTCCTCTCCAAGCCTCCCTAAGTATTCAAACGACCAGAGACGGTCGCCTCCCTCGCTTCCGGCAGCTTCTGCCGCCGCCACATCCTCGATGGTTCCAGCGAAACCACAGCTCCCCCTCCTCCAATCTATTCACCAACAGCTCCCTACTTACCCCACGAGTCCGTCCCACCTCTCAATTTAGCTCGAGGTAGCCCATGGGCGGAACTCCCCTTCTGCCCAACGCCGCCATCTGCCGGGATCAGCATCGCCGGCTACTCCGTCCACCACAGCTGCCGTGACGAGCACCGAACGAGCCACCACGGGCTCCTGAACACGTAGGTGGCCCCATCTTCCTAAACGGCGCCGAGTCTCTGTTCTGTCGAGGAGAAAGGGGGGCGCGCAACGACCGGTCAAGCCTGATTGGTGGGCCCGCGGGACCCATCGTCAGTGACCGGAAGTCACGCCCGTGCGGCCTCCCGTGCGGCTGGGCGAATGGGCTCGGCCCAATAACTCCAGAACTATACAGTGCTGAGGGCACATCTCTGTTTCTCTCCCTTTTTCATTTTCAGCATATTTTCAGGTAATTCTACTGTGGCCATTTCTAACCCAAAATTAATGATTCAAATTTCTATAGACTCCTAAAATCATTTTCTAATAATATAGCTAGGGTGAACAGTTTTTCCTTAGCATAGTTTTTGTTGGGTCTATTAATAGTTCATTTAATCATTTATTTCAACTAAGAAATTTCCTAAGTAATTCATATGAACTCCAAATAAATTGATTCTTTTTCTGTTATTTCTCATTTTACATCTAGTTAATTTTAGTATTTATTTCAAAAAAAATTCTAGACAACTTTTTAGCACTGTTGTTGCAATATGTGGTAATTCAAATATTTTTGAAAATAGGAATTGGAGGGAAGATAAAATTTTCAAAACATTTGGAGTGCACCCCACACTTCTGCGTGCTCAAGGCAAACATCTTGAACACTTGATATGGTGATTGCATGGTTAATTGTTTGAATGAATAAATAAATTATGCATAGGTTGAATTCAAATAGAATTTGCATGCATGTAGTGTTGGCATGTTTTCATCATACCGTGCATCGTGTGTTTGCCATGACTAACTTGCAGGAGCAGGCCTAAGAGAAATACCATTACCGGCAGAAGGGTGATCATGTTGGAGCTTGATCATGCCTTGGTTGTTATGCATGTTGGAGCATGCAAGGGTTGTGGCCCTGTTTGGTATTGCTGTTGAAAGAATACCTTATTGTGCTAACCACTTCAGGAAAACTTAAGCCTCCTGAGTCGGCCGTAGATCGAGTCTTGTTCCGGTAACCCCCATACTTGTTCGTGCTACCACATGTCCCTACCACAGGTGGGGTATGGTTGAGTAAGTTGTTAACCCCTTTCCGTGCACACACCACATAGAGGGCTACGATGAGGGTTTCCATGATCATGGACTAAATCCTGTCATCGGGTCAGGGGGCATGGGTGTATCCGGTTGTAGCCGAGAGGGGGGCACCCCTTGGAATCCACGCGTATTAATAGTGATCCCATGCTACTCGAGATTGTTGTCTCCCCGACTTAGAGTTTTTCTGGAACGATGCTTTGGGTGATTCCTGGCATCCGAACGGTTAATCTGGTGTGTGCTGGTCAGGTGTGTTTTCAACCCAAAGACCGTAATGGGAATTAGTCAGTGTCATGGTACTGACTAAAGAAATCCTTTACTTGTGGGTAAAGAGTACACCCTCTGCAGAGTTTAAACCTATTCGAATAGCCGTGTCCGTGGTTAAGGACTACAGTCTGGGTTGGTCAAGTGTCGGTCTTAGAGTCGGTCTCCGGAGGAAGTAATTAAAATGTGCCTGAATTATTTTGCAGAATAATTATTGTCACCACTAATGCTATCAGGAATATTTTTGTTGTCATGAATATATTGTTATGCATGTTAATATTACTATGGTCATGCATATTATTGTGGACTAACCCGTGTCTCTTATTTATTTTTTCCTGAGTGTCTCAGGGGCTGGCTAGACTACCCCAGACTCTCGATTTTATTTTCAAGACCTCTCCGTGACGTCCCTCGAGTTCTCAGGCGGTATATCACGCCACTACTCTTGTGGACACCCGATTGGCATTTCATTTCAAGACCGACCGTGGCGTCACTTTTTGACACCCGACTGACATTTCTTTTCAAGACCTCTTCGTGGCGTCCCTCGAGTTCTCAGGCGGTCTATCACGCCACTACTCTTGTGGATACCAGTTAGGCATTTCTCTTCAAGACCTACCGTGGTGTCACTTTAGACATCCGACCGGCATTTCTTTTATTTTATTTTCCTTTAACTTTCCTTGTTTGTCACTAACCTTTTTATATATTCATTTATTTGTACATGCTAATATGTTATCATGCCATGATTTAATTCCTGTCAGCATGCATTTAATAGAGTCCAGCATGAGCATTCACATATAGTTTGGTTCATCATGATCATATTTTTCTTATCTGCTGCATTCGGTATATCTTTTGTTCATGATGTTTGCGAGTCCGTGCGGAGCCTAGGATAGCAGCCACGCGGGATAGGAATTATCCAGGTCAGCCGTTCCTGTGGGAATGGAGTCCCATCAGCGTTGGAGAACCATGAGCCGCTTCCATCATCCATCACTAGAATCATTGTTGTATCATTAGACCTTCATGGTCTTGTATCCAATACTTGTAATTGCTTGGTAATCTGTAACAAGGACGTGTCCACCAGTAACGGTAATCCTGGCTGGTGATGACACGAGGGGTTAATTTCTGGGATTTCGTGTCCCGGCGTGACAGCCTTGGTATCAGAGCCAGGCTGACCATTGGCTAATCCTATCTTAGCCTGGTCGTTATCCCTAGGTTTCCACACTGTCCACACCCTTCTGTGTCCATAGCCAGGCCCGTCCTATCCGACAACCTGCAGTGGCCAGCCGGCACCTTTTAGCAGTCGATGCCCAACCTATCCCCCTAACCTACGACCACAATAATACATTGCATTTTGTGATTTATATCTGCGACACTGACCCGACCGCTCTGGAACAGAGCTGATACCCAGAATCGTAACCATGCTAGTATATGTTTCCTAGCCCAGGCACTGTATAGGAGACCACTCTCGTAACCAAAATCAGCATCCCTCACCTTGTACACTGCCTCCACCACCATTTCCCCCATGTCGCGCCTTGGGATTCATCTGAGAATCCCATATGCAACCCCGGGCAGTTTTGTCAAGATATTGTGGGATTTCACCCGCAACACTCTTGGTTCCACGCAACCACCCCAGTACGAGCTATTCAAATCAAGGATCAACCACAACGCCTTGAAATATTAGGCAATCACGCACATCCCACCAGTAGACCCAAACCAAGGCCCTACAAGTGTCGTCTTCACCGGGAAATCTATGCCAACTCCAGAAATGGCTATAGAATTTGTTGCCTATGAAGCAATTACCCGTCTCCGGTTCGAAGTGCCTCGTGCCGGCGAAAGGGGGTATTACTACTTCCCAAGCCGCGCAGCACCCGGAGAAGAAGCATCTTTCCCCTGTAGACAATCAGAGAGAGATCCAATGCTAGCCAACCTTGTTCAATATGTCATCGCACAAGAGCGTTTGACCCAGCAAGTGATGGACTTCCTCTAGACTCTTGCTATTCTGAATCCCCAGATCGCCATCGGCGGACCACTGTTGCCAGACCAAGGAGGGAACGTTCTTCGACTCCTCCATCCACTTTCTCTAGGGGAAGAAGAATGTGTTCCAATGCCGGGGATATTTTCTCAGGAACCTATCGAGTTTACCTTTGTACCGTAGAGACCATGGTTGTGTTCGTTAATCTAGCGGTTAGATTGCATGATTCGATATCTGTGTTGCATCTTAGGATTTATCCTATGAGTCAATTGTTTGGTTGCATCTGTGTATGAGTAATTTGGTTACCATAGCTTATAATGGATTTTTCACCCTTAGCGAATCTCGGGTTGAGATTTTATTAAGGACCACTGCGACTATAATTTTCGCAAACACATAATTAATTCACGCATCGCCACGACATCCGACTTACAGTCACACTCACTCCACTACATGCACTAAGTGCAGAACCACACACACACTTAGCACCTAAGCAACCGCCTCACACACCAGACCACTCTCATCACACCACAAATTTTTCCTTAAGAAAAATTTGTGGGTTTTTATTTCTATGGAGCTGCTGCAGAGTGCACTAACACTCACGCATAACCACCACCGATGCCTAATCCTCATGATCACCGCCGCCTCGAAGAGCCACCACTCGAGTTGCGGCATCACGGCGATCGTCAAGGATCATCACGCGTAGGAGCAGCAAGAATCCGAGCAACGCCACCACCGCTACGGACATGAGAATCGTAAACCACCCCGGAAAGCACGTCCTCCATTGGAGCCTCGTCCGAGCTCCTGCGATCAGAAAAGGAGGAGGAAGAAGAAGTGAGGCAAGGTGTGATGAATAAGAGAGTAACACTGCGTTCATTTTTATAGCTTGAGCTCGGTGTTTGGTGAGCGAAGTCCACCAGCGCCGCTTATCGCCCGATCACCGGTGTTCGGAGGCGAACCCGCGAGCAGTGCCGACAAGGTACTGGCCCGCGAGGTGAGTGCAAGCTGCACCGGCAGCTAGCACGCTGCGCACTACCACCGTACGGCCCTAGATACCCTACGCGCTAGACGCCATAGGTGGAGAAAGCTCACGAGAGGGAGAAGGAGAAGAGAGCCGGAGGAAGAAGAAGAGACTGACAGTGGGCCCTGGGTCCACCTGTCAGCCGGAGAGAGCACTGTGCACTCGAGTACGGCAAGCGAATTTTGGAATTTACACTTTTTCCAAATTTGTCGTAACAGTCACAGTAGAACCACAGCACTAGTCCCTCACTTTAGTTATACAAGTTATCAGGAGCCCACGTTAATTGTGCCTAAATAGATTATTTTAAATGGCTCAGAAAAATCTCCTCGAAAGGTGGGTTTAATTTTGGTGACCACCTAACAAATCTCGAGGACGAGATTTTCTTAAGGGGAGTAGAGTTTGTAACACCCCAAAAAATTAATCATGTTTTTACTAAATAAAAATTTGGCCAGAAATAAAATTTTGAATTATATTAAGTCTTTTATTATTTTCAGAGTATTTTCTGTTTCTGTTTTCCAAAATTCTTCCCTCCATATAGAAATTTTTGGACATAATATTGTGGCTTTGGTAGCTTTCTTAAAACTTTTCAATTATAGTTTAATAACAGTAAGAATTAATTTCATAATAAAATTTGCCTCTAAATAATTCTTTTAATAGCTTTTTCAATACTTTAAATGCCTCTGTTCCACTACAACCATTCTGAATAATCTTTTAAAAATTCCACATAAATTATGGGAGGTCATGTGGTGCCTTCATATCACTTTTATGCAAAAACCTAAATTTGTCTTTTGGAAATTTTGAGTGAAACAACCTCTTTTCAATTCTATCCTATATTTGAGTTTCTACTACAACCTCAATTTTCCTTACCCCAAAAATCCTGAATTTTTTCCCACTTATAGTTCTTCCAACCAAACGCTTAATTCCAAAATTTTAGCTCCATTGGAATCTATTTAGTTCATCAAATATTCCTCTGAAGTTTCTGTCCAGAACTGAAATTCTTCTAAATTTGCACTATCAAGTTTTTCTTTTTGCCAAAACAACTCCACCACCATCTTTATCATCCAGTGAGACACCATCCTGCCAAATCTAACTTCCAACAAAGTCCTCTAGATAGCTCTTGCATTTTAACAAGCACCTTGCAGACATGACAGAAGTTGGGCATCCTCTTAAGTTACATTGGAAACTTAATCACCTGGCCCAACTAGCATGTCCACTACCACCTCCATCTAGGCAAGCATCATCCTATTATTTTCCTGCTTCTTTGGGTCACTGTAGATGTCAATGGCATTTGTTCGAGCACGTGGTGTGCGTGCAATGCGCGCGGCCAGAGCACGCGTACTACAACCCTGGCATCGAGCCCCTCCCACTCACTCCGCTGTTTCCCTCGCCCATCCTGATCCACCCCTTGATCACCGCGACCCTCTGGAAGCTTGCTGACACCCAGGCTTGGCCACTGGTGCCGGCCACCACCGACCAGAGCCGCCGCCGCGGTCGCCGACTCGGGCACGGCACCACCCGAGCCGCCTGGCCCTGCCAGCTCGCCCTCGCCATAACTGCCAACTACCCGAGGCCATCCACTCCCTCACCGACTCGCTGACCCTGGCCACTGACCCCAACCGCTTCGACGGTGCGTTAATGGCCGCCGCCGACGTGCCTTCTTCTGGAAGCCACGGCACTGCGTCGCTGCCGCCTATAAATTCCCTCCCCAAGCTCTCTCTTGTCATCAGCACCTTCCCTCCCTCCTCATCAAGCCTCCTTAAGTATTCAAATGACCAGAGACGGTCGCCTCCCTCGCTTCCGGCAGCTTCTGCCGCCGCCACATCCTCGATGGTTCCGGCGAAACCACAACTCCCCTCCACCAATCTATTCACCAACAGCTCCCTACTTACCCCACGAGTCCGTCCCACCTCTCAATTTAGCTCAAGGTAGCCCATGGGCGGAACTCCCCTTCTGCCCGACGCCGCCGTCCGCCGAGATCAGCATCGCCGGCGACTCCTTCCACCACGGCTGCCGTGACGAGCACCAGACGAGCCACCACGGGCTCCTGAACACGTAGGTGGCCCCATCTTCATAAACGACACCGCCGTTCGCCGGTAATCGCCACCGGCAGAAGTCTCTGTTCTGTCGAGGAGAAAGGGGGGTGCGCAACGACTAGTCAAGCCTCACTGGTGGGCCCGCGGGACCCACCGTCAGTGACCGGAATTCACGCCCGTGCGGCCTCCCATGCGGCTGGGCGAATGGGCTCGGCCCAGTAACACCAGAACTATATAGTGCTTAGGGCGCATCTCCGTTTCTCTCCCTTTTTCATTTTCAACATATTTTCAGATAATTCTACTGTGGGCATTTCTAACCCAAAATTAATGATTCAAATTTCTACAGACTCCTAAAATCATTTTCTAATAATATAGCTAGGGTGAACATTTTTTTCCTTAGCATAATTTTTGTTGGGTCTATTAATAGTTCATTTAATCATTTATTTCAACTAAGAAATTTCATAAGTAATTCATATGAACTCCAAATAAATTGATTCTTTTTCTGTTATTTCTCATTTTTCATCTAGTTAATTTTAGTATTTATTTCACAAAAATTCTAAACAACTTTTTAGCACTGTTATTGCTATATGTGGTAATTCAAATATTTTTGAAAATAGGAATTGGAGGGAAGATAAAATTTCAAAACATTTGGAGTGCACCCCACACTTCTGCGTGCTCAAGGCAAGCATCTTGAACACCTGATATGGTGATTGCATGGTTAATTGTTTGAATGAATAAATAAATTATGCATAGGTTGAATTCAAATAGAATTTGCATGCATCTAGTGTTGGCATGTTTTCATTATACCGTGCATCGTGTGTTTGCCATGACTAACTTGCAGGAGCAGGCCTAAGAGAAATACCATTACCGGTAGAAGGTTGATCACGTTGGAGCATGGTCATGCCTTGGTTGTTATGCATGTTGGAGCATGCAAGGGTTGTGGCCCTGTTTGGTATTGCTATTGAAAGAATACCTTATTGTGCTAACCACTGCAGGAAAACTTAAGCCTCCTGAGTCGGCCATAGATCGAGTCTTGTTCCGGTAACCCCCATAATTGTTCGTGCTACCACATGTCCCTGCCACAGGTGGGGTATGGTTGAGTAAGTTGTTAACCCCTTTCCGTGCACACACCACATAGAGGGCTACGATGAGGGTTTCCACGATCATGGACTAAATCCTGTCATCGGGTCAGGGGGCATGGGTGTATCCGGTTGTAGCCGAGAGGGGGGCACCCCTTGGAATCCGCGCGTATTAATAGTGATCCCATGCTGCTCGACATTGTTGTCTCCCCGACTTAGAGTTTTTCTGGAACGATGCTTTGGGTGATTCCTGGCATCCGAACGGTTAATCTAGTGCGTGCTTGTCAGGTGTGTTTTCAACCCAAAGACCGTAATGGGAATTTGTCAGTGTCACGGTACTGACTAACGAAATCCTTTACTTGTGGGTAAAGAGTACACCCTCTGCAGAGTTTAAACCTATTCGAATAGCCGTGTCCGTGGTTAAGGACTACAGTCTGGGTTGGTCAAGTGTTGATCTTAGAGTCGGTCTCCGGAGGAAGTAATTAAAATGTGCCTGAATTATTTTGCAGAATAATTATTGTCACCACTAATGCTATCAGGAATATTTTTGTTGTCATGAATGATATTGTTATGCATGTTAATATTACTATGGTCATGCATATTATTGTGGACTAACCCGTTTCTCTTGTTTATTTTTTCCTGAGTGTCTCAGGGGCTGGCTAGACTACCCCGGACACTCGATTTTATTTTCAAGACCTCTCTGTGGCATCCCTCGAGTTCTCAAGCGGTATATCATGCCACTACTCTTGTGGACACCCGATTGCCATTTCTTTTCAAGACCGACCGTGGCGTCACTTTTTGACACCCGACTGGCATTTCTTTTCAAGACCTCTTCGTGGCGTCCCTCGAGTTCTCAGGCGGTCTATCACGCCACTACTCTTGTGGATACCCGTTAGGCATTTCTCTTCAAGACCTACCGTGGTGTCACTTTAGACATCCGACCGGCATTTCTTTTATTTTATTTTCCTTTAACTTTCCTTGTTTATCACTAACCTTTTTATATATTCATTTATTTGTACATGCTAATATGTTATCATGCCATGATTTAATTCCTATCAGCATGCATTTAATAGAGACCAGCATGAGCATTCGCATATAGTTTGGTTCATCATGATCATATATTTTTTTATCTGCTGCATTCGGTATATCTTTTGTTCATGATGTTTGCGAGTACATTCAAACGTACTCATAGGCTTGTCCCTGGCTATTTACTTGGCCAGGTTAGGAGTTCTACAAGGAATACCACAGCGACGTCCGTGCGGAGCCTAGGATAGCAGCCACGTGGGATAGGAATTATCCTGGCCAGCCGTTCCGGTGGGAATGGAGTCCCATCAGCGTTGGAGAACCACGAGCCGCTTCCGTCATCCATCACCAGAATCATTGTTGTATCATTAGACCTTCATGGTCTTGTATCCAGTACTTGTAATTTCTTGGTAATCTGTAACAAGGACGTGTCCACCAGTAACGGTAATCCTGGGCTGGTGATGACACGAGGCGTTAATTTCTGGGATATCGTGTCCCGGCCCGACACTAATCATGATCATAATAACAAATCATCATGATAATCATGATCAACATCATCATCATATTAATATAAAAACTCTTGCATCATATCATCACCAACAACACTAGCTAATAATCATCATAGTCATTACCACCAACACTATTTAATCATCATAGTCATAGTGTAGCTATCTAATCACCACCAACACTAGCTAATAATAATCATCATAGTCATTACCACCAACACTAGCTATTCAATCATCATAGTCATAGTGTAGCACATCATCATATTCAAACTCATTCTAGCTAGCTAATCACTCCTGCTGCTCTCTCTCAGGTAAAATAGCATAAAACATGTGTAGCACTCCTGCTTCATCATATTGGAGAATGCAGATGAATCTGTCTCCTAATTGTGGGCTGCGCTTCTGATTGCCCCTAGTACTTCTCTACTATGATCCTTCACAATTTTGCTCCAGTCTTTGACTATTAAGCCTTGCTCACTTTGAGAAATCATGAATGCACTCATGTGCAATGTAGGATGTCTTGGCCGTAAGCTAATCATTATCATGTGACCTTTAGGCTCGATCCAACGAGGCACAACATTCATCGGGAGTCCCTGTTGAAGAACATCGTAGTAACATACTTAGCAATGAAGTTTAGCTTAAAAAATAATGTACGCAAAAGATGCACTGAGGACAAATAGTAAAAATCTTACCATCTTTCCTAAATAGATGTGACCGTAATTCAATACGCACACTAGTGGTCGCACGTATCGAGTACTAATATTTCGAATTCCAGGAAAATAACCTGTCTTGACAGTATCAAGATCCTCATGCCATGAAACATAATTACTTATCTCCTCGCAGTTTAGTTCAGCCCCGGGACAGTAGTAGGTGCTGTCTACCAAGAGCCGGGCATGTTTGCTTGAATGGAAATAAGCTGTCAATAGAAATTAGTTGACAACTATTTTTAAATAAACAATATAAATTACTTAATAAATATGGTTGAGAAACTCACATATAGGTAGAACTGGAGGCGTCTGCACATCGACCCAGATGTCGATATTACCTTCAATTTCATCTTCCGGACGAATATCCACTAGTAGAAAACAGGGCTTTGGTCCAGGCCAGCCCAGCCCATTAGTCCCGGTTCAGTCAGGAACCGGAACACATGGGGGCATACGTCCCGGTTCGTGTGCCCAGGGGGCCGGCCGGGGATCGTGGGGCATTGGTCCCGGTTCGTCTGGACCCTTTGGTCCCGGTTCCAGACACGAACCGGGACCAATGGGCCTCGCTCCTGGCCCACTTCCATTGGTCCCGGTTCGTGGCTGGAACCGGGACCAAAGGGTGGCCTTTAGTCCCGGTTCCAACCACGAACCGGGACCAATGTTGTGCCTATATATACCCCTCGCCCGCGAGCAGAGCACTCCACTACTCTGTTTTTTCTGGCCGGCGAGGGGAGGTGTTTGTGGTGCTCTAGCTCACCTCCTATGCACATGAGGTGTTCGATGAAATGCCTGAGCAACACTACTTAAGCTTTCTCCTCTCCAAACTCGACCTTCAAGATCCATTTTCCTCAAGATTTGTCTAGGTTTAGCGGTCCGTCACGTCCCGTCCCCGTCTTCACCGCCGTCGATCGCCCGCGCCGATCTCGTCGCCGGCATAACCGTGGTGAGCCTCTTGTTCTTATCTTCTTTCTAAAAGAAAAAAATTCTTACTTGTATGATTTACATAGATACTTGTATAATTTTCTTACTTTTATTATTGTTTGTTATTATATAGTGCGATGGTTTTGGTATCCGCCCCCGTCGGCCCTCGTCCTGTCTATGATTCGGATGTGGTATATATTATATTTTATAACTATTTGGTTCATTTGTTGTTTATGACAATTATGTCGACCAACGTGACATAGATTTTTTTTATCTAGGAGGTATGTGGACCGGAAATTCCAACCGACCCTATTGTCGAGAGGTTAAATTTAGTTGAAGAAGAAAACAATTACTTGAAGGAAAAATTGAAAAAAATTGAGGAGGAGAAGATGATATTGGAGTTGCATGTTGCGGATGTCGTCGATGATCACAAGATCAAGATGGATGCAATGCGCTTCAAGATTAGAAAGTATAGAAAATATGCCATTCATACCGAGGCTTGGTATCATTATGCCGTTGGATCAATTGTTACCTTGGTTGCGATTATGATCGCATTTGTTGTTGCATTGAAATGTTTTACATAGTTTCAATAATGTATGGTTTAATTAGATGCTCTGAAGAGCTATATGTTGTTCAATGAGAACTATGTATGTACTTTGGTTTTAATGTGATGATGAACTTCTATTAATTTGGTCACTTATCTGTTCATGATGTTTTGTAATGGTTTTTGACACACTTAATTATATATAATGCACGCAGATGAACCGGCAATGGATGTACGGTGACAGACGCACCTCCGAGTACATTAAGGGCGTGCATAATTTTCTCGAAGTGGCTGAGGCAAACAAGTAGAATGGTTTTATGTGTTGTCCATGCCCTATATGTGGGAATACGAAGTCTTACTCTGACCGGAAAATCCTTCACACCCACCTGCTTTATAAGGGTTTCATGCCCCACTATAATGTTTGGACCAGGCACGGAGAAATAGGGGTTATGATGGAAGACAGCGAAGAAGAAGAGGACGATGACAACTATGTGCCCCCTGAATACGATGATGCTGCAATGGGGGAAGCTGAAGATCAAGAGGAACCAAACGATGTGCCCGATGATGATCTCCGCCGGGTCATTGTTGATGCAAGGAGACAGTGCGAAAGTGAAAAGGAGAAGCTGAAATTCGATCGCATGTTAGAGGATCACCAAAAAGGGTTGTACCCCAATTGCGAAGATGGCAACACAAAGCTCGGTACCGTACTGGAACGAAGGAAGACAGCCGCAGCCACTCCGACTGCTCCAGCGTCTAGCAGTACAGCCAGAGGCGGGAGGCAATACAGATTCGGTCCGACTCTCACGCCTCTAGAGAAGTTACCATACGAGATGACCGACGAGGAAAACATGGAGATCTGTAAAGCCCAAGTGAGGGACTTTTTTCGAAAGAAAAATCCACCTCCGGAGGAGAAGATGGATCCGGTGAAATTGAAGCGCACTGTGAAGAACCTGAAGCGACCACCACCGCCTCCGCCACATAACAACCATGTCCGCGCTCTTAAAAAGGCAGTGGAAGGAGCGCGCCGGTCGGGAACTACTTCAACTGACAAAAGGTTACAAGAACGAAGAAGTGGGAACAAAATTCCCCAGCTCGGCGAACAGGCAAACCAATCATGCCCCCCGCTCAAGGTGTCTAGCGATATCGTCGCAACTCTGCCGGGGATGCTGCCCGGTACCAATCCTGGTGATTACCTACCCGACGATGCACATTTTGATACAATGGAGGTGGACGAACACAAATACCAGTACGGGAAGCCTCTCGTCAGACCTGGTGATCCTCCTCTAACAACGATGATGCAAAGATTCCATAAGTGGTACATGGACACCTGCAAGTCTGGGAAGGATATTTTGACGCTGAGAGTTAAAGAGGAGCACGACCTCGTTGGAATTGATCTGTTGTCTGTTCCATTTGAGGAGTTCTTCCAGTTTTTCAATCAAAAGGACCTTGATAAAATAATCATCACTTGCTACTGTCTGTAAGTACTATACTTCTGTAATTAAGTCTCTATATATAGCTCAGCTCTTTCATTGCATGTATATATAATTATCCTCACTATATTATGCAGATTGAAGATCGTCGAATGCAGAAATGCACAAATCTATGATATTGGGTTCATTAACACAAATCTCATAGAACAATGGACGGTTAAATATAATCCGAAAGAAACCGAGGCCAACTTGCTACAATCGTTGCTTAAAAATCAAAACAAAGATAAACTACTCTTTCCTTACAACTTCAAGTGAGTGTTACTGTCTTCTGCATATTCGGTTTCCATTATTACTCGATGTTATATTAATGTAATTGATGAGTTATGCATGCGTGTGCAGCTTCCACTTTATTCTCCTAGAGATTAAGCTTGAGCAGGGACTAGTAACCGTCTTAGACTCAAAACGAAAAGATCCCAAGGAGTATGCGGCCATGACTGAAATGCTCAAGAAGTAAGTTCAATCGATCATTATCGCACCATATCGGCAACTTTGTTCATTTCCTGATATCAAGTAATTATTTTCTTTGTCTCGCAGGGTTTGGAAAGTGTTCACCGCAGAAGTTCCGGGACTGCCGGGGGATCTGCGATTTACACACCCGAAAGTAAGTACTACTAGCTAGTTCCGCGCATCTCCCATTGATTCTAGCTAGTTTCATCAATACCATTTATAATGCTTGATTACCAGTTTGATTGACCTCTATTTCTCGTAAAGTGGTTGTGGCAGGAAGGCGGGAATAATTTTTGTGGATACTACGTTTGCGAGTACATCTACAACACAATGACCTCTAAGTGGGGCTACTCTGAAAAACAATATGAAGTGCGTAAGCAATAATATTCACAATTTTATTATATTACCATCATTTGTGTTGATTTTCATTCATATATATGTATTGACCCCCTTCTTCAAATTAGATTTGGCAGATGCGGGATGAACTCCTACCACAAGATCGCTTAAAGGCAATTCAAGAGGAATTGGCTGGATTCTTTCTTGACCACGTCATCAATCCAGCCGGAGAATACCATGTGGAACTTGACATCAGATGTTAGGGATCTTATATTGTATATATGTAGCTAGTAGCGTCGGATAGATATACGAAAACTTGTTGTTCGACCAATCTCTCAGAGAAGGAGGAGGTTGATCACTTCTCTCTGTATATGTTCATGATGATCTTGTGTACTTAATGGTTTCCTTCTTTTGCTTACTAGCTAGCGTGTCGAGTCCTCTCTATACGTATAGTACGTAGCGTCGACCAAGCACGGAGATAAGAGAGGACTCTTCTCTCTATTAGCTAGCTAACACAATATATGAAACCCCTAAATTAACCCTACAAAACCCCTAACCCCCCCCCCCTTTCAAAAACAAAAAACAAAAACCCCAGCTCCTGAGCTGCTGACACGTGGATGATCTTTGGTCCCGGTTGGTGTTACCAACCGGGACTAAAGGCCCTCCTCTCTGGGCTCGCCGCAGCGGCCACGTGGAGCCCCATCTGTCCCGGTTCGTATAAGAACCGGTACTAAAGGTGTTGGGCTTTAGTCCCGACGCTTTAGTCCCGGTTCCCGAACCGGGACAAATGGGCCTTATGAACCGGGACAAATGGGCCTTTTTCTACTAGTGATCAAAGGTGATAAGCATATTAGGCTCAAATGCATATGCCTTGCATAGTGCTCTCCAATTTGAGCATTCAAAATAGGAGTAGTTCTCTGCATTGTATAATTTTACGGCAAAAGTATAACCATGCTCGGTCCTCAAGTGAACTCTCTTTACCTCCATACTGTCCATAGTACTGAAACCAATCTTATCCAAGACAAAAAATCTTGCATGGCAGGGGATACGCTAGTAGAATTGTAAAAAAATTAAAATTACAAGTTGAAGCAAAAGAAGCAGAAGTCATGCTTAATTACAAAAAAAGACTTATCGTTGTGACTTATTGTATCCACTTCGAAGGTCTCACCCAGCATGATGCTGAAGCGCCTACCACCAACTAGGTGAGGCCTGTCGCACAGGCCGCGCTCGTCTTCGCAGTATTCGCACATAGCAAATTCCCTTTCGTCGTCAGACATTTCCTATGTTCATAGTTGAAACATTGAAAATCGATCGAAGGCAACTACCAGGAAACTCAACACACAGATCACTATTCCTCAATATGCAACGGGTTGACTTTAGGTCTGTCGAGTCTTCCTTCCTAAACTCTTATCTCACGTATATGGTGGGCACTCCCTCTCTGATATTCCGACCGTCGGTGATGGTAGCTCCTCCTCTCATTCCAAAGTGCATTACACCAAAATGTCTAGCACCTTGGAATGAAAGGGAAGCTACCCTCATGACAACAGTCGGGATTCTTCCACTCTCACATTTCGACCGTCGGTGATGGTCGCTACTCCTCCTTTCCCTAGTGCATTACAAATATCTAGCACAAGGAAAAGAAGGAGAAGCGACCCGCACGACAACAGTCAGGATTCTTCCTCTCATATATATATATATGGTGGACGCTCTCCCTCACTAAAAGACACAAAAGGAGCCGAAACAGACCTAAAGTCAACCCGTTCCATATATCGAGCAATGACAGAAAAAATGCCCTATGTTTTGCCTTAATATCATTGAATTCCCGTTCTGGCAAATCACAAGCACTCGATATGTCCTACATTGTAGCACAAGTCATGCTAAAATTCATGAAAAAATTCGGCAGGACCTTTGCTAAAGACAGGACATATCGTGCGCCTGAAATTTGCCAGAACGGAAACGAATCAACATTATGGCAAAACATAGGCCACTCGGAGGTACATTGCAAACAAGAACACCAAGACATCCTCTATATTCAGAATGCATCATCATCGGCATCAATGACATGGCGACTAGCACTAGCATTTTCATCATCGACATTTACAACACATTATCATCTATATCAACAACATGGGGATTTGGCTATTCTCACCTAGTGGTCTTAAGGGGTCGGCGATGGGGACGACTGCGGGGATGAGGCAGGGGCAAATACTTGATTTCTGCATAAACAAAATATAAACAAAATATAAACAAAATATATTCTTTAATCACTTATGTTCTGAAGCATTTTGTTTTCTTCAATTTACAAAATTTAATAAAATACTGCTAAGTGGGAGGAGGAGGAGGAGGAGTGGCGGCTGGAGGTGGTAGGAGGGAGGAGGGAGAAGGAGGGAGGAGGGGCGGCGGATGGAAGAGGGAGAAGGAGGGAGGAGGCGGATGGGGAGGCTTACCGGCGACGGCGGAGGCAGCAATGGGCGACGGCGGTTCGTGAGAGAGAGTGGGGGAGGGAGAGTGAGGGCCAGGGAGAGCGACGGGCCCTGAGGATAAGGCTTAACAGTAGCGCGGTTAGCAGAAAGGCGCTACTGCTAAGTGGGGACTGCCAATTGGACAAGCTCAAACTTAGCAGTAGCGGCGTACCAAAGAAACGCGCTACTACTAGCTCCTTAACAGTAGCGCGGTTAGGAGAAAGGCGCTACTACTATACCTAGCCTGTTGGCAACAGTGTGACAATTATAGTAGTAGCGCGTTCTATGCTGGACGCGCTACTGCTAAGTTGGTAGCAGTAGCGCCGTTGTTGAACCGGCGCTACTGCTAATTAGCAGTAGCGCTCCCTTTTAAAACGTGCTAATTAGCAGATAATCTTCTGTGTATAAGGTTTTCCCTAGTAGTGAGAGGGCCTTTGTGTTGTAGGACTTTTATAAGAATATTGCTGGATTTGAATCCTAAGGATTTTTTTCCCCATGATAGACCTTTGGATTATGGGATGTGACTACTAAATTCCTACAAAAGCCATTTCATGTGCCCCACATTCTATAGGAATCTCGACCTGAGCTCAAAGCACATTTGAGTTTTACGTTGAGAAGTCCAATACACTTTCATTCGGTCTCTATACTCACTCTCCCCAATCCGTAGATTTTCATGTTTATTTCTTGTGCACCATCATCCAAAGGCACTTGTCACAAAATTCCCGTGTTTCCAAATCGCGTTGGAATTTACAGAACATGGAATCTCAATTATAGATTTTCCATGTTCCTGTTTTTTCAAATTCCTGCGATCGGAAGATGTCCTTAAATGGTCTCTGGTCAATGTGAAGATATGATAGTGATATTATTACAACTATTGTTATTATTATTATTTTGTTCTTGCGGAATGTTGATATGACGGTACTACTATTCTTTTGCTTCTATGGCTTGCAAAAGTTGAAAAAACAAGGGAATTGTTGGCGAACAAGTTTTAAAAGCCGAAGAACCAACCGATCGGTTCGTTCTAGTCATCACCCTTTAACTTGCTTTACATAGTAGGTCATTGCATTTTTTGCGAATAATAGATCGTTGCGTGTTAAAATAGTTGTGAGCCTAGGACGTATTATTACTAATTGTCGTGGTTAGTATTTGTGTTGTGTCTATTTCATGATTTTAGGTTAATGTGTGTCGTTATTTTAGTTTTGCGTTGACAGTTTATTTTACCTTATCATTATTCTCTTTATCTCAAAGGAGGGCGACAGTAGTAAGCTGTTTTCACGTCTCAGGTGAAAATGCTCTCGTAGAAGGGCGATAGTAGTAAGCTTTTTCCATGAGACGACTCAGATGAAAATGTTGCTAGCGATGCTCCACCTTTGGTCCTGTGGTTCAAAAAATCTATCCTACGGTGAACCGTGCGTTTGTGGTCATGATGATAATTTTCTGAGGCCGTTCCCGGGAGCTGAGCATAGGGCACAACACTAATTTTGGGTGTACAACATGGAAGAAAGATAATTAATAGGTGTAACATTTACTATCATAGATAGAAAGGTCAGGATGACCTATTCTATTTTCATGAACAACAGTTAATTGTCCCATAATATTACGGTTGCTCCAATAGCACAATTGGAATGGAAACAAATACGTTCTCCATCTGTAAGGTAAATGGAGATTATTTTAACGATAGTAGTAAGCTATTTCAATAGTAATTGGAGTACTATTGAAATACCAAAAGATGAGATTATTTTCTCTCCAGCAGAGTCTTAAAGGTAATTGGAGATGTAAACTGGGGTGGACCATAGTAAAATGCAGCAGCTGTCAGCTTGGCGGCCTTATCTGTCATGAACTCCGGATCCCACAGCCAGTAGCTTTCCGGGTTGGAGCATGTCGAGTAGCCCCGCTGGTTGCATGAGTCTCGGGTATGCAAAAGCCCTGCACCTCATACACGGCAACAATTAAACATTGAAACAAACCACTAATAAATGAACGTTGGACACATGTGCGTTATTGGTTGATAATGGGATTGGGCTCCCTGATTGTGGTGTCCCGTGGTAAATAGTATCGGTGGTTGGTTAATTTATCAACAGAAGGAAAAACAGTACTAATGGTTGGTTTACTGCACTACGTAACATAATCTGCCGGGTTGGCGAAGACGGCTGTGGTGAAGCCGTAGAAGTCGCCGATGGAGTAGGAGAGGCCCGACTTCTTGGACGCGAGGCTGGCCATGAGGGGCTTTAGGGCGGCGTCAAACGCAATGGCGTTTTCGTCGATGCACTTGTTGCATATATAGTAATAGGTCTGCCCGCTGAGGCCGACGTTGACGATGGCCATCTTCCTGGCACCCATGTCGTAAAGGGACGTCACTGTTTCCCCATACAGGGCGATGAGATTCTGGATCTCGGTATGTGCCCACGCATTTGGGTCCTGGACATTCACCATTGGATCGAGGTCCTGTCCGCCAATGCCAAGGAGGAAGACAGACTTGGACAGGATGTCGCGCACTTTGGCATCGCTGCCCAGCTTGGCCTGCATCTGGGCCCTAGTTGTCTTGAAGTGCTCCAGCTGTTTTGGCAACGAGATGGACCGCTCTCCATTCTGCATTCATGCATCTCTCATTTCTTCTCTTATTTCAAATGTTGGTTATTTCGCACAAGTGCAAATGAACTGCAACGGGTTGCTTTACCGTGGAAATTCTGATACCGGCAGCCGCAGAGGCGTAGTTGGCTCCCCACATGTTGAGCCTACCGCCCAACGACATGTAAGCTGGAGGGCTCTCCTGGAAGCCCATGGATGTTGCTGGACACCATCAAATAAACAAACATTTAAAAAAAATCGAAAAGGAGGTTGAAACCCACAGCTTTCGCATCATTGTGATGCAAAAAGCCACAATTAAAACATGGACAATTGGTGAGTAGGCGGTATATATGTGTATGGGGCATCTTGGCACGCACATACCGATTGTGTCAGCCAAGTTGGCCCCGTTGCTGAACCTGCCGCTGCAAGATGAGGAGACTTGAGGGGAGTACCCCTCCTCCGTTTCGACCTGTGGCAAGTATGTGTTGTTGCCAACATCCAGTGCCCCGTCTCCGAACACGAACATCGCAGGCGGCGGCACGGGCTTCGCCGGCTTTACCTCGTCATCTTTTTTTCACCATGACATGCATTTGTATGTCAGCAGAGCCCTTACCCAAAAAGGCCAAAACTGAACCAACGACTGACAAACTTGAATGAATACGTACGGCAGAATGTCCTGCAGTTGGGGCAGAGGACGATGCACTGCTGGGGGCACCGGCCAGGGCAGGTGCTCGTGCACCCTGGCCGCTTGTCGTCGGTGTCCTTGCATGTGACGTTCCTAGGGGGCACGACCTCCCCCTCCCCCTCCCCCTCCTAGCCGCTTGGGGAGCCTGGGGACGGGTAGGAGTCCGGCGAGCCTGGGGATGAGTACGAGTCCGGGGAGCCTCCGCACGGGTGTGAGTCCGGGGAGCCCGGGGACGGGTACGAGTTCGGGGAGCTTGGGGATGACGGGTATTGCGCCGACACCGACATCGCCAAGAGGCAGAGGAGGCCTACCGCGAGCAAACTTACAGGTGCCGCCATTGCTGCTGCTAACTGCTTCAAGCTAATCAATCGGAAGACTTGGTAAGCTGCTACTGCTGGCCGTTGTGATTGACGGCCTCAAGGGTATCCTTACATACTATGGTTAGCCAGCAAGCTGAGTTAATGCCAAGCGTTGACCCAGATTGCCAGACAAGCAATGTAAGTCGATCTGTCTTTTGAACGACGACTAGTATGGAGCACGATTTAATCAAGATACTCTTGGAATACATGTATAGAACAGATCAAGTCGGCAACTCATAAGTAAGTCAGCAATAATAAGATTCTCCGGGTCAGGATATATATACTTCAATAGGTAATGCAACTGCAGCTGGATACTTGCACGGGCAGGCAGAGGAAAAAAACCCATGGATGAACTGAAGAGATAGAGAGTAGCCTGTGCATGTGATCCGGCTGACGGCAGACTTGCGCGTCTATGCTTCATATTACAGTAGTATTTAGTACTTCCTCCGTCCCATAATGTAAGACATTTTTTGAAACTACACTAGTGTTGAAAAACGTCTTACATTATGGGACGGAGGGAGTACTATGGAATGCTGGATACTAAGTCAAATCGTGAGATGATATGCTTCCTCACGTGCTCATGCTTAAGATCTGAAATCTTCAAAACTAAGTCGGGCGGCTCAAAAGTCAGATCGAGCGCGCAATTCATTTTATATTTATTTTTTGAACACGGAAGAGGTCACAACTGTGACTTGCCTAGTATCCATAGAGGGCCTTAGCGGTTGGATTTCCACAGAATCCAACCAATTTTGTTGATGATCCTGATTTGTGGCCGGGTGCATCTAGGTTATCCATAGGCAGGGGTGTTCGACTCTCATCTATATTTGCATCGTTCTGATTTTGCTGCATCGGTGAAACCCCATAAATCGTACTTGAGAGGAAGAAAAAACTACACCCGCCTTCAGTCCTAGAAATACAAGGGCATGTGCAATGGTAGAGAAGAGCTTCTGACTACTTGACAAAAGGAACTCGACGAAAGCCTGGTTTGCCGAAAGGAGGTATGTCGAGTATGATTTGCTGAGATGATATCAGCCTTCGCCGAGACCTCCAGGCACTCGGCGTTGTTTCCTGTAGTGAGTCTTCCTTAGCAATCCACATGTTTATACGTAATTGTAAAAACATGTTATACCGGAAATTCGCAGTCGCACGCACCTGCCTAGCCATGTCCGGTCGCCCAAATGCCTCGCGCTCCACAAAGTAGTTGTATCCCGTAAGTTTTAAGTTTGAATCTTTGAAACTTATTATTTTGCATCTGAAATTTACGATTTTCTAGGGAGCCATCACGACCCTGCCGCCGGGAGACCGCACATGACCGGAGTTGAAGCAATGACACCCCCACGAGGAACCGTTGCCCTTCCGAGGTGAGATTTTCGGTTTGAGTTTTAAGTTTTGATTTTCAGTTTGAGATTTTTTTTGCCCCAGGCCGAGATGGCCGAATTTCGGCCATTTTCAAAAATTTCAGCCGAAATTTGACCAAAATTTGAATGAAATTTGACTAAGATTTGACCAAAATTTGCCAGATTTGACCAATTTCGGCTGAAAGATAGATTTCGCCCTAGGCCGAGATGGCCGAAATTCGGCCGAAATTCATTTTTTTGGCCAAAAATCAAAACACTGTCGAGTGCAAAATAAGCCCCCTTCCTGAGCGGCCGATGCCAGACTGGGACACGCGTGTAGCAACACCTTAGCCACCCCCCAGAGCCACGGCGGAGGAAGGCGCCGCCGCCGCCATTATCACCCGCCTAGGCTTTGCCCCGTGGCGCTCCAGTGGCGGTGAGGATTGGGGCGGCGGCATCTGAATCTCTAAATCGCCTCTGGGGTCGGGAGTCTGTTGGGTCAGCACTACAAGAAATATGTCAACTTGCGACCATCACTATTGGTCGCTGAATGGTCATTATTTTTCATTTGCGACCTTTTTATGACAAAAAACAATTGGTCAAAAGCTGACCATCTTTAATGAAACTTAACGACCTTCTCTGTGATATGGTCGTATAAGGCAATGATCACGACCTTTTGTTTTGGTCGCTGGTTGTCTGCCCAGGCCACGTCTGATCCAACGTGGCAAGCTGACGTGGCAAAATTGCGAC
Organism: Thinopyrum elongatum; assembly: GCA_011799875.1. Lineage (NCBI taxonomy): Eukaryota > Viridiplantae > Streptophyta > Magnoliopsida > Poales > Poaceae > Thinopyrum > Thinopyrum elongatum. The sequence goes on from CM022303.1 coordinate 74,249,130, forward strand.
CAATTGAATTGATCGTTGATAAGAATCAGACCGGTCCAACTCGGTGTCTATATGGACCAAGCCCACTAATTCAGCCCATTTAATATTATTTTTCCTGTTAATTCTGGTCAGCCACATGGGCTAGGCCCAACAATTCATCCTTTTTATTTTCTGGGCCGTGGTATTTTATAGTCTATTAATTTTCTATTTTAAGCCATTATATATTCAAGCTAGTCCCACTAGTCAGATGGATCCCAGTTGTCATGTTCATCTCTCAAATTGGTCCCAAATGTCAGAAATGTACAAATTTGACAGATTATTTTCATAACTGGCCCCACTGGTCAGGTTTCCATTTCACAAGTTTTCAAACTCACATACATAATCAATATTTCAAATAGAACAAAGAACACATAAAATTCATCAAATATACCACTAAATAAATCTATTACAATCTTTACAACACAGATATGCTACAATATGCTACTCTTCACTGAGTTGGACTTCACGGCTTCACACTTGCTTCACACTTCACACTTGAGCTTCTGTAAAAGAGGAACCACCACAATTTTAAGTCTACAATACAACAATTGATACTAATCAAGGATAAAAACAAAAACAAGTAATAGACTCAAGTGTGAAGGCAGCATGGGACTAGTGATACGACAACATGCAGAAAACACTACAATGTAATACCGTTGTAAGTTCATATCAGCGCAAAATCAGCACTGCACAGTGCAGCACATAACAATTGGTACCAAGCAAGTTGACAGACTCACAATTTTATCAACCCTCTAGGAAATTCCATAAACACACAAAGTTGAGTTATACATACAGCCATCTTGCAATAGACCATCGGACTAACACCACATAGAATAAACAAAAAGAGAAAACTGAAATCTTCCTGGAGAAATGGACATCAACTCTGCATTATCACGATGGCAGTTCAGATCTCACTTAGTTAAGTAAGCATCCTTGGCTGTACAAATAAGTGGAGAGAACAATAAAGAGCTATACAGTCTAGAATTTCTGTTGAGAACAATAAAGTTCTATACAAATTGATATTCCAGTTTGACTACATGCTAACAGACTCATGATCAAGTTTGACTACAAGCTAATAGATCCTGGTGAATACAGATGATTTTCAGACCAGAACTGATGCGCAAGTACATATCGTTTGAAGTTTTGACAACAAGCTACAAAATCTAGTTAAATCAACAGTACTATTCTAAGCAACAAATAGTTGTTTCTAGCATGAGAGGAACTAAGGATCAGTTATAACTCATAAGGTCCCGTAGCAGAAATCATGTCGAAATGATTATTGCCGGAGCCAATTACTGTGTATAACAAGCTAGAAAAACCATCTTTTAGCAAGCAGCTAAAGCAAGTTATTGCGAGAAACTAATTCACCTTACAAATAATAAAAGGATAGAGCAGAACTGATCCATGTGTCGTTTGATATAATGAACTGAAAACCAATCAATTCTCTCAAAGAAGAAGACAACCATTTAAACATAGACTGGCCAAATAAAATTTAACTTTGACACAGTAGGTTCCCAAGCAAATCAAATCATCAAGTTGGAACCAGTCTGAATCACTGATGAATAAATCATATGCCATGACGTAATTCTCAAGAGTCAACAACAAGAGGATGATACCACAGGTCGAAGCCCAGCGAACCTAAGGATTCAACTCTACTCTGAACAAGTTGACCATTAAAATAGGATCATGTGGCCTCCAGGGAAACTGGAACTGCAGACTTTAGATCTACTTCAAAATTAGACAGACAGCATAGAAATAATTCACCACAGAGAACATATATATGGAGTGCAATCAGGCTTGGGGGGTTCCAATCAGGCTTCGGTCATACCTCACGATTGCTGGTGGGAGTCCTGCTTGGTTCCTTGTTAATCTATTGCTGCTCCGGTAGCTCCCGTGTGCGGGTAAGATCAGATCCAATTGATTGGAAGCGGCCGTTTGTCGAGCCATCTTTCATTTCCTGGTCTGCAACAAGAGGTAAATGCTAGGTATTAGCAACTACTGCCAAACCCAATGTGACAAAGAGGTAAGAGCTTGAACATGGATATCTGGATCACTGTTGCCACTCACCAGCCGTTTGGTGATCTCTGCGATCAAACTCAGCAGGCCTTGCGTTGGTATCAATTGCCTGCATGACGTAACAGAGATTGAGATGGATCGGGAATGCACAAATGAGTTGCATAATTACTTCAGAAGTAGTGCACAAAGCTTGGAACCAATGGTCATAGCATGTCTTTAGTGATATCAACTTCCAGTATCTTCTTTATCTCAAGGAGCTTTCCGTTGGTGACTTTAGAGTGAATGACAGCTTTTCCTGCGAGACACAGGTTGACATGCATTTTGTAAAAAGAACAAATATAGTAAATTGCATAAGATGGATGTTGTGAACTGGCATGGCAAAACTTAGAATTTTGAAGATAAATATATGTATTATTACAATACAATAGGGACAGTAAAATGACAGGATTGGTTATCCTAACAATGATTAGTTTGCGGCAAACACAACAACTATGAAGCTTTCCAGCTAATGCATTTTATCCAAGAAAGATCAGCATGCAAGTACTACTGGTAAACAACATTTTTCATGATGAAAACGGTCTTGCTTCAGGCGAGCTACACAACAGTTCTTTTTCAAAAATGCAAGTGATCAACATGCAAAAAACTGATCATTTGAGTCTCACAGCAAGTCTTTATAGGAAATGAAGATGAGGTTAATGGCTCGTTTTTTCTTCTCCACTGGCTGGCCAACTTCACTTAAAGAACAAATAATAGGTGAACCATCTAGAAGAATAGAGGTTACAGTCGAAGAAGGCGTCTTCGACTTAGAAAACATGGATAAGGTCTTAAGTAAGTAAAGTAAAATTTTCCCAGATTAATTAGGCAACAGCAATACACCAAGATTTATTCACAGAGGTGAACTTGTTCAGTGCACACATATGAGACTAAATTAAATGTACTAATATGAGTAGTGAGCAAGGTCATAGTGGATAGCGGGGTCAAAGCGGATTGAGTTCGGCATAGCAGAATGCGGATAGGGGGCGATACTGCGGACGCTATGTCCGCACAGCGGATTCATAAAAGCACTTGCAAATTTGAGATTAGGATGTATATTTCTAAGACGTTGACAACAATATGACACTTGAATTGAACGATCATCATTTATATAAGCATCTAGACTAAAAATTGCTCCATCTGGACAATATTCAACCATGTAGTCTTGCAAACAAATACTATTCATATAACACAAAACAACACATATAAACCATATAAGTTTGGATCTTTTCTTGTTCTTCCGGTAGCCGCTGCGGAGGAAGCCCAGATCCTATTGAAGACATTAGGCTAGTAGCCTACTACTGCAGAAAATAAATAAATAAACATAAGCTTTTTGATTGAATTACAAGTGCAGATGGTTGATTTATTTAATTTAGAAATTACTACGAAACTGAATTTGTAAATACAGTTGACAGTGCAAAATTCCCCTAAAAAGAAGTTGACAGTGCAAAATGAATTACAACTAAACTGAATTTGTAGAACAAACTTTAACAGTATAAAAAAGGCATAGACTGTAGTTTGCAAGATCAACAGTTAAAATAATTTGTAGAACAAAATTTAACAGTGTAAGCAAAAGGGAGAGCATGTGCAAGTTTATCAGTACAAACTGGATTTATAAACAAAATCTAATTGTATAAACAAAAGGCTAAGACTGTACTATGCAAGTTTAGCACTATAAACTGAATTTATAAACAAAATTTAACAGTACAGACAAAATGCAGATACTTTGTACTCACTACTATGCTAGTTTAAGCTGAATTTTGTTCAGTGCTGCTGACGAATCTTGTGCTTGTTCTAGCCGAGGAGAACTGAGTAGTGAGCTACGTACAAACAAAAGCGGAGACTATATACTGAGTACTGACGCACTATTCTATGATCTGAGCTCCCCCCAATTTCATGTACTAGGATATACATCGACCTGTATAAATGAAAGGAAGAGAAAAGTCTATTGCTTACCCCAAGAGGTGCTGAACCGTGGTGAGAAGTGAGCTGCTGAAGCCGGACTGAAGGAGCAGCTGGAAAGCAGAGCCGAACTGGGACTTGACTCTCGAACAGAAGGGTTTGGCCGTAGGGGATCTGGCCGTCGAGCTTGAGGGTCACAGGGCCATAGGGGTGTGGATCTTGTGGGTCACCGTCCTACTGAGAGCCCACAACGGAAGGAGTGTGGATCTTGCGAGGGAGTAGTTGTACTCGGGCGAGCCGAAGAGGAAGCGGTCGGCGCCGGGCAGGAAGCCCCCGTCGGGGGTCTAGAGGTCGGTGTTGAGCAGCAGCAGCGTAGAGATGTCGACGTGCTCCACGCGCATCCCCGAGATGGACTCCTCGCACACCTCCGCCGCTGGCCAGTCAACGGCGGGTCAGCAGACGACTAGTGCGAGTGCTAAGGGGAGAAGAGGCGGGATGGGAGAGCGTGAGTACCGGCGCAGAGGAGGCCCTGTGGAGGGAGCTGCAGACAGCGGCGACGCGGAGGACGGGCTTCGCCGCGACGCAACTGGGTGGGGACGGCGATGTGAGAGACGAGGGGGGCATGGATCGGGGTGGGTGGGACGAGGAGTGGGTCGGGGAGGGCGGCGGATCTGGCCGTGGATCTATGGGATGCCGTGAGAGCGCGACTGGTGGTGAGAGGGGACGAAAGATGGGGAAGGTGGGCTGTGGGTCAACACCGGCGATGGAAGAGGGCCGCTGGAGAGAGGCGTGGGCGGCAGAGGGGCATGCGGGCGGCCATGCCGTGCGCGAGGAGAGAAAGTGAGGGGAATTGGCAGCACGAGGACATAGCTAGTGTTTTGGCTTAGGTGGGCTTGGGGTGAGGGATACCGTTGGATCCGTGAGCATCCGACGGTGTTCCATGCACGATCCGCGTGAAACGCCCACGAATCAATCAAAATGCAGTACACGCGTACGATGTTATGACCATCTAAATTGGTCGTAGTTGACTAAAAAATTGTTCATAGTTGACTATAAATTCATTTTCCATTTTTCAAGTGCTCATTGCAAAATTGGACCAAATCAATTTTCCAAAATATTATGCCATATTTAATGTACAATTGACCAAATAGTTGGGTGTCGAAAGTTTTGATTCACCCCTCGTGAAAAAGACAAATTTCCGCCGATTCAGTTGGAAGCGGGTCAAATTTGAACAGCACTTGCCTTATAGTTTGCTCTTTATTTTTCTCAAAAATCATTTTTAGGTACAAAAGTATCTATTTAATCAGAGAAATACCAAAAGTTTTCTAAGATTCAACCACTAGCTCAGAACGGTCATACCCGCCGTTTTGACCGCATTTTGAAGTGGCAGGAAAAATTAAAAAAAAATTGGAAAACTTTCGTATTGTGTCATTATATGTGACAAAGTTACCAGGAGAATAATAAACTTGTAATACGGTAATTCTTTTTAAAAAATGTTCTTAGAAATGATCTATCATATATGAAGATTCATGGTCTTTCAAGCCAAATGGTCAATCTTATGGCCACACTCATGGCATAGTTTGTTCAAATGATCTCATATTGTGCATAAGGGTGCATCTTGGAATGGCAAACAATGTTGCCTAAGGAAGTTTTCATTTTCTTTGGACGAAAAAATCATTTTATATTTTTTGAATGCCCAAAATGAGTTTTTTTGTGAAGGACCTACCATATATTTGTTGCAAAATTGGACGACATGATTTTTAGAAAATATTAGGCCATATTTAATGCACAATTGACCAAATGGTTGGGTGACAAAAGTTTTGATCCACCTCTCGTGAAAAAGACAAATATCCGCCGATTCAGCTGGAAGCGGGTCATATTTGAACTGCATCTGCCTTATAGTTTGCTCTTTATTTTTTTCAAAAATCATTTATAGGTACATAAGTATCTATTTGATAATAGAAACACCAAAAGTTTTCGAAGATTCAACCACTAGCTAGGAACGGTCATGCCCGTGGTTTTGACCGCATTTTGAAACGGGTATAAAAAATTCAAAAAAAATTGGAAAACCTTCGCCTTGTGTCATTATATGTGACCAAGTTACTAGGAAAAATAATAAGCTTATAATACGGCAATTCTTTTAAAAAAGTGTTCTCAGAAACGAGCTATCATGTGTGAAGATTCATGGCTTTCATGCCAAATGATCAATTTTATGGCCACATTCATGGCATAGTTTCTTCAAATGATCTTATATTGTGCACAAGGGTATATCTTGGAATGGCAAACAATGGTACCTAAGGAAGTTTTCATTTTCTTTGGACGAAAAAATCATTTACCATTTTTTGAATGCCCAAAATGAGTTTTTTTTGTGAAGTACCTACCATATATTTGTTGCAAAATTGTACCAAATTAATTTTCTAAAATACTAGTCCATATTTAATGCACAATTGACCAAATGGTTTGGTGACAAAAGCTTTGATCCAACTCTCATGAAAAAGACAAAATTCCGCCGATTCAGTTGAAAGCAGGTCAAATTTGAACTGCAGCTACCTTATAGTTTGCTCTTTATTTTTTCCAAAAATCATTTATAAGTACATAAGTATCTATTTAATCATAGAAACACCAAAAGTTTTCCAAGATTCAACCAGTAGCTAGGAACGATCATGCCCGTAGTTTTGACCGCATTTTGAGACGGGCAAGAAAAATAAAAAAAAATAAAAAATTTGGAAAACCTTCGCATTGTGTCATTATGTGTGACCAAGTTACCAGGAAAAATAATAAACTTGTAATACAGCAATTCTTTTAAAAAAAGTGTTCTTAGAAATGAGCTATCATGTGTGAAGATTCATAGCTTTCAAGCAGAATGATCAAACTTATGGCCACATTCATGGCATAGTTTATTCAAATGATCCAATATTGTGCATAAGGGTGCATCTTGGAATGACAAACAATGTTGCCGAAGGAAGTTTTAATTTTCCATTTTTTGAGTGCCCAAAATGAGTTTTTTTTGTGAAGGACCTACCATATATTTGTTGCAAAATTGTAGCAAATCAATTTTCTAAAATATTAGGCCATATTTAATGCATAATTGACCAAATGGTTGGGTGTCAAAAGTTTTGATCCACCTCTCATGAAAAAGATAAATTTCCGCCGATTCAGCTCGAAACGGGTCAAATTTGAACTGCAGTTGTCTTATAATTTGCTCTTTATTTTTTCCAAAAATCATTTCTAGGTACATAAGTATCTATTTAATGAGAAATAACTGGTTTGGTGGCGATACATCTAGGTTTGGACAGTGGCCTAGGGCCCCAACTCCAGAGCTCGTAAACTCGCATGCCCGCCGCATGGTCACCGCGTGACCGTGGCGTTGCCATGCGTCCTGGGCGGCCAAGGCATGTCTAGTAAGATGAAGGCAATAGAAAATCTCACGAGGAGACTGAACTAAGCTCAAACATGAATTAGCAGCCAAGTGTTTGATTAGTGGTGGGGAAAATGCACATGGCCAATGGGCCTGAGTTTTGGCCGAGGATGATCATCTACTAAGGAAACTGTCTTGGAAAATTTGCAGCTCAAATGGAGGAGCCTAGGTGTCACTTGCTTTGCAAAGTACCACACTGGACAGAACTATGAATGTTGAAGCTGGACTCAAATGAATAAATGGATTAATCTGAAATTTGCAGGAGGATGACAATTTGGGCATATGAAGGCGCTATAAATATTTCATACCATTTGGATAAATAAAAATGGTACTTCCTTCACAGTGCTCTCCATTGAACAAAAAATTATGAAAAATGTTGAGGGAAATTGGCTAGATTAAATGAGCTAAAATTTGGTGGAGGGAGGTTCTATGGACAGGGTCATGTCCTGGCAAATTTTCAGCAGTTATAAATTAACATAAAATATAGTTGCTTCACAAACTGAAATATTCCCAGAAAAAAAGATTGGATGGTGAGCTCACATGGATTGTTAGATGGGGCTCAAATTTTGTGAAGAGCTATGATTTGGGAATATAGAAGATGTGGCAAAAATTCAGTTCATTAGGATATGCCTAGCTAGTACTTCCTTCACAACGGTTCTAGCTGAACAGAAACTTTGGAAATTTGCCGAGGAAGATTTACTAGGCAAATGGAGCTGAATTTTGTCACAAGGCATTAATTTGGATAGTAAATATTGCCCAATTTTTTTGGGAATTTTTGGAATGACAGAAATATAGGCTGCTTCACAACCTAGGGCAAAAATTGACACATAGGCAAAACTGATGAGGTGGCGCCTAGTCATAGCAATGCACTACAATTTAAATGGCTATGACCATCTATATTGATCGTGATCAGCTAGAAATAAGGCAGCAGACCAGTGTTGTTTGCTTTACGATCATTTCGTGTAACGAAATTATGACCATTCTGACCAAAATGGTCGTTATGGTTTAGGGTTTGGAGCCCCCCGAACAGCTTATGACCAATTGGTCTAAAATGGTCGTAGATTTACGACCAATTCTTCCAGGGTCAATGACAGAAGGTCACAAGTTGACATATTTCTTGTAGTGGAGGGTCGGGAGTATGTTTCCCTCTACACGAGAAATACATGTACGGACATTTACTTAAGTTTACAGGTTAATCCTTGAGTTGACATCTTTTAATTGGATTAAGTGTGAGGGAAGGGCCCTACTCGGGTGAAATTCAGGGGGGGCAGTGAAGACAGGTTAAGAGCATCTCCAACAGGTGCACGATATTAGCGCCGTGTTGGATAAATTGCATTTTTTCCGCGCACAGCCGTTCCGGGTGCTCCAGCGGAGGCGCAAAAAATGCGCGCGCAACATAAGTGGTTCAGCGCGGCGAGCGAACCAGCATCGCACGCCGCTTATTTCGTGCGCCCGCTCCCGCGTGCTACACACTCGAGTGCTTGCGCCACACTGCTGCCACCCTCTCTGACCGCCCCGCCCCACGCCGCCGCTGGCGAATTCGCCGGATGGACTGCTGCACCGACATCCCCCTCACCCCTTCCTACACCCGCGACCCCTCCGCCACCGCCGCCGCCGCTGCAGCCGCATGGGTGCCTTCAGAGCTACCTTGGGAGGCATGGGTGGCTTCTGAGCTACCATGGGAGGCATGGGAGGCATGAGTTTTGGGTCTCTCATGGGAGGCATGGGAGCACCTCCGGGTGACATGGGTGGACGCATGTCTTCCAGTGTGCCTGATATGCATGATGCCGTTGGAGATCTTGCCAACACCTTCCGATCCCCCCATGATGATGTGGCATGCGACAATGAAGAGGAGGATGAAGAGTCGTCTTCAGATGAGGATGAAGAATCGGAGGAAGAGGAGGACAATGATGATGCAGAATGATCGTTGATGTGCCATTCGTTTGTGTGAACTTTTATGTCACGAACTTGGTTAGGTGATTTTGAACTTGGTTGGATGATGATGTCACTATAGGAATCAGCTACTTTGCCATCTGCCATGGTAGACGGCAAAGGCAGGAACGGCGGACGGCAAAGGTCTTTGCCGTCTGCCACGGACGGCAAAAGGCTCCGGCAAAGTAAGGATCGGCAAAGAGCTACTTTGCCGTCTGCTTTCGGCGGCTGAGGGCAAAGGGACCTTTGCCATCAGCAGCAGACGGCAAAGAAAGTAGACGGCAATAATTACACTGTTAGTCCATTAGGTGGCTAACGGCAGCCTTTGTCGTCCGCCACTGACGGCAAAATTTGTCCGGCCTTTGCCGTCCGCCGAATGATGTCAGCTGGACGTCACTACACGGCAGGCCTTTGCCGTCCGCGGCTGTAGGCAAAGTTGTTTACTCTTTGCCGTCAGCCACTATAGGCAAAGCCTTTGCCGTCCGCCGCTGTAGGCAAACTGGCCAAATGGGTCAGTTCTCAGGAGGCACAGGTGGCAGCCACGTGGCTGCTTTGCCGTCCGCGGCTGTTGGCAAAGTTGCCTTTGCCGTCCGCGGCTGTCGGCAAAGGTGGCTTTGCCATCAGTGGCTGACGGCAAAGATCCTGCTTTGCCTCATTTTTTTCTGTTTTTTTTAAATACAACAATTTTGACAGCAAATATATATGACATATATATATATATATATATATATATATATATATATAGATATATATATTTCACAGGGCTATTTAACAGCAAACATATGACATATCCAGCACATAAGTTTCATCGTACGTACATATATAGTTCCATCCATTCATACATAGCAAGTTCCATCAAGTTGCACATACACATTGTTCCATCCATACATATTACAATGCAAAGTTTCATCTAGATAGCATGTTCCATCATAGCAAGCTAGAAGAATACTTGAAGAGAATGAAAGAAAAAACAAGCACTCCATCATAGCAAGCTAGCTTCCGTGAAGTGAATGAAATCTGCAAAATGGCAAATAAGAAAGTTAGAAAAAAGTGACTAGAAGAAGAAGACTAGAAGAAGAAGACTAGAAGAAGAAGACTAGAACAAGAAGACTAGAACAAGAAGACTTAGGTGAAATGGATCATATATGAGCTAATTTAGGTGAAATGGATCGTTTATGAGCTAACTAAGGTGAAATGGGTCCTTTATGAGCTAACTTAGGTGAAATGGATCGTTTATGAGCTAACTTAGTTGAAATGGATCGTTTATGAGCTAACTTAGTAAAAAGCATCATTTTAGAGCTAACCTAGGTATGATGGGTCATTTTGGAGCTAACCTAGGTAAGATGGGTCATTTTGGAGCTAACCTAGGTGAAATGGGTCATTTTAAAGCTAACGTAGGTAAAATGGATCATTTAGGAGCTAATCTAGGTAAACTGGGTCATTTTAGAGCTAACTTGGATAAAATGGATCATTTATAAGCTAACTAAGGTAAAATGGGTCATTTTAGAGCTAACTTAGGTAAAATGGATCGTTTATAGAATTTTCGCTAGCAAGCAAAACGTCAATGACATTAACTTGTATAACAATTATACCTTTTCCGATTTTCCCAGACTTCTTATCTTCCAGATACTTCTTGCAGTTTCTCTTCCAGTGTCCTGTGCCCTTGCAGTAGAAGCACTCAGTTTCATTCTTGGCTCCACCCTTAGAGTTGCTTTGGGAGCCGGTCTTACCGGCGCCCTTGCCCTTCTTTGGCTTGCCTTTCTTCGTTTTGAAACTGGTGGTTTTATTCACAAGCAACATTTGCTTGCGATTTTTCCGTAGTCCTCCTTCTGTAGTTTTCAGCATGGCGAGCACCTCTTCCGGTTCCTTCTCCATCCCACTCATGTTGTAGTTTAATACAAAACCGTCGTAAGACGGGGGGAGTGAAGAAAGCAACATGTCCATCGTATGGCCAGGTGGAAGTGGAAATTCCAGGGTTTTAAGCCTTTCAGCATAGCCAATCATTTTGACCACGTGTTCGCCAACTGAACTACCCTCAGCCATCTTGCAATCCATCAAAGCCTTCATGATATCAAATCGTTCAGACTTTGCGGTTTCCTTGTACAGAGCATCCAATTCCTGGATCATATCACGGGGTTTATGGAATTCAAAACGTTTTTGAAGTTCTGTACTCATGCAAGCTAGCATGAGGCACTGCACTAAGTTGTGATCATCATCCTTAGTGGCCCAGACATTTTGTTCATCTTCCGGGGCCTCTGCCGCCGGTTTAGCTGGAAGAGCATTTTCAAGCACATACAGTTTCTTAGCGCTCCTGAGGACAATCCTCAGGTTGCGGACCCAGTCCGCATAGTTGTTTCCAGTCGCAGTTAACTTCTCTTTCTCTAACATCGGGCCTAAGTTGAACGCGGTGTTGCGAGCCATTTGATCTACAACGGAAAACACAAGTTTTCACTTAGACTTTGTTTATAATGAAAATGCACTAGTGAATAAACAGTTTTATTCTAAAGTGCGCTCCTACTCAAATCAATATCTCTCAAAATTGATTATGAGTGATAAAAGACCCGTATATCCATTCAACGCCATTGAACGAGATGAACACTGATGGCACAAACTTCAATCGGTAGGCAAACTTGCCGATCACATCTCTATGTGACTCTTGTTCATCTTTCGATGGGCGTGTTCTGAGCTCAGGGAGATCCTTCCAGAACGTCAAGACAACCAAGTGATCTTGCTGTGAGGTCTCAACTCACCCGCCTCACACATCGCTAATCGTTCATACCCAGGGAGATCCTGTGATACCCCGAAAAGTTAGGTGCCATGACGGTGCTACACTTGGGAGAACACTAACTACTTGATATTTTAAGTGAGAGATCACCCTAATAAAAAGTGACTACCGCGCAATCAAGAAGGGTGCATCAAGAGGGATAAACATCTCAGGCAATTCAAAATAGCATGATATGGTATAGCCCCTTCTGACAGAGAAGTCTTTCATTTCTTCGTCTTCGGCATTCGCGTCGGTGTTCACCTTTGCGAAGATTGCCACCACCTTGTCGATGCACCAGATAATATCGCCATCTCCATAGCGGATAGAATTAAATGCATTACTTAAGGTTGACACGCAGGTCATTAAAGTGAAATCATATGGCTCCAGCCATCATGCCGAATCATGACACACAGGTCATGTTAATTACATCATATAGTCATCTCATACATAATCAAATTGAATATGAGCATTGCTATACCACATCACATGCAAACCATCCTGCAAAACCAAGTTAGATGCCTCTAATTGGTTTATGCAAAATTTAATTTTACGTGGCTTCTAAGGTTTTACTCAAACCGCAGGTACCAACGTTTATTATCAAGTATGATTATTCAAGTCGCTAGATTAACTTTCCAGGGTGTATGAAGACACGAGATAATAAAATCTCGAGCCCCATACTAAACTTCGTCATAGGCATGACCCCCGTGCAGATCATATCTGCATTGCCCTTTTTATCTGTGAATTTCATCTTTCCTTTAACTACGGTGGAACCCAAAGAACTGATAGCACTTCGTTGATCAATCAGGATCGCGGATTGCCAGAACTTTCTCAAATTCCACCATGCTGTCTCGAGATTCAGCAAACGCAAATTCTAGGGAAGCAACAAGAACGTCGGGTCACAGATTTCATCTGTCACCCGCATAAATAATTTACAGCAATAGATCTCATCTACTCCAAAATTATATTATGCAATACCAATACATCTCCATGTATTCTAGATCGTAACTTGCATCTATGCATAGCTTGGCTCTTGATGCCACTGTAGGGGAACGCGACAGAAAACAAAAATTTTCGGTATAGCGAGAATGCCCAGAACCACTATGGAGACTGCATACAAGGTTTGATCTGATCCGTACTAACTCGAAGCGCAGCGGAAGAAGAGTCGGTGGTGATCGTTGGTGCAGATCCCCGCAGCTAGGATTTACAACCTCCCAACCGCGAGGATGTACTCCCTCGTCGGACAGCCCTTCGGGAGGCGGTCGGACAGTCCCCCGGACGATGTCGCGGACAGCCCTTCGGGAGGACCCTCGAAACTCGAACGGAGACTCGGACAGCCCTTCGGGATGACCCTCGAACAGCCCCTCGGGCAAAAGGCCGAAACTACGACCTCTTTAAGGGGTTGCACACATACGGTGTCAGCTATCCGGCAGGGCTTTGCCGTCCAGAACTAGTTCCTGCTGGAATCGAGACAGCCTTTCGGCTCTACGAAACTGTTTTCATGGGAGGGAGAGAAGATGCCAGATAATGCATGGCATGTGTATGAGAGCAAGGGATGAGTGTGGAGGGCTGCCCCTCCACCTCTATTTATAGGAAATCCCAAGGGGTAGGCTTGTTTAACACAAAAACCCAAAATGCACATGAATGAAGTCCTTCCTCAAGGGCACAAGTGTGAAACCAAGGGACAAGTGGGGGCTCCATGGAGGAGCCCCCATGTGGCTGGCCACACCTTGTAGGGCCCCTTCAAAAGGGGCCTTATCCTTCCATGTCATCCCTCAAAAATATCTTGGGACAAAGCCCAAAAATAATGGCTTTCCAAAAAGTAACCATAAAGCTGATATTCACTATTCATGACAACATTTTTCAGCGTCCGTTCGAACTGCAAATATTTATGTGAGCTTAGAACATTTCCAGTACCCACAAAAATTATTTTCAACGCGTTCTGGAACAATTCCAGATTTGTGATTTTCATCTGCGAAAAGCATCTGAAGTGGTTCCGGCAGCTCCGGAACATTTCCGGTTTTTCTTCTAGAAAATTCCCAGAAGTTTCCAGAATGATTTTGGCACCCTCCAAGAATTATCGGGCATGTGCCAAAACCAATTTGACTTATGGTATCCTCTGAAACAACTTTTCAGTTTCACCGGAAGTCATCCGGTGACCTCTCTCTGCGGAACTTTTCCGCTGTCCGAAACTTTTTCGGTGATTTTCTCTCAGACTCCCTGTCTAGTATTCAGCAGATAGATGACCCTTAAGCATGTGACCCTATAGGTTTGGTGAAGTATAGACATGACCCGGAACCCCTTCCGATCAATGATCAACATCGGAGCCGTGGACACCCATATTGACCCCTATACCCACACGAATGAATATTCGAGTGATCCTCCAGTTGCCGTGTGCTATTCCTGTTGCTTCGCGATATGTCACAAACACCCGAGGTGAGATTTATTGCATTCCTGTGGATCAACAATTTGTCCATCATGCAATTTACCTCGTTACCGGTTTTGTTCTCTTTTCTCGTTTCCGTGTTCCAGCATCCCAGTGATCAAATCACAAGGTGTCTGGCCAGACGATGATGGATACCGTAACATCGAGCGGGCCCTAGTATATCTCTCCATCGCCGGAGGAGCAAATCCCAATCTTGAGCTATCTCGTTACTTGCCATACTTTTCCGTGAACTCGTAAGCCACCGTAATAGCCACCCAGTTACGGATGACGTTTAACAAACCCCAAAGTTCACGAAGCAAGTATGAAGGAACTCGATACTCTCATGGTCTAAGGAATTATGCAAACATTAACTTCTCTGTGTTATAAACCATTAACTTGTGACAAATGGATCTCATAGCATAACATCAATTTGGGTCGATTCAACACAAGTGTTGTACCAACAATTTGTGCCCTCAAAATTGCCGGCATAGACATGCCCATGATCAGGAAGACCGGATCATCATGCAATGCTTGAGCCAGTCATAGAGGCTTGACCAGGAATACATTTTTCCGTTTATTATCCCACACGTGCACATGAGTTTCCCTCCAAGCCTCGTTTTATTGTAGACTCGAGAATCATTGCAGTTATAGCATGGAACATAAACTTTCATTACTAACCAGGAGATACAAAATAACTGATATTACTGCCTCTAGGGCATATCTCCTACAGTAATCGTCAAGTTGAACTTAGGAGTAATCACCCTCGAGGTTCACACTTGAGGTGTTGCACGACAGAGTCATCTTGGGAATGGTGGAGGAGGAATCACCCTTGATGACCATGGCCGAATAGCTACACTACAGAGTTACCATCAGGAGTGCGTTGCGAGGTTTCACCCTCGTCACTTGATAGTAGCTCTGCAGAGTCGTACAACTAAACAGGGGTGAGGTGACATGTCGGGCCCTAGACATCGATCACGCTGATCGAGTCATCGGTCATCAAGCCGGGGCAACTGGGACAAGGTGAGGGGTCACTGATGGATCACCAACCAACCTATACTAAGCAGTTTAGGATAAGCAGGTAGGTAACAATAGCAGGTTACAAAAACGGGCTATGCATTAGATAGGAGCAATCAAGTACAGTAGCAAAATCTAATGCAAGCATGATAGAGAATGGAATGGGTGATATCGGAATGATCAAGGGGGTTTTGCTTGCCTGGAAGTTCTGCTGAAAAGGAAGAAGGGTCAACAGTGACGTCTTCGGTCATAGGGGCAGCGTCGGTAGTCTTGGAGTCTACTGAAGAGAATAGGGGGAAGAAACAGTAAGTATAAAGCAAACAGATGCATGACATGACAACAGGCAAAGCTAGGGGTGTTCTAACACAGTGCTACATGATACCGGCGAAGGGGGAAAACATCCGGGAATGTTTTCCTGAAGTTTGGAATTTTTGGACAGATGAAAAGGAGGGGGGCGGTTACATGTTTGTTATGCTAGGGGCATGTGCCAAACGAACGGAGGGCATATTCGACATCGTCATATTTTTCTGGGCAACTTTCATATATAAATAGTTTTACTCGAGTTACGGATTATTTTATATTAATTTTCAAAGTTTTAAACATTTTCTGAAATTATTATTATTATTTAAAATAGTTCAGAAACAGAATTAATGCATCGGCATGACGTCAGGGTGACATCAGCAGTCAACCAGTTAGTTGACTGGTCAAACTGACGCCTGGGACCCACCTGTCATAGAGAGAGGAGTTAACTAGTGGATTAAAATTAACTAAACTATCTAATTAAGTAGTAGGGCCCACTAGTCAGTGACTATATAGGTTAATTAAATTAGTTCTGCTAATTCTGTTAATTAGTGGGGGTTAGTGCTAAATCTTCATTAGCCAAAGCATAATAGGGAGCCGCCCGCGCCTCACTGCTGCGGGCGGCACAGGCGCAGGAGGGCACACAGCGGCGGGCGGCACAGGCGCAGGAGGCCGGGGCACCGGGGAGACACAGCGACGGCGCCGCGGCGACGGCGGTTGGAGGTGGGTACAGGGATGGGTGGCCGGTGGGAGGCAGGGCAGCGCAGGGCCGTAGCAGCAGGAGCGGCAACGGCGCGGTCGGGCGAAGACAAGCACAGCCCCGACGGGCGCGGCCAGGCTCCGGCGGGCGCGGACGACTACGGCGGATAGGGCCAGCGGCGGGCGCAGCAGCAGCCGCGAGCAGCCTGCAGGAGAGCAGAAGCACCGGCTCGAACATCAGTGGCAGCGATGTGGCAGCAGCAACAGTACCAGGCGGCAGCAGCGGTGGCGGCCGGCGAGCAAGTGAGCAGAGGCGGGGAATGGTGGGCGGCAGTGGGCGCATGGTGCGCACCAAGGCATGGCCCGGGACGGCGGTGGGCGCGAGGGGGAGCGAGAGGTAGCTAGTGTTTGCGAGGAGAGGCACCGGCAGGGTTAAGTAGCAGGGGGTGGCCGGATGGCGACCACGGTGCTGGTGGCCGCGGCGATGGCCGCCACGCCCCCGTGTGAACAGGGAAAGAGGGAAGGGGTTAGGTGGGCCGGCCAGCTGGGGGTGGGCCGAGGCCCAAGGGGAGTGAGGGGGGTTTTCTTGCTTTTGCTTTTGCCTTTTCTTTTAAAAACTTTTATGTTTTCCTTTTAGTTTCTTTTTATTTTTAGTCTTATAAAATATAAAACTCACTCCTAAAATAGTATAACAATATAGGCCACTGCCATATTTAGCTTAGTATTTAAATAAACTAATTTAGAATTTTTATAATTTTAAAAAGCATTTAAATAATTGTTTAAGCCAATGTTTTATTTATTTTAGGGTATTTAATCACTCTCTAAACATGTTGGTTCACCACCAATATTTTCTATGGATTATTTCACACATTTAGAACAATTTAGTTTTGACAATTGAAAACTTTAATTTTTTACTTTATTTTAAATTTGAATTTGAATTGGTTTGATCCAACGTGGGACTTAGCAACAGTAAAAGTGATGACATGGCATCATCAACTTGGAATTACAGTACCTTAATTATCCGGGGGTTACAAATCTGCTCCACTACTAGAAATCTTGTCCCTAGATTTAGGAGGTAGACGGAAACAACACGGAGTATTCATCACGAAGACGATCCTCGCGTTCCCAAGTGGCTTCATCTTCAGAACGATTTGACCACTGGACTTTAAGAAATTTGATATCCCTCTGATGGGTGCGATGTTCAGCTTGATCAAGAATGCGGACCGGATTTTCTCTTGTAAGCGAGATCATCGTGCAGGGGTTGAGTTTTATAAACCATGTGGTTGTTGCAATAAGACTTGCGACTCAGGGCATCGGCCATGACATTAGCCTTGCCAGGGGTATGAGAAATGCCGTAGTCATAGTCTGGGATTGTTTCCATACATCGTTGTTGATGGAGATCTAGATCTAGCTGAGTAACTAATTACTTCAGACTATGATGATCGGTGAAGATCTCGCAATGATTACTAAGAAGGAAATGTCGCCACAATTTCAATGCAAATTTAACTGCAGCAAGTTCAAGGTCATGGACTGGGTAGTTCTTCTAGAAAGACATTTTGGAATTCACAAATGACTGGAGCATTTTCAATTCTCACAAGAGGAGAAGCGTTTAACGCATTCACGGAATAAATCTGTGCTTCAGCTTTATGAACAAGATGAGCATGGTAGCTTACAATCTCATTTGAAGGATGTAGTAGATGGACAGTTTTAGTGGCGAAAATGATAGAAGCGGTATGTGTTTTCAACCATTCCATCCCAGAATGAGGTCAATATTGGAAGACTTCAAAACATTGGGGGAAACATGGAATTTCAACCCTTCAAGTTCAACGGGGACGTTGTGACTAACCATGGTGGTTCGACATTTGCCCGCGGAATCCAGCTTGGAATTCCAGCCAAGTGATGGCCATTCCAACATCTAAGGAACGCTTGTGGCTGTCCCACCATTGAGCAGCGGGACATTTCAGGTAATAGACTGCAAAGGTGACAAAGTTGGCAGGGGCTACACCAGCAGAATCCAACTCGAAAGTAATGTCACAGAGCCAGTCATCAGCATCAAGGGGCTGGGTTGAGCTGCAGTAGATGACAGGGTTGAGACGCGCAATGTCTTGCAGAGTCATTAGGGCTAGATACTAATTCATATTGGGAAGCGGAAACTGAGCCATGAATCCTTCCATGAACTAGCGATTCAGCTCAACTGCCATATCATTCCGGCCATATATTTGGGGGATGGTGGATTGTCGCCACCACGGCCATGACCAGGGGGTCTAACCATCCTGCTTAAATGCAACAGGGGGTAATTCAGCAAGGGTAGGTGCAAGTGTAGGGAGTCATTCATGATGTATCCAGAATAATGAGCAAAGGCGCAGTATGTACAAACCAGTAGTCATTGAAGACATTCTGATACATATATAGGGCCAATTACATGATGTTCGTATGAGTTTGGACAAGAGAAACATCCTTGACAAACTAGGCTGCACACAAGCACACGATGGAGGAATACAACAACGGAACATAGCAAAGGCTACATCAGCGTCGGAGAAAACCACTAGAGTGAGGGATATGCAAGTGACGACGCAGGGTGCCCTCGATAAAAGGGTCCTGCGGTCAGTGAACAATGTGAAGCAGATCTTGGCCCTCAATTCGAGAAAGGCGTAATACAAATCTCCGGGTGGATGTAATCACGAGATCCTAATGTTAGAGTTAGCAAATTCATTTAACCCGAAAGTAAGAGATATCAGAGTCCCGGAGTATAGACGAGGAATAAAAGATCCTAATACCACCCAATGGTGACATGGGCCTGTAAGCCACAAAGCCATGTTAGTAAAATAGTTTTTTTTTCAAAAACTAGACTCAACTTCGGCCAAGCAGTTGGAAAGGGGTGTTCCTACAGGCAGTCGGCTCTGATACCAACTTGTGACGCCCCCGTCTCGACCGTACACTAATCATACACACAAATGCGTACGATCAAGATCAGGGACTCACGGGAAGATATCACAACACAACTCTAGACATATATTAAAATAATACAAGCTTCATATTACAAGCCAGAGGCCTCGAGGGCTCGAATACATAAGCTCCAAAACAAATGAGTCAGCGGAAGCAACAATATCTGAGTACAGACATAAGTTAAACAAGACTACCTTAAGAAGGCAAGCACAAGCAAGATACAGATCGAAAAGGCAAGGCCTCCTGCCTGGGACCTCCTAACTACTCTTGGTCATCAGCGGTCTCCACGTAGTAGTAGGCTCCGGCGGGGGTAGTAGTAGATGTCGGTGGTGGCGTCTGGCTCCTGGGATCCACCATCTGGTCGCCACAACCGGGAAGAAGAAAGAAAGGGGAAAAGGGGTAGCAAAGCAACCGTTAGTACTCATCCAAAGTACTCGCAAGCATCAGATCTATACTAAGTATGCATTGGTATCAAATGGAAGGGTTTTATCTGTGGACTATACTGCAGAATGCCAGAATAGAGGGGAAGGCCTAGCCTATCGAAGGCTAGCATCTTCAAGCATCTTGCAGCATTGAGAAGTGTACAGAATAGCAATTTATAATTAACAAGCATGTTGTACTATTAACACATAGAGATCCTTCCTCGACTCCCTGCGAGAAAGCAATCCCGGAGCCACATATCCATCTCATGTCTCAAGTATCCATTTCTAGTTGTAATAGATTGGGATACAACTCCTAGCATCCGTTACCGTGGACATGGCTATTCGAATAGATAACTTCCCTGCAAGGGTGCACCACATTACCCAACACGCTTGATTACTCTGGCCGGACACACTTTCCTGGGTCATTTCCAGCCTCGGAAGATCAACACGTCGTAGTCCTACCTAGGCCAACAGAGAGGTCCCCGTCGGTCTACATCCTAAGCTCTCCGGGGTCTTGGGCCCATCGCCCATTGCACTCCGGGTCGTTGTGAGCAGGGTGGATACCAGCGCCACATGTATCATGGATGGAATGATCCGATAGTGCCACAATGCTAAACTGGACGTCTGACAAAGCTTTCGAAAGAAATCGTACGACGCCAAGTGCCCATATCTGTTCCCGCGTGGTGGTTAGTGCGTATAGACCAGTGGCCAACTCAGATCAAATACCCAAACCTTTAGTGTATTGGGAGCTCGCGGAGACGAGAAGAGACTCACGATCATGTGACCCCGTCACCTCGTCTTGAGGAAATACGGCGAGGGCCAGGCCCAACCCTATCTCGAGGGCGGTCTACCTGCCCGACCGTGCCTCATAATTATCTCGTGGGTTGATACGTCTCCAACATATCTATAATTTTTTATTGTTCCATGCTGTTATATTATCATTCTTGGATGTTTCACAATCATTTTATAGCAACTTTATATCATTTTTTGGGACTAACCTGTTGACATAGTGCCCAGTGCCAGTTGCTATTTTTTGCTTGTTTTTTACTTCGCAGAATATCAGTACCAAACGGAGTCCAAACGCAGCGAAACTTTTTGGAGATTTTTTCTGAACCAGAGGACACCCAGTCGGCCAAAGAAGTACCAGAGGAGAGGCCCGAGGTGAGCACAACCCACCAGGGCATGTCCTGGAGCCCAGGCGCACCCAGGGGGGTTGTGCCCCCCTCGGTGCCCCCCGCATCGCCTCTTCGCCGTATAAATTCCCAAATATTCCAGAAACCCTTGGGGAGTCGACGAAACATAATTCCAGCCGCCGCAAGTTCCAGAACCACGAGATCCAATCTAGACAACATCACGAAGGGGTTCATCATCCTCATTGGTGCCTCTCCGATGATGCGTGAGTAGTTCACCATAGACCTGTGGGTCCGTAGGCAGTAGCTAGATGGCTGCTTCTCTCTTTTTGATTCTCAATACAATGGTCTCTTGGAGATCAATTTGATGTAACTCTTTTTTTTTGCGGTGTGTTCATTGGGATCCGATGAACTTTGAGTTTATGATCAGATATATATCAATGAATATTATTTGAGTCTTCTTTGATCTCTTATATGCATGATTATTTATAGCCTCGTATTTCTTCTTCGAATCTTTGGTTTAGTTAGGCCCACTAGATCGATTTTTCTTGCCATGGGAAGAGGTGCTTTGTGATGGGTTTGATCGTGTGGTGTTCTTTCGCAGTGACAGAAGGGGCAGCAAGACACGCATGTATCGTTGCTATTAAGGATAACAAGATGGGGCTATTCCTACATGAATAGATCTCGTCTACATCATGTCATCGTTCTTATTGCATTACTCCGTTTCTCCATGAACTTAATACGCAAGATGCATGCTGGATAGCGGTCAATGTGTGGAGTAATAGTAGTAGATGCAGGCAGGAGTCGGTCTACTTGTCTTGGACGTGATGCCTATATATTGATCATTGCCTTGGATATCGTCATAATTATTCGATCTTCTATCAATTGCCCAACAGTAATTTGTTTAACCACCGTATGCTATTTTCTCGAGAGAATCCACTAGTGAAATCTATGGCCCCCGGGTCTATTCTTTATCATATTTGCTTTGAGATCTATTTTTATTTGCTTTCATTTTCAGGTCTATTATTCGAAAAACCCAAAAATACCTTGCTGTACTTTTTTATTACTTATTTTGTTTCACGTTTTATCGAGAGCTATTTATCCAATCTACCACGAATCTATCTATCTTTTTACCGTGGGGGGATTGACAACCCCTTCTTACGCGTCGGGTTGCAAGTATTTGTTCTTTCTGTGCAGGTACCGTTTACATAGTGTTGCTTGGTTCTCCTACTGGATTGATACCTTGGTTTCATAACTGAGGGAAATACCTACCGTAGTTGTGCTGCATCATCACTTCCTCTTTCGGGAAATACCGATGTAGTTCAAGCGACATCATGGGTGCTCTCCAGGCCCGCCCGACTTTCGTAACTGTCGCGGGTACCCCTTGGGGCCGACCTGACTTCAACAATGGTCTCAAGTAAAGTCCAGGTAACCGTGTGTCCATAACTTCAAGGGGGAATCCGAGGAACCACCCTTGATGGAATCCACTTGATGTCATCGTCAAGGTGAACTTAGGAGGAATCACCCTCGAGGTTCACACTTGAGGTGTTGCACGACAGAGTCGTATCGGGAGAGGTGGAAGAGGAATCACCCTCGATGATCACAACCGAATAGCTACACTACAGAGTTATCATCAAGAGTGCGTTGTGAGGTATCAACCTCGGCACTCGATAGTAGCTCTGCAGAGTCATACAACCAAAGAGGGTGTGGTGGCATGTAGGGCCCTGGACATCGATCACGCTGATCGAGTCATCGGTCATCAAGCCGGGGCAACTGGGACAAGGTGAGGGGTCACTGATGGATCACCAACCAACCTATACTAAGCAGTTTAGGATAAGCAGGTAGCTAACAATAGCAGGTTACAAAAATAGGCTATGCATCAGATAGGAGCAATCAAGTACAGTAGCAAAATCTAATGCAAGCATGAGAGAGAATGGAATGGGCGATATCGGAATGATCAAGGGGGGTTTGCTTGCCTGGAAGCTCTGTTGAAAAGGAAGAAGGGTAATCGGTGATGTCATCGGTCACAGGGGCAGCGTCGGTCTTGGAGTCTACCAGAGAGAAGAGGGGGAAGAAATAGTAAATATAAAGCAAACAGATGCATGACATGACAATAAGCAGAGCTAGGGGTGTTCTAACGCAGTGCTACACGATACCGGCGAAGGGAAAACATCCAGGAATGTTTTCCCGAAGTTTGGCATTTTTGGACAGATGAAACGGAATGGGATGGTTACATGTTTGCTATGCTAGGGGCATGTGAGAGACGAATGGAGGGCATATTCGGAATTGTGATATTTTTCTAAGAAACTTTCATATATAAATTATTTTCATCCGTGTTATGGATTATTTTATATTATTTTTCAAAGTTTTAAATATTTTCTGAAATTATTATTATTTAAAATAATTCAAAAACAGAATTAATGCGTCGGCATGACGTCAGGGTGATGTCAGTAGTCAACCAGTCAGTTGACTGGTCAAACTAACGCCTGGAACCCACCTGTCATAGACAGAGGAGTTAACTAGTGGATTAAAATTAACTAAACTAACTAATTAAGTAGTAGGGCCCACTAGTCGGTGACTATATAGGTTAATTAAATTAGTTCAGCTAATTCTGTTAATTAGTGGGGGGGTTAGTGCTAAATCTTTATTAGCCAAAGAATTACAGGGAGCTGGTTGCGCCTCACTTCTCGGCGCGGACGCGCGTGTGCACGGGCACGCAGCGGTGGGCAGTGCACGCGTAGGAGGCCGGGGCTCCGGGGAGGCACGGCGACGGCGGTTGGAGGCGGGCACAGGGCAGGGCGGCCGGTGGGAGGCAGGGAAGCGCAGGACCGTAGCAGCAGGGGGCGGCGCAGGCGCAGCACCGGCGGGCGCGGCCAGGCGCCAGCGGGCGGGGACGGCTGTGGTGGACAGGGCCAGCGGCGGGCGCAGCAGTAGCCGCGAACAGCCTACAGCAGAGCAGAAGCAGCGGCTAGAACAGCAGCGGCAGCGAAGCAGCAGCAGCAACAGTACCAGGCAGCAGCAGCGGTGGCGGTCGGCGAGCAAGTGAGTGGAGGTGGGGTGTGGTGGGCGGCAGCGGGCGCGCAGTGCGCACCAAGGCGCGGCCCGGGACGGCTGTGGGCGCGAGGGGGAGCGAGAGTCAGCTAGGGTTCGTGGGGAGAGGCGCTGGTGGGGTTAAGTAGCAGGGAGTGCCTGGATGGCCGCCACGGTGCCGGTGGCCGCGGCGATATCCGCCACTTCCCCCTTGTGAACAGGGAAAGAGGGAGGGCGGTTAGGTGGGCCGGCCAGCTGGGGATGGGCCGAGGCCGAGAGGGAGTCAGGGGGATTTTCTTGCTTTTGCTTTTGCCTTTTCTTTTCATTCAATTTTTTTTTCTGTTTTCCCTTTAGTTTCTTTTTATTTTAGTCTTATAAAATATAAAACTTACTCCTAAAATAGTATAACAATATAGGCCACTGCCACATTCAGCTTAGTAGTTAAATAAACAAATTTAGAATTTTTATAATTTAAAAAGAATTTAAATAATTGTTTAAGCCGCTATTTTATTTATTTTAGGGTATTTAATCACTCTCTAAACATGTTGGTTCACCACCAATATTTTCTATGGATTATTTGACACATTTAGAACAATTTAGTTTTGACATTTGAAAACTTTACTTTTTGACTCTATTTTAAATTTGAATTCAAATTGGTTTGAACCAACGTGGGACTTAGCAATACTAAAAGTGATGACATGGCATCATCAACATGGGATTACTATAGCTTAATTATCCGGGCGTCACAAATCTCCTCCACTACAAGAAATCTCGTTCCGAGATTTAGGAGGTAGACGGAAACAAAACGGGGTATTCATCACGAAGACGATCCTCGCGTTCCCATGTGGCTTCATCTTCAAAATGATTTGACCACCAAACTTTAAGAATTTTGATAGCCCTCTGACGGGTGCGACGTTCAGCTTGATCGAGAATGCGGACCGGATGCTCTCTTGTATGCGAGATCATCATGCAGGGGTTGAGTTTTACAAACCATGTGGTTGTTGCAATTAGACTTCACTCCTAGAGAAAACCTTATACATAGAATCTTACCAGTAGCGCGTGTTAAAATGAGGTGCTATTGCTACTTAGCAGTAGCGCGTGGTCAGAAAGGGCGCTACTGCTATTCACTTAGCAGTAGCGCGGCAGGAATAAAACGCGCAACTACTATAATTGTCACACCGTTGCTGACATTCTAGTTATATTAGTAGCGCCCTTCTGCAAACCGCGCTACTGCTAACAAATTAGTAGTAGCACGCTTTTAGGGTAGGGCGCTACTGCTAAGTTTGAACTTGTCCATAGGGCGGGCCCAGCTTAGCAGTAGCGAGTTTGTGAGGAGCGCGCTACTGCTACGGATTTTAGCAGCAGCCTGTTTTCCTTTCCCACGCTATTGCTAAAGCTATTTTGACATAACCCCCCATGCGGGCTTCCCTCCTCTGCTTCCTCCCCCAATTCCCCACTCTCTCTTCTCCCCCTCATCGCCGCCACTCGAGCCCCAGCCCTCGCCCTCGCGGGAGCCCCTGCCCTCGCTCTTTGCCGGAGTCTGCCCTCGACATCACCTCGCGCCTGTGCCTCCTCCTCCTTGACCTCACCGGAGCCCCTGCCCCCACTCTCTGCCACCATCTCCCTCGACCCCGCCTCGCCGCCGTCTCCCCCGACCCCGCCTCGCCCCGCCTCAGTGCCGCCGTCTCCCCTGACCCCATCTCGTTCTCCTCCCTCTGTAAGCAGTCTCCCCTCCACTCTTCTCTGCTCTCTGCTCTCTCTCTCTCTCTCTCTCTTATTATGAACCCTAGCTACTTAGTGCTAGTTAGTATGAACCCTAGGCTATTTTTAGTGCTAGTTAGTTAATTAGAATTAGTATGAACCCTAGTTAATTAGGTAGTATGAACCCTAGTTTAAAAAAACCCTAGAATAGATTAGTGGCTATTTTTTAGTGGTAGTTTGTATGAACCCTAGGTTTCAAACTATTGCTATTTTTTAGTTAAAGCAATTGTTGCTATTTAATTTTTTTAGTTAAAGCAATTGTTGCAATTAAAAAAAACAGAACCAGTAGGAACCCTAGTTAATTAGGTGGTATGAACCCTATTTAAAAAAATAGAATTTGGACATGTGATATATTTTTCTTCAAGTTCTAAAAAAATAGAATTTGGAGATGTGATATAATTAGGGGGTATGAACCCTATTTAAAAAAACTTCTTGCATTTTTCTTTAATTTCTATATTCTTCTTCCTGTTATAAGCAAATTTGAAGTGGACATGTGATTTGGACATGTCATATTTGGAATTTGGACATGTGATGTTTTGGACATGACATATTTGGAAAATGATGATTATGTGCTGGGTAAATGATCCGAGCGGTTCTCGGGCGCCAGACATAAAGGGTTCAAAAGCAGACAAGAATCAGAAGCTAGTTACTTGAGGTTCACGGTAACGTGAGAGAGGATTCATAACCGCCGCCTCATGTACTGCATAGTTCGGCTCTCCCTCATAGTGATAGCTCTTCTTGTCTATATCATTTTTAGATGGATGATGATGTAGTTGCAAGTATTCGAGACATCTCATAACATGTATCGCTATTTCGAGATGATGACGAGAGATATCAATTTGTGTTGGATGATGATTATGATGATGACATGATCGATTTGATGAGACTATTTGTATGTGTATGATATCAGATTTGTATGTGTATGATATGCTAGAGACTATTGTATAAAACCCTAAACAAAATTTAGCAGCACAAAATATGTAGCAGATTTTTTTTCAGAAACTAATGACAGTAGCGCGGGGTATGGCTTTAGCAGCAGCGAGGTCTTAGCAGTAGCGCCTTTTATACTAGGGCGCTATAGATATTAGCAGCAGCGCGTTTTTGCGACGACCGCTACTGCTATCCCTAGATAGCAGTAGCGTGGGCCAACACGCGCTACTGCTAAGAGTTAGCTGTAGCGCCGTATCAGTAGCGCGGCTGTCCGCGCTACTGATAAGCATTTGACCCGCGCTACTGCTAGGCGTTTCCCTAATAGTGCTTGCGACTCAGGGCATCGGCCATGACATTAGCCTTGCCAGGGGTATAAGAAATACCGTAGTCATAGTCTGGGATTGTTTCCATACATTGCTGCTGACAGAGACCCAGATCTAGGTGACTAACCAATTACTTCAGACTATGATGATCGGTGAAGATCTCGCAATGACTACTAAGAAGGAAATGTCACCACAACTTCAGTGCAAATTTAACAGTAGCAAGTTTAAGGTCATGGACTGGGTAGTTCTTCTGGAAAGACATTTGGGAATTCACAAATGACTGGAGCATTTTCAATGCTCACAAGAGGAGAAGTGTTTAACGCATTCAAGCAATAAATCCGTGCTTCGGCATTACAAACAAGATGAGCATGGTAGCTTACTATCTCATTTGAAGGATATAGTAGATGGACGGTTTTAGTGGCGCAAATGACAGAAGCGGTATGTGTTTTCAACCATTCCATTCCCAGAATGAGGTCAATATTGGAAGACTTCAAAACAATGGGGAAAACATGGAATTTGAACCCTACAAGTTCAACGGGGATGTTGTGACTAACCATGGTGGTTTGACATTGGCCCGCGGAATCCAGCTTGGAATTCCGGCCAAGTGATGGCGGCTCCACAGGTAAGGAACACATGTGGCTTGCCCACCATTGAGCAGTGGGAACTTTTAGGAAATAGGCCGCGGAGGTGACATAGTTGGCATGGGCTACACCAGCGGACTCCAACTCGAAAGTGATGTCATGGAGCAAGTCTGTGACACCCTGGTTTTTGACAACTTTTTCTTTTCGAATTCTTTTTGGCTTTATTTGAATTCTGGATGGTTTCTGAACCTTTTCAAGTGACTTTGGGCTTATGAATATTTTTCCTAGCAACCCAAACCCCTCATCACCTTGCCAAAACCTTGACACACCTCTCTTGGATCAAATCCCAATATTCAATCTTTTCCCAATAATTTATTTTTCCTTGGGAAACTATGTCATCACCATAGGTTGTGAAGCAACCTATAGTTCTGATGATCAGAAAGATCCCAAACTCATACCACACCTTCTTGTCATCATATAACCTCATAATATTCAAGAATATTTCATTGCCAACTATAAAATTCTGGCCAGAATAATTATTTTCTCTCTGGTCAGAATTAGTGAGTTGTGAAGCAACCTCTATTTTCCTAGCTCAGAAAATTCCCAAATAAATTTCATGAGATACCAGGGGACCTATCTAGCCACAGTATCCAAAAATATCATCTTGGCCAGTACAAATTTTTAGCAACAAGGCTGTGCCAAGTTTCTGCATTTTTGGGACCTCTATAAAGGAAGTACTAGCTAGAGGTACCCAATGGCCATGAAATTTTTATGGCATCTCATACACCTCAAATAACTCCCTCCTACCAAATTTCAGATCCACCAGATCAATCATTGTAACACCCCAAAATTTTAATCATGTTTTTACTAAATAAAATTTGGCCAGAATTAAAATTTTAAATTTTTTACTAGGTCTTTTATTAATATCAGAACCATTTTCTGTTTCTGTTTTTCAAAATTCTTCCCTCCATATAGAAATTTTTGGAATAATATTGTGGCTTTGGTAGTTTTCTCAAATCATTTCAATTACATTTTAATAACAATAAGAATTATTTTCAGAATAAAATTTTGCCCAAAACAATTCTTTTAATAGCTTTTTCAAATATTTTAAATGCCTCTATTGCACTACAACCATTTTAAATAATTCTTTTTTAAATCCCACAAAAATTATGGGAGGTCATGTGATGCCTACATATCACTTTTATGCAAAAAACCAAACTTTGTCTTTTGAAAATTTTGAGTGAAACAACCTCTTTTCAGTTCTGTCCTGTATTTGAGTTTCTACAACATCCCTAATTTTCCTTTCTCCAAAAATCCTGAAATTTTTTCCACTTATAGTCCTTCCAACCAAACCCTTAAGTCCAAAAATTTAGCTCCATTGGAATCACTTTAGTTCACCAAATATTCCTCTGAATTCTGTGTCCAGGCATGAATATCAGTAAAACATGCACTAGCAAGTTTCTCCTCTTGCCAAAACAACTCCACCATCATCTATACCCACTAAGGAGACACCATCCTGGTAAATTTCACACCCAGCAAAGTCCCCTAGATTGCCCTAGCATTTTCTCAAACAGCTCATGTGCATGACAGAATTTGGCTACCTATCAAAACTACATTAGGAACTTGATCATATGGCCAAACCATATTGTCCATCATCTCTGGGATCCCCAGGAGCATACAGCTGCCAAAACCCAGCATGATTAGATCACTGTAGATGCCATTGGCATTTCTTCGAGCACTTCAAGTGCATGCTTTGAGCGCGGCCAGAGCACTGGTACTGCAGGCATCGGCATCGCCCTGGCGCTGTGCCTCTACCGCCTCCCGCGCTCGTGTCCCTCCTCTGCTAGCTTCCTGTGGAAGTCACCGCTCTCGCAGACGCCGGGACATGGCCGCTAGCACCGCCCGCCGCCGCCCACACTGACCGGAGCCGCCGCCCGACGCTACCTTCTCCTCCACGACTCTGCCTCGCTTAAATGCCAACAGCCAAAGCTCTTCCATCCCTTCACCGACCTCCCTACCGACACCACCGACCCCGCCGTCCACCAACGGCCTTGCCACCGTCCTCGCTTGCCATTAATGGCGCCGCCGCAATCCACTCTGGGATGGCACCGTCCACAGCACATGGACAAAACCGAGGCCACAAGCGCAACATGCAATTAATTCTCAACCCCCTGAGCTCATCCGCTGCTCACCTACCTCGCCACCGACTGCGGCTCTCCATCAATGGCCTCCGCCGCGTGCTCCGTTTCGGGAAGCCTCGGAACCGATCCCCGCTAGCTATAAAATGGCCCCCGAGCTTGTCCCGTTCTACACACATCACCCACTCGTCCTCCAGTCGCCTCAGGGAGCACCCCAACCGACCGGAAGCCCCTCCTTCTTCGCCTCCGATGAAGACAGCCGCCACAACCCCTCTGCCAAAATTCATCACAACCACCTCATCGTTTTCAAAACCACTACATCAGTAGCTTTCCACCACCACTACAGAGACCTACCGAGCCTCTTTTTGCTCTAGGGATAGCCAGAGCCTCGACCGCAGTAGGACCAAGACCATGCTCCGCCTCCGCCAATGCCCAGCTCCATCCCGAGCTCGCCGGCATCCATATCCACCACCATCGGGTGCGGCACGTCCGCCTGAACCTATCCATGTACCGAGAGTCGCCGGAGATGCCCTACAACGCCGGCAATCATCGCCGGAGCGCCCCTCTGTTCCAGTCCAGGCGCGCAGGAGGAAGGGGACAAACCCGACAGGCGGGACCCGCTCGTCGGTGACTGGAGGTCCACGCCAGCGTGGACAAGTGGAGGCGTAATTCGGGAAGTCGTCTTCACGCCTGGGAGGCGTAATCCCAGCGTTACGCCATCGATGTCGCCAGCCACCTCCTGCGCAGCCGAAGCGACTGGGCCCGGCCCAGTGACGTCGTCCATCTAAAACGCGCACAGGGCGTTCCTTAGCTCTTTTCCTTTTTCAGCTATATTCAAATATTTCCACAACACTCATTTCAAATCCAAATCCGATGATTAAAGTTTCTAAATACTTCTAAAATCATGCCCTATTATTTAAGCCTAGGTGAACATTTTTCCTAGGCTTTGTCCCTACTGAACCTATTAAATAGTCCTTTTCTTTATTCTTTTCAACTTATAAATCCCATAATTAATTCATATTAACTCCAAATAAATTGATTCTTTTTTGTTATTTTTTATTTTTCATCTAGTTTATTTTGGTATTTATTTCAAAAAAAATTGAAACACCTTTTAGCACTGTTTTTGTTTCATATGATAATTCAAATATTTTTGAAAATAGGAAATGGAGGGAAGACAAAATTCTCAAAACTTTTGGAGTGCACCCAATATTTCTGCATGCTCAAGGCAAGCATATTGAACACTTGATATGGTGAATGCATGGTAGTTTATTTGCTAGAATAATTTGATCATGACTATGTTGAATTCAAATAAAACTAGCATATGGCTAATTTTTGCATGTGTGTAGTGTTGGCATGTTTCATCGTACCATGCATCGTGTGTTGTCATGACTAACTTCCAGGAGCAGGCATAAGAGAATTACCGTTATCGGCAGGAGGATGTTCACGTTGGAGCGTGATCATGCCTTGTTTGTTGTGCACGTTGGAGCATGCAAGGGTTGTGGCCCTGTTGGGAATGCTGTTGAACGAATACCTTGCTGTGTTAACCGTTGCAGGAAACTTAATGCCTCCTGAGTCGACCGTAGATCGAGTCTTGTTCCGGTAACACCCATACTTGTTTCGTGCTGCCACAGGTTCCTGCCACAGGTAGGGTATGGTTCAGTAAGTTGATAACCTCTTTCCATGCACACACCGTACAAAGGGCCACGATGAGGGTTTCCGCGGCCGCGGACTAAATCCTGTCATCGGGTCAGGTGGCATGGGTGTTTCCAGTAGTGACTGAGAGGGGGGCACCCCTTGGAATCCACGCGTATTAATAGTGATCCTATGCAGGACGTTGGTCTCTCCGTCCATGAGTTTTTCTTGAATGATGCTTTGGGTGATTCTTGGTATCCGGAAAGTTAATCTGGTGTGTACTGGTCAGGTGTGTTTTCAACCCAAAGACCGTAATGGGAATTAGTCAGTGTCACGGTGCTGACTAAAGAAATCCTTTACTTGTGGGTAAAGAGTACACCCTCTGCAGAGTTTAAACCTATTCGAATAGCCGTGTCCGCGGTTAAGGGCTACAGTCTGGGTTGGTCAAGTGTCGGTCTTAGTGTTGGTCTTCGGAGGAAAATAATTATTTGGGCCTGAACTATTTTTGCAGGATATTGTTATCATCACTAACGCCGTCATGGTTATTTGAATACTATTGCTGTGAATTTTTTTTTATGGTTATGCATAATATTGTGAACTAACCTGTTTCTCTTACTTAAATTTTCCTGAGTGTCTCAGGGGCTGGCTAGACTACCCCGGGCACTCAATTTTATTTTCAAGACCTCTCGTGGCGTCCCTCGAGTTAACAGGCGGTTTATCACGCCACTGCTCTTGTGGACACCCGATTGGCATTTCTCTTCAAGTCCGACCATGGCGTCACTTGACACCCAACTGGCATTTCTTTTCAAGACCTCTCGTGGCGTCGCCTGAGTTCTCGGATGGTCCTGTCTTGTCCGATTTCTCTTTTAGACACCCGATTGGCATTTCTCTTCAAGACATACCATGGTGTCACTTGACATCCGACCGGCATTTCTTTTATTTTATTTCCTTTGACTTTCCTTGTTTATCACTAACAATTTCGTATGTTTGCATATGCTAATATTTTATCATGCCATGATTTAATTCCTGTCAGTAGGCATTTAAGTCCATCATGAGCATACGCATATAGTGTGGTTCATCATGATCATATAACTTAATTGTTGCATTCGGTATATCTTTTGTTCCTAATGTTTGCGAGTACATTCAAACGTACTCACAGGCTTGTCCCTGGCTATTTACTTGGCCAGGTCAGGATTTCTACGAGGAGTACCACAGTGACGACCGTGCGGAGCCTAGGACAGCAGCCATGAGGGATAGGAATTATCCGGGTCAGCTGTTCCTGTGGGAATGGAGCCCCATCGACGTTGGAGAACCACGAGTTAATTCTGTCATCCACTACCAGACATCATTGTTGTATCAGTGGACCTTTATGGTCTTGTATTCAACTCTTGTAATAGATTGGTAATCTGTAACAAGGACGTGTCCACCAGTAACAGTAATCCTGGGCTGGTGATGACACGAGGGGTTAATTTCTGGGAATATATTGTGTCCCCGAAATCCGGGCCCGACAGCCTTGGTATCAGATCCAGGCTGACCATTGGCTAATCCTCTCTTAGCCTGGTCACTATCCCTAGGATTCCACACCGCCCACATCCTTTCATGTCCTCCGTCAAGCCATTCCATCCAATAAAGCCCACATAGTGGCCTGCTGACATCTTTTGATAATCGGTACCCAACCTATCCCCCTAACCGACAACCACAGTAATACGTCACATTTTGTGATTTGTATCGGTGACTTTGACCCCGACCACTCTGGAGCAGAGGCGATGCCCAGAATCGTAACCCTGCTGATTTATGTTTCCTAGCCCAGGCACTATATAGGAGACCACTCTCGCGTCCATAACTAGCATCCCTCACCTTGTACACTGCCTCCACCACCATTTCCCCCATGTCGCACCTTGGGATTCATTTGAGAACCCCAGATGCAACCCCGGGCAGTTTTGTCAATATATTGTGGGATTTCACCCGCAACACTCTTGGCTCCACTCAGCCACCCCAGTATGAGTTGTTCAAATCAAGGATCAACCACAATGCCTCGAAATATTGGGCAGTCGCGCACATCCCACCAGTAGACCCAAACCAAGGCCCCACAAGTGTCGTCTTCATCGAGAAATCTTTGCCAACATCAGAGATGGCTATAGAAGTTGCTGCCTATGAAGCAATTACCCGCCTCCGGCATGCATTGATCCGTGCCAGCGAAAGGGGGTATTACTACTTCCCGAGCCATGCAGCACCCAGAGAAGAAGCATCTTTTCCCTGCAGACAATCAGAGAGAGATCCAATGCTAGCCAACCTTGTTTCAATATGTCATCGCGCAGGAGCATCTGACCCAGCAAGTGATGGACTTCCTCCAGACTCTTGCTATTCTGAATCCTCAGATCGCCATCGGCGGACCACTGTCGCCAGACCAAGGAGGGAACGTTATACGACTCCTCCATCCACTTCTCCGGGGGAAGAAGAATGTGTTCCAATGCCGGGGATATTTTCTCAGGACCCTATCGATTTTACCTTTGTACCGTAGAGACCATGGTTGTGTTTGTTAGCCTAGCGTTTGATTTGCATGATTTCATATCTGTTTTGCATCTTGGGATTTACCCTATGAATAAAATGTTTGGTTGCAGTTGCGTATGAGTAATTGTGGAGATTTTATTAAGGACCACTGCGAATATAATTTTTGCAAACACAGAATTAATTCACGCACCGCCATGACACCCGTCTTACAATCACACTCACTCCACTACATGCACTAAGTGCAGAACCACACACACACACACTGGCACCTAATCAACCGCCTTACACACCAGACCACTCTCATCGCACCACCAACTTTTCTGAAGAAAAATTTGTGGGTTTTCTTTTATTTCTACGGAGCTGCTGCAGAA
This sequence comes from Thinopyrum elongatum, assembly GCA_011799875.1. Classification (NCBI taxonomy): domain Eukaryota; kingdom Viridiplantae; phylum Streptophyta; class Magnoliopsida; order Poales; family Poaceae; genus Thinopyrum; species Thinopyrum elongatum. The sequence goes on from CM022303.1 coordinate 74,283,423, forward strand.
CGCACTAACACTCACCCGTAACCACCACCGATGCCTAATCCTCACGGTCACCGCCGCCTCGAAGAGCCACCACTCGAGCTGCGGCATCACGGTGATCGTCAAGGATCATCGCGCATAGGTGCAGCGAGAACCCTAGCAACGCCGCCACCGCTCCGGACATGAGAATCACAAACCACCCCGGTAGCACATCCTCCATTGGAGCCTCGTCCGAGCTCCTGCGATCAGAAAAGGAGGAGGAAGAAGAAGTGAGGCTAGGTGAGATGAAGAAGAGAGTAACACTGCGTTCGTTTTATAGCTCGGGCTCGGTGCATGGTGAACGAGGTCCACCAGCACCGCTCTTCGCCCGATCATCGGTGTTCGGAGGAGAAATCGCGAGCAGTGCCGACAAGGTGCCTGGCCCGCGAGGTGAGTGCACGCTGCACCGGCAGCTTGCACGCCGCGCACTGCCACAGTACGACCCTAGATACCCTATGCGCTAAACACCGCAGGTGGAGAAAGCATGCGAGAGGGAGAAGGAGAAGAGAGCCGGAGGAAGAAGAAGAGACTGACAGTGGGCCCTGGGTCCACCCGTCAGCCGGAGAGAGCACTGTGCACTGGAGTACGGCAAGCAAATTTTAGAATTTACACTTTTTCCAAATTTGTCGTAACAGTCATAGTAGAACCACAGCACTAGTGCCCACTGTAGTTACACCAATTATTAGGAGCCACGTCAACTGTGCCTAAATGGGTTATTTTAAATAGCTTGGGAAAATCTCCTCGAAAGGTGGATTTAATTTTGGTGACCACCTAACAAATCTCGAGGACGAGATTTTCTTAAGGGGGGTAGAGTTTGTAACACCCCAAAATTTTAATCATGTTTTTACTAAATAAAATTTGGCCAGAATATAAATTTTAATTTTTTTACTAGGTCTTTTATTAATATCAGAACCATTTTCTGTTTCTGTTTTTCAAAATTCTTCCCTCCATATAGAAATTTTTGGAATAATATTGTGGCTTTGGTAGTTTTCTCAAATCATTTCAATTACATTTTAATAACAATAAGAATTATTTTCAGAATAAAAATTTGCCCAAAACAATTCTTTTAATAGCTTTTTCAAATATTTTAAATGCCTCTATTGCACTACAACCATTTTAAATAATTCTTTTTTAAATCCCACAAAAATTATGGGAGGTCTTGTGATGCCTACATATCACTTTTATGCAAAAACCAAACTTTGTCTTTTGAAAATTTTGAGTGAAACAACCTCTTTTCAATTCTGTCCTGTATATGAGTTTCTACTACATCCCTAATTTTCCTTTCTCCAAAAATCCTGAAAATTTTCCCACTTATAGTCCTTCCAACCAAACCCTTAAGTCCAAAATTTTAGCTCCATTGGAATCTCTTTAGTTCACCAAATATTCCTCTGAACTCTTTGTCCAGGAATGAATATCAGTAAAACTTGCACTAGCAAGTTTCTCCTTTTGCCAAAACAACTCCACCATCATCTATACCCACTAAGGAGACACCATCCTGGTAAATTTCACACCCAGCAAAGTCCCCTAGATTGCCCTAGCATTTTAGCAAACAGCTCATGTGCATGACAGAATTTGGCTACCTATCAAAACTACATTAGGAACTTGATCATATGGCCAAACCATATTGTCCATCATCTCTGGGATCCCCAGGAGCATCCAGCTGCCAAAACCCAGCATGATTAGATCACTGTAGATGCCATTGGCATTTGTTCGAGCACTTCAAGTGCAAGCTCTGAGCGCAGCCAGAGCACTGGTATTGCAGGCATCGGCATCGCCCTGGCGCCGTGCCTCTGCCGTCTCATGGCCTCGTGTCCCTCCTCTGCTAGCTTCCTGGGGAAGTCACCGCTCTCGCAGACGCCGGGACTTGGCTGCTAGCGCCGCCCGCCCACACTAACCGGAGCCGCCGCCCGACGCTGCCTTCTCCGCCACGACTCTGCCTCGCTTAAAAGCCAACAGCCAGAGCTCTTTCATCCCTTCACCGACCTCCCTACCGACACCGCCGACCCCGCCGTCCACCAACGGCCTCGCCACCATCCTCGCTTGCCATTAATGGGGCCGCCGCAATCCACTCGGGGACGCCACCGTCCACAGCACATGGATAAACCCGAGGCCACCAGCGCAACACGAAATTATTTCTCAACCCCCTGAGCTCATCCACTGCTCGCCTACCTCGCCACCGACTGCGGCTCTCCATCAATGGCCTCCGCCGCGTGCTCCGTTTCGGGAAGCCTCGGAACCGATCCCCGCTAGCTATAAAATGGCCCCTGAGCTTGTCCCGTTCTACACACATCACCCACTCGTCCTCCAGTCACCTCAGGAAGCACCCCAACCGACCGGAAGCCCCTCCTTCTTCGCCTCCGATGAAGACAGCCGCCGCATCCCCTCTGCCAAAATTCATCACAACCACCTCATCGTTTTCAAAACCACTATTTCCACCACCACTACAGAGACCTCCCAAGCCTCTTTTTGCTCTAGGGATAGCCAGAGCCTCGATCCCAGCAGGACCGAGACCATGCTCCGCCTCCGCCATTGCCCTGCTCCATCTCGAGCTCGCCGGCATCCATATCCACGACCATCAGGTGCGGCACGTCCGTCTGAACCTATCCATGTACCGAGCGTCGCCGGAGATGCCCTACAACGCCGGCAATCATCGCCGGAGCGCCCCTCTGTTCTAGTCCAGGCGCGCGGGAGGAAGGGACAAACCCGACAGGCAGGACCTGCTCGTCGGTGACTAGAGGTCCACGCCAGCGTGGACAAGTGGAGGCGTAATTCGGGAAGTCGTCTTCACGCCTGGGAGGCGTAATCCCAGCGTTACGCCATAGACGTCGCCAGCCACCTCTTCGGCAGCCGAAGCGACTGGGCCCGGCCCAGCGACGCCGTCCATCTAAAACGCGCACAGGGTGTTCCTTAGCTCTTTTCCTTTTTCAGCTATATTCAAATATTTCCACAGCACTCATTTCAAATCCAAATCCGATGATTAAAGTTTCTGAATACTTCTAAAATCATGCCCTATTATTTAAGCCTAGGTGAACATTTTTCCTAGGCTTTGTCCGTACTGAATCTATTAAATAGTCCTTTTCTTTATTCTTTTCAACATATAAATCCCATAATTAATTCATATTAACTCCAAATAAATTGATTCTTTTTATGTTATTTTTTATTTTTCATCTATTTTATTTTGGTATTTATTTCAAAAAAAATTGAAACACCTTTTAGCACTGTTTTTGTTTCATATGGTAATTCAAATATTTTTGAAAATAGGAAATGGAGGGAAGACAAAATTCTCAAAACTTTTGGAGTGCACCCAATATTTCTGCATGCTCAAGGCAAGCATCTTGAACACTTGATATGGTGAATGCATGGTAGTTTATTTGCTAGAATAATTTGATCATGACTATGTTGAATTCAAATAAACTGGCATATGGCTAATTTTTGCATGTGTGTAGTGTTGGCATGTTTCATCGTACCATGCATCGTGTGTTGTCATGACTAACTTCCAGGAGCAGGCATCAGAGAATTACCATTACCGGCAGGAGGATGATCACATTGGAGCATGATCATGCTTTGTTTGTTGTGCATGTTGGAGCATGCAAGGGTTGTGGCCATGTTGGGATTGCTGTTGAAGGAATACCTTGTTGTGTTAACCGTTGCAGGAAACTTAATGCCTCCTGAGTCAACCTTAGATCGAGTCTTGTTCCAGTAACCCCCATACTTGTTTCGTGCTGCCACAGGTTCCTGCCACAGGTAGGGTATGGTTCAGTAAGTTGATAACCCCTTTCCATGCACACACCGTACAGAGGGCCACGATGAGGGTTTCCGCGGCCGCGGACTAAATCCTGTCATTGGGTCAGGGGGCATGGGTGTTTCCAGTAGTGACTGAGAGGGGGGCACCCCTTGGAATCCACGCGTATTAATAGTGATCCCATGCAGGACGTTGGTCTCTCCATCTTAGAGTTTTTCTTGAACGATGCTTTGGGTGATTCCTGGCATCCGGAAAGTTAATCTGGTGTGTGCTGGTCAGGTGTGTTTTCAACCCAAAGACCGTAATGGGAATTAGTCAGTGTCATGGTGCTGACTAAAGAAATCCTTTACTTGTGGGTAAAGAGTACACCCTCTGCAGAGTTTAAACCTATTCGTCCGCGGTTAAGGGCTACAGTCTGGGTTGGTCAAGTGTCGGTCTTCGTTGGAAAATAATTATTTGGGCCTGAACTATTTTTGCAGGATATTGTTAACAGACGGTTTATCACGCCACTGCTCTAGTGGACACCCGATTGGCATTTCTCATCAAGTCCGACCGTGGCGTCACTTGGCACCCGACTAGCATTTCTTTTCAAGACCTCTCGTGGCGTCGCCTGAGTTCTCGGATGGTCCTGTCTCGTCCGATTTCTCTTTTAGACACCCGATTGGCATTTCTCTTCAAGACATACCGTGGTGTCACTTGACATCCGACCGGCATTTCTTTTATTTTGTTTCCTTTGACTTTCCTTGTTTATCACTAACAATTTCGTATGTTTGCATATGCTAATATTTTATCATGCCATGAATTAATTCCTGTCAGTAGGCATTTAAGTCCATCATGAGCATACGCATATAGTGTGGTTCATCCTGATCATATAACTTAATTGTTGCATTCGGTATATCTTTTGTTCCTGATGTTTGCGAGTACATTCAAACGTACTCACAGGATTGTCCCTGGCTATTTACTTGGCCAGGTCAGGATTTCTACGAGGAGTCCCACAGCGACGACCATGCGGAGCCTAGGATAGCAGCCATGCGGTATAGGAATTATCCGAGTCAGCTGTTCCTGTGGGAATGGAGCCCCATCGACGTTGGAAAACCACGAGTTAATTCTGTCATCCACTACCAGACATCATTGTTGTATCATTGGACCTTTATGGTCTTGTATTCAACTCTTGTAATAGCTTGGTAATCTGTAACAAGGACGTGTCCACCAGTAACAGTAATCCTGGGCTGGTGATGACACGAGGGGTTAATTTCTGGGAATATATTCTGTCCCCAAAACCCGGCCCCGACAATCATGTGAGTGCACCAAGCTCATTTAGTTTCTGGACCAGAATGTGGTTTACACATAAACCTCTTTCAAAACTAGTCCAATCCCATTCAAATTTGGCCAGCTTGTAGTCCTTCCAACCTAAACCACTCCAAACATTTCCACTGGGCTCATCTCCAGCTCACCACTTCTCTAGATCCCTCTCAAGTCTGCTGTCAGAAACTGTAGCTGAAGCTACACTTCACAGCAGAGTGAATCTAGCCAAACCAAGCATGCAGAGAGGCTAAGTGATGAAAGGAGAAGGCTCTGGACATGGTGCACTGGACCTGCTTGGCCTCTAGGCGCCGGACACGGTGGTGAGCACGGCAATGGCATGCCAGCACGCGTGCTCTGTAGCTCGCCCACGTCGGGTGTTGTCATTCCGGCCGCCCCGCGTTGTTTGAAGGTGTCCGCTGGTGCCGACATCCCCGATGCCGTCCACATACCTCACTCCAGAGGGTTCCCCTCGCAGGAATCCTCCCCGACGGCAGCCACACACAAGTGCACTGTGGCGCCCTTGGCTGTGTTGCAACTCTGTAGCTCGTGTTCTTCCTCCGCTAACCTCCACCGCCGCATTAACTCTCTCTGCCCTCTTCCGTCTCGTCGCCCGCTAGTAGACAGCCAGCACGACGTCCTCTCGCCGGCGACATGTCCCGCACCTCGCCGTTTCCAGAGAGCTCGCCCGAGCTTGACTCTCGCCTATAAAAGGCCATGGCCAGCCCCGCCGAGCTCCTCACTCCACTCCCATACCAAACAATTGTCCTCCCGAGCAGCGAGCCACGGCCGAGAGGCCCTCTAGCCTCGAACCTCGCCGGAGATCCACTGCCACCAGAGCCCAGTCGACTCACCGTTCTACTCCTCCCCGACCTCATCTGACCCACCATCGAGCTCAGCTCATCCTACTGTTCGCGCCCAGCCTCTTGCCCGATCGAATCATCGCCGGAACCACTGTCTCCGATGACCGCCGAGCGCAACCACCGCCGGAGAAGAATGGGGCGACGCCGTCCGGCCATCCCTGGTCGATCTGCGGGTACGTATGTGTTCGCCGTCATGCGCTCGTTCTATCCCCGCGGTCACCGGACCTCGCCGACATCCGTATCGCCGGCGACGACCACCGGAGCCCCGCCGTTCCCTGTCTTTCCCCCTTCTCTTCGAAACCTGACGACAAGGCCCCACCTGTCTGTTTCCCTCGCCTGCGCCCGAAACGGTATAAGTGGAGGCGCCCTAGCATTTTACGCCTTCGACGTGGCCCTCTGCTGGGTTTTCTATTTCTATTTAAATTTCAACTTTGACCAGAAACTTTGACCAGCTGTAACTTCTTATCCTCAAGTCCAAATCACTTGATTCTTTTTGCATCTGGTTTGTCTTGAACTCCTTTATTATCTGGTAAAATTTGGTATTTTTCACACTCTCACAGAATTTCTGGTGGTCAAAACAGTGATATGTGACAGTTTCAATTGCTATTTCAAAATATTTTCAGAAGGAAACTTTGGTGCTTTTGAAGACCAGGAGTTTTTGGGCAACCCAACAGAGCAAGGCAAGACAGGACATCCATTTTATGAAGCATTTCAATAGCATTGCACATTCATATGAATTACTTTCATTTATTTGCTATATAATAATTCAAAGTAAATTAATTCAATTACCTAGTTGCTGCAATCTTAAGTTATTGTGATAACCACCATGCTTGCTAAATGAACTTAGTCGGTTCATCTTGAGTCACCTGTCCGGGCTTATTCGTGCAACCACATTTGCCGGTATGGGACGGCCTTGTCGTGGTCTGGCTCCATGCTCTTTCACCGGTACCTCCATCTAGGGAGGGTTATGCGTGCGTGCTACCCTGATCAGGTAGACGGCGATAACCCTGTGAGCCCAGTTGTGTATTGTGCCGGCGTCCCTGTTTGGGACAGTTTAGTTTGGCCACGACGGTGGTTGGTGTCACGAGGTGACTCAAGGGCCACCCAGGGCTTGACTCCGGGGGAGGATGATTGCCGGTGGTACGATGGGAGGGTCACGGGTCAGGGGGGTTTCGTTGGAGTAACTCCGGTCCACCCGAATGGGAGCATGTACTAAGTACGAGGCTGGGTACTCCATGGTGTGGGTAAAGTGTGCAACCTTTGCAGAGTGTCAAATCTATTCGAATAGCCATGTCCACGGTTTTGGACAGCCCATCCAGAGCTCACTAGGTGGTCAACCATAACAGTGATAATAATGATGGAAGAACTCATCTTATGATCGGAAGTACTCGATGACATATGAGTATTCCGAGGGTTGTGGTACAACCCGGAAGAGAGTAAGTTGGTAAATGTTGTTCAGTAAGTGAATCGCCTAAGAATTTAACATGTTACTTGCCATGCTATTGTTTGCTGCATTATTTGGTTGTCGTGAGCTTGCGAGTACATTCAAAGTACTCACCTGGCGTATCATGCCAGATGTAGGAGAAGCCAAGGACGGAGGTCTTGTTGGCTCAGGCTACGCTAACTAGGCTGTGTCCATGGTAGTGTCCCCGTGGTTGGAGTTCCGCTATTTTCCTCTATGCCGTAGAAGTATCCAGTAGTTCCGAGGCCCTGTTATGTTTCATAAATAATGCAGATACTATCATAGCACCGGGTGTGCTTTTGGCCTCGCTTTCGATGTAAAATATGAGCTTGTACCCCAAGATTATCAATAAAGTTCAGTTCTGTTCTGTTCCAAGTTGTTGAGTGTTTCCAGAAGACATGATCTCTGGGTTGGAAACACTAGTAAACCGGTTCTCTGAGCCAGGGAGCCACAACGCTTGGTATCAGAGCCGTGCTGACTGTAGGACACCCTAGTTAGCCGTGCTAGAAACCACGATTAGTGCGGGCCTTGAGTGTGCACTTTGCTTGCTGCATTTGATTGTTGCATGGAATGCATCATGATTCATTGTTTTACTAACCGTTGACATTGTGAGTGTAGATGGCACCAGTGTCGTAACACTACCATCATGAGCCAGCACCGTTCACTTTTCCAGTACTGCTCCGTAGTGTCTGGCTTCGGCTGTATCCCAACGGCGAAGATCCAGTGTACCAGGTGTTTCGAGAGCAGCTTGCCGAGTCAGTGTATGAGTATCACGCGGTGGCCTTTCTAACCGCGAGCTCGGACATTGGTAGCTATTCACGCTCTTCCAAGGGCGGGACGGCTTCCACTCAAGAGCTGGCAATCCAGTTTGCTGCGATGGAGGCCCTCACTGATCTGCGCTTTCACCAGGTTGAGATGTAGACTCAACCAGGTTTCTTTCACTACCCCACCATCTCGCCTATGTCAGGGCGAGTCATTTTCGCACCGGTTGACCCGGCGAGTGATCGTGCCACTGGTGTTTTATCTCGTTATCTGAACGCCAGTGACCGTATGATCACTTCACTAGCTGAGGAGCTATCTCGTGTCCAAGAGGCACTTCCAGCAGCTATAGCAGCACAGTCTCCTCCACCACCTACCTCTTCTCCTATGTATAGTCCACCCATTCCACCTTCTTTAGCACTTGAGGCTCCTTCTAGTTCATTCGGATCACCAGGCTTTTCGTCTGGTAGCCGACGTGAGACCCCGGTAGGGTGGGCCTCACTCTTAGCCACTCCAGCTGCTCCGATGTTGAGGCGTAATGCTTCTTCTTCCCTTGAATGAGAACCATCTCAGCAGCGTCGCCTTTTTTTCCTTTGATCCGGAGGACGTGATCCACATCATCAGTTCTGATTCTGACTCAGGATTAGATGACGAGGAGTCTTCAGTTTGGTAGTGTCCGTGCCACCCGCGCCACTAGAGTGGAGGATTGAGTTTTAGTGCATGCATCTCTGCATATGTCAACTGCCGTATGAGCAGTTCAGCCATGATATTCCTCTACTAGCTTGCCATGTATGATGTTGTGTTATCTTGTATAATTATATTGTTTGCTTTATTCACCTCTTTTTCATGAATTCTCTTTCGGTGTCATACTACTGTGTTTCCCCTATGGATGTTGCTCATCGATTCGGTATTTTATAATGGGAATAAATTTAGGATGAAGAGAGGTAGTAGCCAAGGCGGTGATGGAAACCCCGTTCGTCGATCCGCCAGACAAGCAGGACAACCACTGGAAGATTTACCACCACCGCCGCCTCAGGCACCGACCACTGATCAGATCATGAGGATGTTTGAAGAGAAAAGAAATCAGGATCTCATGGAATTCCTGAAGAGTATGCAGTCTATGGTGGCCCAGAATAATAATAATGGGACACACTCTAAGTTGGCTGACTTCCAACGCACTAAGCCACCCAGTTTTGGTCAAGCTGTGGACCCGATGGAGGCTGATGATTGGCTGAGGACCATGGAAAAGAAGCTGGATATAGCTCGCTGTGAAGAAGCAGACAAGATTCCTTTTGTCACTCATTACCTAGAAGGGCCAGCAGCTATATGGTGGGACAACACCAAGATAACATGGCCTTCTAGTGAAGATATCTCTTGGGAGAAGTTCAAGGAGGCATTATGCAAGTATCATATCCCTACTAGCATAATGAAGGTGAAACAAAGGGAATTTTTTGCTCTGACGCAAGGAAATATGTCCGTGGGAGAGTATCTAAACAAGTTCAACAATCTGGCGCGGTACTCTACCCATGATGTATCCACTGAAGAGAGGAAGATAGACCGATTCCTAGGAGGACTGAATCATGCCCTCCGTTGGCATCTCTGTATGCTGGACTTTCCAGACTTCTAGACTTTGGGGAACAAGGCTTTCATAGTAGAGCGAGAACATAAGTCCGGGTTTGATGACCGTAAGCGGAAGTTTGAACCCAAGTAGGACAACCGGGAGCAGTTCGTGCAGAAGCCACGCATTTGGCAGTCAGGCCCATCTGAATACAAGCCCGCATGGAACAATGGCAACGACAATAATAAGAAGGTCAGCCAGGACAAGACCTTTGGCAAACAGCCCGTGATGGAGGACTGCTGCCGCAATAACACTTGCTTTACTTGCGGCCAAAGCGGACACTACTCCAAACAGTGCCCCGTTAGAAACGGGAAGCCACCATCCGACTTCGAGCCATAGGTCAACACCATTGGACGCCGCCCCAACCATAACTTTAGCTACGGACGCGTCCACCATATCTCCGCTGAGGAAGCCTGCGAAGCACCAGACGTAGTCCTTGGTATGTTTTCTGTTAATGACATAGCTGCAGCAATTTTATTTGATTCTGGGGCTTCCCATTCGTTTATTTTGCGGAGTTTTGCCACCTTGCATAAATTTTCCCCTTCGCTTTTGGATAAAATCATGGTGGTACCATCCCCTGACTCCCTGCTCAGAACCAATTTGATATATAAAGGTCTGGAAATCTCGATACATGGAGTTAAATTTCCAGCTACACTCATTGCCATTGAATCCCCTTGATTGGATATAATACTTGGGATGGACTGGTTGACACCACACCAGGTGTGCATCAACCGCGCTACCAGAACAGTGACACTGGTTAACCCGGCATGACAAACAGTTCAATTCATTGCCCGCAAAATGATGTCAAGAAAGGGAATGGCATACCAAGCTACCGATACGGATATGAACTTGATTCCGGTAGTCTACGAATTCCCGGATGTATTTCCCGAGGAACTACCGGGGATGCCACCAGACCGGGAATTAGAGTTTGCAATTGAGGTGATTCCCGGTACTGCCCCGATTTACAAGACATACTACCGTATGCCGAGTCCAAAGCTTGTGGAATTAAAAAAGCAGTTGGACGAATTGTCACAGAAAGGGTATATTCGCCCAATCATCTCGCCATGGGGATCACCCATACTGTTTGTCAAGAAGAAGGATGGAAGTCTACGAATGTGTGTAGACTATCGCCAGTTGAATGAGGTCACTATCAAGAATAAGTACCTGCTCGCATTGACGACCTATTCGATCAGCTGAACGGAGCATGGGTATTCTCCAAGATTGACCTCCGAACAGGGTATCATCAGCTAAAAATCAGAAAAGAGGATATCCCCAAGACAGCTTTCACCACTCGGTATGGCCTGTATGAATTTACGGTCATGTCGTTTGGACTAACGAATGCTCCAGCCTATTTCATGAGCATGATGAACAAGGTCTTCATGGATTTCCTGGAAAAATTCGTGGTGGTATTCATCGATGACAGCTTGATATACTCCAAGGATGAAGAAGAGCACAAACTACACCTCCGTGCCATCTTGGAAAGATTGAAGACCCATCGTCTATATGCAAAGTTCAGCAAGTGTGAATTTTGGCTAAAAGAGGTGGGATTTCTGGGACATGTTCTGTCAGAACATGGATTAGCCATCGACCCCAGCAAGGTAACTGCAGTTTTGAACTGGAAGACACCAACCTCAGTTACCGAAGTCTTCAGTTTTCTAGGATTGGCAGGCTATTACACTCACTTCATAGAAGGCTTCTCTAAGATAGCCAAGCCACTGACAGAATTGCTGAAGAAAAATCAAAGGTTTGTCTGGACAGCAGAATGCGAGAGCAGCTTCTTGGAGATAAAGACAAGGCTAACCACAGCCCCTGTCTTAGTTCTTCTAGACATCCACAAAAGCTTTTACATATATTGCGATGCTTCCAGGCATGGAATCGGCTGCGTGTTAATGCAAGAAGGAAAGGTTGTAGCATATGCATCCCGACAGCTACGACCTCATGAAGAAAACTACCACACGCATGATTTGGAACTAGCAGCAGTGGTTCATGCCTTGAAGATCTGGAGGCATTATTCCAATGGGCAGCGCTGTGAAATATACACAGACCATAAGAGTCTCAAATATATTTTCACTCAGCCTGATCTAAATCTCAGACAGCAGAGATGGCAGTCAAGGATTATGATCTCGGAATAAATTATCATCCGGGAAAGGCCAATGTGGTTGCCCGTTGCTCTCAGTAGAAAACCAGGCACCGTGAATACACTAACCGCAAGTATCCACCCCAGGTTGCAAGAAGATTTTGCCAAGCTCAATATGGTGCTATGCGGGAAGTTAACTCGGATACCTTGGAAATTACCCCAACTCTTATGGAAGAGATTAAAAAGGCTCAAGAACCAGATGAGGGGATACAGGAGATCAAGGAGTTGATGCAGCAAGGGAAGGCCAAGTCTTTCCGTGTGGATGACCAAGGCACCTTATGGTTTGAGAAGCGGATATGCGTGCCCGATCAGAACAATCTAAGACATCAAATACTCAGAGAAGCTCATGAGTCCGCGTACTCTATCCACCCGGGAGGCACAAAGATGTATCAAGATCTAAGAGAAACCTTTTGGTAGCCAGGAATGCCAAGGGACATAGCATACTATGTCGCCTACTGTGATGTTTGCAACAATGTCAAGGCTGAACATCAGAAACCCACTGGGTTACAGCAACCCTTACCAGTTCCCCAGTGGAAGTGGGATGACATATGCATGGACTTCATTGTTGGACTACCCAAGTCAACAAGAGGCCATGATGCTATCTGGGTCATCGTGGATACACTTACGAAAGTGGCTCACATTATTCCGGTAAAGACCACCTTTAATGCAAACCAGCTAGCGCAACTCTACATGTCCCGGATAGTCAGCCTTCATGGAGTACCCATGTCTATCACATCGGATAGGGGCTCCTTATTCACCTCAGCATTCTGGTTGTGATTGCACCAGGCTTTGGGAACCGTGCTGAAGCATGGCACAGCGTATCATCCACAGACAGATGGACAGACCGAATGAGTAAACAAGATACTAGAGGATATGCTTCGGCCATGTGCTCTTACCTATGGACCCAAATGGGAAGATAGTCTACCCTATTCGGAATTTTCCTATAACAACAGCTATCAGTCAAGTCTTAAGATGTCACCGTTTGAAGCACTGTATGGGCGAAAGTGCCACACCCCGATGAAGGAATACAACAACGGAACATAGCAAAGGCTACATCAGCGTCGGAGAAAACCATTAGAGTGAGGGATATGCAAGTGACGACGCCGGGTGACCTAGATAAAAGGATCATGCGATCAGTGAACAATGTGAAGCAGATCTTGGCCCTCAATTCGAGAAAGGCGTAATACAAATGTCCAGGTGGATGTGATCACGAGATCCTAATGTTATAGTTAGCAAATTCATTTAACCCGAAAGGAGGAGAGATCAGAGTCCCAGACTATAGATGAGGAATAAAAGATCCTAATACCACCCAATGGCGATGTGGGCCCGTAAGCCACACAGCCATGTTAGTCAAACAAATTTTTTTCAAAGACTAGACTCAACTTCGGCAAAGGAGTTGGAAAGGGGGGTTCCTACAGGCAGTCGGCTCTGATACCAACTTGTGACTCCCCTATTTCAACCATAGACTAATCATACACGGAAATGCGTACGATCAAGATCAGGGACTCACGGGAAGATGTCACAACACAACTCTAGACACAAATTAAAATAATACAAGATTCATATTACAAGCCAGGGGCCTCGAGGAATCGAATACAGAAGCTCGAAAACAAACGAGTCAGCGAAAGCAACAATATCTGAGTATAGACATAAGTTAAACAAGACTGCCATAAGAAGGCAAGCACAAACAAGATACAAATCGAAAAGGCAAGGCCTCCTGCCTGGGACCTCCTAACTACTCCTGGTCGTCAGCGGTCTCCACGTACTAGTAGGCTCTGTTGGGGGTAGTAGTAGACGTCGGTGGTTGCGTCTGGCTCCTGGGATCCACCATCTGGTCGCCACAACCGGGAAGAAGAAAGAAAGGGGAAAAGGGGTAGCAAAGCAACCGTGAGTACTCATCCAAAGTACTCACAAGCATCAGACCTATACTAAGTATGCATTGGTATCAAATGAAAGGGTTGTATCTGTGGACTATACTTCAGAATGCCAGAATCGAGGGGAATGCCTAGCCTATCGAAGACTAGCATCTTCAAGCATCCTGCAGCATCCAGAAGAGTACAGAATAGCAATTTATAATTAACAAGCATGTTGTAGTATTAATGCCCATAGATCCTTCCTCGACTCCCTACGAGAAAGCAATCCCAGAGCCACATATCCATCTCATGTCTCAAGTATCCATTTCTAGTTATAATAGATCGGGATACAACTCCAAGCGTCCGTTACCATGGACATGGCTATTCGAATAGATAACTTCCCTCTAGGGGTGCACCACATTACCCAACACGCTTGATTACTCTAGCCGGACACAATTTCCTGGGTCATGCCCGGCCTCGGAAGATCAACAGGTCGTAGTCCTACCTAGGCTCCATAGAGACGTCCCCGCCGGTCTACATCCTAAGCGCTCCGGGGTCTTGGGCCCATCTCCCATGCACTCCGGGTCGTTGCGAGCAGGGTGGATACCAGCGCCACCTGTGTCGTGGATGGCACGATCCGACCGTGCCAAAATGCTGAACTGGACGTCTGACAGAGCTTTCGGAAGAAATCGTACGATGCTGAGTGCCCATATCTATTCCCGCATGGTGGTTAGTGCATATAGACCAGTGGCCAACTCAGATCAAATACCAAACCTTTAGTGTATTGGGAGCTCACGGAGACGAGCAGAGACTCACGATCATGTGACCCCGTCGCCCCATCTCGAGGAAATACGGCAAGGGCCATGCCCAACCCTCTCACTAGGGAGGTCTATCTACCCGGTCGTGCCTCGTAATTATCTCGTGGGTGCTCTCCGGGCCCGCCCAACTTTGGTAACTCTCGCGGGTACCCCTCAGGGCCGACCCAACTTCAACAATGCTCTCAAGTAAAGTCCAGGTAACCGTGTGTCCATAACATCAAGGGGGAATCCGAGGAACCACCATCGATGGAATCCACTTGATGTAATCATCTAGGTGAACTTAGGAGGAACCACCCTCGAGGTTCACACTTGAGGTGTTGCACGACAGAGTCGTATCGGGAGTATTGAAGGAGGAATCACCCTCGATGACCACGACCGAATAGCTACACTATATAGTTATCATCAGGAGTGCGTTGCGAGGTATCACCCTCGGCACTAGATAGTAGCTCTGCAGAGTCGTACAACAAAAGGGGGGGTGAGGTGACGTGTCAGGCCCTGGACGTTGATCACGCTGATCGAGTCATCGGTCATCAAGCCGGGGCAACTGGGACAAGGTGAGGGGTCACTGATCGATCACCAACATCCTATACTAAGCAGTTTAGGATAAGCAGGTAGGTAACAATAGAAGGTTACAAAAAACAGGCTTTGCATCATATAGGAGCAATCGAGTACAGTAGCAAAATATAATGCAAGCATGAGAGAGAATGGAATGGGCGATATCGGAATGATCAAGGGGGGTTTGCTTGCCTGGAAGCTCTGCTGAAAAGGAAGAAGGATCGTCGGTGACGTCGTCGATCACAGGGGCAGCGTCTGTCTCGGAGTCTACCAGAGAGAAGAGGGGGAAGAAACAGTAAATATAAAGCTAACAGATGCATGACATGACAACAGGCAGAGCTAGGGGTATTCTAACGTAGTGCTACATGATACCTGCGAAGGGGACATCAGCAGTCAACCAGTCAGTTGACTGGTCAAACTGACGCTTGGGACCCACCTGTTATAGACGAAGGAGTTAACCAGTGGATTAAAATTACCTAAACTAATTGAGTAGTAGGGCCCACTAGTCAGTGACTATATAGGTTAATTAAATTAATTCAGCTAATTCTGTAAATTAGTGGGGGGTTAGTGCTAAATCTTCATTAGACAAAGAATAACAGGGAGCCAGCCACGCCTCACTGCTAGGCGCGCACTCGCGTGTGCACGGGCACGCAGCGGCGGGCTGCGCAGGCGCAGGAAGCCGGGGTGCCGGGGAGGCACGGCGACGGCGCCACGGTGACTGTGGTTGGAGGCGGGCACAGGGCAGCGCGCCCAGCGGGAGGCAGGGGAGCGCAGGGCCGTAGCGGCAGGGGGCGACACCGGCGCGGCCGGGCGAAGACAGGCGCGGCCCCGGCTGGCGGGGCCAGGCGCCGGCGGGCATGGACGGCTACGGCGGATAGGGCCAGCGGCGAGCGCAGCAGCAGTTGCGAGCAGAGCAGAAGCAGTGGCTAGAACAGCAGCGGCAGCAGCAACGGTACCAGGCGGCAGCAGAGGTGGCGGTCGGCGAGCAAGTGAGCAGAGGCGGGGCGTGGTGGGCGGAAGCGGGTGCGCGGTTCGCACCAAGGCGTTGCCCGGGATGGCTGTGGGCGCGAGGGGGGAGCGAGAGGTAGCTAGGGTTCGCGGGGACAAGCGCCGTCGGGGTTAAGTAGGAGGGGGTGGCCGGATGGCCGCCACGGTGTAGGTGGCCACGGCGATGGCCGCCACGCCCCCTGTGAACAGGGAAAGAGGGAGGGGGTTAGGTGGGCCGGCCAGCTGGGGGTGGGCCGAGGCCCAGGGGGAGTCAGGGCGGTTCCCTTGCTTTTGCTTTTGCCTTTCCTTTTCTTTTAAAAACTTTTCTATTTTCATTTTAGTTTCTTTTTTTGGCCTTATAAAACATAAAACTTACTTCTAAAATAGTATAACAGTATAGGCCACTGCCACATTTAGCTTAGTATTTAAATAAACTAATTTAGAATTTTTATAATTTAAAAAGCATTTAAATAATTGTTTAAGCCACTGTTTTATTTATTTTAGTGTATTTAATCACTCTCTAAACATGTTGGTTCACCACCAATATTTTCTATGGATTATTTGACACATTTAGAACAATTTAGTTTTGACATTTGAAAACTCTAAATTTTGACTTTATTATAAATTTGAATTTGAATTGGTTTGAAGCAATGTGGGACTTAGCAACAGTAAAAGTGATGACATGGCATCATCAACATGGGATTACTGTAGATTAATTATCCGGGCGTTACAAATCTCCTCCACTACAAGAATTCTCGTCCCGAGATTTAGGAGGTAGACAGAAAAAAAGGGGTATTCATCACGAACATGATCCTTGCGTTCCCAAGTGGCTTCATCTTCTGAATGATTTGACCACTGGACTATAAGAAGTTAGATAGCCCTCTGACGGGTGCGACATTCAGCTTGATCGAGAATGCTCTCTTGTAAGAGAGATCATCGTGCACGGGTTGAGTTTAATAAACCATGTGGTTGTTGCAATAAGACTTGCGGCTCAGAGCATCGGCCATGACATTAGCCTTGCTAGCGGTATAAGAAATATCATAGTCATAGTGGGGGATTGTTTCCATACATCGCTGCTGATGAAGATCTAGATCTAGCTGAGTAACCAATTACTTCGGACTATGATTATCGGTGAAGATCTCACAACGATTACCAAGCAGGAAATGTCGCCACAACTTTAGTGCAAATTTAACTGCAGCAAGTTCAAGGTCATGGACTGGGTAGTTCTTCTGGAAAGACATTTGGGAATTCCCAAACGACTGGAGCATTCTCAATTCTCACAGGAGGAGAAGTGTTTAACGCATTCAAGGAATAAATCTGTGCTTCGGCATTACGAACAAGATGAGCATGGTAGCTTACTATCTCATTTGAAGGATGTACTAGATGGACGGTTTTAGTGGCGCAAATGATAGAAGCGGTATGTGCTTTCAACCATTCCATTCCTATAATGAGGTCAATATTGGAAGACTTCAAAACAATGGGGGAAACATGTAATTTCAACCCTTCAACTTCAATGCAGACATTGTGACTAACCATGCTGGTTCGACATTGGCTCGCAGAATCCAGCTAGGAATTCCGGCCAAGTGATGGCGGTTCCAACAGGTAAGGAACGCCTGTGGCTGTCCCACCATTGAGCAGCGGGACCTTTCAGGTAAAAGGCCGCGAAGGTGACATAGTTGGCAGGGGATACACCAGTAGACTCCAACTCAAAAGTGATGTCATGGAGCCAGTCATCAGCATCAAGGGTCTGGATTGAGCTCTGGTAGATGACAGGGTTGAGACGCGCAAAGTCTTGCAGAGTCACTAGGGCTGGCTGCTAATTCATATTGTGATGTGGAAACTGAGCCATGGCACCTTCCATGAACTGGCGATTCAGCTCAACTTTTGTATCATTCCTGCCATATATTCGGGCGGTGGTGTATTGTCGCCACCACGGCCCGGACTAGGGGTCTAACCATCCTGCTTAAATGCAACAGGGGGTGGTTCAACAAGGGTTGATACAAGTGTATGGGGTGATTCATGATGTAACCATAATAATGAGCAAAGGCACAGTATGTACAAAGCAGTAGTCATTGAAGACATACTGATACATATATAGAGCCAATTACACGCTGTCCGTATGAGTTCGGACAAGAGAAACATCCTAGACATACTAGGCGGCACGCATGCACGCGATGGAGGAATACAACAACGGAACGTAGCAAAAGCTACATCAGCGTCGGAGAAAATCACTAGAGTGAGGGGATATGCAAGTGACGACGCAGGGTGCCCTCGATAAAAGGATCCTGCGATCAATGAACAATGTGAAGAAGTTATTGGCCCTCAATTCGAGAAAGGCGTAATACAAATCTCCGGGTGGATGTGATCACGAGATCCTAATGTTAGAGTTAGCAAATTTATTTAACCCGAAAGGAAGAGAGATCAGAGTCTCAGAGTATAGACAAGGAATAAAAGATCCTAATACCACCCAATGGCGACATAGGCTCGTAAACGACACAGCCATGTTAGTAAAACAATTTTTTTTCAAAGACTAGACTCAACTTCGGCCAAGGAGTTGGAAAGGGGGATTCTACAGGCAGTCGGCTCTGATACCAACTTGTGACGCCCCCATCTCGACTGTACACTAATCATACACGCAAATGTGTACGATCATGATCAGGGACTCATGGGAAGATATCACAACACAACTTTAGACAAAAATTAAAATAATACAAGCTTCATATTACAAGCCAGGGGCCTCGAGGGCTCGAAAACAAACAAGTCAGCGGAAGCAACAATATCAGAGTACAGACATAAGCTAAACAAGATTGCCTTAAGAAGGCAAGCACAAACAAGATATAGATTGAAAAGGCAAGGCCTCCTGCCTGGGACCTCCTAACTACTCCTGGTTGTCAGCGGGGTCCACGTAGTAGTAGGCTCCGTCGGGGGTAGTAGTAGACGTCGGTGGTGGCGTCTGGCTCCTGGGATCCACCATCTGGTCGCCACAACCGGGAAGAAGAAAGAAATGGGAAAAGGGGTAGCAAAGCAACCGTGAGTACTCATCCAAAGTACTCGCAAGCGTCAGATCTATACTAAGTATGCATTGGTATCAAATGGAAGGGTTGTATCTGTGGACTATACTGCAGAATGCCAGAATAGAGGGGAAGGCCTAGCCTATCGAAGGCTAGCATCTTCAAGCATCTTGCAGCATTCAGAAGAGTACGGAATAGGAATTTATAATTAACAAGCATGTTGTAGTATTAACGCCCAGAGATCCTTCCTCGACTCCCTGCGAGAAGGCAATCATGGAGCCACATATCCATCTCATGTCTCAAGTATCCATTTCTAGTTGTAATAGATCGGGATACAACTCCGAGCGTCTGTTACCGTGGACACGACTATTCAAATAGATAACTTCCCTGTAGGGGTGCACCACATTACCCAACATGCCTGATTACTCTGGCCGGACACACTTTCCTGGGTCATGCCCGTCCTCAGAAGATCAACATGTCATAGTCCTACCTAGGCTCCACAGATTCGTCCCCACCGGTCTACATCCTAAGAGCTCTGAGGACTTGGGCCCATCGCCCATTGCACTCCGGGTCATTGCGAGTAGCGTGGATACTAGCGCCACCTGTGTCGTGGGTGGTACGATCCGACCGTGCCACAATGCTGAACTGGACGTCTGACAGAGCTTTCGGAAGAAATCATACGACGCCGAGTGCCCATATCTGTTCCCGCGTGGTGGTTAATGCGTATAGACCAGTGGCCAACTCAGATCAAATACCCAAACCTTTAGTGTATTGGGAGCTCGTGGAGACGAGCATAGACTCACGATCATGTGACTCGTCGCCCCGTCTCGAGGAAATACGGCAAGGGCTAGGCCCAACCCTCTCACTAGGGCGGTCTACCTGCCCGGCCGTGCCTCGTAATTATCTCGCGGGTGCTCTCCAGGCCCGCCCGACTTTGGTAACTCTCGCGGGTACCCCTCGGGGCCGACCCAACTTCAACAATGGTCTCAAGTAAAGTCCAGGTAACCGTGTGTCCATAACATAAAGGGGGAATCCAAGGAATCACCCTCTATGGAATCCACTTGATGTAATCGTCAAGGTGAACTGAGGAGGAATCACCCTTGAGGTTCACACTTGAGGTGTTGCACGACAGAGTTGTATCGGGAGTGGTGGAGGAGGAATCACCCTCAATGACCATGAACGAATAGCTACACTACAGAGTTATCATCAGGAGTGCGCTGCGAGGTATCACCCTCAGCACTTGATAGTAGCTCTGCAGAGTCGTACAACTAAAGGATGGTGAGGTGACATGTCGGACCCTGGACGTCGATCACGCTGATCAAGTCATCGGTCATCAAGCCGGGGCAACTAGGACAAGGTGAGGGGTCACTGATGGATCACCGACCAACCTATACTAAGCAGTTTAGGATAAGCAGGTGGGTAACAATAGAAGGTTACAAAAACAGAGTATGCATCAGATAGGAGCAATCAAGTACAGTTGCAAAATATAATGCAAGCATGAGAGAGAATGGAATGGGCGATATCGGAATGATCAAGGAGGGTTTGCTTGCCAGGAAACTCTGCTGAAAAGGAAGAAGGGTCGTCGGTGATGTCGTCGGTCACAGGGGGCAGCGTTGCTCTCGGAGTCTACCTGAGAGAAGAGGGGGAAGAAACAGTAAGTATAAAGCAAACAGATGCATTACATGACAATAGGCAGAGCTAGGGGTGTTCTAATGCAGTGCTACACGATACCGACGAAAGGGGAAAGGATCCGGGAATGTTTTCCCGAAGTTTAGCATTTTCGGACAGATGAAACGGAGGGGGATGGTTACATGTTTGCTATGCTAGGGGCATGTGACAGACGAACGGAGGGCATATTCGGGATCGTCATATTTTTCTGAGCAACTTTCATATATAAATTATTTTCATCCGAGTTACGGATTATTTTATAATAATTTTCAAAGTTTTAAACATTTTCTGAAATTATAATAATTTAAAATAATTCAAAAACAGAATTAATGCATCGGCATGGCGTCAGAGTGACGTCAGCAGTCAACCAGTTAGTTGACTGGTCAAACTGACGCTTGGGACCCACCTATCGTAGACAGAGGAGTTAACCAGTGGATTAAAATTAACTAAACTAACTAATTAAGTAGTAGGCCCACTAGTCAGTGACTCTATAGGTTAATTAAATTAGTTCAGCTAATTCTATTAATTAGTGGGGATTAGTGCTAAATCTTCATAAGCCAAAGAATAACTGGGAGCCGGCCGCGCCTCACTGCTAGGAGCGCACGCGCGTGCACACGGGCAGTCGGGCACGCAGCGGCGGGCAGCGCAGGCGCAGGAAGCCGGGGCGCCGGGGAGGCACGGCGACGGCGGTTGGAGGCAGGCACGGGACAGGGCAGCCGGTGGGAGGCACGGGAGCGCAGGGCCGTAGCAGCAGGGGCGGCGCCGGCGCGGCCGGGCGAAGACAGGCGCTGCCCCGGCGGGCGCGGCCAGGTGCCGGCGGGCGCAGACGGCTGCGACGGACAGGTCCAGCGACGGGCGTAGTAGTAACCACGAGCAGCCTGCAGCAGAGCCGAAGGAGCGGCTAGAACAGCAGCGGCAGCGACGCGGCAGCAGCAGCAGCAGTGTTGGCAATAAGCCACGGCCAGAGCGTGACGGCTGTGTGTGCACGCACCGGGCAGGTCGGGCGCGGACCGGATCGCGTCTGGTCCATGGCAAGGGGGTGCGTGTGTGCGTGCGTGAGTTAGGCTGGAGTGTGCGTGTGTGTGTGCACCCAGCGGGCATGCGTAGGGTAGGCCAGGAGGTTACGGGATCTCGAGGTGGGCGTGATCGCTGCGGGCTCGCCGCGAGCCATGCGCGTAAGTGTGCGAGGTGGGCGCGAGCGGAGCGGGCCGATCGGGGCTCCAGCAGGGGTGGGAGCGCGTGGGTTGTGCCCAGCGCAGGACCGGCTATATAAGCCTCGAGTCGATCATTGTAACGTGGAGCTTGTGGAGTCGAGTTCGTGCTGGCGGAAAAAAGGGTTCACCGTCGCCGCGGCGGGGCGAACGTGCGCCAGAAAATCCTCTGTGTCCACTGTGTTCTCTTCTTCCTCCCTCCTTCTTCCTCCTCGGTTCGTGCCAGACAGAGGGAGTGGAACTAGGGCGGGCTAGGGTTTAGGGGCTTTTGCTCCAACAATTCGCATCAGAGCCGCGGTTCGAGGCGATCGCCGGCGGCCATGGCACTCGTTCCGCACGGAGGCGGTGGTGGCGCGTTTTCGTTGCCGGTTCCGCCGTTGATGGCGACCAACCACACATCCTGGGCGATCAAGGTGGAGGCGCTCCTTGATGCCCAGGGGCTGTGGAGCGCGGTGACCACGGCGGAAGGCGCGGCGGTCGACGCCGGCAAGAGCAAGACGGCGAGGGCATTGCTGCTCGGGGCACTGTCGGAGGAAGTGTTGCTGCCGGTGTCGACGAAGCCCACCGCGAAGAAGGTATGGGACTCCCTCAAGGTGCTCTTCGTCGGCGCCGATTTGGTGTGGACGGCCCGGCTCACGTCGCACCGCGGCGAGTTCGAGCGGCTGTGGATGGCGGACGGCGAGGACCTGGATGGCTACACCGGGAAGTTCGGCGTCATGACGGCGCGGTACGCGGGCCTGGGGTCGATGCTCGACGATGAAGTGGTCGTGAAGAAGTTGCTGGACACCGTCTCTAATCGCGTGTATCCTGTCGTCGCCGGGATCGAGCAATTCTACAACGTGGCAGAGATGCCGTTCAAGGAAGCGCTCGGCCGGTTCAAGGCGTTCGAGGAGCGAACGCGACGGCGCGGCCAGCACAGCGGCAGAGGTGGTGGCGATCAACTGATGCTCACGGCGGCCAAGTGGGCGGCACGACAGCGTCAGGGAGGTGGCGGCTTCGACCACGACGACGATGGTGCTGCAAGCAGGGCATTAGGCGGTTGAGGGAAGCGGCGCGGCCGCTGCTACAACTGGGCCAGCGCGGGCATTTCAAGCACGACTGCACGAGGCCTCGGAGGTTAGCGGCGGCGGCGGAGCAAGCTCTCGTCGCGGAGGTCGGTTACGATGACGGGCCAGCACTCCTCTGAGCCGTGGCTCAGGCGGTGAATGTTGGCAATAAGCCACGGCCAGAGCGTGTTGGCGCGTGTGCGCGCACCGGGCACGTCGGGCGCGGACCGGATCGCGTCAGGTCCATGGCAAGCGGGTGCATGTGTGCGTGCGTGAGTTAGGCTGGAGTGCGCATGTGTGTGTGCACCCAGCGGGCGTGCGTAGCGTAGGCTAGGAGGTTACGGGATCGCGAGGTGGGCATGATCGCTGCGGGCTTGCCACGAGCCGTGCGCGTGCGTGCGCGAGGTGGCCGTGAGCGGAGCGGGCCGCTCGGGGCGCCAGCAGGGGTAGGAGCGCGTGGGTCGTGCCCAGCGCAGGCCTGGCTATATAAGCATCGAGTCGATCGTTGTAACGTGGAGCCTGTGGAGTCGAGTTTGTGCTCGGAAAAAAAAGGGTTCGCCGTCGTCGCGGCGGGGCGTACGTGCGCCAGAAAATCCTCTGTGTCCACTGTGTTCTCTTCTTCCTCCTCGGTTCGTGCCAGACAGAAGGAGTGGAACTAGGGCGGGCTAGGGTTTAGGGGCTTTTGCTCCAACAAACAGTACCATGCGGCGGTAGCGGTGGCGGCCGGCGAGCAATTGAGCAGAGGCGGGGCGTGGTGGGCGGCAGTGGGCGCGCGGTGCGCACCAAGGCGCGGCCCGGGACGGCTGTGGGCGCGAGGGGGAGCGAGAGGTAGCTAGGGTTAGCGGGGAGAGGCGCCGGCGGGGTTAAGTAGCAGGGGGGTGGCCGAATGGCCACCACGGTGCCGGTGGCCGCGGCGATGGCCGCCACGCTCCCCTGTGAACAGGGAAAGAGGGAGGGGGTTAGGTGTGCCGGCCAGCTGAGGGTGGACCGAGGCCCGGGGGAGTCAGGGGGGTTTTCTTGCTTTTGCTTTTGCCTTTTCTTTTCTTTTAAAAACTTTTCTATTTTCCTTTTAGTTTCTTTTTATTTTTAGTCTTATAAAATATAAAACTTACTCCTAAAATAGTATAACAATATATGCCACTGCCACATTTAGCTTAGTATTTAAATAAACTAATTTAATTTTTTGTAATTTAAAAAGCATTTAAATAATTATTTAAGCCACTGTTTTATTTATTTGTGGGTATTTAATCACTCTCTAAACTTGTTGGTTCACCACCAATATTTTCTATGGATTATTTGACACATTTAGAATAATTTAGTTTTGACATTTGAAAACTTTAATTTTTGACATTATTTTAAATTTGAATTTGAATTGGTTTGAACCAACGTGGGACTTAGCAACAGTAAAAGTGATGGCATGGCATCATCAACAAGGGATTACTGTAGCTT
This sequence comes from Thinopyrum elongatum, assembly GCA_011799875.1. NCBI lineage: Eukaryota > Viridiplantae > Streptophyta > Magnoliopsida > Poales > Poaceae > Thinopyrum > Thinopyrum elongatum. Next base: position 74,307,919 of record CM022303.1, read on the forward strand.
AATTATCATGGCGTTACAGTTTCGTAATTCTTTCATATTCATGAAATAACTTGTTTTGAGGAGATATGTGCTATCTGGCGTCAGTATAAGAGTAAGCATGTGCTGAATATGGTGATTGTTGTCTCGCTGTGGAGCATTTGGAAATGAGAAATGAATTCTGCTTTCAAGGGCGTACGTGGAGAAGTTTGCGTCTTCTTGTGAAACTAAGTCTGTATCTTCATCAATGGGTGGTGCTCTACGACGACACACATGTGGTGTTCTTGCGGTCATGCATATTGTTGCTGGACAAGCGCCGAGTGGAGCTTCTTCGGATTCCTTGGAGATGATGCTTCCCCATTCTGAAACTATTACTATTTTGTTGCTAGCTATGTAGGTTTTTTCATTTGGGCTTGTAATAGAAAGTTTCAGTTTAGCAGGGAGACTCTTAGTACTCGTTTATGTTCTTGCTGTTGTTGGGTGCTAGGTTGTCCAAACTTCCTGGGCTTAGCCGGGAGTCTGACTAGTGTTGATAATTCTTAAGTGCAAGGAATCATCGTAATACTTTTCAAACATGGAAGTGGTAAGTATGGAGTGTCGAAACCCACAAGGAGCTAAAGATAAGATCAATACCCTCTCAGGTCCTATCTGCCACTGATACAACTCTACGTACACCGGGCATTTTCTTTTATCTAGAAACAAGAAATAAAACTATGAAGTGGGTACAAGTGGATATCTTCGTAAGATAACGAAGAACTTGAACATCAAAGATATGTGCTGCCTAAATAAATATAGAATATATTACAATATAATATAAATAGTGAGTGTGGAATAATGGTGATATGGTGTGCGGAATGGTACCTAGGAATTAGCTAAGATACTAGACCAATAACAAGATTTTATGTGGGAGAGGACTCTGCTAGCATGTCATCCCTTATTTGGAATTCTATGCACTTATGATTGGAACTATTAGAAAGCATTCGCAATTACTAACAAGTTCACTAAGGTAAAACCCAACCATAGCATTAAGACATATTGGTCCCCCTTCAGTTACGTATGTATCAATTTCTATGTTAGGAAGAAGTTTATGTCGCTCTCGCCCCCCAATCCATAGTCTTGTCAACATCCAACTATCCCTATGGTATGATTCACGCGCGTGCTCATATGATGGGCACCAAAGGACAGTATCATAACCACAAGCAATTTAAACCAATCATAGCAATTCACCAATTAACCCATAGGACAACAAAAATCTAATCAAACACGAGAGCGATAACACAAATCATTGGATAACACAAATCTTGGCTAGATGGTAACAGGACAGAGAAAAGACTGAGTTTTACCTAGGTTCGGGCCCTCTCCAAGAGGTAAAACCCTACATCTTGCTTGCATTGTATTGATTGTTGATGGGGTTCAAAGTACAGGTTCATCTACCTCGAGATGTTGTGTGAATGTTACTCTCTCAGTATGAGCTGATCTATTGACTAGCCTAGCCTCTGTTTATATAAGAGTATTGGAGGCCTAGTATAACAGGAGTCCTGAAGGCTATGTTGGTGGAGTGGAGTCCTCATCTTATAGGCCAAGTCTTGCGGAATCTCCCTTGTATGCGTCATGGGCTGTCCGATGTGGGCCACTAATGAACCGCCATGGGGGTCGTCATCCCGTCCCTTGTGGCTGGGAGATGACATGGTAAGTACCCCTAGTCTAGGGACACTATCAGGAAACCCATCTGAACATGGTATCTATGCGCACCACCCGTACCTGGCGTGCCAACTAACGGTGCAGAAAACCAGTAGATCCCAGCATATGTTACTCATTGGGGTGGAGGGCATAGAGGATCAGATTAGGATACACACGGGACATGGATTTTACCCAGATCCAGGCCCTCCCGGTGAGGTAATACCCTACATCATGCATGTCCGATTGTATTGATTGTGGTTGTCCTGTACGAGAGATTGGATCTAACGTTTGCCGACTTGGGAGGCCCCTACATGAGAGAGTGGTAAGGTTACATGAGCCCAAGTCAGTTTACATGTCTTGTTGCCCAAGTTATCTAGAGTACAAATCTTGTAATATAAGTAATAGTATATCCTTTTAGAGAAGGCTTGTTGTCAGGGTGAGAAGTCCTGGCCGTAGCGGGGCCCCGAGGCTAGCCGGGTGACCTTGTTTCCCGGAGGTCGGGTACCCCGGTGTATTGTACTATCAGTAGTCAAGAATTTTCCTGATATTCCAACAGAGGTGCTTCTAACCGGATTGTGTACATACATACACGAATACAAGTGCTCCTATGAGCATATAAATACATATCCAGATATATATCGAATAGTTTTTTGCAGTCAAGTAAATAGGTTTGACGAATGCAACACTAGCGAAAATGAATCTTTGCCCATTGTCGCACTTGGCAAACATGACATGTGACGCCATCTTGGTAGCCTTACTCGTGCACAGTATTATGGAGTTCCTCACTCGGCAAAGCATTGCCATTTCCGGAGCTTGACAAAACGGTGGCGCCATGTGGCATGGCTGTTAAAGCATCATTCCGTCGACACCATTTGTTTGTATTTTTTTTTTTTGCGATGAATTTGTTTGTCGAGTCTATGTAACCTGCTTTCGTCAAAGAGTTTTGAAGTTATTTACTGAGTGCCCATGAAAAACAAATCGGCAAATAAACTTACACTACTAGGGAAAATCCTAGTAGTAGCGCGGGTTTTTTCCCTAGTAGTAGCGCGGGCACCCGCGCTACTGCTAGGACGCTACAACTAAATTTTAGCAGTAGCGCTGGTCTGCCTGCGCCACTACTAAGTATGTTAGCAGTAGCGTTCTTCTGCACCGACTGCTAAGTAGTAGCAGCGTGGGCTTTAGCCCGCGCTACTACTATTCATCTGTATTTTATTTATTTTATTTTATACTGTATTTATGCATTGTTGTACAAATTTTGATATAGTAGCAATTAAGGGATTGTTATATCATTATGATCATGTTGAATCTAATCCGTGTTTCTTCCACCAAATGATATAATAACTCAACATGATCATAATAACTCATCATCATATCCTGTATACCTAAGAGATTGATCCCCACTACCCTATTTATCTAAACATGCAGAGTATCCACGTCAGCATGTAGCCACGTCAGCAAGTCTCTCCACCCATGAGATGCGTCCCGTTTGAGCCCTCCCAAGTGGGAAACAATCGAGCAATTTCCGTCTCTACAAGATCGCCATCTTTTCAGGGAACTCCCCATCTTCTCTGTGGAAACTGGTTCCAATCTTCTCCACGGCAATTACTCCCAGAACCATCGTTTCCTCCTCCCTCTTCATCTTCTCCACCAAATCCCATTAATCTACCTCCACTACAAGAGTAACAGATGCGGTTGTTTTCCCCTTTAAGTAGCATGTTCCCATCGTCTCGATAGCTTCCTGGTCGTGCCCCTCCTTGAGAATCCCCATATTTCACCCATTGTAGAAACCAATTGCCTGCTGCTAGCACACATGTTGGCGGGGGCACATCTGCAGTCCTGGCCATCGGCGTGATCCGTTTCAATCACCTCTGTGTTGATCCCCTGACTCAATTAATCAAGCCTTTTGGTAGTACAAATGTAGATTGTCTTCTCCTGGTGTGACCTTGGTAAGAACTTAAGTTGTTTATAGTTAAATAATGGATAGATATGGCTTCTTCTTCTTTGATGTAACTGTGCAGGTATATACTAAATCTGCTAGAACTCCCAATGTCCAAGTCACGGTCCATCAGCAAGTTGATAGCTCGAGTAAATCTCCAAGATTCTGTATTCATTATTCATAGAGGTTCGTTGCGCAATATTTTCTTTGGAGAAAAGACATTAGTTAGTTTCACGGTACTAGCTTTCTGTGAGTAAATTTGTTGTACTTCGTCAGTTAGTATATGAATCATGCTTTTATCACCACACTAATTCATGAAATCAGTTTACTAGCTGTCGTGGTTTTGTCACGACGGATGTCCTCATGAAAGGACTTAAGCGTAGAGCCATCGCAACGGTGATTAACTTGTTGGGGTTGAGCGGGACGAGAGACACGAGTTTACCCAGGTTCGGCCCCTCTCGATCGAGGTAAAAGCCTACGTCCTGCTTTGTGTTGTATTGATTGAGTATCGATTACAAGGGAGCGGATTCGCTTGACCTAGCTATCGATTGATTGTAACTTAGGTTTACCCGCCACAGGGACTCGCCTTTATATGCACAGGTCGATGCCCTGGGCTTACAAGAGTCTGGGCCGGGTCATACTTCGTGATCGACCCAAGTTCTAAGTCGCCTTGCCTTGCTAGGCAAGTCGCCATCGGGTGGCTTACACCTGCGGGTCACGCACCATCTTCTGGCTTTGGGCCTCCGTCCAGCCCACTTTGTAAGTCGCCTCCCTGGCTCCGTGTCTTAACCTCTTGGGCCTGTCTAAGGCTTCATTGTTAACCGGCCAACACTCTAACCCGGCCCATCCAGGGCGGGTTATATCATGGGTTTATATCCCCAACATTAGGCCCAGATTGATTTGAACTTGTTCATGTCAATCTTAAATACCTCTAGTTGGCGAGTCTTTTCTTTGATTCCTTCAACATTTAATCTTGAACAGCTCTTCATAACCCGCCTTATGAAAGGATGACATCATCTTTACTCATGACGTCACAGCAGATCTTTCACATTAATCAACCATTCCGAGAATCGAGGCGCCCCTTTTGTCGCAATAGTTATTACGTCTCCTCGATTTTCGCACATGCATGTTACTGTTCCACCCTTTTTTCCTTATAAATAGGCGCAGGGGGCCGGCCTTTCTCACTTTCCACCCCGTTGCTTCCTCCTCTTCTTCTTCCTTGTGACACCTGCTGCGACCGGAGCTCCACCGCATTAGTCAAACTATGCCGACCGCTCCCGTCGAGACCAGAGCTCAGCGGCACGTGTCTACTCTCCTCCAACCCCGTCAGGTATTATTCTTCTCCTCCCTCAGATCTACATTAGGTCATCCGAGTTCATAAAGTTCGTCGGTGTTCATTGTAGTTCTTCATACCCTTGAACAAACCCTGTATCCAATCCAAAACGCCATAGAAATACTGCGGTATCCAGTTTAGCATCCACCCTGTGTTTGAGTAGATCGCTTTTTCTTCAAAATTAGAACACAGCCTGCTAGTTCTTCCATTGCCGGTTTTTAGGTTTAGCAATTATTCACCTTTTTCTGAACTGCCATAGATCTGCAAATATAGCTGTCGGTTGTGAAACATGTTGTCCCATACTTAGCAAAAATTTCAATAAGTCTCTGCTTAGATGACCCGCAGCATGCTTTCGGCTTATAATTTGACCCATCGTATTCTAACGGCCTGATTGTCATCTCACTCCCATAGCTGGGGCGGCTCATAATTTCTCAATAGTTCGACGTAACATGTTCGCCGTCTTATAATCACAACTGGCTTGGCATGTATCACTTAGACGGCTTACCATTGCACTTTTAACCCGCCATACCCTTATTCCTTGTCCGCAGCTTTTAACCCGGGCAATCATGACTAAAACTCCCACTTCTTGAGACTGGGTAGCCTCCGAAGTGTCAGAGCTCACGCTCAATGAGTATGTGGATATGGGGGTTTTACCGGCTAAAGAAGTTATCCACTAGCGGGTTCCCGGTCCTGAAACTACTCCTCAACCCGGGGAGGGTGAAGTTGTAATTTTCACAGATCACCTTCTTTGATGTTTTTCACCACCCGGGTCAAAAAAAAATCCGGGATGCTCTGCATTTTTACAATCTTCATCGTCAAGATATTGGTCCCAATTCTGTCTGCAATCTATGCCAATTTCAAGTATTCTATGAAGTGTATCTGCAAGAAGAACCCATTGTTGATCTCTTCAAAGATTTCTTCCATATCAATCGCCAGACTGAGATGACAGTTGGACCCACTCTTGAACTTGGAGGTGTTTCCATCCAGAGGCGGAGAGATGTAACCTTTCCCTCAGCCGCACTGCCCAGCCATCCCAAGGGTTGGAACTACACTTGGTTCTACTGCAAAAATACTGCTCCAGCTGAAGAAAATCCCTTGCCAGGTTATCGCCCCTACCGGCTCAGTACTAGCAATGAACTTCCTGGTCGATTAACTGCCGTAGAACGCACCCAGTATACTCACACATTTTCAAAGATAAGGCTTTAATAGCCAACAGCTTAACTGGAGTTGACTTGACCCGCTGGGTCTCATGGAGGATTTTACCACTGAGCCGGCGCAACGGCTTAATGTGCCAATATACTGGTGACATGAAAGTCCCGCAGCGCTATAACCAAAAGCCTCTGACTGATAAGGAGATCAACGAAATGGTTAAGTCACTACTTAGGGAGCCTCAAGAAGCCTGCAATAAGACAGGGCTGAACCCTTTCTGCACTCTTAACCCGACTCCTGTAGTAAGTACTTTGAATAAATCTTCATCTTGCTTGTCTATATTTTAAGCTTCATATCCTTTTAAATTACTGCCAATGTATGTATGTATATAGGCTGATTCTCCTTTCTGGAAGAAGAAATTAACAGCCGCCCCGCCAGCTAAGAAGAGTAAAGCAGTGAAGACTGGTGGTCCGGCTCGTCGGAAGAAACAGACCGCAGAAGAGCTACTCCAGCTTGATGAGTCGGAGGTAGAACTTGACTCCCTTGACCTTCTTTTCATGCAACTTATTGATGCTGATTCCTCTTAGGACGAAGTGGAGATGAGCCATGCCGACGCAGCAGAGGTAATTCCGATCTTGTCCGACTCATAACCTTTACCAAGAAAGAAAACACGGCGGGTCATCCGGAAAGTAACATTTTCTCACCCTCTCGCTTACTTGGACCCCGACTTTCTCTTGAAGAAATAGCAGCACGAATCCAGACGTCAGACCCAGAGCGGTGGCGCTGAAGATCTTATGACCGGCTTATCCAACACACCAGTTCCTCGAAAATGTCGCAATGAGGTGCCTCATAGTCCAACTCTATCTCTTCAACAAGATGGTCACTTGCGGCAACCTCTTAAATCTTCTGATTCCAACTATTAGGGAACGCCTCCGTCATCTGGCGACTCAACTGGGACACAGCTTCCTGCCTTTGTTATTAACCCAAGGTAAGTGTTTTCATTTGTTAACAAAAACATGTTCTCATATGCTCATAAGCCTTCATATTCTTGTCATAGGGCCAAAGAAAAAATTTGTAAGAAAGCAAAGGTGGGCGGCTCTTCCAAAGCTCCTGAGGTCTCTGAGCCGGAGAAGTAGGTGCTGGGGACCCCTGAGGTTCCAGTCCAAAATCCTGAAGATCCTGTCAAGCAGCAAACTGACCCACCTCCACAAACTAATGCTGCCACTTCTGAGCCCATGGATACTGATGCTAACCCGACAGATAGCCATGACCCGCCGAGTCCTGTACCATCTTCAATCCCCATCAAACCAGTTGAAGAAATCACTTCAGAGAAGACCACCGATGAAGTGACCATCACTGGAACGGGTTATACATCACCAGGAACCTCCGTTGTGCTAACTAAGCACACAGCTAAAGAAGAGACACCTTTACAGTAGAAAAGCAAGACAAAGTTGGATCTGCAGAGTTATGTAGAGTTTAGTGCAGGCGAGTTGCACGTGGGCTATCTAAGCCGCCTTCATACAAGCCGCGACATGGAAGCCAGCTTAGTAAACATGATGAAGCAAAAATATGAGGTATGAACTTAACCCCTTTCCGTCTTACTCATTTATACTCACGTAGCCCCCAAGGGCCGACTTATCTTGCAAAGATGAGCCGAGTTATCTTCTAGAGACAATCCGGGTCTTAATATAAACTGAAATGACCTACATTAGACCCCAAGTGTCAAGTATATTGTGCTTGGGACTTGAGTGAATCATAACCAATCTGCTCAATACTTTGATCAGTAACCATGGTTTCAGATCCTTCTTTCAGGAAGCTTTAAGCCTGAAGGAGTCACAGCTGGGCGACTTAAAGAAAAACATGGATTTTCAACAGGCTGAGGCCATCAAGCCCAAGTTAAAACTGAAATCTTCATTGGAAGACCTTGAACAGACCAAGGCCAAATTTGATGCTGATAGAGCTGCCTTGGAAATAGAAAAAGCCTCCCTGGTGAAAAGAGCAGAAGATGCTGAAAACCGGCTTAAATCTGTGACCGAAGAATTTTCTGGCTTGAAGGGTCATATTTCCCAAATATCAGCCTCCATCTTTGGTAAGTTGAAACTTGTACTCAATGATATTTATTTGTAAACCATTTAAGGTGCCTTAACTCGCCTGGCGATTCAAAAATATTGGATTTTCCACTTACTTATTCCTTGACTATATGACAGGTGCCAGGATGTAGCGCCCAAGATGCGATTCTATCCCAATCACGTGATGAATTCATGATTAGGGCACAACCGCATTTCGAGCGCATAGCAAGGTGGATATCATTACAACATACCATGTACTGAATAGATGATAATACTAGATAAAGGCTTACACTCGTCACAAGCTACAACATTATTACATGAATACATCAATAAGCAATCATCATACAGAAGAGCAGGATCCGACTTCGGATGAAATCAAACGAAAAGGAAGAACGACATCCACCTTGCTTATACCAGGCTCCCGACCCGGAACCTATCCCTTGATCGAAGAAGAAGCGGAAGAAAAACTCCAAAAAAAGCATGCATCGCTCTCACGTCAAAGTATCACTTTACCTGTATCTGCACCTATTGTTATAGTAATCTGTAAGCCACGAGGACTCAGCAATCCCATTACCATGGGTATCAAGACTAGCAAAGCTTTATGGGTATGGAATGGATAAGTGGTGAGGTTGTAGCAAGCTCTAAGCATTTGTATGGTGGCTAACTTACGAGTACAAGAGTAAGAAGAGTAACTACGCATAACGGTCGCAAACTAGTAATGATCAAGAAGTGATCCTGAACTACTTACGAAGCAAACTTAACCCCACCGTGTTCTCTTCCCGAACTCCCTCATAAAGAGACGATCACGGTTACGCACGCGGTTGGTGTATTTTATTTTGGGTTTAGTGTCAAGTTCTCTACAACCGGATATTATAAATTTCCAATCTGCCTCATAACCGCGGGCACAGCTCTCGAAAAGATTAAACCCTGCTGGGGTGTCCCAACTTAGTCCATTATAAACTCTCACGATCCACGAAGGAAAATCTCCATCTCGGGATAAACCCGATCAAACTCGGAATCCCGGTGCACAAGACATTTCGACAATGGTAAAACAAAATCAGCAAGACCTCCTGACGTGCCGACACCCCGATAGGAGCCGTGCGTAACTCGTCGCAGGCCACGATCGGATGAGCAGTCCGTACAACTAAAACCAGTCCTCGAGTTTCCTCGTGGTGGCGCTGCAAGGGACTCTAGGTTAGACCAACACTCATAAGGAGCACTGGCCCAGGGTTGTTGATTAATTATCATCGGGTGCTAGCCGGTCCATATGCAAATTTTAGTTGTTATTAGGCAAATGGTAAAACCAAAGTTGGGCCTTGCTGGAAGAGTTTTATTCAAAGCGAACTGTCGAGGGGGGCACATAAACCCCGACCGTGTAAGGAACGCAAATCAAGGAACATAACACCGGTATGACAGAAACTGGGGCGGCAAGAGTGGAACAAAACACCAAGCAAAAGGCTAAGCCTTCCACCCTTTACCAAGTATATAAATGCATTAATTAAATAAGAGATATTGTGATATCCCATGATATCCATGCCCCAACATGGAACAACCTGCATTGCACCTGCAACTAGCAAGGCTATAAGAAGGGCTGAGCAAAGCAGTAACATAGCCAAACAACGGTTTGCTGGGACGGTGAAAAGGTTAGAGGCATGATCATGGCATATTGGGAGGCTTGATATATCCCGCTAGGAAGAAGGCTGAATCCATGAAGTAGACGAACCAACGTAGTCGAACGGATCCTCACAATCGCAACATAACCGGAACTATTGAGAAGAAGCACAACCGGATAGAAGCAAACAACATTGTAAACAACCATCACATAAACATGGCATGATGCAAATCAAATATGATGCATGTCCATTTTAATGAGTCATGGCATGGCAAAGTGCAACAAACAATACTACAAATTAAGTGGAGCTCAATATGCAACGAGTTGCATATTCATAAAACACCACATTCAATTATTTAATTCACTCTCGTTTATGTACTCATCAATATTCATTGTTGGTTAGGATGGAAAGATGTGAAGCAAAAGCAAACTACCTATTTAGGCAAGTTTAAATGAGGCCGGAAATAACAAACAACAATTCCGAAAAATCCCCATATGCATGTTTCGAATTTGGTACTGTTCTGCCCTAAACCATATTTTATTGTGGTTAAACATGCAAAGTAAGTGCACCATGTTAATCTATACATTTTTCCACACAAATTACATATAAAGTTTATTTAATTCGGAGCTACGGTTATTTAGTTATGAAATAAATCATTTTAGCATGTCATTTATGCAAATTAATGCAAACAGCAATTTTAAACATTTTTAACATGACTGAAAGTTGGATATTATGAGACTACATGAAATTCTAAGCATTTTACATATAAAGTTGGTTTAATTCCGATGGACGGTTGTGGAGTTATTAATGCATGAACATGGAGGGTTTTTCTGTAAAACTTCAGTTCCTGAAATAAATGCTAAAATTGCTGCAGTAGGAAAAACATAATGGGCTGAATCTGGAGGGTGCTAGATAACAGACAGAAGCACGGGCGAGATTTAGAGAGGGAGTGCTCACCAAGTGGCCACTGGGCCGGGGCGAGTTGGGCCTTGAGGCGCTGCGGCTTGAGAGGCCCACGCAGGCCTGGAGGTCAACGGGCAGGGACGGCTTTGTCTGCCTGCCCCCGATAGAAGGAGGCAGCGCGGCTTGCAGTGGCTCAGGCGATGATGGCCTCTGCAGCGAAGGCGGATCGGGATGGCGGCCTGATGGATCCGGTCGACGGGGTCGCGCAAGTGATGTATGGTCTCGACGACGGCACCCGTCAAGCTGCTCCGGGCGGAGCTCAGGCGTCCATGGAGGCTCTACCGAAAAAAGAAATGAGACAGAGATGTGAGAGGGAGAGAGATCTGCGGAGGGAGGAAGATGGAGAGAGAGGCAGGGGCATGCGACCAGGGCGTGATGATGCTCGCCTGCGGGAAGCTAGGGGCGCGGGGCGCGGATGCTGCTGGGACAACGAAGAGGAGCTCCTCTCCTCGTGGAGCTCCTGGACGAGGGGGCTGCGGGAGTACGGGCGCGGGGCAGTTCTTGGAGGTGCTGGTGGTCGCCGGCAGTTGAGAGGCTCGCCGAAGCAGACGAGGGCGTGGGACCGCGCATGGGAGGAGCGGTAGAGGCCCGGCGAGGTGGCGCCCCGGTGGTGGTGCTCGCGAGGACGAGGTGGTGGGGAGCACGGGGCTCTGATCTGGTTGCATGGAGGGGGCTGGTTGGCTGGGGTGAAGCTCCCTTTCGTCGGCTGGGGCCTCGAGCAGAGAGGAGGGCGAGGGGATATGGAGGCTGTAGGTGGCGAGCGCTAGTTGGGGAGGGATGGATCCCGAGGTAGGAGGAGAGTGGGTGGTTGGCTGGCGGCGGCGACGGAACTGAGGGGACAAGCCCCTAGGATGTAGGGTTGTCCACTATTTATACAATAGGGGCAAGGTGAGGGCGATTTTTGGGCATCTGATCGACATCGGACGGTCTGAGATAAATTGGTTAGGTAGTCCAAATAAGAAACCAAAGATGTTATAGGGATGTTTGGGGATGATCCGGACCCATCGGTCATGACTGCCCGGGTCGGGTTCGGGACGGCTTTTGGACGCGGGCGAGGGGTCTGACAAAAGGCCACAGAGACAAGGGGGTCAAACGGACGGACAACAAAAGAACGGTTGGTCTGAGAAGGGTCAATAGAGGCGAGGAAGAAGCGGCAACAACGAATGGATGCAAGTTTTGAAAAAAATAATGACGACAATGGAGTGTCGATGCAATGCGAATGATGCGATGAAAAATGCAACAAACAAATGAAACACGCGGCAACAATGAAAAACATGGAAGGCGTCTGGAGCGTCGGTCTCGGGATGTTACAACTCTACCCCACTTACAAGAGATCTCGCCCCGAGATCTAGGAATGAGAAGAGGAAGAAGAAGAGCAAGAGGTAAACAAAGTTGCTTCTTGAGAAAAGAGTGGAACCAAAGAATCTTAAGAGGCTGAAAAACTTGAAGAAATGAGATGACTGAGATGAATGAAATTGAAAACACTCTGTTCGACAAGAGGAACAAGGAATACGACAAGAACCAAGAGCTCAAGGAACAAAATAGACATGAAACCACTCCGGTTAACGAGATAGACAAGGAATAAGAATGAAAGAATTTGGACAACCCTCCTGGTAGAAAAGACTCAAAATGAGATGATATTTCGAGAAGGGCAACTACACAATGCCTCCGAAACAAATGAAAGAATGGAATGAAAAGAACAGAGAAGAGAACAACAACTTCTACCATAGACAAATTTGAAAAACATCCTTACGAAGAAGGGTTGAACGGAGTTGTTGAAAAATCAACAACAAAAGAATAACTTTGTTGTGGGATTATGGTAAACATCTCAAAAATTGAGGTGAAATTCTGCCACTAACGGAACCGATGATTGATTGAGATCAACGAAGAGATTAAAACTTCTTCACCGAGATGAGAAGGAGAAAATTGGATCATTGATAAGCACCACAATAGCAACATTCCTTAGGGAAGGATTTAGGTGAAATATAAAAAAGATAACTCCAACAAAGAAAGTGCTCGGTTGAAAAGATCTCATGAACAAAGAGAAAATGATGGTTTATCTCATTCCTGACAAGTTGCGAATCATGAAACACGAACGGAAATTGTCAAGAATGACATAACACCACCTCAAAATATAAGATACAAAGAATTGCACTTTGGAATGCAAGATGAAGAATACTTGAGCTCCTCCAACAAAATCTTGAAGAACACTTCGATAATGAATTAAATCTTGATGAACCACCGCGTAGAACCTCTTGGAAGTACTCCGGACTGAAAGGATACTAGAAAAGAAATGAAGGTTGAAAAGAATAAGATTGGAGTCTTGCAATGAATTAGAGCTTCGAGACGAGACAACCGAGAAAAACTTGAAACTCTGAAAAAGAAAAGATGAAAAACTTAGAACCGAGAAATTGATATCATGAACGAACTCCGGAAGAAAAGAATTGAATCACCTCAAGGAAACAAGAATAAGATTTACTATATGTTTATTCTTCAGCAACTTAAATTGATGACAAGCAACGGATTTGGCATACTACTTATTCCCATCGAAAAGGATTGATATAGCGCAAACTTGGAAATGTTTTCAACGAACCACCGGTAGGATTTAGAAAAGAACGAATGAATTGATATGATAACAAAGGAAGAGGAATCTTGAACGAAGCACCGTAAGAATTTGAAAAAGAACAATTCGTCGGAGAGAATTGTAACACGAATGAAAATGCTTAGGGAATCTAGATATATGAGAACGAAGAGATAACGAGCTGACTAGAGAATACTTGAACGATGCACCGATAAGATTCGAACGACTTGAATGAGGTAACAACCTCGAAATAACTCGAACGGATGTTGAATGGTCACATGAATCTTCTGAGATATCTTCTACACTCCGGATATGAATACGGAGGGGTGAATAAGTAAGAGAGCCTTGGATAAGAAATTCCAACATGGGAAAACATGTGAACCAAAAGGAAGAGATATGATCAACACCAAAGCTTGAATTGAATCCACCGGAAAAGAAACAAGTACGGAGAATGTTGAACTTGAAACTCCTGAGCATCTTCACGAGGAATCGAAGGATGAAACTTGGAAGAAAAGGATGAGAAACATCACATAAATAAAAGGATACTTGATTAAGAAAACTGTGTCCTTGAAGAAAAGGATGGGACGGTGGGAAAAAACAAAGGCAACTTGCGACGGAAGAAATAGACAAATCCTCAGGCTTCTCAAAGGCGCCCGTATGGAATAACTTGAAGAGAAGTACACCGGTTGGAAAAGAACTGAAATGACAATCTCGATGATCAAGAAAAATTAGCACTCCCATAGAAATATGAGAACACCGCTTAGGAAGGTATGGAATCAACACTTGACATCGAAGCAACTCAAATACCACAACTCAAAACAAAACAAAAGATTTGGCTTGCAGAATAAGCCGGAACGAACATATGATAGAGATTTCATCCAAAGTGTTCGCGATGAGGCCCCATGGGCACGACGCACAGTGGACATCACGAATGACAAACGAGACGTCCCCGAATCGTCATAGCCAAGGACTATTTAAGACGCCTCGTGACCACTGTAAATCGACCGTGAAAAACGAACCACTAGACGTTGGACCCCAACCTCAATCATACATCTGTCTGGAAGAATTCCTAGGTAACTACTTGAATTCCCACCTAGGAACTCCCAAAATTTTTGGTTATGCCGCACCGGTACAACAAGTACAAGGAGCAAAATATCATCACACAACTCCTAGCAGAATTCTACGCTCCAAATGTACCGCCTCCTCAACACATAACCAAGAACCTCGAAAACTGTGTACCTCAGACCTTCGAAAAACATCCGATATACTAGCTGTGGCAATACATCTAATCGCTCTCCCCAGTACTAGGTGGTGCCAAACTACTCTCACCACAAATAGTATAGAAGCATTTTTTATATTGGCGTTCTCTGGTATTCCGGAACTAAAACGATAACAACTGTGACGAAAACACCTTGGAGCTCAACTCCCCGGGACATTGCCACAACCCCTAAATGTCAGGAGGCACCAAGACAGAATTCCTGTCACATCGATATTGCAACGATTCCAACAATACCCACGTGATCCTAAAATAATTGAGTGAGAAGAGGAGTGGAATCAAAACACCTACGTCACAATTCCTCACTAGAGCGACGAAGGGAAGAAGGAGTAAAAAGAATTCCTACTCTCTGATATATAACTAGACTCAAAATTGTTTTTCTTTCTAGACTCAACAACGGCAACGGTTAGATCAATCAAGGGGGGCTCCTGCAGTCAGTAAGGCTCTGATACCAACTTGTAGCGTCCAAGATGCGATTCTATCCCAATCACATGATAAATTCATGATTGGGGCACACCCGCATTTCGAGCGCATAGCAAGGTGGATATCATTACAACATACCATATACTGAATAGATGAGAATACCACATAAAGGCTTGCAATCGCCTAAATCTATAACATGATTACATGAATACATCAATACACAGCAATCATCATACATAAGAGCAGGATCCGACTACGAATGAAATCAAACGAAAAAGAAGAACGACATCCACCCTGCTAATCTCAGGCTCCCGACCCGGAACCTATCCCTTGACCGAAGAAGAAGCGGAAGAAGAACTCCAAAACAAGCATGCATCGCCCTCACGTCAAAGCATTGCTTTACCTGTACCTGCACCTGTTGTTGTTGTAATTTGTGAGCCACGAGGACCCAGCAATCCCATTACCATGGGTATCAAGACTAGCAAAGCTTTATGGTTATGGAATGGATAAGTGGTGAGGTTGCAGCAAGCTCTAAGCATTTGTATGGTGGCTAACTTACGAGTAAAATAGTAAGAATAGTAATTACGCATAACAATCGCAAACTAGTAATGATCAAGAAGTGATCCCGAACAACTTACGAAGAAAACATAACCCCACCGTGTTCTCTTCCCGAACTCCCTCTTACAGAGACGGTAATGGTTACACACACGATTGGTGTATTTTATTTTGGGTTTAGTGTCAAGTTCTCTACAACCGGATATTATAAATTTCCAATCTGCCACATAACCGCGGGCACGGCTCTTGAAAAGATTAAACCCTGCAGGGGTGTCCCAACTTAGTCCATTATAAACTCTCATGATCCGCAGAGGAAAATCTCCATCTCGGGACAAACCCGATCAAACTCGGAATCCCGGTGCACAAGACATTCAACAATGGTAAAACAAAACCAACAAGACCTCCCGACGTGCCGACACCCCGATAGGAGCCGCGCATATCTCGTCTCAGGCCATGATCGGATGATCAGTCCGTACAACTAAAACAAGTCATCAAGTTTCCTCGCGGTGGCGCTACAAGGGGCTATAGGTTGGACCAACACTCATGAGGAGCACTGGCCTGGGGTTGTTGATTAATTATCCTCGGGTGCTAGCCGGTCCATATGCAAATTTTAGGTGTTATTAGGCAAACGGTAAAACCAAAGTTGGGCCTTGCTGGAAGAGTTTTATTCAAAGCAACTGTCAAGGGGGGGCCCATAAACCCCGTCCGTGTATGGAACGCAAATCAAGGAACATAACACCGGTATGATGGAAACTGGGGCGGCAAGAGTGGAACAAAACACCAAGCAAAAGGCTAAGCCTTCCACCCTTTACCAAGTATATAGATTCATTAATTAAATAAGAGATATTATGATATCCCATGATATCCATGTCCCAACATGGAACAACATGCATTGCACCTACAACTAGCAATGCTATAAGAAGGGCTGAGCAAAGCGGTAACATAGCAAAACAACGGTTTGCTGGGACAGTGGAAAGGTTAGAGGTTGTTCATGGCATATTGGGAGGCTTGATAAACAAGTGGTAGGTAGCGCGACATAGCGATAGCATCAAGACAACTAGCAAGCAAAGATAGTAGTGGTATCCAAGGTATTGGTCATCTTGCCTGAAATCCCGCTAGGAAGAAGTCTGAAAGGATCGAGAATAGGTGTCTAGAGGGGGGGGGGGTGATTAGACCCTCAACAAAGAAAAGTAGCACTTTTTAATTTCTTTAAGTTAAGGTGGAGTTTTAGCACAAGTTTAAACATTCACAATACATTTCAAGCAAGCATGGCAAGAGTATATGAGCAGCGGAGAGTAAAGCATGCAATTTGTGAGAATGTAAAGGGATGGGATTGGAGTGTGCAAACACAATTGGAGACACGAAGATTTTTGGCGTGGTTCCGATAGGTGGTGCTATCGTACATCCACGTTGACGGAGACTTCAACCAACGAAGGGTAACAGTTGCGCGAGTCCACGGAGGGCTCCACCCACGAAGGGTCCACGAAGAAGCAACCTTGTCTATCCCACCATGGCCATCGCCCATGAAGGACTTGCCTCACTTGGGTAGATCTTCACGAAGTAGGCGATCTCCTTGCCCTTACAAACTCCTTGGTTCAACTCCACAATCTTGACGGAGGCTCCCAAGTGACACCTAACCAATCTAGGAGACACCACTCTCCAAAAGGTAATAGATGGTGTGTTAATGATGAACTATTTGCTCTTGTGCTTCAAATGATAGTCTCCCCAACACTCAACTCTCTCTCACGGATTTGGATTTGGTGGAAAGATGATTTGCGTGGAAAGCAGCTTGGGGAAGGCTAGAGATCAAGATTCATATGATTGGAATGGAATATCTTGGTGTCAACACATGAGTAGGTGGTTCTCTCTCAAAAAATGTATACTGGAAGTGTAGGCTCGATCTGATGGCTTTCTCCACGAATGAAGAGTGGGTGGAGGGGTATATATAGCCTCCACACAAAATCTAACCGTTACACACAATTTACCAAACTCGGTGGGACCGAATTGAATCATAAAACTCGGTCAGACCGATTTAGTTCAAAATGTGAACGTTAGGATTTTCGGTGGGACCGATATGATCAACTCGGTGGGACCGATGTGCTAGGGTTAGGGTAAAACCTCATCTCGGTTTGACCGATTACACAAACTCGGTGGGACCAATTTTGGTAAAAAGCTAACCAGAGAGTTGGTCAAGCAAACTCGGTGGGACCGATTGCATATTTCGATGAGACCGAAATGAGTGCAATAGGAAACAGAGAGTTTGCAAGCCCATCTCGGTGAGACCGGGATCCCATCGGTGCGACCAAACTAATTAGGTTTTCTGGTAATGGCTATGTCAAATGAACTCGGTGACGCTGGATAGATCAAATCGGTGGGGCCGAGTTTGACTTTTGGTTTGGGACATTTGTGGATATGAGAAAGTTGTTGAGAGCTTTGGAGCATATCACTAAGCACTTTGAGCAAGCAAGCCATTAAGCAACACCTCATCCCCTTTTAATAGTATTGGCTTTTCCTATGGACTCAATGTGATCTTGGATCACTAAAATTAAAATGTGGAGTCTCGAGCTTTAGAGCTTGAGCCAATCCTTTGTCCTTAGCATCTTGAAGGGGTTCCACATCCTCTTGTCCATGCCACTTCACTGTTGAACTCATCTGAAATATAATAGATAAAAGTATTAGTCCAACAAGAGATATGTTGACATTAATTACCAAAACCACCCAGGGAGCACTTGTGCTTTCAATCTCCCCCTTTTTGGTAATTGATGACAACATACATCAAAGCTTTAGATAAAGATATAGAGAATAGCAAGTAAAGCTTTGGAAAGACATGTAACATGCGTAGGCTCCCCCTGAATGCATGAGCATGATAGACCTAGCAACGAGTTACATGTATCTTGGCTATATGCATCAGAGCAAAGGATGTAAATATAGGAATTTGTACCTTCCTGTTCATGAGTCCTTCTTGCAAACAATATGAACATTAGCAAGATATCTTCATGGACATGAGTGTGATGCATATACTTACCTTGTGGTCTTGAGCTGGCTTAGGAAGAGATGAACCTGAGTAAACAAGGTTAGATAACATAGGAATATCTACTGAAAGGAGCAAACTGCAAACCACAAGAGTACCAAGATTGGGATGACATGTAGAGAGTGAGTACCAAGTACTCTATTTGATATAGACATGTCCCCAAAGGTAAAAGATATGC
The DNA here is from genome assembly GCA_011799875.1 of Thinopyrum elongatum. NCBI lineage: Eukaryota > Viridiplantae > Streptophyta > Magnoliopsida > Poales > Poaceae > Thinopyrum > Thinopyrum elongatum. The sequence continues at coordinate 74,326,682 of CM022303.1, forward strand.
AATGAATTCAAAGATTTCCTTCCCTTAGATGTCTTTCTCCCCCTGAATCTTATGTTGGATAATGGGAGAATATAGGGAAAAGAAAATCAGAGCACAGAAATCATAACACAGACTAACATGTCTTTCCCCTCTTAAAGACATGTGACTTCTCTCCTCTTGAATACCAAGCATCTGGGGTCTTTGATGTGATTATCTCTCTCCCCTTTTTGATGTGATTAAGCTTTGATGTGAGCTCTCTCCCCCTTTGACATCAATTTCCAAGAAGGGATCTTCTGGAGTGTGAGTCAAAATAGGTTTGGTCCTTGAGTCACATAGCAAAGCAGCATGTAGAATGTGATGCAGGTAGAGGACAAGAATCATCAAGTGGAGCTGGAACAAATATGCAGGATGCAAATGGCAACTTGTCTTCTCAGCATTGAAATTGGTAACACCGAATTGATTTCTTCGGTTGCACCGAAATGGTTCGGTTCGACCGAAAGAGACAAAACCGATGTGACCGAGTTAAACACAGTGAGAAAACAATAGTCATCTCAGCTCACTAGGCAAATAAGATCTCACAAAGATTTGCAAGGAATTAACTGAAGGATTTGCAATGAATTAAATGCAGCGAATGCAGAACAAAACAGAGAATAGAAAAGAAGTCTAGATGAAGTTTTTTTTTTGAAAAAGAAGGGGGAAAAATATGCAAGGAACAAATGCAAGAACACAGAAACACACTAGAGAACTTCATCTAGAATTGGGCGGCGACAAAGTCACCTATGTTAGAGTATATTGACTAAGGAGTCAAGTGAGAACACTTGATCATAAGTCATACTCATCGTTAATGCTCAAAATGGGGTTACCATTTTTCGTTTAAGCATCTTGATGTATTCGCATCTTGTTGAGCTGCTTTGACCCATGAATTTGGATAAAGCTTCTCTAAGATGGAATGTCATACCTTGGGTGGTGGTATTGATCTTGATCATGTAGTTGAACTTGTGTGGGATGCTCAAGGTTGATGTAGCTCATCAATGGTTTGGGGCACCGCTAGTAGTTTGAGTTCATCTTCCTACATGGGTTAGTCTTGCAAGGAAGAGCACTTGTGTATCGAAAATGACAATCATGAAACTTGATACCAAATGAAATTTGATATGTAAAATTTGTCAAAGGATATGTTGAAGGGTTTCATGCTTCCTTGACTTCAACCACCATATTGTAGAGACTTGGTGATGTAGAGATTGCTCATGATGTGAGTGATTTGCAATCTCATTGATTTAGATTCATCCAAGTACCTACAAGGGTTAGATAGCATGCAAGGGTGCAAATATATCCAAGACATATGAATATCATCATAAGAGAAATATCACGGATTAGTCATAGGCTCATGCCTTGCATGTATCCAGATGGAGTATCTACTCCAAGTTTGAAGCATCAATGATGTTCAATTCACCTCTCAAACGGCAAAAAAAACTTTCTCCTCAAGCGGTTTGGTGAATATATCCGCCAATTCCTTATCGGTACGAACATGCTTGAGATCAATGTCTCCTTTAGCAACATGATCTCGAATGAAGTGATGACGAACTTCAATATGCTTAGTTCGAGAATGTTGCACAGGATTATGAGCAATCTTAATAGCACTTTCATTGTCACAAAGCAAAGGAACATGTTTCACATTGATCCCATAATCCTTAAGAGTTTGGGTCATCCAAAGTAATTGAGCACAACATGAACCGGCGGCAATGTATTCCGCTTCGGCGGTAGATAAGGATACCGTGTTTTGTTTCTTGGAGGACCAAGACACAAGAGATCTACCAAGAAATTGACAAGTACCCAAAGTGGACTTTCTATCAACCTTGTCACCGGCATAGTCCGAATCGGAGTAGCCAACAAGATCAAAAGAAGACCTCTTAGGATACCAAATGCCAAAATTTGGTGTGTGAATAAAGTATCTCACTATCCTTTTCACAGCCTTAAGATGACATTCTTTGGGGGCCGCTTGATATCGTGCACACATGCACACACTTAGCATAATATCGGGATGAGAGGCACATAGATATAACAATGAACCAATCATAGAATGGTAAACCTTTTGGTCACCCAATTTGCCATCCTTGGTCAAGTCAAGATGTCCACTAGTAGGCATGGGAGTTTTCATACCTTTGCTTTCTTGCATGTTGAACTTCTTGAATAAGTCCTTGGTGTACTTTGTTTGAGAAACAAAGGTGCCTTCCTTAGTTTGCTTGATTTGCAAACCAAGAAAGAACTTGAGTTCACTCATCATAGACATCTCAAACTTTTTCGACATTAGCTTCCCAAAATTTTCACTAAAATGAGGGTTAGTCGAACCAAATATGATATCATCCACATAAATTTGGCACACAAATAATTCACCATTAACCCTTTTACTAAAAAGAGTATAATCAATTTTTCCAATTTCAAAGCCTTTTTCAATAAGAAACTTGGTCAAGCATTTATACCACGCTCTAGGAGCTTGTTTAAGACCATAAAGAGCTTTGTGAAGTTCGTAAACATGGTCGGGTTTCTTAGGATTGACAAAGCCGGGAGGTTGTTTAACATAAACTTCCTCCTCAATTTCACAATTTAGAAAAGCACTTTTAATGTCCATTTGGTACAAAGTGATATCATGGTGATTAGCATAGGCAAGTAAGATGCGGACGTACTCAAGTCTAGCAACGGGGGCATATGTCTCACCATAGTCCATACCTTCGACTTGTGTGTAGCCTTGGGCGACGAGACGTGCTTTGTTGCGAACGACTTGTCCATCTTCGTCTTGCTTGTTGCGAAACACCCATTTGGTACGGATGATGTTGTGGTTGTTGTCGGGCTTCTCGACCAATGTTCACACTTGGTTTCTATCAAAGTTGTGTAGCTCTTCGTGCATGGCATTTATCCAATCCGGATCTTCCAAAGCTTCTTCAACCTTCATAGGTTCAATGCTAGAGATGAATGAATAATGTTCACAAAAATTAGCCAAACGAGTTTTTGAGCGAGTGATTCTCCCGGTTTGTATATCATTGTAGATTTGTTCGACGGGATGGTCTCTTGCGACTCTTGCTCGAACTCGTGAGAGCTTTTGCTTGGTTCGGGGTGGAACATATTCTTCATCATCTTGTTCTTCCTCTTGGCCTTCTTCATTGTTGACGTTGTCGTTCTCTTGTCGAGGTGGATAAGGAGGTTGATGAGGTTCATCTTGGTGTACTCCCTCATTTTCTTCATCTTGGTGTCTCCCACTTGTGGATGCTTCCGTGTCAACTCTTGGTTCACCTTGTCGTGAGGTAGAGGCTTCCACTTGGATGGACGAGGTACTCTCCTTCACCTCCATTGGACGAATCTTGCCAATAGACAAGTTTTGAATTGCTTCCGAAGGGTCTTTGTCTCCTACATCAATTGGCAATTGCTCTACTTGCGAGCCGTTAGATTCATCAAACTTCACATCTACCGTCTCTTCAACCTTTTGGGTGAAACTGTTGTAGACACGGTAAGTGTGAGTGTTTGAGCCATAACCAAGTAGGAAACCTTCATGAGATTTAGGAGCAAATTTAGAACGACGATGCTTATCAAGAATGTAACACTTTGAGCCGAATACTCAAAAGTATCCAACTTGGGGTTTGTTACCGATGAGAAGCTCGTATGCCATCTTGCCGAGTAGCTTGTGGAGATACAAGCGATTTGTTGCATGACAAGGAGTCTCAACCGCTTCCGACCAAGAGTGTGTTGGCATTTTGTACTCATCAAGCATCGTTCTTGCCATCTCAATAAGAGTCCGGTTCTTCCTCTCAACAACTCCATTTTGTTGAGGTGTGTACGTAGCCGAGAACTCATGTGGAATCCCTTCTTCATCAAGAAAGGTATCCACATTTGCGTTCTTGAACTCCATTCCGTTGTCGCTGTGAACCTTCTTGATCTTTACTTCAAATTCATTTTGGGCCTTCCTAGCGAAGTTCTTGAAGATCTTTTGGACCTGTGTTTTATCATCAAGAAAGAGCACCCACATAAATCTTGAAAAATCATCAACAATGACTAAACTGAACGAGTTACCACCGAGACTTTTGTAGGCATTGGGACCAAAGAGATCCATATGAAGTAGCTCGAGCGGTCTTCTCGTGGTCATGATGTTCTTCACGGGGTGACTCCCTCCAACTTGTTTTCCTGCTTGACAAGCACTACACAATCTATCCTTGTCAAATATAACATCTTTCACTCCAAGGATATGATCACCTTTAATAAGCTTATCAAGATTTCGCATGCCCACGTGACCTAACCTTCTATGCCACAACCAACCTTTAGAGGATTTAGCAATAAAGCAAGTTCTAGGTTGAGCCTTTTTAGTGAAATCAACAATGTATAGATCACCTCTACGTATACCGGTAAAGACCATATTGTGATTATCTCTACGAAACACTTGGCAATCTACTTCAGTAAATAGGACATTGAATCCAAAGTCAGCAAGTCTAGATACGGAAAGTAGATTATAGCCAAGAGATTCAACGAGCATAACATTTTGTATGGAGCTATCATGTGAGATGGCCACCTTACCAAGGCCAACCACCTTACCCTTTGAGTTATCACCAAAAGTGACATACTTTCGAGGGCCGTCGTTTTCAGCTAGCTCACGAAACATATCCTTGTCTCCGGTCATGTGATCGGTATATCCACTATCAAGAACCCATTCCTTTCCTCCAGCCATGTAGCCGCGAAAATTTGCCATAAGACCAAAGTGTCTCATAGACTCGTCGAGATCGAAGTCACTATCATCATCCTCATCATAGTATCCGTGTTCAACATCGTCTTGTGATGGATCAATTCCTAAAGAGAGTGATTCATTAGATAAATGATCATCACAATGTTCATCTTTATGAATTCTAATGACTTCGGAAATAATATTGCTAATGATTCCAACATCTCCTTTGGCAGGCATATGGTCATGAAGCTCAAATAAACAATCACCAAACTTAGGGTCTTTAGGATTCATCTTATTTAAAGCAATGGACTTTTGAAGAATCACATCTAGATTTTGCAAGGAATAGTTTGGAAATCGTTCCTCAAGAAATCTCCATATGGTATAGGCACAATCAAGGGCACGCAAGCAAACAATCAAATTTCTAGGCAGTCCTCTAATGATAAGATTGATAGTTCTAAGATTGCGGATCAAGTCAATAGACTCATCAAGGGTAGGATGCGAAGGATCAACAATGGGTGCACAAGGGCTAGTAATGTACTTGCTCAAATGATATTCATTGAAAATCACAAGCATCTCATTTTTTCACTCATGAAAGTATTCTCCATCAAGTATAGGCACTCTATGTCTAAGACTCCCCAACGTAGACTCATCCGTCTTCCTCCAATGGTGATTAAACCAAAGCAATGGAAACCAAAGCTCTGATTCCAATTGAAAGGATCGAGAAGAGGTGTCTAGAGGGGGGGTGATTAGACCCTCAAAAAAGAAAAGTAGCAGTTTTTAATTTCTTCAAGTTAAGGTGGAGTTTTAGCACAAGTTTAAACATTCACAATACATTTCAAGCAAGCATGGCAAGAGTATATGAGCTGCGGAAAGTAAAGCATGCAATTTGCGAGAATGTAAAGGGATGGGATTGGAGTGTGCAAACGCAATTGGAGACACGAAGATTTTTGGCGTGGTTCTGATAGGTGGTGCTATCGTACATCCACGTTGATGGAGATTTCAACCCACGAAGGGTAACGGTTGCGCGAGTCCACGGAGGGCTCCACCCACGAAGGGTCCATGAAGAAGCAACCTTGTCTATCCCACCATGGCCATCGCCCACGAAGGACTTGCCTCACTCGGGTAGATCTTCACGAAGTAGGCGATCTCCTTGCCCTTACAAACTCCTTGGTTCAACTCCACAATGTTGACGGAGGCTCCCAAGTGACACCTAACCAATCTAGGAGACACCACTCTCCAAAAGGTAATAGATGGTGTGTTGATGATGAATTCCTTGCTCTTGTGCTTCAAATGATAGTCTCCTCAACACTCAACTCTCTCTCATGGATTTGGATTTGGTGGAAAGATGATTTGAGTGGAAAGCAGCTTGGGGAAGGCTAGAGATCAAGATTCATATGATTGGAATGGAATATCTTGGTGTCAACACATGAGTAGGTGGTTCACTCTCAAAAAATGTATACTGGAAGTGTAGGCTCGATCTGATGGCTTTTTCCACGAATGAAGAGTGGGTGGAGGGGTATATATAGCCTCCACACAAAATCTAACCGTTACACACAATTTACCAAACTCGGTGGGACCGAATCATAAAACTTGGTCAGACCGATTTAGTTCAAAATGTGAACGTTAGGATTTTCGGTGGGACCGATATGATCAACTCGGTGGGACCGATGTGCTAGGGTTAGGGTAAAACCTCATCTTGGTTTGACCGATTACACAAACTCGGTGGGACTGATTTTGGTAATAAGCTAACCAGAGAGTTGGTCGAGCAAACTCGGTGGGACCGATTGCATATTTCAGTGAGACCGAAATGAGTGTAATTGGAAACAGAGAGTTTGCAAGCCCATCTCGGTGAGACCGGGATCCCATCGGTGAGACCGAACTAATTAGGGTTTCTGGCAGTGGCTATGTCAAATGAACTCAGTGACGCTGGATAGATCAAATTGGTGGGGCCAAGTTTGACTTCTGGTTTGGGACATATGTGGATATGAGAAAGTGGTTGAGGGCTTTGGAGCATATCACTAAGCACTTTGAGCAAGCAAGCCATTTAGCAACACCTCATCCCCTTTTAATGGTATTGGATTTTCCTATGGACTCAATGTGATCTTGGATCACTAAAATTAAAATGTAGAGTCTTGAGCTTTAGAGCTTGAGCCAATCCTTTGTCCTTAGCATCTTGAAGGGGTTCCACATCCTCTTGTCCACGCCACTTCACTGTTGAACTCATCTGAAATATACTAGATAAAAGTATTAGTCCAACAAGAGATATGTTGACATTAATTACCAAAACCACCCAGGGAGCACTTGTGCTTTCAAAGACCGAATCCATGAAGTGGACAAACCAACGTAGTCGAACGGATCCTCACATTCGCAACGTAACCGGAACTATTGAGAAGAAGCACAACCGGAAAGAAGCAAACAACATGGTAAACTACCATCACGTAAACATGGCATGATGCACAATCAAATATGATGCATGTCCATTTTAATGAGTTATGGCATGGCATAGTGCAACAAACAATACTACAAATTAAGTGGAGCTTAATATGCAACGAGTTGCATATTGACAAAACACCACATTCAATTATTTAATTCACTCTCTTTTATGTACTCATCAATATTCAATGTTGGTTAGCATGGAAAGATGTGAAGCAAAAGCAAACTACCTATTTAGGCAAGTTTAAATGAGGTCGGAAACAACAAACAACAATTCCGGAAAATCCCCATATGCATATTTCGAATTTGGTACTGTTCTGTCCTAAACCATATTTTATTATGGTTAAACATGAAAAGTAAGTGCACCATGTTAATCTATTCATTTTTCCACCCCAATTACATATAAAGTTTATTTAATTTGGAGCTATGGTTATTTAGTTATGAAATAAACCATTTTAGCATGTCATTTATGCAAATTAATGCAAACAGCAATTTTAAACATTTTTAACATGAATTAAAGTTGGATATTATGAAACTACATGAAATTCTAATAATTTTATATATAAAGTTTGTTTAATTCCGATGCACGGTTATGGAGTTATTAATGCATGAACATGGAGGGTTTTTCTGTAAAACTGTAGTTCCTGAAATAAATGCTAAAATCGCAGCAGCAGGGAAAACATAATGGGCTGAATCTAGAGGGTGCTAGATAACAGACAGGTGCACGGGCGATGTTCAGAGAGGGAGTGCTCACCAAGTGGCCACTGGGACGGGGCGAGTTGGGCCTTGAGGCACTGCGGCTTGAGAGGCCCACGCAGGCGTGGAGCTCAACGGGCAGGGGCAGCTTCGTCTGCCCGGCCCCGACAGAAGGAGGAAGCGCGGCTTGTAGGGGCTCAGGCGACGCGGCTTGCAGGGGCAGATGGATCCAGTCGGCGGGGTCACGCAGGTGATGTAGGGGCTCGACGACGGCACCCGTCAAGCTGCTCCAGGAGGAGCTCTGGCATCCATGGAGGCTCTGCCGGAAAAAGAAATGAGACAGAGATGTGAGACGCAGAGAGATCGGCGGAGGGAGGAAGATGGAGAGAGAGGCAGGGGCACGCGACCGGGGCATGATGATGCTCGCCGGCGGGAAGCAAGGGGCGTGGGGCGTGGCTGCTGCTGGGACGACGAAGAGGGGCTCCTCTCCTCGTGGAGCTCCTGGACGAGGGGACTGCGGGAGCATGGGCGCGGGGCAGTTCTTGGAGGTGCTGGTGGTCGCCGGCAGTGGAGAGGCTCGCTGAAGCAGACGAGGGCGCTGGAAATAGGTCCGGTGCAGGCGCACGGGAGGAGGGGTAGAGGCCCGGCGAGGTGGCGCCCCGGTGGTGGTGCTCATGAGGACGAGGTGGTGGGGAGCACGGGGCTCTGATCTGGTGGCATCGAGGAGGCTGGCCGGCGGGGGGTGAAGCTCCCTGGCGTCGGATGGGGCCTCGAGCAGACAGGAGGGTGAGGGGATATGGAGGCTGTAGGTGGCGAGCGCTGGTTGGGGAGGGATGGATCCCAAGGTGGGAGGAGAGTGGGTGATTGGCTGGCGGCGGCGACATGACTGATGGGACAAGCCCCTACGATTTAGGGTTGTGCACTATTTATACAACAGGGGCAAGGTTAGGGCGATTTTAGGGCGTCTGATCGACATCGGACGGTCTGAGATAAATAGGTTAGATAGTCCAAATAAGAAACCAAAGATGTTATAGGGATGTTTGGGGCTGATCCGGACCCATCGGTCACGACTGCCCGGGTCGGGTTCGGGATAGCTTTTGGACGTGCGCGAGGGGTCTGACAAAAGGCCACGGAGACAAGAGGGTCAAACGGACGGACAACAAAAGAACGGTTGGTCTGAGAAAGGTCAACAGAGACGAGGAAGAAGCGGCAACAATGAATGGATGCAAGTTTTAACAAAAAAACAATGGCGACAACGGAGTGTCGATGCAATGTGAATGATGAGATGATGAATGCAACAAACAAATGAAACACGCGGCAACAATGAAAAACATGGAAGGCATCTGGAGCGTCGGTCTTGTGCTGTTACACAGGGGTACCAATCTTGGCCGAAATATGTTGTTGAAGCTGAAAGCTGTCTATTCATTAACCGAGAGGCTATATGCTCGAACCCTGCGAACTCTCGTAGCTATATCAAGCGGCAAGAAACCTCCAACACTCATCAAAAGTGTGCTGGATCATCTATCAACTGTGCCATCGCAGATTGAAGAGCTGAAAATGTCAGCCGCCCGCTCAGGAGCCATCACTGCCTTAAGCCGGGCAAAACCTTGGCAATCAAAACTAGACCCAGCAGAGATGGCTGGCGGGTGTCCAGAATATAACGATGACGGAACTATCTTCAATGAAGCAGACTTTATGAGATGTGTCAAAGAGATGAGGCCTCTAGCATGTCATCTTGCACAAGAGCTGGACCTGACCAAGTATCAGCCGGCTTATGACAGCAATAATGCTCGTATCAAGCCGCCCTCACATGAAATTGTGGATTTAACTCCTCAAAGGCGTAAGCATATTTTTGCCCCTGACCTTGACTCTTCTCTTATACTTAACGATGAAGCAACCTTTGAAGTGTTAACTGGCATCGACTGGGCGTCGGATAATCTCCAGATGGCAGACGATGAAGAGCCGGCACGGGATGATCCAGAGGCCTCCACCTCAAGGCGCCATGATGACATTAACACTGCTAGTCATAACCCGGATGGCGCTGAGGCCGGCTCAAAGGAGAGTAATGTAACTCCAAAAACACTTAGTCGAAAAAATGTTTGGGCTCATCTGTAGCCTTGTAATAACGTAGTTTAAAATAGTTATCTATCCTGCCATGCCTTCCCGCATGTTTTTAACAATTTGCGCTCCATCAGCTTAACCTCGGATCTTGCCATATATATATATATATAGAGAGAGAGAGAGAGAGAGATAGAGAGAGAGAGAGTAACACTATTCTGATCTTGGGATCAGAATAGTTATTCAAATCACGCCGCGCCTATATAGGAGCAATCCGGTTGTTCCCGAACTCCCCGACCCGCTGCAAAAAGAAAAAAAATCCCACCCATGACCACTCGTCCACCACTTCCTCCCCCGATCCCATCGCCGCCGCTGCCTACCCGCCTCCTACTAGCGCGCCACCACTCCCGCCTCCTTCTGGCGCGTCGTCGTCCCCGCCTCCTACCGACGAGCCGCCGGACCCACCTCCTACCGACGCGCCGCCGGACCCGCCTTCTCCCCCCGTGCAGCGCCAGACCCCCGCTCCTTCGCGTGCCACCGCCTCCCCGCGCGCCACGCGTCGCCAGCCGCCGCTGTGGTCGAGCTTCCCCGGAGACCAACCACCAACCGTGATGCACTGCCTAACCACCACGCATCCCCGTATCCGCCGCCACCACGCGGTGGCGAACTCCCCCGGCAGGGATCCACTGGGGACGGCGGCGGCCTGATCCCCTGCCGCGACCAACGACCTCCTGCTCCGCCCTTGCTGTGGTGGCCGCCGGCGGCCTTCCTCCGTGCTGGAGCTGCCCGTCCCCTACCTCCCGACGCTGCCTTGGTCTCCCCCACCTTCGGCAGTAGCTACAACGTCGGACATCTTTTGCAGTGGATCAGGTCATTGACCACCGCCCCGATGCGGCGTCGGACCAGCGGATCCACGCTGCTCCTCCACCTCCCAACCAATGTCCCTGGCCCGTCCTACTGCTCACCTCTTCCTCGCATATGCATCAACAAAACATGGCAGCCGCTGCAGTCCACATCGTTCAACAGTAGCAGGTCAACTCCTCCAAGGTCACATGAGCTCGCCGCCAAAAGTCCACAGTCTATTGAGCCAGAGATGGCACTGGACGCCGCCACGGCCAGTCATCTGGATTGGAGCCACCAACCCACGTCCGCACAGGGGGGCTGGTAGCAGCGCCGTTGATGGGGATTGGGCACTATCTGAAGCTACAGGTGGCATCGACCTGCAGCTGCAGGGAGCGTCGACCTGCAGCTGGAGGAGGTGTCGACCTAAAGCTCGCCACGCACGGCACTACGACCTAGTGCCACAACTATCCACCACCTACATCCGGCGCCGCAGTGCCTCGGCCGTTCAACTATGCCACCTCAGGCCGTTCAACTCCACCCGGTGCTCGTCGTGGATGACCCCCGCCATCGTCGACTCCATTCGTTTCCTTCCGCTGTACGCGGCCAGCTCCATGAGCTACTCGCCTCTACTCTGTTTAGAGGAGCGTCGTCAGCTCGTCCAACTATGGCTGCTTCTCTGCTGGTATGTATGCTTCTCTGAAGGTACTACCTTAAGCTTGTACAACTTGACAGTATACAAATGAAAAGTTATTAATCTGAAGTTCAGAGATTATAAAGAAAAGAAGACATGGGATCTAGGATCTAGTCATTTCTAGGTAACTTGCACTGGAAATACAGGGCTGGTGATTTGTGGAACTTGATGTCGGGGCAGGGACAAGATATCCCAAAAATTAACCCCTTGTGTCATCACCAGCCCAGGATTACCGTTACTGGTGGACACATCCTTGTTACAGATTACCAAGCTATTCAATAATTGGATACAAGACCATGAAGGTCTAATGATACAATAGTGACTCCGGTGGTGGATGACGGAATTGTCTCGCGGTTCTTCAACGTCGATGGGGCTCCATTCCCCACAGGAACGGCTGACCTGGATAACTCCTATCCCTCATGGCTGCCATCCTAAGCTTCGCAAGGACATCGCTGTGGTACTCCTTGTAGAAGTCCTGACCTGGCCAAGTAAATAGCCAGGGACAAGCCTGTGAGTACGTTTGAATGTACTCGCAAACATCAGGAACAAAAGATATACCGAATGCAACAATTAAATTATATGATCATGATGAACCACACTATAAGCGTATGCTCATGATGGACTTAAATGCCTACTGACAGGAATTAAATCATGGCATGATAAAATATTAGCATATGCAAAAAAATGAATATATGGAAATGTTAGTGATAAACAAGGAAAGTTTAACGAAAACAAAGTAAAAAAAATGCCGGTCGGATGTCAAGTGACACCACGGTAGGTCTTGAAGAGAAATGCCAATCGGGTGTCTAAAAGAGAAATCAGACGAGACAGGATCATCCGAGAACTCAGGCGACGCCACGAGAGGTCTTGAAAAGAAATGCCAGTCGGGTGTCAAGTGATGCCACGGTCGGACTTGAAGAGAAATGCCAATCGGGTGTCCACAAGAGTAGTGGCATGATAAACCGCCTGTTAACTCGAGGGACGCCTCGAGAGGTCTTGAAAAGAAATGCCAGTCGGGTGTCAAGTGACGCCACGGTCGGACTTGAAGAGAAATGCCAATCGGGTGTCCACAAGAGTAGTGGCGTGATAAACCGCCTGTTAACTCGAGGGACGCCACGAGAGGTCTTGAAAATAAAATTGAATGCCCGGGGTAGTCTAGCCCGCCCCTGAGACACTCAGGAAAATTAAAATAAGAGAAATAGGTTAGTTCACAATAATATGCATAACCATAAAAAATTTCACAGCAATAGTATTCAAATAACCATGGTGGCGTTAGTGATGATAACAATATCCTGCAAAATTGTTCAGGCCCAATTAATTATTTTCCTCCGAAGACCGACACTAAGACCGACACTTGACCAACCCAGACTGTAGCCCTTAACCGCGGACACGGCTATTCGAATAGATTTAAACTCTGCAGAGGGTGTACTCTTTACCCACAAGTAAAGGATTTCTTTAGTCAGTACCGTGACACTGACTAATTCCCTTTACGGTCTTTGGGTTGAAAACACACATGACCAACACACACCAGATTAACTTTCTGGATGCCAGGAATCACCCAAGGCATCGTTCAAGAAAAACTCTGAGACGGAGAGACCAACGTCCTGCATGGGATCACTATTAATACGCGCGGATTACAAGGGGTGCCCCCCTCTCAGTCACAACTGGAACTCCCACGCCCCACGACCCGATGACAGGATTTAGTCCATGGCCACTGGAAACCCTCATCGTGGCCCTCTGTACGGTGTGTGCATGGAAAGGGGTTATCAACTTACTGAATCATACCCTACCTGTGGCAGGGACCTATGGCAGCACGAAACAAGTATGGGGGTTACCGGAACAAGACAAGACCTACGGTCGACTCAGGAGGCATTAAGTTTCCTGCAACGGTTAGCACAACAAAGTATTCTTTCAACAGCAATACCAACAGGGCCACAACCCTTGCATGCTCCAACATGCACAAGAAACAAGGCATGATCACGCTCCAACGTGATCATCCTTCTGCCGGTAACGATATTTCATTTATGCCTGCTCCTGCAAGTTAGTCATGGCAACACACGATGCACGGTACGATAAAACATGCCAACACTACACACATGCAAAATTAGCCATATGCCAGTTTTATTTGAATTCAACATATTCATGATGCAATTATTCTTGCAAACAACAACTATGCAATTCACCATATCAAGTGTTCAAGATGCTTGCCTTTAGTATGCAGAGATATTGGGTGCACTCCAAAAGTTTGAAAAGTTTCTTCCCTCCATTTTTTCCTATTTTCAAAATATTTATATTACCACATAAAGCAAAAACAGTGCCAAAAATTACCTAAAATATTTTTGAAATAAATACTAAAATAAAATAGACGAAAAATTAGAGATACCAGAAAAAGAATTAAATTATTTGGAGTTCATATGATTAATCTAGAGAGTTTCTAAGCTGAAACAATTGATTAAAAGGACTATTTATTTGACCCAGTGATCATAATGCTCAGGAAAAATGTTCACCTAATCTAGATAAATAGAGCATGTTTTTATAAGACTTTAGAAATTTGTATCACTGGATTTGGATGTGAAATGGAGGTTGTGGAATTATTGGAAGTTACTGGAAAAAGAAAAAGAGAAAGGCAGGGGGTGCCCTGAGCGCTGTATAGCCGCAAAGCGCTACTCGGCCGAGCCCAGTCAATCAGCTGCGCGGAAAGGCTGCGACGTCGATGGCCAAATCAGGAAATATGCTTCCCTCACGCGAAGACAACTTCTAGGGAAGCCGCCTCCACTTATCCGTGTGGCGAGGCTACGGTCACTGACAGTGGGGCCCGCGGGCCCACTACTAAGGTTTGACCAGTCGCCTGCGCGCGCCCTCTCCTCCGGCCGAACAGAGGCGGTGCTCCGGCGAGGCTCGCCGGCGAACGACAGTGCCGTTCGAGGAGCCGAGGGTACCGCTGTGTTCAGGAGGGAGAGGCGGTTCGTCTGGTACTCGCCGCGGTAGCTAGGATGGACGGAGTTGCCGGCGACGAGGTCCTCGGCGGACGACGGCGTCGGATGAAAGAGGGACTCCGGTTCTGGTGGATTTCATGATGAATTGAGGCGTGGAAATGAGGTGTGGTGGTTCTGTGAACCCTCTGGTGCAAAAAATTTGGGAGGGGAGGCATTGGTTAGCTCGGAATCAACCGAGGCAGAGCGGCGGTCGATAGCTACCGGAGTTGGGGAAGACGGCCGTTTTCGGTCGTGTGGCTGCTCATGGGAGATCATTGAGGGAGAGGGAGGTTTACATAGGGGGAAGGAGGAGTGGTCCATCACTGAGTGAGCTCGGGAGGGCTTAAATAGGCGGGGAGGGCCTGACGCCGTGGCTTCCAGAGAGGTACGCGTCGGTGGCGGCCATTGATGGCGAGGATGAGGCTGTTGGGGTCGGTGGAGTGGTCGGCGGGGTAGTACGAGTCGGTGGCCATCCGGAGTTAAGTGGGGGGGTGAGCTGGCAGCTTCGGATATCTCGGGCGGTGCCGTGCCCGAGCAAAAGACGGCGGCGGCTCGGGTCGGTGGCTAGCCGGCGGTGGGCGGTGCTAGGCGACGCAGGGGGATGTCAGTGTGGTCGATGGGTGATCAGTGGGTCAAGGGGGAAGCATAACGGAGGAGGGGAAACAGCGGAGATGTGGCAGCAGATCGATGCCAGTGCCTGCAATGCGCGTGCCCTGGCCGTGCTCCGGGCATGCACACCATGTGCTTGACCCAATGCCAAGGGGCTCCAGGTTGGTCCTGAGGAGCTGGTTTTTGGTAGAGTGGCATTCACTAAGATGGCAAAGATTCCAGACATGTTGGTTTGATCAGAAGAGCAAGTGTGCAATGTAGTTGAGGAATAGGCTTAGTTTTTGTCATGCACACAAGGTGCTTGATAGAATGCTATGACCATTTAGAAGATTTTGTTGGAAGTGAAAATTAATAGAATGGTGTCTCGTTAGTTGTTAAATATGATGGTGTAGTTGTTTTGGCAAAAAGAGATACTTGCTAATGCAAGTTTTAACAGAATTCATTGCTGGACAGAAACTAAAGGAGGATATTTGGTGGACTTCCATAATGCAAAATGAGCTGATCTTTTGGACTTAAGGGTTTGGTTGGAAGGACAGTAAGTGGGAAAAATTTCAGGATTTTTGGGGCAAGGAAAATTGGGGTTCCAGTAGAAACTCAAAAACTGGACAGAATTGAAAAGAGATTGTTTCACTCAAAATTCCCAAAAGACCAAGTTGGGTTTTTGCATAAAAGTGATTTGTGGGCATCATATGACCTCCCATAATTTTCGTGGAATTTAAAAAGAATTATTTAAAAAGGTTGTAGTGCAACAGGGGTATTTAAAATATTGAAATAGCGATTAAAAGAATGGTTTTGAGCAAAATTTCATTATGAAAATAATTCCTACTGTTATCCAAATATAGATGAAATGTTTTAATAAAACTAACAAAGCCACAAAATTATTTTCAAAAATTTCTATTTGGAGGGAAGAATTTTGAAACCAGAAAGCAGAAAAGGTTCTGAAATTAAATAAAGACCGAGTATAATTCAAAATTTTATTTCTGGCCAAATTTTTATTTAGAAAAAAAACATGATTAAAATTTTGGGGTGTTACAAACTCTACCCCCCTTAAGAAAATCTCGTCCTCGAGATTTGTTAGGTGGTTTCCAAAATTTAACCCACCTTTCGAGGAAAAAAATTTCTTAGCCATTTAAAAAAATAACCTGTTTAGGCACAGTTGACGTGGCTCCTAATAATTGGTGTAACTACAGTGGGCACTAGTGCTGTGGTTATACTATGACTGTTATGACAAATTTGGAAAAAGTATAATTTCCAAAATTTGCTTGCCGTACTCCAGTGCACAGTGCTCTCTCCGGCTGACGGGTGGACCTAGGGCCCACTATCAGTCTCTTCTTCTTCCTCCGGCTCTCTTCTCCTTCTCCCTCTCACGTACTTCCTCCACCTGCGGTGTCTAGCGCGTAGGGGATCTAGGGTCGTACTGTGGCAGTGAGCAGCGTGCAAGCTGCCGGTGCAGCGTGCACTCACCTCGCGGGCCAGCACCTTGTCGGCACTGCTCGCGATTTCTCCTCCGAACACCGGTGATCGGGCGACGAACGGCGCTGGTGGACCTCGTCCACCATGCATCGAGCCCGTGCTACAAAACGAACATAGTGTTACTCTCTTCTTCATCACACCTTGCCTCACTTCTTCCTCCTCCTCCTTTTCTGATCGCAGGAGCTCGAACGAGGCTCCAATGGAGGATGTGCTTCCGGGGTGGTTTGTGATTCTCATGTCCGGAGCGGTGGCGGCGTTGCTCGGGTTCTCACTGCTCCTATGCGCGATGATCCTTGACGATCGCCGTGATGCCGCAGCTCGAGTGGTGGCTCTTCGAGGCGGCGGTGACCGTGAGGATTAGGCATCGGTGATGGTTACGGGTGAGTGTTAGTGCGTTCTGCAGCAACTCCGTAGAAATAAAAGGAAACCCACAAATTTTTCTTCAGAAAAATTTGTGGTGTGATGAGAGTGGTCTGGTGTGTGAGGCGGTTGATTAGGTGCCAGTGTGTGTGTGCGTGGTTCTGCACTTAGTGCATGTAGTGGAGTGAGTGTGATTGTAAGCCGGGTGTCGTGGCGGTGCATGAACTAATTTTATGTTTGTGAAAATTATTAGTCGTAGTGGTCCTTAGTAAAATCTCCACAATTACTCATATGCAACTGCAACCAAACATTTTATTCATAGGGTAAATCCCAAGATGCAACACAGATATGAAATCATGCAATTCAAATGCTAGGCTAACGAACACAACCATGGTCTCTACGGTACAAAGGTAAAATTGATAGGGTCCTGAGAAAATATTCCCGGCATTGGGACACATTCTTCTTCCCCCGGAGAAAGTGGATGGAGGAGTCGGAGAACGTTCCCTCCTTGGTCTGGTGACAGTGGTTCGCCGATGGCGATCTGAGGATTCAGAATAGCAAGAGTCTGGAGGAAGTCCATCACTTGCTGGGTCAGACGCTCCTGCGCGATGACATATTGAACAAGGTTGGCTAGCATTGGATCTCTCTTTGATTGTCTGCAGGGAAAAGATGCTTCTTCTCCGGGTGCTGCACGGCTCGAGAAGTAGTAATACCCCCTTTCGCTGGCACGAGGCACTGCGTACCGGAGGCGGGTAATTGCTTCATAGGTAGCAACTTCTATAGCCATTTCTGAAGTTGGCATAGATTTCCCGATGAAGACGACACTTGTAGGGCCTTGGTTTGGGTCTACCGGTGGGATGTCGCGACTGCCCAATATTTCGAGGCGTTGTGGTTGATCCTCGATTTGAACAGCTCGTACTGGGGTGGCTGAGTGGAGCCAAGAGTTTTGCTGGTGAAATCCCACAATATCTTGATGAAACTGGCCGGGGTTGCATCTGGGGTTCTCAGATGAATCCCAAGGTGCGACATGGGGGAAATGGTGGTGGAGGCAGTGTATAAGGTGAGGGATGCTTGTTATGGATGCGAGAGTGGTTTCCTATATAGTGCCTGGGCTAGGAAACATAAATCAGTAGGGTTACGATTCTGGGTATCGGCTCTGCTCTAGAGTTGTCAGGGTCAAAGTCATAGATACAAATCACAAAATGTGACGTATTACTGTGGTTGTCGGTTAGGGGGATAGGTTGGGCACCGATTATCAAAAGATGTCGGCTGGCCACTGTGTAGGCTTTATTGGACGAGATGGGCTTGACTGTGGGTAGGAAAAGAAGTGGGCGGTGTGGAAACCTAGGGATAGCGACCAGGCTAAGATGGGATTAGCCAATGGTCAGCCTGACTCTGATACCAAGGCTGTCGGGGCAGGGACAAGATATCCCAAAAATTAACCCCTTGTGTCATCACCAGCCCAGGATTACCGTTACTGGTGGACACATCCTTGTTACAGATTACCAAGCTATTACAAGAATTGGATACAAGATCATGAAGGTCTAATGATACAATAGTGACTCCGGTGGTGGATGACGGAATTGTCTCGCGGTTCTTCAACGTCGATGGGGCTCCATTCCCCACAGGAACGGCTGACCTGGATAACTCCTATCCCGCATGGCTGCCATCCTAGGCTTCACACAGACATCGCTGTGGTACTCCTTGTAGAAGTCCTGACCTGGCCAAGTAAATAGCCAGGGACAAGCCTGTGAGTACGTTTGAATGTACTCGCAAACATCAGGAACAAAAGATATACCGAATGCAACAATTAAATTATATGATCATGATGAACCACACTATAAGCGTATGCTCATGATGGACTTAAATGCCTACTGACAGGAATTAAATCATGGCATGATAAAATATTAGCATATGCAAAAAAATGAATATATGGAAATGTTAGTGATAAACAAGGAAAGTTTAACGAAAACAAAGTAAAAAAAATGCCGGTCGGATGTCAAGTGACACCACGGTAGGTCTTGAAGAGAAATGCCAATCGGGTGTCTAAAAGAGAAATCAGACAAGACATGATCATCCGAGAACTCAGGCGACGCCACGAGAGGTCTTGAAAAGAAATGCCAGTCGGGTGTCAAGTGACGCCACGGTCGGACATGAAGAGAAATGCCAATCGGGTGTCCACAAGAGTAGTGGCATGATAAACCGTCTATTAACTCGAGGGACGCCACGAGAGGTCTTGAAAAGAAATGCCAGTCGGGTGTCAAGTGACGCCACGATCGGACTTGAAGAGAAATGCCAATCGGGTGTCCACAAGAGTAGTGGCGTGATAAACCGCCTGTTAACTCGAGGGACGCCACGAGAGGTCTTGAAAATAAAATTGAGTGCCCGGGGTAGTCTAGCCAGCCCCTGAGACACTCAAGAAAATTAAAATAAGAGAAACAGGTTAGTTCACAATAATATGCATAACCATAAAAATTTTCACAGCAATAGTATTCAAATAACCATGGCGGCGTTAGTGATGATAACAATATCCTGCAAAATTGTTCAGGCCCAATTAATTATTTTCCTCCAAAGACCGACACTAAGACTGACACTTGACCAACCCAGACTGTAGCCCTTAACCGCGGACACGGCTATTCGAATAGATTTAAACTCTGCAGAGGGTGTACTCTTTACCCACAAGTAAAGGATTTCTTTAGTCAGTACCGTGACACTGACTAATTCCCTTTACGGTCTTTGGGTTGAAAACACACCTGACCAACACACACCAGATTAACTTTCCGGATGCCAGGAATCACCCAAGGCATCGATCAAGAAAAACTCTAAGACGGAGAGACCAACGTCCTGCATGGGATCACTATTAATACGCGCGGATTACAAGGGGTGCCCCCCTCTCTGTCACAACTGGAACACCCATGCCCCCTGACCCGATGACAGGATTTAGTCCATGGCCATTGGAAACCCTCATCGTGGCCCTCTGTACGGTGTGTGCATGGAAAGGGGTTATCAACTTACTGAACCATACCCTACCTGTGGCAGCATGAAACAATTATGGGGGTTACCGGAACAAGACTCGATCTACGGTCGACTCAGGAGGCATTAAGTTTCCTGCAACGGTTAGCACAACAAAGTATTCTTTCAACAGCAATACCAACAGGGCCACAACCCTTGCATGCTCCAACATGCACAACAAACAAGGCATGATCACGCTCCAACGTGATCATCCTTCTGCCGGTAACGATATTTCATTTATGCCTGCTCCTGCAAGTTAGTCATGGCAACACACGATGCACGGTACGATGAAACATGCCAACACTACACACATGCAAAATTAGCCATATGCTAGTTTTATTTGAATTCAACATATTCATGATGGAATTATTCTTGTAAACAACAACTATGCAATTCACCATATCAAGTGTTCAAGATGCTTGCCTTTAGTATGCAGAGATATTGGGTGCACTCCAAAAGTTTGAAAAGTTTCTTCCCTCCATTTTTTCCTATTTTCAAAATATTTATATTACCACATAAAGCAAAAACAGTGCCAAAAATTACCTAAAATATTTTTGAAATAAATACTAAAATAAAATAGACGAAAAATTAGAGATACCAGAAAAAGAATTAAATTATTTGGAGTTCATATGATTAATCTAGAGAGTTTCTAACCTGAAACAGTTGATTAAAAGGACTATTTATTTGACCCAGTGATCATAATGCTCAGGAAAAATGTTCACCTAATCTAGATAAATAGAGCATGTTTTTATAAGACTTTAGAAATTTGTATCACTGGATTTGGATGTGAAATGGAGGTTGTGGAATTATTGGAAGTTACTGGAAAAAGAAAAAGAGAAAGGCAGGGGGGCGCCCTGAGCGCTGCATAGCCGCAAAGCGCTACTGGGCCGAGCCCAGTCAATCAGCTGCGCAGAAATGCTGCGACGTCGATGGCGAAATCAGGAAATACGCTTCCCTCGCGCGAAGACAACTTCTAGGGAAGCCGCCTCCACTTATCCGCGTGGCGAGGCTGCGGTCGCTGATAGTGGGGCCCGCGGGCCCACTACTCAGGTTTGACCAGTCGCCCGCGCACGCCCTCTCCTCCGGCCGAACAGAGGCGGTGCTCCGGCGAGGCTCGCCGGCGAACGGAAGTGCCGTTCGAGGAGCCGAGGGTACCGTTGTGTTCAGGAGGGAGAGGCGGTTCGTCCGGTACTCGCCGCGGTAGCTAGGATGGACGGAGTTGCCGGCGACGAGGTCCTCGGCGGACGACAGCGTCGGACGAAAGAGGGACTCCGGTTCTAGTGGATTATAGGATGAATTGAGGCGTGGAAATGAGGTGCGGTGGTTCTGTGAACCCTCTGGTGCAGAAAATTTGGGAGGGGAGGCATTGGTTAGCTCGGAATCAACCGAGGCAGAGCAGCGGCCGGTAGCTACCGGAGTTGGGGAAGACGGCCATTTTCGGTAGTGTGGCTGCTCATGGGAGATCACTGAGGGAGAGGGAGGTTTACAGAGGGGGAAGGAGGAGTGGTCCATCACTGAGTGAGCTCGGGTGGGCTTAAATAGGCGGGGAGGGCCTGGCGCCGTGGCTTCGAGAGTGGTACGCGTCGGTGGCGGCCATTGATGGCGAGGATGAGGCTGTTGGGGTCGGTGGAGTGGTCGGTGGGGTAGTACGAGTCGGTGGCCATCGGGAGTTATGTGGGGGGGTGAGCTGGCAGCTTTGGATAGCTCGGGCGGTGCCGTGCCCGAGCAAAAGATGGCGGCGGCTTGGGTCGGTGGCTAGCCGGTGGTGGGCGGTGCTAGGCGACGCAGGGGGATGTCAGTGTGGTCGATGGGTGATCAGTGGGTCAAGGGGGAAGCATAACGGAGGAGGGAAAACAGCGGAGATGTGGCAGCAGATCGATGTCAGTGCCTGCAATGTGCGTGCCCTGGCTGTGCTCCGGGCATGCACACCACGTGCTCGACCCAATGCCAAGGGGCTCTAGGTTGGTCCTGAGGAGCTGGTTTTTGGTAGAGTGGCATTCACTAAGATGGCAAAGATTCCAAACATGTTGGTTTGATCAGAAGAGCAAGTGTGCAATGTAGTTTAGGAATAGGCTTAGTTTTTGTCATGCACACAAGGTGCTTGATAGAATGGTATTGCCATTTAGAAGATTTTGTTGGAAGTGAAAAATAATAGAATGGTGTCTCGTTAGTTGTTAAATATGATGGTGTAGTTTTTTTGGCAAAAAGAGATACTTGCTAATGCAAGTTTTAACAGAATTCACTGCTGGACAGAAACTAAAGGAGGATATTTGGTGGACTTCCAAAATGCAAACTGAGCTGATCTTTTGGACTTAAGGGTTTGGTTGGAAGGACAGTAAGTGGGAAAAATTTCAGGATTTTTGGGGCAAGGAAAATTGGGGTTCCAGTAGAAACTCAAAAACTGGACAGAATTGAAAAGAGATTGTTTCACTCAAAATTCCCAAAAGACCAAGTTGGGTTTTTGCATAAAAGTGATTTGTGGGCATCATATGACCTCCCATAATTTTCGTGGAATTTAAAAAGAATTATTTAAAAAGGTTGTAGTCCAATAGAGGTATTTAAAATATTGAAATAGTGATTAAAAGAATGGTTTTGGGCAAAATTTCATTATGAAAATAATTCCTACTGTTATCCAAATATAGATGAAATGTTTTAATAAAACTAACAAAGCCACAAAATTATTTTCAAAAATTTCTATATGGAGGGAAGAATTTTGAAATCAGAAAGCAGAAAAGGTTCTGAAATTAAATAAAGACCGAGTATAATTCAAAATTTTATTTCTGGCCAAATTTTTATTTAGAAAAAAAAGATGATTAAAATTTTGGGGTGTTACACTTGATCTACAGAGAATTGAGGTATAGTGCTTTGTTTCTTGGATGGGTGCGGACGTTTACTGAAAATTGAACCCGCGTTACAAAAAGTAGGTACCAGACATGAGGAAATTGAATTTGTTAGAGCAACTATGCAAAGCAAACTTTCATTCATTTTCCTATAATGACTTGCCTTAATTTATCCAATCTTTTTTTTGCTAATAACATTGTTACTTTTTCTTCGTGGCAGCCTCCGGTGGATCCACGGCCATTCTCCGTCTCCCCGATGATTCTGCCGGCAGAGGCTCCCCCACCACCGCGCAGCCTCCTACCGGTGGGGTCCATCGCTGCAACATGACGTTCATCGGCGCCACCTCTGGGCCGTTCAACTTCACCGCTGCTGGAGGTTCACAGCTGTCGCGCCCCCGAAACCACACTTCTGCCATGCTCCGACGAGATCTGGGCCTCATAGTTTTGATTTCATACTTACAGTCATCGGTGCCCCCGAAATATGGTTGTTGATGCTTGCCCTACTATGCTACTACAAATCTGCACGCCAAAAACTGAACTTCACCACAAACGAAAAAAAGATAAGCACAGACGCCCATCGATGTCGGTTGTGTTATCCTACTTGATGAAAAAAAGGAGCATGTGGTTTTGTTCACCTGAAGCGCCAACATAAAAAATTCAGTTTTGGTTCTCCTGTAGTTATTTCCCCAAGCTTGAGGGAGCACCGTTTTAAATTTGAAGTTATAAAAAAGGATTTTCCTCGTTTCTAAAAAACCTAGAAGGCCAAATTAAAATAGGGATAATTAGATTTATGCCCCTAGTTGTGTCCCACTCGGCTGTTTTACCCCTAATTTCCAAAAGTCACCGGTTATGTCCAAGTCACTTCGCTCCTCTTATGCTTTTGCCCTTTGACCATTTGAACGCCAGTTTGAAAAAATCATAGCTAATTCATACTAAGTCAGAAAAATGCAAATAAGATACCAAAATGTTTGGAAAAACATCACCTATATGTCAGTGCCATTTGCATTCATGAAAAAAGTGTTGGAAAATGCCCATCCGAGTTTTAGCTCTTATGATACCACCATGAATAGTAAAATCTAGAAAAATTCAAAAAATTCAAAAAAAAATGGTGGCAAAGAATGACAAATCTTTTAAATGGTTGCCAAGTTTCATCAGGGAACGACATTCGTGGAAGTCGTGGCAAAAAAATAATCTATTTTGGAGTGCTGATTGTATTTTTTGCCACGCCATCCACGAATGTCATTCCCTGATGAAACTTGGCAAGCACTTAAAACATTTGTCATTCTTTGCCACCAAATTTGTTTTTAAATTTTTTTAGATTTTACTATTCATGGTGGTATCATAAGAGCTAAAACTTGGATGGGCACTTTCCAACAATTTTTCATGAATGTAAATGACACTGACATATAGGTGATGTTTTTTCGAACATTTCGGAATCTTTTTTGCATTATTCTGATTTAGTATGAATTAGTTATGAATTTTTCAAACTGACGGTCAAACGGTCAAAGGTCAAAAGCATAAGAGGAGCGAAGTGACTTGGACAGAACCGGTGACTTTTGGAAATTAGGGGTAAAACAGCCGAGTGGGACACAACTAGGGGCATAAATCTAATTATCCCATTAAAATAAGGGAGTGGTTCAATGTTTTCATTTATTACAAAACTTGGATTTTTCCCGTTAATGGAAAATAAAACAAGAAGGCCAAATTAAAAGATAGAGCAATTTAATGTTTATAAGAAACGCAGATTTTTCCTCGTTACTAAAGAATAAAACCAAGAAGTGCAAAAGGGATTTTCTTCAATACTAAAGGATAAAACCATGAAGTTCAAAATTTGAAACAAAGTAGTTCAATTTATATTAAAAAAATTAGATTTTCCTCATTAATAAAGAACAAAACCAAGAAGTTCAATTTTAAAAGCGGAGCAGTACGAAAATTATTACAAAACTCGGCTTCTTCCCGTACATAAGAATAAAACAAAGAAAAAGCCCAAAGCGCCCCGACCCCCCTTATCCCCGTCGCCCACCATTCCCCACTGCGACTTCCGGCCGCCGCCCACCCTGCTCCGGCGCACCTCCCCGCCGACGCCTCCTTCCAGGCACGCCGCCGGCCCCGCCTCCTCCGGGCATGCCGCCATCCCCGCCACCCTGAAGAATATTATGTTGTATCGTGTCGCATCGCACCAAATCTTGTTACAAACCCAAAGAAGGTCATTAAAAAAAAGCATCTCAAACAATTTTATAAAAAAAATCTCTGTTAATATAAACCTAGAAGTTCAAATTTAATAATGGAGCGACTCGATGTCTATCAAAAAGTACGATTTTTTCGTTACTAAAAGAAATAAAACCAGGAAGTCCATCTTAAAAAGATGGAGAAGTTCGATGAGTATAGAAAACTCAGATTTTCCTTGTTATTAAAGAATGGAAACAAGAAGTTCAAAAATAAAATAACGAGAAGTTCAACTTTTAAAAATAGAGCGCTTCAAAATTTCATGAAAAAGATTAAGAAATAAAACCATGAAGTCCATATTAAAAAGATGGAGAAGTTCGTGATTATAGAAACTCCAATTTTCCTCGTTATAAAGAATGGAAACAAGAAGTTCAAAAATAAAATAACAAAAGTTCAACTTAAAATAGACAAGATTTCAACTTTTAAAAAGAGCGCTTCAAAATTTCATAAAAAAGATTAAGAAATAAAACCAGAAGTCCATTAAAAAAGATAGAGAAGTTCGATGATTTTAGAAAGCTCAGATTTTCCTCGTTATTAAAGAATGGAAACAAGAAGTTCAAAAATAAAATAGCAAGAATTTTAACTTTTGAAAATAGAGCGCTTCAAAATTTCATATAAAAGATTAAGAAATAAAACCAGGAAGTCCATATTAAAAAGATGGGGAAGTTCGATGATTATAGAAAACTCAGATTTTCCTCGTTATTAAAGAATGGAAACAAGAAGTTCAAAAATAAATAACAGGAAGTTCAACTTTTAAAAATAGAGCGCTTAAAAATTCATAAAAAAGGATTAAGAAATTCAGATTAATATTCATAAAAAACTCAGATATTTTCACGTAACCGAGAGAAGTTCAGATTGATAACTGCCAGAAGTTTACGTACTACACGGTGTGCATTTTGTATTAAAAAGAATAAAAAAGCAAAGACTAAAAGTTTTGTTGTTATAAGTTCAAGTCCTGGGTCGGAGAAAGTTAAAAAAGTTATTGTGAGAGAGGTTTATACAAAAGGAATATCATTTGTGTAACACTAACGAATGGATGAGAAAATTACAAACGAAAATACGTCACAGAACTTCAACGTGAAAACAGTAGGAAGTTCAACTACTACACTGAATGAATTTCAGATGAAAAACTTTTAAAACCGTCGCGAGTATGAAAAAATGATCAACACGGGAAATGTGCGTGTTTACAGCAGCTTTCTATCGGTATATCACTTGATTAATTCCGGTGAGTGGATGGAGAGCCACGAGCAAAAAAAGCACGTGAAAAATAGAGTGAAATTCAAGTAGACATGCCGAGAAGTTCAAGTTCTTCACGCGGTGCATTTTCGAAGAATCTGTTTCGTGATAAAGGCAGAACGCATGATCTCGCCGTTTTCAAAATTACTTGAAAAAGGCTAGGAATCAGAGAAAACCATCTACATGAAAAAGTTTCGCATTTTTCGTAGCTTTTCAACAGTATATTATTTTCCCCATTCCGATAAAGTTTGTTGAAATTACGGCCAAAAAACATTTTTAGCCATTTTCAAAATTGAATTAAAATCGTAAGGAATTAGGAGAAACAATATATACTAAAAAGTTTCGTATTTCCTCAAGCTTTCCAACGCAATATCATTTGCTGCATTCGGACGTACGGTTAACAAATTAGCTCGAAAATACGAACTCGGTGGAACTTGTACCGTTTTCCAAATTACTATTAAACCATTCAAAATTAGAAAAAAAAAACTTTCCAACCCCATATCATTTGCCTCAATTGGATTAGCTGTTTAGAAATGGCATCGAAAATACGAAGTCGGCTGTTCAGTTTCGAAATTTTACGATTTTCCAAATTACTCTTTAACCATAGGGAATTAGAGAAAACTATCAACATGTGGAAGGAACGGTTTTGCAGCAGCTTTCCCACGCCATATTATTTGCCTCATTCTGATAAACGGTTTAGTAATGCGATCGAAAATACGATTCATGTTTTTTGTATGAAGCAAAAACGGTTTTCAAAACTGCTCTGAAACCGCTTACATTTTGCCAAAAAATTAATTTGGGTCATGATACTCGTGTCCATAGCTTTCCAACGGTATATCGTAAGCCTCATTTGGGCAATGTTTGCGGAAGTTCAACCTAGCACTGGGGGAAGTTCAGGTGGAACAACTCAGGCAGTAAAATTGCAACAGACGCATGTTCATCACGACCCGAGAGCAAAATCCGCCAATGAGCGCGATTCCAATTTAAAATGGGCATTTAGTTGATAAAAACCATTTGCAGATTACACTTAGATCACATAGAACACCACTAACCAAAATAATTCGCGCGGGGAGACACGGTTGCGAAGATAGCCCAAAGGTCGGGTTCGTACAGAGAAAAGTTCAGGTTGTGTAACTCAGGATGTTCAGGTTGTGATCAGAATAATATTCTGATCCCGTGATCAGAATAGTACCATCGCAAGTATGAAAAAATGATCAACACGTAAAATTTGCGTGGTTCAACAGCTTTCCATCGGTAATTGGTTGGGGATTTACGGGCAAAAAATAGCACGTCAAAAACAGAGTGAATTTCAAACAGACATGCCCCAGAAGTTCAACTACTTATGCAGTGCATTTCCTTTCACGATGAAGGCAGAAATCATGATCTCTCCATTTTCTAAATTACTTAAAAATGGCAGGAATATCATTTGGGAGGCCCCCATGCTTCGATCCCTACCCCCGCATGCCCCCGCTTTCTCGCCCCCGGATGCGCCAGGCTAGCGCCTCCCTCAACCACCGTAGCGGCCGAGCACCAGCGCGCCGGCAGCTCAGGCCCCCACATGGCCCTTCCCTCGATCACGCCGCCCGTGCATTCACTCATGCAATCGGCAGCGCGCCGCTGCCCCAGTCAACCCCGAAGCCCCCTGCATCCCCGCACGTCACCGCACCCGACAACCCCATATGCCACCGTGAACTAGATCCCACCCTATCTTCTCCTCCGAGAAGTTCCCCCTCGCCTGATCCACGAGTTCAACTCGAACAGGATGGAAAGGTCGCCGATTCAGCTAGGGTCTTCTTCATCCCCATATTCCTCTTCTCTTCTCTCTTTACAAGATTTGTTGCAAACCTTTTTTGAGTTCTGTTCTTCATGACACTGACACTACTCTCTAATTAGTTCTGTGAATAACAAGAAAAAGCGCCTGAAGATACCGGTTCTTCTGTTGCTGTCAAAGAAAAAGGTGCCCCCAGATCCACTAATTTTCTCTGCTTACATCTGTTTCTCTGTGACAGAGAGAGAAGTTCATCCTGGCAGTCAGTGTTGTTCAATGTGTATGTTAAAATAAGGGGCGAAAACAACATGTGTCAGGACCATCAGTGCGTGGGTGTTGTTATTTTGTGTGTGTGTGTGTGTGTGTGATTTTACTAGATAATTTCTTCTTGTCGGGTAATCAATGGAGCTCTCATGATTCAAAGATGAAAAGCAGGTAATTTCAAGAGAAGGGAAAATTCAGAAAAGAGGAACCCCGTGAAGTTTCCCCTTTATTTTCATTGGGTACTCCTTCAATTCGACATCATCTTGTGCCATGTAGTCGACCGAAGGTGCAGCAACATCAACATTTCTTCTCGCGGCTAATTTTTCCCTGAATTTTTGCTACCATAGACAACCACAAAGCACTTTAGAAAGTCATCAAAACACATTTCGCCCGTTTCTACAAAAATCTGGAAGTTCAAATTAAAATAGCGCAGATACAAACATATGATCTTTTTTGTTACTAGAAAGAAACAAAATCAAGAAGTCCAAATTGAAAAAACCAACAAGTTCAATTTAAAAAAAAAGAATAGTTCAATGTATATTAAAAACTTAGATTTTCCTCATTGCTAAATAATAAACCAAGAAGTTCACTTTTAATAAACAAAGCAGTTCAATATTTATTACAAAAAACTCTAATTTTTCCCGTTGCTACCGAATAAACCAAGAAGTTTAGTTCAAAATAACCAAGAAGTTGTACGATGTTTATTACAAAACTAGGATTTTTTCCGTTAGAAATGAATAGCATCAAGAAGTCCAAAGCGAAAAAACCAAGAAGTTCAATTTTAAAAAACTGAGCAGTTTGATATTTATTACAAGAACTCAAATTTTTCTTGTTAGTAACGAATAAACAAAGAAGTTTGGTTTGATATAACGAAGAAGTTCAACATTTACTAAAAAAACTCCAGGTTCAAAATTTGGAAAAAAGAGCATGGTTTGATGTGTATAAAAATTCAATTTTTTTCGTTGCTAAAGGGTAGCATCGTTTTGGGCATTTGAAGATTTTTTTGGAGCAATTCTATTTAAAAAAATCGAGAATTTCAAATAAAAAATGGAGTAGTTTGATGTATACAAAAAAAATAAAGTTTCAAAGTTTCTTTGCAAAATTAAATTAGGAAGCTTAATTTAAAAAAAGTTGTACGATGTTTACATAAAAATCATTTTTTTTCAAAAGAATAAAACTAAGAAGTTCAAATTAAAAAAGCAGAGAAGTTCAGAGATTATAAAAACCTAGGATTTACATGCTCAATTTTGATGAGTGTTTTAGGATTTAGGACAAAAAAAAACAGAGAGCAGTTCAAAAGTGATAACAACCAGAAGTTCACGTACTACATGGTGTGTGTTTCATATGAGAAAAAGTGAATAAAAAGACAAAGTCCAAATTTTTTTTTGCTAGAAGTTAAAGTCCTCGTCCGGAGAAAGTTAAAAATGTCTTGTGAGCGAGATTTGTACAAAAGGTATATCATTTGTGTAACACAGATGAATGGGTGAGAAATTACAAACAAAAATACGTGACAGAAGTACAACGTGAAAACAGCGGGAAGTTCAACTACTACACTGAATGAATTTCAGCTGGGAATAAAATGAATAAAAAACTATAAGCATAGAAGGTTTGTTGTAAGAAGTTCACGTGCTCCTCTTGGTGCAGTTCGAGATCTCTAGTGCGAGACGTCCAACCTTCAATTACATGTTAAAAACAAGGAAAAACAATGTTGTTTTTGCCATTTTTAATACTGCTCTCAAACGGCAACGAATTTGTAACGGTTGTCTTGATTAAAAAGTTGCTCCTATTCATAAGCTTTCCAACAGTATATTATATGCTACATTCCGATAAATGGTTTAAAAGTTTTATGTATACCGTTAAAAACACATTTTTACGCATTCAAAAAACTATTTTGAACCATCGCAAGTATGAAAAAATGATCAACACGTAAAATTTGCGTGTTTTCAACAGCTTTCCATCGGTAATTGGTTGGGGATTTACGGGCAAAAAATAGCACGTCAAAAACAGAGTGAATTTCAAACAGACATGCCCCAGAAGTTCAACTACTTCATGCAGTGCATTTCCTTTCACGATGAAGGCAGAAATCATGATCTCTCCATTTTCTAAATTACTTAAAAATGGCAGGAATATCATTTGTGTAAGTTCAAGTCCTCAGTCGGAGAAAGTTAAAAAAATTATTGTGAGAGAGGTTTGTACAATAGGAATATCATTTGTGTAACACTGACGAATGGATTAGAAAATTACAAACGAAAATACGTCACAGAAGTTCAACGTGAAAGCAGCAGGAACTTCAACTACTACACTGAATGAATTTCAGATGAAAAACTTTTAAAACCATCGCGAGTATGAAAAAATGATCAACACGGGAAAGTTGCGTGTTTACAGCAGCTTTCCATCAGTATATCACTTGCTCAATTCCGGTGAGTGGATGGAAAGCTACGAGCCAAAAAAGCACGTGAAAACAGAGTGAAGTTCAAGTAGACATGCCGAGAAGTTCAAGTTCTTCACGCGGTGCATTTTCAAAGAATCCGTTTCGCGATAAAGGCAGAACGCATGATCTCGTTGTTTCCAAAATTACTTGAAAACGGCTAGGAATCAGAGAAAACCATCAACATGAAAAAGTTTCGCATTTTCCGTAGCTTTTCAACAGTATGTTATTTGCCCCATTCCGATAAAGTTTGTAGAAATTACGGCGAAAATACGTTTTTAGCCATTTTTATAATTGACTTACAACTGTAAAGAATTGGGAGAAAAAAATATACCAAAAAGTTTTGCATTTCCTCAAGCTTTCCAAAGCCATATCATTTGGTGCATTCGGACGTACGGTTAAAAAATTAACTCGAAAATACAAACTCGGTGGAACTTGTACCATTTTCTAAATTACTATTAAACCGTTCATAATTAGAAAAAACTTTCAACATGAAAAAGTAGCGCATTTTCATAAGCTTTCCAACGCCATATCATTTGCCTCAATTGGATTAGCCGTTTAGAAATGGCATCGAAAATACGAACTCGGTTGTTCGGTTTGCGAAATTTTACGATTTTCCAAATTACACTTTAACCATAGGGAATTAGAGAAAACTATCAACATGTGGAAGGAGCGGTTTTGCAGCAGCTTTCCAACGCCATATTATTTGCCTCGTTCCGATAAGCTGTATAGAAATGCGATCAAAAATGCGATTCACATTTTTTGTACGAAGAAAAAACGGTTTTCAAAACTGCTCTTAAACCGCTTACATTTTGCCAAAAATTCAACTTGGGTCGTGACCGTCATGGGCACAGCTTTCCAACGGTATATTGCAAGTCTCATTTGGACAATGTTGCGGGAAGTTCAACCTGTCACCAAGGAAAGTTCAGGTCGAACAACTCAAGCAGTAAAATTGCAAACAGACGCAAGTTCATCACGTCCCGAGAGCAAATCCGACAACGAGCGAGATTCCTATTTAAAACAGGCATTTAGTTGCTAAAACCGTTTCCAGATTACACTTACATCACATAGAACATGACTGACTAGAATAATTCCCACGGGGAGACACGGTTGCGAAGATAGCCCAAAGGTCGTGTTCCTACAGAGGGAAGTTTAGGCTGTGTAACTCAGGAAGTTCAGGTTGTGATCAGAATAATATTCTGATACCGTGATCAGAATAGTGTTTATATATATATATATATATATATATATATATATATATATATATATATATATATATATGCCTATCTTGTATGAAATTTCCTGAGGTCTTGCTATATAATCTGCCAAAGATCCATCAATCCCTTTACTGGTGACTTACATTCAAGATCCAGGGCGAGTTAAATAACCCAGTGCCTCATGGTCTCAAAATATTTGAACAATTCCCTTGGTGGGTCATGACTTGTTATCAACTCAATTGACGAGCAATGCTAAGCCGGATCTTCTGTGATCCGAAGACTTATAACCTTCATGTGATGAAAAATTCCTGTAAAAAAAAAGAAACAAAGAATATATACACATATATCTCAAATATTTGTAAGTCGGCTTTAAAGGCACGACCAAAAGAGACCAGCTCTTGTTGTGTTTTTTGAAAAAAATCAAGTTTTTTGCTTTAAAGAAGCTTGGCATGAAAGCCTTTCGTCCCGTAAGCCGGCTCTCACGTAACATAAATCCGTCGTTTTAACCTTAACTAGTTCAGGGTCTTATTGAAAAGATTGTCTGTTAAGAGTACAAACGGGCCACATAGCGGAGAAACTATAGCAGACAGGTGAGTTTATCCTAGCTCTCTTTAAGCCGGCTCTCTCGTGACATAAGCCACCGTTTTAACCTTGACAAGTTCAGGGTCTTATTTAAAAGATTGATTGTTAAGAGTACGGCGGGTCACCTGGCGGAGTAGCAAGTTGCAGATAGGCAGGTTTAACCCAGTTATGGCATGTAAGCTGGTAAAGAGGGTATGAAAGCTATAATCATTGAGTAGGAAGCCCCCAAGTGACCTATAGGCAAGTTTAACCTATAATATGGCATGGAAGCCGATCAAGAGGGTAAGATAGCTATACTCGTTGAGTAGGAAGCCCCCAAGTGACCCATAATGTGGCATGGAAGCTGATCAAGAGGGTAAGATAGCTATACTCGTTGAGTAGGAAGCCCCCAAATGACCTTATGATCAATCAACAAAGACTCATGCACAGAGAGTATGAGATGAAACGACAGAGGCCCTGAATTTGGGGATGCCGGCTTTATTATATTGATCAGGAAAAGATATATACATTGACAGAGGTATGTACAATGATGAGAGCCCATGACTCAATTTTAGTAAGGCCGGAGATGAGCAATGTTCCACAGCCTGTTGGTCTCCTCCTCAGAAGTACGTGACTTGTTATGCTCACGTATATCAATGAGATAATATGACGCATTGTTTAGATTCTTACTGACCACAAAAGGTCCTTCCCAAGGGGGTGATAGCTTATGCATGCCTGTCTGATCTTGAATCAACCGGAGCACTAAGTCGCCCTCGTGGAATGTCCTGGTCTTAACTCTGCGGCTATGATAGCGACGCATGTCTTGTTGATAAATTGCTGATCGGGCTGCTGCAAGATCACGTTCTTCATCCAAAGCATCAAGTGCATTCTGACGCGTCGTCTCATTATAAGCTTCAACGTAAGCCGCCACCCTAGGCGAGTCATGGCAAATATCACTTGGGAGAACCGCCTCTGCACCATAAACCATGAAGAAAGGCGTATAGCCTGTTGATCTGTTGGGGGTGGTTCTGATACTCCAAAGAACTGAAGGAAGCTCCTTAACCCAGCAACCCAGCGTTCGTTCCAAAGGAACCATAATCGGGGGTTTGATTCCTCTCACAATTTCCTGGTTAGCCCGTTGTGCTTGATCATTAGACTGTGGATGAGCCACCGAGGAGACATCAAGGCGTATGTGCTCTCTTTGACAAAACTCTTTCATAGCGCCTTTAGACAGATTTGTACCATTATCTGTGATGATACTATGAGGATAACCAAAGCGGAAGGTCAGCTTTTTGACACACTGAACTGCAGTCACTGCGTCACAATTACTAACTAGCTCTGCCTCAATCCACTTAGTAAACTTGTCAACTACCACCAAAAGGTGGGTCTTCTTGTCCTTAGATCTCTTAAATGGTCCAACCATATCAAGCCCCCAGACCGCAAACGGTCAAGTGATTGGAATCATCCACAATTCCTGAGCCGGCACATGAGCTTGCCTTGCAAATTTCTGACACCCATCACATTTACTAACAATATCCTCTGCATCTGCATGAGCCATTAACCAGTAAAACCCATGACGAAAAGCCTTGGCCACCAAAGGTTTTGACCTCGCATGATGACTACAGTCACCTGCATGTATCTCTTGTAAGATCTGACGACCCTCCTCAGGAGAAACACAACGTTGGAAAACGCCAGTCACACTGCATCTATGTAACTCACCATTGACAATAGTCATGGACTTAGATCTCCTCATGACTTGCCGCGCCAAAGTCTTATCTTCGGGTAACTCGCCACGAGTCAAATAAGCCAAATAAGTCAGCGTCCAATCAGGGATAGCACGAAGAGCTGCCACCAACTGCCCCTCCAGGTCAGGTATAGCAATATCTTCCTCGGAAGGCAACTTGACCAAAGTATGGTGTAACACATTGAGAAACACATTAGGGGGCACCGGCTTTCATTGAGACCGAAGCCGGGACAGTGCATCAGCCGCCTCGTTCTTCAGTCGATCAATGTGATCCACCTGATGCCCCGTAAAGTGGCCAGCAATATTGTCTACCGCCTGTCGATAAGCCGCCATAAGCGGGTCTTTAGAATCCCACTTGCCTGAAACTTGCTGAGCCACGAGGTCCGAGTCGCCCAGACATCTGACCCAGCTCAAACTCATCTCCTTGGCCACACGGAGCCCATGGAGCAAAGCTTCATACTCAGCTGCATTGTTAGTGCAAGGAAACATTAGCCTTAAAACATAACAGAATTTATCACCTCATGGGGAAGTTAAAATAACTCCAGCCCCTGAGCCTTCCAACTGCGTGGACCCATCAAAGTGGATTGTCCAATATGTGTTGTCAGGCTTCTCCTCAGGTGTTTGTAACTCTATCCAATCATTGATAAAATCTACCAGGGCTTGAGACTTGATAGCTGTTTGAGGCACATATTTCAGATGATGTGGTCCAAGCTCAATTGCCCACATAGCAACCCGACCAGTAGCCTCTCTGTTTTGAATGATATCTCCTAAAGGAGCAGAGCTGACCACTGTAATAGGATGCCCAAGGAAATAATCCTATAACTTGCGACTAGCCATGAACACCCCGAACACTAGCTTCTGCCAATGTGGATAGCTTTGCTTGGACTCAGTCAGAACCTCACTGACATAGTAAGCCGGCCGCTGGACTGGGTATTCTTTACCCTCCTCCTTGCGCTCGACGACAACTGCCACGCTGACAGCTTTATTATTATCTCCACGTAGAGGAGCAAAGGCTCTTTGTCTATAGGAGCAGCAAAGATGGGCGGCTCAGCCAGCTGCTTTTTGAGCACCTCAAACGCCTCATTAGCGGAATCACTCGAAACAAAGTGATATGTCTTCTTCATCATCTGATACAAAGGGATGGCCTTTTCTCGCAGGCGACTTATAAACCAGCTTAAGGCCGCAATACGACCCGCTAGGCACTGGACGTCGTTGACACACGCCGGCTTAGAGAGTGAAGTGATGACCTTTATCTTCTCCGGGTTAGCCTCAATGCCCTGCTCTGAGACTAGAAATCCTAACAGTTTACCTATAGGTACGCCAAAAACACACTTGGCCGGGTTAAGCATCATCATGTAGACCCGGAGGTTGTCCAAAGTTTCCCTTAAATCAGCAAGTAGAGTCAACTTCTTCCTTGACGTGACCACAATATCGTCCACATAAGCATGAACGTTGCGCCCAATCTGACCATGGAAACAATTATGGACACAGCGTTGATAAGTCGCCTGAGCACATTTGAGTCCAAAAGGCATAGACACAAAGCAGAAAGCCCCAAAAGGTGTTATAAAAGATGTCTTCTCTTGTTCTTTAACTGCCATCTTGTTCTGATGATAACCAGAATAAGCATCCAGGAAGCATAACCTCTCACAACCCACCATTGCATCAATGATCTGGTCAAAACGGGGGAGAGCAAATGGGTCAGCCGGACAAGCTTTGTTAAGGTCTGTGTAATCCACACACATACGCCACGTGCCATCTTTCTTAAGTACGAGCACAGGGTTAGCCAACCACTCAGGGTGAAAAACTTCCACGATAAAACCAGCTGCTAAGAGCAGGGCTACCTCTTCTCCAATAGCCTTACGTCGCTCTTCATTGAAATGACGGAGGAACTGTTTGACCGGCTTAAATTTGGGATCCACATTAAGGTGGTGCTCAGCGAGTTCTCTCGATACACCCGGCATGTCAGAAGGTTTCCATGCAAAGATGTCCCGATTCTCAAGGATGAACTCGATGAGCGCGCTTTCCTATTTAGGATCCATCCCAGTACCAATAGTGAACTGCTAGGAAGAGTCACCAGGGACAAAATTAACCTGTTTCGTATCATTAGCCGACTTAAACTTGAGCGGTGGGTCATGCTTCGTGGTGGTCTTCTTCAGAGGACTCATATCCGCTGGGTCAACATTGTCCTTATAATACTTAAGCTCCTCAGTACCACAAGCCGATTCTGCATAAGCTGCATCTCCTTCCTCACACTCCAGTGCAATTTTCCGATCATCATGTACTGTAATTGTCCCCTTCGGCCCTGGCAGCTTAAGCTGCAGATAAACATAACAAGGGCAGGCCATAAACCGAGCATAAGCCGGCTGTCCAAATAAAGCATGATACGAACTTCTGATTTTCACCACCTCGAACCACATCGTCTCTGCTCTATAATTGTAATCATCACCAAAAGCCACTTCTGGTGCTATCTTTCCCATAGGGTACGCCGACTTACCAGGCACCATGCCATGGAACACCGTGGAGGATCACTTAGACTCTTGTCAGTCAGATTCATCCGGCGAAAAGTATCAATAGTATAGACTGTTGATGCTGCTACCACCAACCATAAGTACCTTGGTGAATTTGTATCCCCTACTTGAGGTGCCACCACAAGGGCTAAGTGACCCGGGTTATCAACCCGTGGCCGGTGATCCGCCCTGCACCACGACATCGTGTGCTCAGACCATCTCAGATACCGCGGAACAGCCGGCTCTACTGCATGAACCACCCGCTTATGAATCTTCTGATCCCGTTTGCAAAGACTTGTAGTGAAAACGTGGTATTGGCCCCCATTAAGCTATTTTGGATTACTCTGATATCCTGAGTGATTATTTTGCTGTTGGTTCCCCTGACCAGACTGCTGATTGTGACCACCATGGTTTGCCTTGACCCTGATAACTAGAATTTTAGCCGCCACCTCCAAAGCCGGATCCCTGAGAACCAGATCCTGACCCGCCGGGCGGCCCATTGCCATTACCATTGTGCTGGTGAAGGTTGTGATTCCTGAACTCTCACATGATGTAACAATCCTTCCAAGCATGACTGGACGCCCTGTTAGGAAGACTGTGCTTTGGGCAGGGTTCATTAAGCATTGCCTCAAGATTGAAAGGCTTTGCTCCACGAAAAGGCGGCTTACCATTACCATTGAGGCGCTGGTTTTTATACCCAGCATTGGTGTTAGCCACTAGATCTGACCCGCCGTCGGGGTGTCTCTGCTTATCACCATTACCCTGGTTATTGCTATTATTTCCTGCCACATTCTGCGGCTAACCCCTGTCATTGCCATTCTTTTTGCCCTTGTTGGATTTATCATTATCAGAACCAGGGTCCTTTGTGCAGTCAGAATCTGCATACTTAGTGAGAGGCGCCATGAGTTCGGCCATGTCCTAGCAGCTGTGTTTGAGCCGCCCTAGCTTCTGCTTGAGAGGCACAAAGTAACAGTTCTTCTCTAAAATCAGAACCGCCTGAGCCGCTGTGATATTATCAGATGAGTGAATAATAGTGGAGACCCGCCGGACCCAATGGTGGGCCGACTCATCCTCACGCTTCACACAGTGATCCTAATCAACAACCGTCAGAGGCTGCTTGCATGTCCCTTTGAAATTCTTAATGAAACGTGCCTTTAACTCAGCCCAGGAATTGAGAGAGTTAGGAGGCAGGCTCTTTAACCATGTACGAGCCGGCCCTTCTAACATCATAGTGAAATATTTAGCACAAACAACATCATTGACATCCAACATCTCCATGGCTAACTCGTAACTCGCAATCCAAGCCTCGGGAGGGAGATCAGCTGTATAATTGGGCATCTTTAAAATCTTTGGGCAGACGCTCGTTACGCAAAGCCGGTACTAAACATGGCACTCCCATGGCCCTGGAAATTTTCCCAGCCCCCACCGAGGTTGAAGGGGTCAACGGAGGCTGCTGATAAGCCCCCTGGTGAGCCGCAGCTGCTGCCTCCACCTCACGGCGGGCTCTGGCCTCGTCCACAATCGCCTGAGCATGAGTCCTCGAGTTGAGGGGCGGGTTATTATCTTGGGGTGG
The DNA here is from genome assembly GCA_011799875.1 of Thinopyrum elongatum. NCBI lineage: Eukaryota > Viridiplantae > Streptophyta > Magnoliopsida > Poales > Poaceae > Thinopyrum > Thinopyrum elongatum. The sequence goes on from CM022303.1 coordinate 74,364,877, forward strand.
GTCATGTCATCGCTCACTGCTGGAGACTGCGGGTGACTCAATACGCCAACTGTAACTACGGCTTTGGAGAGGAGTTGAGTGCACCCGATCACGACTGTATGAGTATTTCTCCTGCTGTGCCACAGCTGTTTGAAGAAGTTCGATGGTGTTCCGTGTTTCTACCGCAACAGGCAACTCACCAGTGATTGGGAGCGCGTTAAGCCAAGTGACTGCCGCTATCATGTTATCCACCAGGTTAGAGAAGTGACCTGGCGGTGTCAAAAAACATTGAGGCGGTGTCTGATTGGGGGGCGGGTTAGGTGGTGGGTCCTCCCTCTGCGCCGGCTTAGACTGACGCGGCTGAGCCATTGCCCGAGTTCCTGGCAAGTCCGAGTTTAGCTGAGGATTCTCCCGTGCATCTGGAGTACTAGGACCCGCTCCAGGAGTGTTAAACAAATGCCTTGGGTTATATGTCAATGGTAGGTGACTCTGGTACTTTCTCTGGAACACTGCATTGGATGCATTCTGATCCAATCTTAAGCGCCAGGCTTCTGCCCTCACACGCTCCGCCTCGGCGTCCGTTTGAGCCTTCAACACAGCCGCCTGGATGTTCTCAGCCGCGATATCCTCTTGGGTCTTGGTTATCTCCTCACGAATCATGGCAATCTCTGCGTTGTGCTCTGCCTGGTTCACCGCAGTGACCTCTGTTGCTAACAAAGTCGTTAAAAGTGCCCAAGAGATCTGATAAAACCTGAGCCGGCGGAAAAACTGAGCCGCCGGCACCAGCTGCCGCAGTAGTCGAGTTAGACATCATGGCTGCAGTTGTTGATGAGTTGAGAGCCGGCCCTGTGCCATCCATAAAGATAGCAGCCCTGCTCGGCGACTTATAGGGGTCCGGAATACTATTGCCATCGGAATAGCCCCCAAGCCCGCCGTCTTGAAGCTGGTAAATTGACCCCGTCTCTCCAGTCGAGGACTCGTCACCTGAGTAGATGAGAGTCTCTCCTCTGGTCACAGAATCCTCCGCAAGATCCATACCATGAGTGAAACCGACGAAAACATGCTTCCGGCAGGGTTGAAACTGGCGGGTTGCGTGCGCCGAGCCGACTCGATGATGTCGGTGGAGGTGTCCGGCTCAGGCTCAGATTCGCCGATCTTTCCGATGAAGACGTGAATTCCGCCGAAGGGGCCCCGGTACCCGTACTCGATTGAGTCGGCCTCTAGGCCCCAGCCAGCATCGTCGATGTAAAGCTTGCCACGGCGACTCTTGGTCATCCTGCCAACGGCGTATCCCTTGATCCCTGGGAAAGAGCCCTTCAAGAACTCGAAACCACCGTGTGCTGGCCCCACGGTGGGCGCCAACTGTCATGGTTTTGTCATGATGGATGTCCTCGTGAAAGGACTTAAGCGTAGAGCCATCGCAATGGTGATTAACTTGTTGGGGTTGAGCTGGACGAGAGACACGAGTTTACCCAGGTTCGGCCCCTCTCGATCGAGGTAAAAGCCTACGTCCTACTTTGTGTTGTATTGATTGAGTATCGATTACAAGGGAGCGGATTCGCTTGACCTAGCTATCGATTGATTGTAACTTAGGTTTACCCGCCACAGGGACTTGCCTTTATATACACAGGTCGAGGCCCTGGGCTTAAAAGAGTCCAGCCCGGGTCATACTTCATGACCGACCCCGGTTCTAAGTCGCCTTGCCTTGCTAGGCAAGTCGCCATCGGGCGGCTTACACCTCCGGGTCATGCACCGTCTTCTGGCTTTGGGCCTCCGTCCAGCCCATTTTTAAGTCGCCTCCCTGGCTCCGTGTCTCAGCCTCTTTGGCCTGTCTAAGGCTTCATTGTTAACCCGCCAACAGTCTAACCCGGCCCATCCAGGGCGGGTTATGTCGTGGGGTCATATCCCCAACACTAGCCATGCGATTTACCAATCAGATGTCTATTACAACAGTATAGTTGAGGCCACCTGCTTCTAATTAAATAGGACATTTCCAAACAATGTTTCCATGTTTCATCTCTTAACATTAGAAGACAATTATTTATAACATAGTTCTGCTGTAATGCTTACCAGGTTCTTCCTGATCGATCACGCCATTCCTAAACTTCTTGTACTGTGTTGCTTCTTTCCTATATCATGCACCTTGCCAGTTGATTATTTTTGGGATGCTTTCCTTTATTATGTTCCGAGATGAGTCTTGAGTCAAATGTATTATGAGACACACCTTCCATGTGTTAGCATTTGTTCCCAAACAAATGAAAAGTGGTTAACATATATATATATATATATAGAAAATGAACAGTGGTTAACAATGCATAGTAAAGTTATATTTACAAATGCTATCACATTTAGTTCCAATTTTTCTTTAGGCAAATCAAATAATATGTTCTAATTACTAAACTTTATAGAATTCTAGCGCGCGCATCGAGTGGGCCACTTTGCTAGTTTCAAAGAATTCAAATTTAAACTATTCAAATTTGAAAACTACTGGCACTAACAGAAAGTTTGTAATTTTTGTGACCTAAAGCAAAAAGATTGACTCAAAAACTCTAAATATTTGTCTGTAAGTAGAAACAAAAGAAAATAAATAAAGGAAAAAATAAAACAAAAAAACTGGAAAAACACCTTTAGTCCCAGTTGCCACCACAAAGCGGGACTACAAATTAAAATTAACAAAAAATGCCCGCCTACTAGGCCACAACGGCCTGCATACGACTAGAAACCCAACTACTAGTTGGGCCAGGATGCAGGCCCACAGCGTATGTAGGCTTCCCAGGGCAGTGAGAGGTACGTTAGGCCCACACAGGCCTAGTTTAGAGAGGAGCTCGAAACGGAAGCCGCGGCGGGGCTTATAAACTAGTTCGAGTCCCCTTCGCTTGGCAAGGTGGGACTAAACTTCGACGCACCTCGCCTGCTAGCACAAGATTTTTAGTCCCGGTTTGTGCCACCAACCAGGACTAAAGAGGGGCTTTAGTCCAGGTTGGTGCCACCAACCTGGACTAAAGGGGTCTCCTATATAACCAACACTTACAAATTTTCCCCCCACCCTCTCCATTCTCTCGACGCCGAACCTGCAGAGGACGCCGCCAGGCTGCTACGCGCCGGAGATCGCCGTCGCCTCCCTCGACGCTGTCGCCTCCCCCAATGCTGGAGATCGTCGCCGCCCCCGACACCGGCCGCCCGCGCATCCTTCCCGAGCCCCGACATTGAACCGCTCGTCGCCGTCCCCGATCCCGGCGAGCCTACACCTCCTAAGCCGTCACTGGGCCCTCTTGTGCCTCCCAAGTGAGCTCCGACACCGCCCTTTCCCTCTTCTTCCTTGCCTTGCTGCCATTTTTGCCATGGCCGAAGTGCAGCTCGGGCACGCGGGCCACGTCTAGAGCACGCACACAATGTGCTCGACCGAATGCCAGGTCATGCTAGCTTGCTCCATTGGAGCTAGAAATTTGTAGGATGGTGTATCCTTAGATGATAAAGATGGTGGTGGGGCTAGTTTGACAGAAAGAAAACTTGCAAGTGCAAGTTTTACCAGAATTAAGTTATGGACAGAAAGTACAAGGAATTATTTGGTGAACTTAAGTTATGCTAATGGAGTTGGTCTTCTAGACTTAAGGGTTTTGTTAGAAGGACTATAAGTGGGAAAATTTTCAGAATTTTTTGAGCAAGGAATATTAGGGTTGTAGTTATAACCTAGGAATGGGACATAATTGAAAAGAGGATATTTTGCTCAAAATTCTCAAAAGACCTAGTTGGGTTCTTGCATAAAAATGATCTATAGGCATCACATGACCCCTCATAATTTCTTGTGGAATTTTAAAAGAATTATTTAAAATAGTTGTAGTGCAACATAAGCATTTCAAAGATTGCAAATGCTATTTAAAATAGTTTCATAATTTTTTGAGCAAGGAATATTAGGGTTGTTCAAGTGTTGGATGAATGGCTATAAAATGTTGTTCAAATTTGCCCATCTACTATATAGTTGTAAAAGTTTATTAAATATGAGTAGCATAATAAAATGACATTGCATATAGGAATTTGTTTTCGTAAGAATTTGTTCTCGACGTCGATGATGCCCGGCCCGCATCCTCGTCGTCGACTCATTGGCGACGACCTGCTTCAAAGGAGCCATGTCCGGGACTAGGCTCCGCCGGGCTGGCACTGGGAGGTGCTACCTTCCGAGGCGCGCAGCTTGGTGAGGAACCGGGCTCCCGTAGTCAACCCAGAGCTTCTTTGGTGGCGGTCGCGTGGGCCACTTTCGGTGCAGAGGCACCCGGCCCCGCGGAGGTGGTACGTCGCCATGTCAGGGAGGAGGACGAGCACGTCCGTCGCCACATGGTTGCGTTGGACGTCAGGTTCTCCAATACCTGGCAGGTTCTTCAGGGATCTCACCCGAGCTATGATCCTGTGATGGTTCCTTCTCTTTGGGTGTCCACCGCCCGCGCCTCAGGAACCGCGAGCGAACTGGATTATTTGATAATATTCAATCTGTATTAGTGATAATACTCGAGATGTATTCGAGATTATATTCCATAATATTCGAGATGTATTCGAGATTATATTCGATAATATTGGAGACGATGTATTTGACATTATATTTGATAATATTCGATGATGCATATCATCTGGATTATTCGAGATGTATTAGTGATATTATTCGAGATGCATATTATCTACTATGATTCACTTTTTCCTTATTGATTGCATTCTACTCCCTCCGTTCCTAAATATTTGTCTTTCTAGAGATTTCAACAAGTGACTACATACGGAGCAAAATGAGTGAATCTACACTCTAAAATATGTCTATATACATCCGTATGTGATAGTCCATTTGAAATTTTAAAAAGACAAATATTTAGGAACGGAGGGAGTAATATGAATAATAAGTTGTTTTATCTTTCTTCTGGATTAGTTAATATAAGCTATGGACGATACCGGCAGAGACGGAGAAGAGACCATGTTCGACATCATACGCTCCCCGAGCCCAGAGAATGAACCTGAAGATGACGGCTCGCAATATCTGAACAATTCCGGTGAGGGTATATTTGATGAAGACGAACGAAGAGACGAAGGCCACACAAACAATGATGGCGAAGGAAATGATCTTCAATTAACAAAGACCGGCGAGGTGTGTATATATAAGGCCTCTGGTGATCATTACATGTATTAATTGATTTGTATATATATATGTTAACGAATCGATATTTCTTCTTTTAGCCCTCCGGATCGAGCAAATCTTCTACAAACAGGGCAGTACGAGGCCCGGCCAAAAGGTTGTAGCCTGGCATAAAGTACAACATCGATTCGATCAAACCATCTGACGAACCGGAGGCTCCTAAAAAATGCGGACAAATTTAACCGTCAGTGCGGAGTTATTGTCAGGGACCAAATCCCGATCTCCGTTCAAGAATGGAATAAGCCAAAGGGAGATCGAGGAGTTAGTTTTATGGACGAAAGAGCAAAAGATCTGCTTTGGGAAACACTCATGTCACATTTCACCCTACCAGAGCATTTGAAAAATGCAGAACGGGAGAAAGTCAAGAAGAGTGCTCTTAAGAAGATGGCCATGTGCTTCTGCAACCACAAAAAAAGAATATGGAAAGGCTACGAAGAAGCAGGAAAGCAGACTCCAGAATTCACTGGAGTACTGGAGAAGACAAAAGATCACTGGGACTCTTTTCTGAAGTTCAAGGAATCGAAAGCATCTAAGGAATGGTCGAGGAAAAGCAAGATTAATGCTGCAAAAAAAAGTTGCACCATGTTCTAGGGCCAGGTGGCTACCAGGTCGGCCGGCCTAAGTGGGATCAATCTGAGGAACATATGATTGCTACAGGGGTCACTCCAGTTACATTGAGTTGGCCCGACAGGTGTAGAACTTGGTTTTATGCGCATGGGGGGAAGTTGGACCCAAAGACAGGGCTGGTTATGGAGCGGGAAAGTCTTAAAGAAGCCTCTGACGCTTTACTTGTTGCAATAGAAGAGGCTCGAACGGGGGCGTTCAAGCCCGAGAGAGAGAACAACGAGCTTACGCGCGCCCTGAAGAATCCTGAACACCCGGGACGAACACGAGGCAAAGGCGTTGTTCCGTGGTTTGAGGGGTTTGCGGAGTGGAACCCCACTTACAGAAGCCATGCGAGAAAGAATAAGCAGGAGGAGGAGCAGAAGAAGCTGGAAGCAGACCGCCTTCAACAGGTAGAATCAAAACACGCGGAGTTGGAACGCGCTTTCATGCAGTAGCAGGAGCAGATCGGCTCAGTTAGCCAGGAAAGGGCGTCTCAGCGGCGGCGGCAAGCAGATCCAGCATTGGATAGCACCATCCCATCTATGCCAAAAAGCAGCGTGAGTTCCACCCCGGCTGATGATGCACTGCTGGCTAGATACCCCATGGATGATATCGAACATTCGACACCTTGTGAGCTACACATGAAACTAAGACCATATCCATGAAGGTGGCGGACGACTATGCTTTACCAAATCCTCCTGAAGCAACCTTCCATGGCAATCCGATTCTAGCTGGCTATGCTCGTGTCGGGGTGGATGAAGTGATGTCGGGATATGACGAGCTAGAGCTTGACATTCCTGGAGGTGAGCAAGAGCACACACTGGGAGACGCCATACATCGTATCATTCTATGGAGAAAGAATTGCATCGTCTTTCCAAGGCCACCGACTCCTCCATGTCCGCCGCGTCAGCCGGCTCCTCCTCCAAGTCCGCCGCATCAGCCGACTCCACCGCCCCACCCCGGGACGGAGTGCGGCGCTAGTCCGCCACCCCGTCAGCCGACTCCATCGCCCCACCCCGAGACAGAGCGCGGCGCTAGTCCGCCACCGCGTCAGCCGACTCTACCGCCCCACCCCGAGACGGAGCCCATCAACGCAAGTCCGCCATATCGATCTCGGGTGCGTCAGCCTTCTCCAAAGCGGAAGAGAGCACCAAGCAAGAAAGCCTCTCCTCCTGCCAAAAAGAAGTTGGCTTACGACATGAGTGACGAGGAAAACAAGGCCATAGTGACTGTCGAAGTGAGGGCCTTTTTTGCGAAGAAACCGCCCCCGCCACCAAAGGAGAAAATACCTGAGGAAGTCGTACAACACTTTCTGGATATGGCTAAACCGGCTGTGGAGAGAATGGACTCAGACTATGAGAGCTCCATTAAGAAGTTATATCGTGCACAAAAAGATGATGAGTCGAGCTCGAGCCAAGCAGGTTGTAATAAAAGCGGGAAAACTGTTCCCCAGCCGGGAGAACAGGCAGTGCAATCGATCCCCCCACTCATTGTACAATCACATGTGAGTACCGCCGATAAGCCGGAAATAACCGACGCTCATAGACAGATGGCTAAAGAGGCCGGTCTCACTGTTGAACAATTCCTAGGCATCGAGTATATCCCCGGGTATGAAGAGGAGGAACTACCATGGAAATATGTCCCCGGGCAACCTCTGGTCAGGCCTGAGGAGGTCCCACTTCTATCAACGAAAATGCGCAGATTGCATGACTAGTACATGACAGAAGTAGAGAACGGGCGAGAGAGCCTCATGGTGATAGTCAAGGCAGAGCATTACTTCCAAAAAAAAGATTTGTGGGTTGAGTTGAAAGAAATGTTTCAGTTATTCAATCAAGACGCACTCGACAAATCTCTCGTCAGTAGCTATTGTCTGTAAGTGATCTCTTTCTGTAATTTAACTCTCTAGTTGTGCTCGTTCATTGCCTGTAATTATCCTCACTATATTCTTTTCTGTGGTATTATGCAGAATGAAGATTTATGAAATGAAAAGAGATGGACGCTATGGCATTGGGTTCATTGACCCAAATACCGTTAATGAAGGTGTGTGGCTTATCAGCAAAAAAGACACAGAGAGAAGCTTGTAAGAGTTTTTGAAGCAACTAAATACCAAAACAAAAATATTATTTTCTTACAACTTCAGGTGAGTGTTACTGTCTTGTACTACAAATTCTATTTTGCTTCCTAGATGTTAATAAGTGTATTTGATGAGTTATGCACATGTCCGCTTAATTATACAAACGTGTGCGCATGCAGTTTCCACTGGATCCCGCTAATCATTGAAGTCGACGAGGGAAAAGTTAAAATACTGGACTCACTACTTAAAGAACAAAAAGAATACTCAAACATGAAGGAGATGCTCGACAGGTAATTTCAATCATTATCGCACTATGTCGGCCTCTTTAGTTCATTTCCTGATATCAACTAATTAATAACTTCTTTATTCATTTTCTTTGCCGGCGGGCAGGGTTTGGCAAAAGTTCATCCAACAGGTTCAAGCCCCATGGAAACAACAAATGAAATGGATGCGACCCAAGGTAATTAAGTAGTACTAGCTACGTCTGCGCATCTCTTTAATTATAGTTTCAATACCATTATCATGCTTGATTAATTATTATCTGATTGAATTTTATTCTCGTAAAGTGCATGAGTCAGGCGTCGGGGAATAATTTATGTGCATTCTACGTTTGCGAGACCATCCTCTTTATGACAGAAAGGAGCAAAAGTGCAAGAGATCTTTAGGTACGTAAACACAATTCACAATTCTTTTTATCATGATCTAATATATATACAAACAACTAATATATTCATATTGATCTCCTTCTTTAAAGATGATGGAGATGCGGGATAGTCTCCTACCAACGGACCGCATACGAGCACTTCAAGAGGAAATGTCGGGATTTTTGCTTGACCAGGTCATAGATCCCAAAGTAGAATATCATTACACCTAATGCCTGCATGTAATGATCTGCAAATTGTAGGAGAAATTGTATGTACCAAATTGTATATATATATGTGTGTGTGTATGCATGGTCGTACGAGAATTTCTACGATATATATGATTGGTCGTACTACAAATTCTATTATATATGACATGTACAGTATGTAGTAGCAGTGGCAATTGACGATTGCAGCAGAGTAAAATATGTTTGAAATAAAAAATAATTAAATGAAAAACACAAAACGTAAAGGAAAAATAAACCATAAATCATAAATTCTAAAACACTAAACACCTAAACCTCTAGTGCCGGTTGGTGTCACCAACCGGGACTAAAGGTCCCCCAGCCCCCGGCGCGGGCTCGTGCCACGTGATGGGCCTTTGGTCCCGGGTCGTGGCCAACCGGGACTAAAGGGTAGGGGCCTTACTCCCGACTTCTTAGTCCTGGTTGGTGAATCGGGACTAAAGGCCCTTACGAACCGGGACTAATGGCCAATTCTCCACCAGTGTTAGTGCTTCCTGGCCGTTGTTCTAGTGGTGACTCTGTCAGTGGTGACTCTGTCAGTGGCGATGGTGCAGCCGTCGCAGCCAAGGGTGGGCTGGCCGGGGAGAGGCAAACTGCCGCCGGGCAACGGCAAGTTCGAGGCAGTGACATCCAAAAAGTTCCACGAGCGAAAGTACGAGGTGGCGTGCACCGACAACCGCGGCCCTCCTTGCCTCGTCTCCTGCCCAAAAAACTGCCCCAACAAGTGCCTCGCCTATTGCAGCTACTGCATGACCTTCTGCAGTACGTACCGTGCATCTCATCTCCTTAGTTACCATCTACAATTCATATAGTGACCCATCTAGCTATGTTAGCTATGTTAACTATGTGCATCAGTGTGTGATCTGTTCCCGGGTCAGTCGTGCGGGGACCCGCGGTTCACAGGGGGCGATGGCAACACCTTCTACTTCCACGGCAAGAAGGACCAGGATTTCTGTATCGTCTCAGACATGGATCTCCACATCAACGCACACTTCATCGGCAACCACAACCCTGATATGATGTGTGACTTCACGTGGGTACAGGCCCTCGGCGTCACCTTCGGCGATGGCCACCGCCTCTACATCGGTGCCCAAAAGGCTGTTCAGTGGGATGAGGAGGAAGACCATGTCCAGATCGCCCTCAACGGCGAGTCCGTGGAGATAGAGGCTGCCAAAAATGCACGGTGGTTCTCCAAGGCCATGCCCGGACTCTCCGTGACGCGTACCGACACGGTGAACACCGTCGTCGTGGAGCTAGATGGTGTGTTCAGCATCTTGGCCAACGCCGTGCCCATCACCGATGACGATTCCCAGGTCCATAGCTACGGCAAGACTAAGGAGGACAGCCTCGTGCACCTCGACCTCGAGTTCAAGTTCTACGACCTCACTAATGGCGTCGATGGTGTGCTCTGCCAGACCTACCGCTCCAACAACATCAGCAAGGTCAACGTCACGGCCAAGATGCCTATCATGGGCGGCACAACCAAGTACCTCTCAGCCGGCCTTTTCTCCACAGACTGTGCCGTCTCCCAGTACCACCGCAGCGGCGCCAGCTCAGTCGAGACATTTGCGTCATAAATGGATATATACACACACCCCTCAAACAAATCGTGCAACGAAGGAAGAAATAACAAGTAACGAGTAACTGTAATTACATTATTGACTGTTACTTACGAATATTGGAAGTACTGGGAGACGTCACATTTACGTCAATAATGCAACAAGTAACTGTACTTCCAATATATATGTTCCTCGTAAGTAACTGTCTTCCAATCGAATGAATACCATTGATTCGACTTGTTTCGTGGAAAAATTCTCATGTGTATTTTATTTTACCTCTTGTTTTACTAATTTTGGTCCACATTAATCGCTGCAAAGTTGAACAAAAAAACCTAGCCACATTTCATCACTGAAATATTCCATTACCTAACCACCCTAATTTCCAATAGAAGTTCGCTGACGAATTGACAGAATCTAGTGACGTTGATAAATGGAAGTATATTTGGAATTAATTCAACTCATTATTCTTCTAGTAAATCTTATAGTTTTTTAAAAAATTGATAGTTTTTCATTAGGCACAGAATCTAGGCCTAAGAAATATCTTTGATGTGGTTCCTCTTGTTGTATGTGATGTGCTAATTCTAGTGAGCACCCAATTTTCGGTTGCAACTTTCATTATTTTCTGCATTTCTAGGGCACTGCTATAATTTTGTGTGCCAAGTACAAAATTAAGAAGTACTAGTCGCCAACCCGTGCGTCGCACGGGCTAGTTAATCAATATTGTATTCTAATCTATATTATTACCGCATAGCATCATGTCTTATAAAATAACATATGAATGATCCATGTACTCAAACCTCGAAGATTTGAAACCTGAGGATTTGTTGGAGAGTGTATTTTCATAAATGTGTTAGTTGGATGCAACCACAATAAGTAATGAAATGACACCTAAAAACAGCTTGTGTTAAGATAACATGATATAATTTGTTAAATATAAGGAAATATGTTTTATATTATTATTTGTCACATTTCAGTAGTATGCAATAAGGCTAACGCATCTCCATTTGCTTAGAATTGTCTAATGTAAATTTGCTAATTATATGTCTATACATACCTACAGTTGTACGCATTGCCCTTTAGTCTTGACCCGTGTACGCATGACCTTGCTGCAGGTGTTGATTGGTTGACACTGGCGATTCCGGCGAATGTCCAACCATAGATCATTGGTTGAATTTTAACTGACAAACCATGCATATATATACTGGAAAGAGAGAATGTGAACAAATTGAATAATTTATATGAAAAGGGATGTGTGAGATTTCCTTATGGATTACAATCATAGGCAAGCATTTTCCAAAGACCAACTCAAATCAGAGAAATTATTCATTCTATTCTTTCCAAAACACAGAGACAAAGACAAAGAATATTAATTTTCATATCTAACATTAAATACGAACACATACCTCATCAAGCATCGATCCTCGCCATGTCGTGTATTCATCCTTGGCCATGACATAGTGCAAGCAAAAAAATTTGTGTGCGCCATCACCAATATATGCTGATCAGGATGAGAGAAATTAAGGAGACATTGGAAAGACATGGATTTTTAGCACATATTGTTGCAGTCTCAATTGAAGGTCGCAGTGGTAATTAAGAGAGCCAAGAAGAGAAAATATATAGCCGGCTTGAACAACCTCAGCACAGCCCTGATGAAGGCTAAGACATCTCCATATGCTTAGAAATGCCTAATGTAAATCTACTAATTATGTGTCTTTACAGTACCTACAGTTGGACACATTGGCCTGGAGTCAACCCGTGTATGCACGACGCTGCTGTAGGCGTTGATTGATGCAATGCTGGTCACTTCGACGAACATCCAACCATAGATCACTGGCTAAATTTTTGTCTGACATACCATGCATATACTGGAAAGAGAGAATGTGAAAAAATTAATAATTTATATGAAAAGGATGTGTGAGATTTCCTTATGAAGACAGCAAAGAGACCAAAAAAAAGACAATGGATTGGAAGTACTCGATAAAAATTGACCTAACAAAAGCGCTTGATAATATGATATATGCTCCACATGTTGTCAAAGAGATGAAGACCACCAGATTGATTTGTTAATTCATCAACATCAGTAGCTATTCTACTTGAGACGCTCATTATCAGGCACAATGAGCTGGGCGACAAACCCTCACAAAACTGCATGAAGGTAGCATTGGTAATTAAGAGAGCTAATAAGAGAAAATACAAGGACACGGCTTGAACAACCTCAACACAGCCCTGATTAAGGTTAATGCATCTCCATATGCTTAGAATTGTCTAATGTAAAACATGCTAATTATGTGTATTTACATACCTGCAGTGGGACACATGGCCTTGAGTCTTGACCGGTGTACGCATGACGCTGCTGCATGCATCGATTCATCGACACTTGTCACTCCGGTGAACATCCAACCACATATCATTGGTTGACTTTTTGACTGGCAAACTATGCATATATACTGGAAAGAGAGAATGTGAACAAATTTAATAATTTATATCAAAAGGGATGTGTGAGATTTCCTTATGGACTACAACGATGATGGACATACGTGGCAAAAACTTACTTCCATGATGTTCCCGGATGAGTGCCCTGGATTTTCCTCTTGTATAAATTGCGCTTGATTTCTTGGTTATAGGAAGAACTATAACAGGGCTTGCCGGACAAAGCGGTGCTGCTGTTGCCAGCTTCAACTGAACTACAAAGGTATCATGCGATTGTCTATAAACAGTGGGATAAAGTAAATGGAATGTGTTTTCTTTTGCAAGATATGGTTGAAACAAACCAAATTCCACCAAGAGGTTAGGGAGAACATCCAGGCTATATAAAACTACAGAAACCAACATGCAGGTTATCGATCAGTTGCTACAGAATCCGAGTGCAGGGAATAAGTTCTGAAATAAAGACAACAAATTCTCGTTGTTAAACTAAGCATCATCCTGCACATCTGGAACATTAGTAAAGACATTTATTTTATCAAGCAGATCGTAATCCAACCCCGCAAAGGCATAGATGCAGTGCAAACCTGCTGATAGTTGTTCATCGCATTTGGGTGGATTCCTCGCCGGAATACGGCTGGCCACCGGCACTGGGCTGTTTACTGCAACTTCTCTGTACAATCTGTTTGTAAGCAGAAATCATACTCCCAGCCACATAAAGGCAAGGATGATGTGCAAACCTGATACATGTTCATCGCGTTTGGTTAGAATCCACGCCGGAATCGGTTGGCCTCCGACGCTGGGCCGTTTACTCGGCCTTCTCTGTATGATCTGTAGATTGGCAATTAAGAGGGGGTGGATGGAGCTGCAGGGCAAATAGGGCAACGCGAGTCTGTGAGGATACCATGATGGCATAGGAGAAGAGTGGATCAACCGCTTGAGCTTGCCGAGATGAAGCTGCTACAGATGGCGCCTGACCAAAACTGAAAGGCAGGCATGGCGGCGGCATGAGGACGGCAAACCGGCAGCCTCGCTGGGCCTTTTCTTTAGCTGATCAATTGGGATTATTCATCTCTGGAGATTTTTTTTTTTTAGGGATGGTTATATATTCCGAAGAGATGACGTGAAGACATCAGCCTCTAACTTTCGTTATTACATGACGTGCAAATAAACCGATGGCACAGGTGGGTAATTTGTAACTAATTATTTTATGGGCTAATCTAAACCGTGATAACTCGGCCCCACCAGATTAACGGCTCCTAATTACTGATTAACGTGGGAATTTCTAGGAAATGCATAATTAGTATAGGTATAGATAGATAGATTACTTTTTTAGACAAAAGGTAAATTTATTTACTTTGTTTTAATAAAGCCAAACAGTCCTGCAGTTGCATGCGGTCACTAGTGTGAGACAGAGGAAGGAACAAACATCAACATCACCCTACCGATTACTAGTGCGAGGCGCTACTTGCCACTGCCAGGTCTTTAGCTGTGGCGGACGAATAGCCACGCCACACGGGTACATGTCGGTTTCCCCCAAAACATCTCAAAACCGTTTCATTTTTCCCCAAATCCAAATTGTGTCGTCTCCCTGCTCCACCCGCTACGCCCGTACCTCTCCTCGCCAGCGTGCAAGTTCTCCTACCACCATCACGCCCGTGCTCCTACCACTGCCCGCCCCGTCTGCCTTACGCTCACACTGGAATTTCAGCTTGGCAAAGGGCCAAATAAACTCAACAAGTCTTTGCCAAGAATTGTACTCTACAAAGAGTACTCTGTGTACACCTCTCACGTAAACAGAATTTTGCCGAGAGCCAGCCGACGGACACTCGGCAAACTGTTTGCCAAGAATCAAGCAGTGCCTCTCGGCAAAATAAAGTAACTTCACGAGATCTTTGCCGAGAGCCAAACCAGTACTCGGCAAACATTTGCATGTTGCCGAGAACCAAAAAATCTAATTTTGCCGTGAACTTTGCCGCTGTTTTACTAATTTTGGTCCACATTAATCACAGCATGGTTGAACCAAAAAATCTAGCCACATTTCATCATTGAAATATTCCATTATGTAACCACCCTAATTTGCCACAGAAGTTCGTTGATGAATTGACAGAATGTAGTGACGTTGATAATTGGAAGTATATTTGGAATCAATTCAACTCAATATTCTTCTAGTAAATCTTATATTTAAAAATTGATAGTTGTCAAGGTCACTAGGCCAGGCTAGCATATGCTTTTCCAGGGTATCAACCAAATAGGCACCAGGCACTTTTCAGGCAGACTCCAAGCTAGGCCTAGCTCAGTGTGGACACCATCCAAACACGCCCAAAATTAGCCGGAGTCAGGCCTATGAAATTGGAGGCCTGACTCAGGCACACACATATCACTCAGCTAATCTTCAATCATTTGTGTGCCACCCCAACAGCCTTCTTAGTTTACGAATATTTTAAGTTGTTCAACACAGGCACCAACCAAACAGGTTGCGTCCGGCGCACTTTTATTCAGCCACATTGGTCAGGTCACCAAACAAACAAACAGCCACTACTAGGGATAACCCTAGCAGCAGCGCTGGATTCATAGCTATCAGTAGCACTGGTACAAACGCTACCACTAAGTCGCTACAGCTAACTGGTAGCAGTAGCGCTCCAATGAGACCAGCGCTACTGATAACAGTATGTAGCAGTAGCGTTTCTTACGAAAAGCGCTACTGCTAAATTTTTCTGTATTTTTGAAAATGCGGCTTATTGTCGCTGTATTTGTATAGGTTTTATATACAGTACTTTCATCATATGATTTTATGACCATGATAAGTTATTATATATATTAGTGGGTGAAATGAACGTGGATTAGATTCAAGTGGAGGGAACATATGACCATGATAAGTTATTATATAACTCATCATGCTCATATAACAACTTAGCATCATGCATCATCATAATAACAAATAACTCATCATTGTTATCATAATAACAAGTCCTACTCATCATCATCATACAACTTCTACTCGTTATCATAATAACAAGTCATACTCACCATCATCATAGTCATCTAACCAACCCTACTTAATTGTTCTTAGCACATGATCATGAGTATTAGCTAGGACCTACTACCTTCTCTAAGGTAAAATAGCATAAAACAAGATAGGCCCTGACGCTTCATTATGGAGAATGGAGATTATCCTGTCTCCAATTCTTGCTCTTCGCACAATGTTGATTCCAAGTAGCTCCCTACGATTGTCCATACATTTTTTCCATTATTTGATTGTCATGTCTTCATCGGTTTTAGAAATCCGGTATGAACAGCAGTGACCGCTAGGATGACCTAGCCGTAAGCTAATAACATCAAGGCGACCTTTCGGAAACATCAGATCAGGCACACAATCCTTCGGGATTTTCTGTTGAAAAACATAGTAATAACGTCGTAGTTAGCAATGTAGTTTAGCTTTAGAAGAATTTATGCAAAAGATACACGGATGCCGTAATAGTAAAAAATCTTACCATGCCATCTCCATGGATGTTATCATAGTTTAACACGTGCACTAGTGGCACGTATTGACCATAATGTGCAGGAGTTTGATAATTGATATTGTAATTCTCAACATCATTAATAAATGAGATAAGATGATCTTTCTCCTGATAAGTTAATTATGCGCCCTCAGTGTAGTAGGTTCTGTCTACCATCTTCCGTACATTTTTTGAAGAATGAAAATAAGCTGTTAATGGAAATAAGCTGTCAACTATTTTGAAATAAACAATATAAATTACTTAATAAATATGTTTGAGGAACTCACATAGAGGTAGAAGTGGAAGCGTATCAACAAGCACCCAAATATCCATATTGTCTTCGTCGATGTTAGGATCACCAAGATCGAAGGTGACGAGCATACCCTCCTGAAAATCATACGCCTTGCATAGTGATTCCCAATTCGAGCAACCAAAATGGAATACGATCTCAGAATTGTATAGATTTACGTCAAAATCATAACCATGATGGGTCCTTAGATAAACTATCTTTGTCTCCATATTTTCATGATCTTCAAAATCCAGCTTCTCCAAGACATAGCGTCTTGCATGGCATGGGATAAGCTAGTCAAATTGTAAAAGACGGAAATTACACGTTGAAGAAGAAGAAGTCATGCTTAATTACGAAAAAACACTTGTCGTCGTTGCGTACCGTTTCAACATCGAAGGACTCGTCGAGCTTAATACTGAAGTGCCGACCGTCTACCAGGTGAGGCCTGTCGCACAGGCCCAGGTCGTCGCCGCACCAGTCGCACTCCGGGAGCCTATCGTCGTCGTCAGACATTTCCTATGTTCATAATTCAAAGATTAAACTTGTACAATTCAATATATGTACTACAAAAACTAAATTAGATCATTATTGTTCATCACGGGTTGACTATCGATCTGTCGAGTCTTTTCTTGAAAACTCACAGCTCACGTGGTGTATATATTCGACCGTCGGTGATGGTCGCTCCTCCCTTCGTCCCCGAGTGCATTACAACAAAATGTCTAGCACACGGGAACGAAGGAGAAGCGACCCCCATGACAACAGTCGGGATTCTTCCTCTCTGACATTTGCGACCGTCGGTGATGGTAGCTACTCCTGTCATTCCAAAGTGCATTACACCAAAATGTCTAGCACCTTGGAATGAAGAAGAAGCTACCCACACGACAACTGTCGGAATTATTCGTCCTCTCATATATGGTGGAGACTCTCCCTCACTGATTCCTCTCTGACATTTGCGACCGTCGGTGATGGTCGTTCTTCTCTTCCTTCCCGTGCATTACCAAAAGGTCTATCACGAGAAAGAAGAGGAAGAACGACCCCCACGACAACAGTCGGCATTCTTCTTCTCTCATATATATGGTGGGGTCCCGACAGACTTAAAGTCAACCCAAAATGTCGTCTAATTATCTTTCTACAAAATCCGGGCCACTCGATATTTCCTACATATTCTAGCACAAGTCATGCCAAAATTCACGGAAAAATCTGGCATAACCTTTGCTAAAAAGGACATATATCGAGCGCCTGAAATTTGCCGGAATGGATATTAATCAACACTCTGGCAAAACATAGGCCACTTGGGCAAGCACTAGTAGTACATGACACTACTCATCTAGCTACTACTCTACTACATCTATCAAAACATCTACATCATCATCAGCATGTGGATTTGGCTGGTCTCACCTCGAGGTCGGAGGGGGTCGGTGACGGGGACGACGGCGGGGATGATGCAGGGGCTCCTTGATTTCTGCAAAAACAAAATATAAACAAAAACATTATTATCCTCATCTTAAGACTTAGTGAAACCCTATGTCTAAAACAAAAACAAAATTTCTAAAACCAAGTTCTAACCCTAAAAATTTGTAAAACCTAGTTCTAATCATCGACATGCGCATTTTCATATTTTATTTGATACCTATAATACTTAAAGATAATAGGTTCAAAAGACCGACATCGAATGAATAAAAAAATCTATTGTATTCAAAAGACCTACATTTACTGAAATTTTTCTAATTTTTTGTTCTATTCTACAATTACTAATTTTCTATTCTATTCAAAAGAAGAAAATTTACTAAAAATTTCCTATTCTATTCAAAAGACCTACATTTACTGATTTTTTTCTATTCTATTCAAAAAACCTACATTTACTAAAAAAATCTCATATAGCATTCCTAATACATTTCTGTACCTAAAACTTTCTATTACTAAATTATTTTACTAAAAATGTCTATACCTAAATTTTTATACATAGAGAGATGGGAGGAGGAGGAGGAGCGAGGAGTGAGCAAGAGGGCATCGGGCGGCGGGGGGGGAGGAGAGAGGAGGGCAGTGGGAGGAGGGAGGAGGGAGCAGGGCGGTCGGAGGAGGTGGGAGGAGGGCATCGGGCGGCGGTGGGAGGAGGTAGGAGAGAGGAGAGGGCCGCCGGAGGGAGGAGAGAGGAGGGCGGCGAGAGGAGGAGGGAGGGAGGGAGGCACATACCTAGCCTCCGTCGGAGGGAGGAGAGAGGAGTGACGGCGGGCGCCGGCGGCGACGACGGCGCGCTGTGGCAGAAAGAGCGAGTGAGAGTGTGTGAGGGGAGAGTGAGGACGCGCGCGGGGTGGATAATGTGCCCATAGTAGTAGCGCTGGTTGGCAAACACCGCTACTGCTAACCCCCATAGCAGTAGCGCGTTTAGGTAGCCCCGCGCTACTGCTAAGTTGGGGCCACCTACTGGCAATACTTAGCAGTAGCGCTCTTCTCATTTCCAGCGCTACTACTAAGGCATCACTTGTAGCGCTGCCCCGGACCAGCGCTGCTGCTAAGGCATCACTTGTAGCGCTGCCCCGGACAGCAGCAGTGCTTGTTATTTTCCAGCGCTATTACTGATGTCCTACCTATAAGCATGTCCCTAGTAGTGAGCGCCGTAGTGCCTAACAAAATTTCTTTGATATGGTTCTTCTTGTTGAATGTTCCGCGGTCATTCTAGTGAGCATCCAATTTTTGGTTGCAACTCTCATTTATTTTCTGCATTTCTTGGGCACTGCTATCATTTTGCGTGTCCGGTATGAAATTAACAAGTATTAATTATTGTAGGCAAAAGGTAATTCTATATTACTCCCTCCATTTTTATATACAAGGCCACTCCAGGGTTTTTTATCAAACTTGTATGTATAAATATAAAGTATTTTAGGCAAAAGATAAATTTGTATGGAGGACGTACTTGGTTTTTAGAAAGCCAAACAATCCTGCAGTTGAGAGAAAAGTAGAATTGTGATCACTAGTGTGACATAGAGGACAGAACAAACATCAACATCATTATACCGATGAACCGCATCATAAAAACAAAAAAGAAAACTAGAAGCTCGCATGGAGATTGGTTTCTGAACCAATTTGAGCTTGTCACCCCATGGCTAGGGATGAGCAACTTAATTGAGAGCCAAGGTCATTTAATAAAATAACTGAGACTGAACCTGAAATAAAAATATTACCTATTCGGTCATTATTTTTGCAGAACAATTATTTTCTTCAGTAATTCGGTTCGTATGCTCAGTCCCGAATTAACTAAAGAAACCGAAATAACTTAAGGGGTCCAAGGCATGTGTTGATATTATATGGATGTAACTAGATATGTTTAATTCGATATGGATGATGGATTATACAGATGTGTAGTAAAGTTTAGCAATATTGACAAAAAGAAATGATATGGAAGACCTCTATAGTAGAGTTAGTAATATTTGAAAAAAAAGGATGAAAAGAAAATGGAAAAAATTGAAATAAAAACGAGTTACTTTGTAGAAATAAAAATCGAGAATTCTAACTTCCAAACAATCAATTGTTAGCTACATATCCGAACGATTTGTGTGCCGCTCGATTCGCACATAGCAGCCGCCTAATTGCCTGATTTTTTTTTTGCATCCTCCCGGTTTAATCTACCGCACGTCCACTTCTACCTGGATAAGATTCCCCATTTTCTCTCCCTCATGTTTCATTGATCAACCCCCGTTTTGTTCTCCCCCACAATCAGATCTGGGCTTCTCCTATTCTCTCTTCCTTTTTTCCTTTGTTTCACACGATAATTGTTCCTTTTTAGGAAAAATTGTGCAAATGTGGGATTGAACCCACAACCTCATGGTTGAGAGGTAAACCCAACAACCAATCAGACTAGACAATCTTTTTGTTTGATTTAGTTGAGATCCGGTTTATATACATGTAAATAATATTTGATCAGTTTGAACCAATGGGTAGGCCAATCCTAAGTCATTTTTATTGCAGAAACTTGTTGGTACAAACTTTTTGAGAAATGGGTGAACTTAGAGTTTGGCCGGAATGGTCACCGATCTGACGTTTTGAAATGTTTTTTTTACAGGTGGTGGATGGTGAACAAGTAGTAGAGTTGCTACAGGACAATTTATACAGGTTTTTGAAGGACTAGGTGGTTGTCAATGACCCAAATAAGAATTCTTGAAACATACCCCAGTAACTTATGTGTATAAAGCATGGTAATATACACATCACAGACCTGATAACCTATATACAAACACCACGGTAACTTTTTGACCCCTACAGAAAAATGTTGTCGAAAAAATTACCCCCGGTAACTTTTGTACAAACACCATGGTAACTTTGACACCAGGAGAAAAGGTGTTGAAACATACCCCTGATAACTTTTATGTAAATAGCATGATAATATACGCACCGAAGACCTAAACTTACATATAACACCGTGATAACTTTTGACTCTTGAAAAAAAGTTACTGAAACAAATCCCAGTAACATCTGTGTACATAACACACATCAAACCTGATAAGTTAGGTACAAACGCCGCGGTAGCTTTGATCCCCAAAAGAAGTTGTTGAAAACATACCCCCGATAACTTTCGTGTAAATAGCATGGTACTATACGCACCGTATACATGATAACTCACGCACAAACACCGCGGTAAATTTGGCCCGGGGTGGGGGATGGGAGGAGGTTATTTGAAAACATACCTTCCCCCTCCCGGTAACTTTTTTCGTGTAAATAGCACGGTAATGTACGTACTGTAGACTTGATAATTCACGTCCAAACACCGTGGTAACTTTGACCCCGGGGGGAGGAAATTGTTTGAAAACACCCCCCTCGATAACTTGTGTGTAAATAGTGGGGCAATATACAGACTGCAGGTGTGGTAGCTCCCGCACAAACACCGCAGTAACTTTGCCTCGGGAAAAAAGTTGTTGAAAACATACCACGATAACTGATGTGTAAATAGCATGATAATATACACACATCAGAGCTAATAACTTACATAGCTCAGGCCTGGTAACCAAATGGATGCACTAGAGAAAGGTTGGAATACCATTTTCCATGCCCGGTAATTTCTATGAAACAACTTGGTAACTTATTAGGTGTCACAGACTTGATAACTTACATAACCCACACATGATAACTTTTTATCTGAAAAAGTCCTCGGAACATACCAACATGGAATCTAGTTTCGAAGATCTCATCACGATGAACTTTTTATGTGAAAATTATTTTTCAATCGGACCAATGGTTTGAGGTACAAAATATTTTGAAGTTTTAAAATGGGGAAAATCTAGGATAACATCAGTGTTTTGTCCTCTAATGCATGAATGCATGTGCACGTTGGGAGAAAGGTTGGAAGACCATTTTTCATGCCCAATAATTTCTATGAAAACAGCTTTGTAACTTATGTGTTATAGACATGATAACTTGCATAGCCCAGGACTGATAACTTTTTACTGTCGGAAAATCATTGGAACATACCAACATGGGCGCTAGTTTCGAAGATCTTGTCACGGCGATTTTTTATGTGAAAACAATTTTCAATTGGATCGACGATTTGAGCTATTTTAAAGTTTCAAAATAGAAGAATACTTTACTGACATCATCTGTTTTATCTTGTAATTTGCATGCATGCATAGAATCACAAATCAACACCTGCATGCCCTTCACCTGCCGTGAAAGAGATTAGCAATTAAGAAAAAAAAATGAAGAATTATAATTGTGATTAGCAACTAAGGAAGAGAAAGGGGTGTTCGGAGCTGTATCTATCTTTCGACTATTCGGAAGTTAGTTGTGTCCTTATATTATATAATATAATAGATACATCCTTCCATACACTAGTAGAAAACAGGGCTTTCATCACAGCCGGATCGGAGCATTAGTCCCGGTTGCATTATGAACCGGGACTAATGTGAGCATTAGTCCCGGTTCGAGCGGCTAGAGGGCGCTGGGCAGGCATTAGTCGCGGTTCAAATGGGACCTTTAGTCCCGGTTTGAGTCACGAACCGGGACTAAAGGGTGCGATGCCCTTTAGTCCCGGTTCGTGGCTCAAACCGGGACTAAAGGTTAGACCTTTAGTCCCGGTTCGAGCCATGAACCGGGACTAAAGGGTGCGATGCCCTTTAGTCCCGGTTCGTGGCTCGAACCGGGATTAAAGGAGGCTTTAGTCCCGGTTGGTGGCTCCAACCGGGACTAAAGGTTACACCTTTAGTCCCGGTTTTGAAATTTGTTTTTTGTTTTTCCAATTGTTCTTTGTGTTTAGTTTCTGTTTTAAGTTGTGTATATCTTTTAGGATATTTGATGTTTTTGAGTGCTTCTTTTTGCATTAGATTCAAAATTTTGTCTAGTTTCTGTTTGTGCCATTTGTTTTCAAATTTGAATGATTTAAATATAAATTTGTTCAAATTTGCTTCAAACCCTAGATTGTGAATAATTTGAGTTTAAAAATAGGTTTTAATTTAATTATTTTTGCTCCTAGTCACATGTTAGACGGTGCTAGAAGATGTAGTCGACGGTAGGATTGGATAGACACCATCCCGGACTAAAGAGGTTGTAAACTCTACCCCCCCCCCCCCCCCCCCCCCGCCCTGTATCGCCATTTCAGTTTTGTAAAAAACAAAAGAAAATGATAAAAACTTCAAATATTAAAATCCTTCGAGATGTAGTTATGTTACTACATCTACTAGTTAGGAAAATTAAAAAACTTAAATTTGGACATGTTTTGCAAAAAAGTGTTATGAAAAAGTAAAACGGCCATATCTTTTGCATACGATGTAAAAAAACGCATAATATATCAAAAAAATCAGCATGAAAATCCGCATCCGATTTCGACAGCCAAAGGCAGTTTTGCAAATTTTAGAATTCACAAATTCTTAAAGAAAAAAAAGTTATGATCAAATTTTAGTTTTTTTGAATTTTGGTTAAATCTGGTCAAACTGTGGTCAAATTATGGTCAAACTACTTATTCAAGAAATATTAGTGTTACTAAATAATTATTTTAGTTTTTTTGAATTTTGGTCAAACTATGGTTAAACTATTTATTCAAGAAATATTAGTGTTACTAAATAATTATTGTTTTTTAGAATAATAGTTTCAAAACTAAACGGTGCTTAATGCTCAAGTTCAACTCCTAAGGGTTAATAGGATTGACAGCTTAGTATTGTCAGGAAAACAACAAGTGCAGACTTGGAAACTAGGGGGAATAGAACTCGAAAGTTAAGCGTGCTCGGGCTGCAGTAGTGAGAGGATGGGTGACCGGCCGGAAAGTTAGACGATTTGGAATGAGTGCTGATTAGAGATTAAATTCTAAAGCAGTAAGGAGGGAGGGGTGATTAGAGATTAAATTGTCAAATAATTCAAAGATTTAAAAATTAGAAAAAAAATCAAAAAAATCAAAAAAAAATTCAAAAAAAATCCTTTAGTCCAGCCGGCGGCCACGTGGAGCCCCTTTAGTCCCGGTTCGTAAGTTAGTCCCGACCCTTTTGTCCCGGTTCCAGAACCGGGACTAAAGGCCCTCTGGAACCGGGACAAAAGCCCTGTTTTCTACTAGTGATATGCCCCCAATTATATGTGAAACTTGACATGAGCTCAAAAGCTCATTTTATTTATACATTGAGAAGTCCAATATGCTTTCATTCTCTCTATATACTCTCTCTCCTCGGTCCAATAGTATTCAAGTGTTCAATTATTATGCACCATCCAAACACACCTGTCACAAAATTCTTGTGTTTTGAAATCACATTGAAATTTATGGTACATGGTATCTTAACTATATGATTTTTATATTCCTATGTTTTCAAATTCCTACAATCCAAAGAAGTCCTCAAAGGATCTCTAATGAATGTGACGATATTATAATGATATTATTATACTGTTGTTGTTATTATTATGTTTTTTGCGAAAAGTTCATATGATGGTACTACTATTCTTTTGCTTCTATTGCTTGTCAAAAACAGATGGAAAATAAGGAATTGTTGGCAAACAAATTTCAAACATTTATTGCCGATTGTGATCTGAATCTATGTTAGATATGTTAATTTAAGCCAAGAAATTAACCAAGATTTTTGTTCTACGAAAACTGGTCATTGATGTGTTATAAACCGATCGTTAAGCAATTTTAAAATATCAAGTTTCTTTAAAACCGAAGAACCAAACCAATCTGTTCGGTCTAGTTTTAGCTTTGCCCTCTAATATGCTTTACATAGTAGATCCTGGCATGTTAAAAGAGTTTTTAGCCTAAAACATTTTATTACTCATTGGCACGCTTAGTATTTGTGTCGTGTCTTTATTTCCTATTTTTTAGGTCACAGCTTTAGCTCGGTTTTGTGTTGTTAGTTTAGTTTACCTTACAGAAGGGCGATAGTAGTAGCTATTTCCATGTGACGACTCAGGTGAAAATGTTGCTAGTCATGCTCAACCTTTGCTCCCGTGGTTCAAAAAATCTATACTGCAGTGAACAGTGCGTTTGAGTTCGTCAAGATAATTTTCTTGGTCCATTGCCGGAAGTAAAGGGCACAAAACCAATTTTTGCTGTAGACACGGGTACAAAGAAGATTCGTAATCTTTATTAATATCATATAGATAGAATAAAATGTATGAGAAGTCCTAAAACTATTGGAGGTGTGTCACTTTAGTCCTATAACTTTGAAAATGCAGTTTTGGGTCCTAAAACAATTGGAGGTGTGTCAGTTTGGTCCTATAACTTCAAAACTGCAGTTTTGGGTCCTAAAACTATTGACGGTGTGTTAGTTTAATCCTATAACTTCGAAACTGCTGTTTAGGGTCCCAAAACTATGTAAGTTTGTTCATCTTAGGCCCTGGGCGTCGTCCGACAGGAGTGACAATTCCCAACCTTTGGCCATGCTCGTGCCCAAAAAACAACCTGCGTGACCAGCTCTATGGCCTGGGTGTTGGGGCAACGACGATGTCATTAGAGAGAGGGGGGTGGGATGGCGTCCTCCATCCCGATTGTCTCGGGATCTCCCCGGCTGCCGCTCCGAGGGAGAAGGATGTCGTCCTCCATGCCGACTGGCTCAAGGTCTCCCCAGCGGCTGCACCAAACCTCACAGTGAGGCTGTCGTGCAGCTCATGGCCACACAGGTGGTGCGCATGCAGGATGCAGCACACACTGCAATGTGGAAGAGTGTGGACCACTTTTGGGAAGTAAACACATATAAAGGGCTCATCTGAAAAAATGCACCATAGATGTTGGCCGTGGATGCTTAGGACCTGAGATGAACACACGTACAAATTTTTGGGACCCAAAACGGCAATTTCGTAGTAATAGGACTAAATTGACACACTTCCGATAGTTTTAGGACCAAAAACTTCAGTTTCGAAGTTATAGGACTAAAGTGATACACCCCCAATAGTTTCAGGACTTCTGATGCATTTTACTCTTTATTCTTCATGGCATACTTATTGCATATTTCGGTTGCTCCCATAGCACATGTGTAGTGGAAACAAATACAATACATACTACTAAAATACCACAAGATGAAATTATTTTTTCTCTAGCAGAGCCTTAAAGGTAATTGGAAATGTAAACTGGGGTGGACCGTAGTAAAACGCAGCGGCTGTCAGCTTGGCAGCCCTATCTGTCATGAATTCCGGGTCCCAGAACCAGTACCCATCTGGGTTGTAGCAGTACGTCCAGTCCGGGTAGCCCCACTGGCTGCAGGAGTCCTGGGTATTCACTAGCCCTGCACGTGATACAACACAACAATTAAACAACGAACCAAACCACAATTAAATGTGTATTGGACACATGTGCGTTATTGGTAGATAATGGAATTCGGCTCCCAGATTGGGGTGTCCTATGGTAAATATTAGGGCTGGGCGTTCGGTATAAACCGAAAATTCGGTTTCTACCATTCGGTGTTTATTAAATTTCGGTTTGTAAAACTGGAAACCGAAAATGTTAGCTAAAATTTTTGGTTAATTTCGGTTTGTAAAACAAGTAACCATGAAGCCCCACCCCTAGTAAATATGTCATTGGTGGTTGGTTAATTTTCAACATAAGAAAGAGTATCAGTTGTTAGTTACTGTGCTACGTACCATAATTTGATGGGTTGGCAAAGACGGCGGTGGTGAAGCCGTAGAAGTCGCCTATGGAGTAGGAGAGGCCCGACTTCTTGGACGCGAGGCCAGCCATTAGGGGCTTGAGGGCCGCATCGAACGCGGTGGCGTTGTCGTTCAGGCTCTGGTCGCACTCATACCTGTAGTGAGGTGGCATGCAACCGATGAGGCCGACGTTGACGATTGCCAGCTTCCTGGCGCCCATGTCATAGAGGGACGTGATGAAATCCCCGTACAGGGCCATGAGCTCCTGGAGCTCGGTCTGCGCCCGCGGATATCCGGACTCGACGTTCCATCTTGGATCCAGGTCCTGGCCACCTATGCTAATGAGGAAGACGGACTTCGAAAGGAGCTCACGCATCTTGGCATCGCCGCCCAGCTTGCCCTCCATCTGGGCTCTCGTCACCTTAAAGTTGTCCAGCTGCTTCGGCAACGAGATAGACCGCTCGCCGTTCTGCATGCATGAATCCCCCATTTCATGTCTTATTTCAAACAGGGTTGCCATTTCTTCAGTCAACTCTTAATAAACCATCTAATCTATGTTGTGATTCATGTGGATTTTTGTCATTTTGAAGATTTTAAAAAAGAAAAAAAATCCTACAATAATGTCAACTGATTGAAAAATATATCGATTGGGATCTAGCCACACTATTTCAAATCTTAGTTATTTCGCACAACTGCAAAAAAAAGTGCAATGCCTTACAGTGGAGATTTTAATACCGGCACCCGCTGAGGCGTAGTTGGCTCCCCACATGTTGAGCCCACCTTTCAGCGACATGTAAGCCGGAGGGCTCTGCTCGAAGCCAATAGATGTCGCTGGACACCATGAAATCAACCAAAAATTAAACATGGACGATTAGTGAGTAGAGAGTATGCATATGATTCGTTTGGCACGCGCTCGTACCGACGGTGTCAGCCAAGTTGGCCCCGTTGCTGAACCTGCCACTGCTGGATTTGGAGACCTGAGGGGGGTACCCCTCCTCCGTTTCAGTCTTGGGCAAGTATGCGTTGTTGCCGACGTCCAAAGCCCCGTCTCCGAACACGAACATCGCCGGTGGTGGCACCGGCTTCGGCAGCTTTACCTCGTCGTCTTTTTTGAACGGCACATGCATTGTGTTATATTTCATCATCACAAGCCCAATACCAAATCGACAAATCCAAAAGAATACTTACTGCAGAATGTCTTGCAGTCGGGGCAGAGGACGATGCATTGCTGGGGGCAGCGGGCAGGGCAGGTGCTCGTACATCCCGACCGCTTCCTGTCGGTGTCCTTGCACGTCACGTTCCTTGGGGGGACGACCTCCCCCTCCCCCTGGTAGCCGTCCGGGGAGCCCGGAGATGGGTATGAGCCCGGGGATGGATATGAGTCCGGCGAGCTTGGGGACGACGGGTATTGGGCCAACGCCGACATCGCCAACAAGAAGAGGAGGCCCACCCTGAGCACAATTATTACACGCGTCGCCATTGCTGCTGCTACCTAAGCGGTTGGTGCTGATCGTTGCAATCGACAGCCTTAAGGCTCTCCTTATATACTATGGTTAGTCAGCACTCAGCAGCAAGCTGGGTTAATGGCGAGCGTTGACCCAGATTGCCGGACCAGCAATGTGAGTAGTCGATCTGTCTTATGAAGGACGACAAGTATGGAGCAAGATTTAATCAGGATACCCTTGGAATGCAAGTATAGAACAGATCAAATCGGCAACTCATAAAATTCTCCGGTGTAGTCGGGGCCGGTTCCTCGGGGTCAGGATATATATATATATATACTTCAATAGGTAATAATGCAACTGCAGCTGGAGACTTGTACGCGCAGGCAGAGGGAAACAACCCGTGGATGAACTAAAGAGACGGTGGAGGAGATAGACCTACGCGTCCATGCTTCATATTAGTAACTACGGAATGCAGGAGGCTAAGTCAAAGCCTTACAAGTGAAATCTTGAGATGATATGCCTGCTCATGTACTCATGCTTGAAATCTGAAATCTTCAAAACTAAGTCGGTCGCCTCAAAAGTCAGAGCGCACAATTTTTCTATTTTATTTTTTGAACACGTCAGAGCTCACAACTGTGACTTACCTAGTAGCCGTAGAGGGCGTCTTAGTGATTGAATTTCAATAGAATCCAATTTTGTTGATTATCTTGATTAGTGGCTGGGTGCTTATCTCGACTATATTTGCATCGTTTAGGTTTTGCTGCCTCGGTAAAAATCAATAAATCTTATTTGAGAAAAAAAAAACTACTTGAGAACTCCAAACCACCCACCCCCGTGTCGCCAACCCTAGGCGACACGGGGGTGCAACCACGCCGCCGGCCTCCGGCCCCCCACCCCTCGTCCCCTCCCTCCCGCGCCAGAGGTCCCGCCGGGCAAAGCCCGGGCGGCGACGGCGGCGGCGGGGCCTTCTCCCTCGCGCGGCGGAGGCGTTCTCTGCTGGCGGCGGCGGCGCATGGCTCGGCGGCGATTCGGCAGCGTGGGCGGGATCCCAGCGGTGATAGTGGAGGCGCGGCCTCCCCGCGGCGGAGGCGCCCCTGTTGCTGCTGCCGGGAGCTCCGATCTCGTGCAGCCCAGATGGGCTTGGGCGGGCCGGCGGTTCTGGGCCGTGGCTACAGGCAGGCGAGGTGGAGCCTGATGGCGCCGGCTGCTCGGCACCGTGGTGATGCCGGCGGCGGGCTGGATCCTCACCGTCCAGCCCTGTTTTGGTGGTGGTGAGACGGTGGTCAGTGCCTCCTGCTCCGCCGACGGCATCCTGGCTCGCCTCTCATCGGCGGTGTGTTCAAGCCAGCTCCTTGCTGCGTGTTCATGGGTGTTGGGATCGATGGCTGGGCCAGGGCGAAAGCCCTGTGTGAAGCGGACGACGGCGACGCCCGTGGGCGCCGTCACCTCCTTGGAGGCATCGTCATGGCGCTACCAGTTCTTCCCCGCCTCGAGCACCGGGGGAAACCCTAGGTCCGGCCTTCGGATCGGGCGACGGCGGCGCGGCTGCGCCGTTCCCCTCTTGAAGGCGTCGCTACGGTGGCTCGCGGAGCCCTTGGTACTAGTTGGAGTCGGTGTTGGCGGCCGCTGAGGGCGTGGGCTTCCAAGGCGCTATGTACGCCGTCCTGGGCACCTCTTGGTCGACGCCTCCCCCGGTCGGTTCGGTCCCGCCGTCCACTCGCCGACTCTTAGGCGCTAATGGGTGGGCGGTGCGTTGGCTTGTGCCTTCTTGGAGTGGAGTCGATCAGAAGTTCTCATCTTCGGTCGTGACACGGCTTTGTAGCTCGGTGTACCCCCTCCTCGACGTTCATGGCAGAAGGTCATGCAAGACGAGTCTTTGTTGCTTGGCGGGTGTGGGTTGTGTTGTAATCCGTGTGGCGTCGTGTTTGTATCGTGTAGCCTCTTGGCGTTGTCTCGGCCATCTTTGGTCTCTTCTTCTATGATGTTGATACACCTCCCACGGTGTATCCTTGAAAAAAAAAACTACATGAATACAAGGGTATGTGCAACGGTAGAGAAAAGCTTCTGACTAGCAGACAAAAGGAATACTCGGCAAACCATTTGTAGAGATGATATTGGCCTTCGCGGAGTCCTCGTCTCACTCGGCGAAGAAGTTGTTTCCAGTTGTGAGTCTTTCCTTCGCATTCCACATGTTTATACTCCCTCCGTTCCTAAATATAAGTCTTTTTAGACATTTCAAATGGACTACAACATGCGGATGTATGTAGACATATTTTAGAGCGTAGATTCACTCATTTTGCTTCGTATGTAGTCGTTTGTTGAAATCTCTAGAAAGACTAATATTTGGGAACGGAGGGAGTACATGATAGTAAAAACATGTTATACAATAGGTTATCTCTTATCTCTTCGCGTTATCTCCAATAACTTGTGCATGTAGGCCTATAGAAAGGGAAAATATAATAGAAAATGTGGGTTGAAATAAAGGCATGTTGGCACAATAGAAAAAAAATATACCATCTTCATTCTTTCTCATCCAACTTATCTAACATTTCATTTATTATCTCTAGTGGCTGACATCACCCCATTGTAGGATAGGGGGTTGGATAAATGTTTATCCCCATGAAACAATATATGTTCATACTTTGAGATGGGAGGAGTATTAATTAGTTTATCTGTAGTTAGCGTAGAGGGAAAAGTATAATGTAACAGGAAATTACACTCATAACAAGAAGAATACACTTAAGCAATATAAGGGCATCTCCAACGCTGACCCGCAAATTTCTTCGGTATATGTCCGTTTTTGTGTTCGGACGTGGTCCGCGGACATGATACGGGAGGGAGCCAGGAGCCATCCAACGCTAATTACAAAGTATCTGGCTGAGAAGAGAAAAAGTAGGTGCGGACCATACATGTGGTGGGATATTGTGGTGTGGTGTCGGGTTGGGAGGAGAGAGAGGAGAGGGAGACCATGCATGTGCGGAGAGAAAGAAGAGAGGAGAACCACGCAGAGGCTTTTGGTTTGTCAAATGGATGTCCGGACTCCGGTATAGCTCCCCAATGTTTGTCTCCATTTTACCGGAAAACAGACGTCCGGACCACTTCGCGGACCGATGTAGGACCGCGTTGGATTGCAAAAGTGAATGAAAGTGTCAGGTCGGACATATACCGGAGTTTTGTGGTTCTCGCTTGGAGATGCCCTAAATGAATAACAAGAATGGATCCTACCATCAAAGCTCCAATCCGATCCAGAATCATAATCCGCCTACCACTCTATCCCCCCCTTCCTCTCGCCACTGCTAGAGACCAGTGGCCAGGCTACTCCCGACACTAGTCAATGAAGACGACAACGAGGAGATCTCTGCCCCGGAAACCTTTACCGGCGTGATACGATCTACAAGCGACTACTTGAGCTAGAGGGTATGGTTCTGCAGCGGTGGCAGTGGTGTTTCTGGCTGGGCAGGCGATCTCTCGTGGTTAGGTGTCGGTGGCCATAATCCCATCTACAGGTACGTGGATTGCAGCGGCAACCTTCTACATCCCAACGAGGTTGCCCTCCACTCGGACGCGTGGATGTCACCGTAGTACTACATTGCGAGGCGGTTTTCGCTCCACTACCTTCATATCCAATAGCAATGGCGAGTATGTTTTGCTGACCAATTTTGTTTGATAGAAGAGGAAGGCGGAGCATGAGGACGGCGCAGCACTACTGTACTGTCCACAATTGGGATTTTGGCGGTGCCAGTGACCTTCCTCCCTTGCCAATTTTCGTCGGATGTGTGCGTCGGTGAGACCTTCGTCCTTCCGAGCCTTCGGTGGCCACCGTTACTTGTTGTGGCTTGATTGTATGCTTGTGTGGGTATGGTCTTCACTCGCGTGGCATCTCACGTCAAGACTGTGCTATACATGTAGCTGCTGGGATCACGGAAAATGGTGGCGACAACACATGATGACTTTGATTTGGTGGTGCTTCTCGAGTACTTGGCCTCGAGCTCCAGGTGAAAACCCAAGGTGAAAGCACTGCTCAAATTTCCTCGACCTTATCTTCAGGGTGAAAACCCAAGATTTGACCTTTCGTGGTCAGATCCAGTGACATCGGCGCTTGACTGCCATTTCTTTCCTGGAGGCGTTCTGTTGGAGAACCTTTCTCGATGTTTTTGTGATCTCAGGAGATGCTTGGTGTGGACGGTCGTTGTTGTAGTTCGTCAATCACTGTTTTGATTGCTTCTTAGGTTTTTCCTTTTCACTTTCCTCCGCCTAGGCAGAGCTTCGGTCTTGTACGATTTTGCTCTTTGAGGGCGTAATTCTTTGTGTGTGTGCGTGCGCGTTAGTGTTGATTGTATGCATCCTAATCGTGCAAAGACCAGATTTATACTCATTGTGTTTGTATGCATTTGAATAAAAACAACCTTCATCAAGAATGACTAATCTGATATTCTGTTCTTGTTGTTTCCGTCCGCCTTTTATTCCACGGAACAACTGTCATCGTCTTCATTTGGTCGCCGGCGTCCTTTTTTTTTAGCAAAGCATAGCGACGGCATCAAGTTCGTCAGCAAAGTTGTCAATTTTATATGTTCTTCGGAGAAAGTAAGGTGGATGTTATGCATTATTCGCAAAAAAAAAAGGTGGATGTTATGCAGCTGTGGGCTGGGGTGCCCACGTAATCGTATTTCAGAAGGCACTCGCCCAATTGTATAATTGGAACGGAGACGAGATTGGAATCGCCGCTTTATCCAGTTGGATTGCCAAGACCAGTACTGATCTATAT
The DNA here is from genome assembly GCA_011799875.1 of Thinopyrum elongatum. Classification (NCBI taxonomy): domain Eukaryota; kingdom Viridiplantae; phylum Streptophyta; class Magnoliopsida; order Poales; family Poaceae; genus Thinopyrum; species Thinopyrum elongatum. Next base: position 74,397,621 of record CM022303.1, read on the forward strand.
ATGGCAAACATGGAGCACTTGGTTTCCCAGGGGAATTTTTTTTTCCAGAATCTATTACAATGTTCACGACCTGGCCTGCGAGGAGGCACGCGTGCAGCTCCCTCTTCTGCCACCTCCATGGCGCCGGGAGCGCCATGCTGTACCGCGTGCTGGACTCGGTGACGTCAGTGAAATGCGAGACGCGGAGGGCTCGCAAGCAGATCAAGGTGCTCGAGGCCCTCGACGTCGCCGGGACGCAGCTGTACCACTTCACCACCATCCTCATCGCCGGCATGGGCTTCTTCACCGACGCCTACGACCTGTTCTCGGTCTCCCTCATCGCCGACCTCCTGGGCCATATCTACTACCATTCGGCGGACGGCAAGGTCGCGGGCGCCGTCAGCGGCGTGGCGTTCTGCGGCACCATCCTGGGGCAGCTTTTCTTCGGCTGGCTCGGCGACAGGATGGGGCGGAAGCGGATCTATGGCGTCACGCTCAAGCTCATGGTGGTGTGCTCGCTCGCGGCCGGCCTCTCTTTCCACAACAAGCCCAAGTGCGTGGTAGCCACGTTGTGCTTCTTCCGCTTCTGGCTCGGCTTCGGCATCGGCGGCGACTACCCACTCTCTGCAACCATCATGTCTGAGTATGCCAACAAGAGGACTCGGGGAGCCTTCATAGCAGCGGTCTTTGCTATGCAGGTGTGTAAGTAGAACTATCACTATGTTTTTTTGGAGCTTGCACTGCATTTGATTCTTCTCTTTTCTTTCATGTAACTCAGCAAAAAATAATATTTCAATCCTTACCTTATTATACTTGATGTGCATAAAGGGTCTTGGGAACCTCGCTGCTGGGGCTGTCGTTCTGGTGCTCTCCGCAAGATTCAAGAACACGGCCGCGTACGAGTCTGACCAACTTGGGCAAGCGGACTACGTGTGGCGCATCGTACTGATGCTCGGTGCGGTTCCTGCCCTCCTCACCTACTACTGGCGCATGAAGATGCCCGAGACGGCGCGCTACACGGCGCTGATCGCCAAGAACCTCAAGCTAGCGGCTTCTGACATGGCCGCGGTCCTCGACATCGACTTCGTGTCGGAGGCGGAGGCGGAGGCGGACGCCGTCGTTAGGCAGAATGAGTTTGGCCTCTTCTCCGTGGAGTTCCTTCACAAGCATGGCCGCCAGCTCCTCGGCACCACCGTCTGCTGGTTCGTCCTCGACGTCGTCTTCTACTCCCTCAATCTCTTCATGAAGGACATCTTCAACAACATCGGCTGGTTTGGAGACGCGACCATGATGAGCCCTCTCAAGCAGACCTACAAGATAGCTCGCACGCAGGCCATCATCGTGGTCGGCGGTTCCCTGCCAGGGTACTTCCTCACCGTCCTCTTCATCGACCGCATCAGCCGCATCAAGATCCAGCTCATGGGGTTCACCATGATGACCATCTTCATGATCGGGCTCGCCACGCCCTACAAGTTTTGGTCCAAACCCAGCATGCACGTAGGCTTCGCCATCATGTACGCCTTGATCCTCTTCTTCGCAAACTTCGGGCCCAACTCCACTACCTTTATCCTGCCCACGGAGATATTCCTGACCCGGCTGCGGTCGACGTGCAACGGCATATCGGCCGCCGGGGGTAAGTGTGGTGCCATCATCGGAGTTCTCTGGTTCCAGTATTCTCACACGAGCATCCGGAGCTCTCTTCTTCTGCTGGCGAGGTGCAACCTGGTTGGAGTTATGTTCACTCTTGCCTTGCCGGAGTCCAAAGGGATGTCACTCGAGGATATCACCGGGGAAATGGAGGAAGAAAGCGAACCACCTGAAGAATCTGCAACGGTTGTTGAAGCTGAGTTCATCCACAGCGTGGAAATTTCGTAACCAATACCGTCCCTGCCCGTTGCTGGTTTTAGTGTCTTCTGGAAATTCCTCAAGCATTGACAACTTGTATCTTTGAGATGTTTGGAGTTATATATAGTGTTCACTGTGACATGAGATGGGATAGACTCCAAGCAAAGTGGTAATAAGACAACTAAAATTAGGCATCGCAATTAATAGAGCAAATTTCTGTTTTACCCCATTTATGACAGTTTCATCCGTTTTACCCCTTCTAAACTTGAACCTTAATATAACAGTAATGGTCGGGCCACTAGTAGAAAACAGGGCTTTGGTCCAGGCCAGATAAGAGCATTAATCCCGGTTCTGTTACGAACCGGGACCAATGGGTGCATTAGTCCCGGTTCGTGAGGCCAGGGCGCCGGCCGGGCCTCGGGGGCCATAGGTCCCAGTTCCAGACATGAACCGGGACTAAAGGGCCTCGCTCCTGGTGCAGCCCCTTTGGTCCCGGTTGGTGGCTGAAACCGGGACTAAAGGTCAGTCTTCTGTCCTGTGTCGAAAGTTTAGTCCCACCTCGCTAGTTGAGAGGAGCTCGCAGCGGTTTATAAGCCTCACTGTGGCCTCCCTATCGAGCTCCTCTCTAAGCAGGCCTGTGTGGGCCTACCGAACCTGTCCTGCCCTGTGGGGCCTACTGGGCCGTGCGGGCCTGCATCCTGGCCCAACTAGTAGTTGGGTTTCTAGTCGTATGCAGGCCGTGGCGCCCTAGTAGTCGGGCATTTTTCTATTTTCCATTTTTTTGTTTTTTGCTTTATTTATTTTCTTTTGTTTCTACTTACAGCCAAATATTCGGAGTTTCTGAGTGAATCTTTTTGCTTTAGGTCACAAAAATTATAAACTTTCTGTTAGTGCCAGTAGTTTTCAAATTTGAATAGTTTAAATTTGAATTCTTTGAAATTTGTATGAAATCACTAGTTTGTGAATAACTTTACTTTAAAAATAGATTTTTGAATGATTCTTTTTTCTGTTGTTTAATATTAGTGTGTTTTATCATTATATTCAATTTGATAATTCTTAGGTTATTTTAAATGGGTGTTTAAATCAAAAACAGATTCTGGCCAGCTCTTTTAGTTTTATAGATCAAAAAAATCAGTAAATGCATGAAAAAACAAATGAAGTCAGAAAGGGTTGAAAATTGATGATGTGGCTTTGAATGGTGCATGTTGAACGCACAAAAAGTCTGGAGTTGAAATAAGTTTAAAAAAATAAAATGCCTTTGTAACAGGCGAGTTTTCGTCCGAAACCGTGATACTTCTAAAGAGATTGTCCATTTTGTACACGAAGTGCATTCAGTTTTTGCCGTAACCCTCTCAACTTTTTAGCATATGCTATGTGGGTAAAATGATGATACTATACCAACTTTCAACCTTTTCAGAGTTCATTTCTAGTACTTTTCAATTTCAGGGTCATTTAGCTCAAAAAATTTAGTAAATGCATAAAAAATAGCAAATAAAGTCAAAAAGGGTTGAAAATTGATGATGTTGCTTTGAATGGTGCATGTTGAACGCACAAAAAGTCTGGAGTTGAAATAATTTAAAAAAATGAAATGCCTTTGTAAAAGATGAGTTTTGGTCTGAAGCCGTGATACTTCTAAAGAGATTGTCCATTTTGTACATGAAGTGCATCCAGTTTTTGCCGTAACCCTCTTAACTTTTTAGCACATGCTATGTGGGTGAAATAATGATACCATGCCAACTTTCAACCTTTTCAGAGTTGGCATTTCAATTTCAGGGTCATTTAGGTAAAAAAATAAGTAAATGCATGAAAAATAGCAAATGAAGTCAGAAAGGTTTGAAAATTGATGATGTAGCTTTGAATAGTGCATGTTGAATGCACAAAAAGTCTGGAGTTGAAATAAGTTAAAAAATGAAATGCCTTTGTAACAGATGAGTTTTCGTTTGAAACCGTGATACTTCTAAAGAGGTTGTCCATTTTATACACGAAGTGCATCCAGTTTTTGCCGTAACCCTCTCAACTTTTTAGCACATGCTATGTGGGTGAAATGATGATACCATGCCAACTTTCAACCTTTTCTGAGTTCATTTGTAGTGCTTTTCAATTTCAGGGTCATTTAGCAAAAAGAATGAACTAAAAAGAATCAATTAAATATAATATTCTTCAATAGCAAAAAGAATCAAAATAATATTAACTAAAATTATCAAAGTATTTATTTGTTAAAAAATTTAATAGTAAAAAGAATTTTCATAAAGTATTTTTTGTTACAAACTTTAATAGAAAACTAAAAAGCTTTTATAAAACTCTAATAGCAAAAGGAATCAACTAAAAAGAATCAATAAAAAATAAAACTTATGCAACTAAAATTATATAAAATTTATGCAACTAAAATTATATAAAATTTATTCAACTAAAATTATATAACTAAAAATAACGGATGCAAAAAATAACATTAAAATTTAAAAACATAACATATGGAAAAAAAGGCCCACCTACTAGCCACCACGGCCTGCATACGACTAGAAACCCTAGAAATGGGCCAGGATGCAGGCCCGCAGTGCAAGCAGGCCCAACAGGGCGTCAGATAGGCATGTACTGCCTGCAATAGAGAGGAGCTTGAGAGGGTAGCGGCAGCAGCGCTTATAAACCACTCCGAGCCCCTCTCAACTAGCGAGGTGGGACTAAACTTTTGGATGCGGCAGCACAGCCCTTTAGTCCCGATTGGTGGCTCGCACCGGGACTAAAGGCCCCCTTTCGTCCCGGTTCGAGCCGCCAACCGGAACTAAAGGTTTGTGCTTCCCGCCCTTTGGGCTGCTGAAATTGACCTTTAGTCCCGGTTGGTGGCTCCAACCGGGACGAAAGGGGGGCCTTTAGTCCCGGTTGGAGCCACCAACCGGGACTAAAGGGTTGGGTATATAAGCAGGACTTGGAGAATTTTCCAATCCCCATCCAGCAGTTCGATCTCCTCCTCGACGCCGACGACCACCTCGACGCCGCCAGGCTGCCGGACCGCGCTATCGCCTCCCCGAGCCCTGCCCCGACACCGTCCCCCGCTCCCCTCGCCGCGCCCTGCCCCGACGCCCTCGCCGCGCCGTGCCCCTACGTCGTCGTCGCCGAGCCCCTGCCCCGACGTACTACGCTGTCCCCCGCGCGCTACCCTCGTCGCCGGCCCTTCAGCTCCATCGCCTCGCCACTACCTCGGCCCGGCCTGCGTGGACCCCGCCCCGCCCCGGCCTCCCCAACCCGCCTGGCCGGGCGTGTCCGGCCGGCCCTCCTCTGCTGCTGCTCCAGCCGGCCCTCCTCTACTGCTGCTCCGACCAGTCCTCCTCTACTGCTGCTCCGACCGGCCATCCTTTGCTGCAGCTCCGCATGGCCCTCGCCATCTATCCCCTGCCTGGGCTCGATCCCCTCCTCTGCAAAGGTAGTTTTTTTATGTATTTTGTTTTAATTTTTTCTGTAGTAATTTTGTAGATGAATGCATGGATATATATAGATGATGATGATTGTTAGATGATGATGATGATATATAGATGATGATGATGATAGATGATGATGATGATATATAGATGATGATGATTGTTAGATGATGATAGATGATGATGAGGATTAGATGATGATTTTTTTATGCTTTGATGATTGTGATGTTCATTGTCTTTAGAATTTTTCCATAGATAATGATGATGATGATGATGATGATGATGATGATAGATGTTCTTTGATTGTGATGATAGATGATGATGATTTTTATGGGTGCAAAAGAATTGGGGAGAATATATATCTCCTTTGCAAATTTCAAAGAACAATTTTTTTGCATTAGAGTTCATTTTGTCTTTGCTATGTTTCTGCCATGCCATGCTATGTTTGTTGCATCAAATATGTATGAGATGTTAGATGGATAGATAGATATGTTTAGATGGATCGATGATCATTTTATCTTTAGAGTTTATTTAGAGTTCATTTTGATGTTCATTGAAGAAATTTTTGTTGTGGCAAAGTTATGATTTTTTTTTTGCATTAGAGTTCATTTTGTCTTTGCTATGTTTCTGCCATGCCATGCTATGTTTCTGCCATGCCATGCTATGTTTATTGCATCAAATATGTATGAGATGTTAGATGGATAGATAGATATGTTTAGATGGATCGGTGATCATTTTGTCTTTAGAGTTCATTTTGATGTGCATTGAAGAAATTTTTGTTGTGGCAAAGTTATGAAATTTTGAGCTTTTGACCTTATATGGCAAAGTTGTGGCAAACTTTAGTAATGTTGTGGCATATACTCTACTCTGCTCAAGATCGATGGATGGATGGATGGATGTATACAGAAAATGTTGATATGATGATTTTTTTTTGTTCATAGAATTTTTTATGTTCATAGAATTTTTTTTGTCCATGTATATGTATGTATGTATGGATGGATGGATTGATGTATACAGAAAATGTTCATATGTACAGTAAAACACTTATATGAAGTGGCTCCATTAGAACTATAGATCAATGGCGATCATCAAACAAAGTTTGTAAATTATAACAGTTTCTGGAATTAATATCAAGTGGCACTTTTCAAACAAAGTTTTGAGCAAGCTAATGGACTCTAGCAGAGATGCAATTGATACTATCTTGTAGATCACAGGAGAGTGATCAATATTGATATAAGGCACTAACCCATAGGATGTACAGAATAATAGTTGTAGCCTTTGGAAAACAGCTAAGTGATGTTTAAAGCTGAGGAATTCTCAGACTTAGCAGAATTCCAGTAATTTTCAGGATATTGGTAAAACTTTAGAAATTCATAGAAAATTAACCGTAACTCCAATGAAAATAATTTATATTTGAAAATCGATCAGAAAAATATGACGAATCCGAATATGCCCTCCGTTCGTCCGTCACAAGCAGCTAGTATAGCAAACCTGGAACCATCCCCCTCCGTTTCATCTGTTCGAAAATGCAGACTTCGGGAAAATATTCTCGGATGTTATCCCCCTTCACCTATATCGTGTAGTGCCGTGTTAGAACACCCCTAACTCTCTCGGGAATTCAACATTATCCCCGATAACTTCGACATGAGGGGGGGTCCGCAAGTATCCTCGACGACCATGAGAGAGGCGATCCGCAAAGTATCATCTTTCGAAAGATAGGACGACTCATCAGACATGAGGGGGGAGGAGTCCTCGACGATCTTCTGAAACTGACTGTTATAAAACTTGTGAACTTTGCATGATGTTTGCCACTAATCCATTGCTCATATGCATATTTGCAGAAACTATGGACAGAGACTTAGAAAAAGAAGAGTTGTTGGGGGATATAATCCACGACGGAGGTGATATCACCTTGTCGTTTCTCAACGACACCGATGGTGAGGAAGGAGATCATGATGGCTCCGATGATCCAATGGAGGAGGAAGGAGATCATGACGGCTCCGGTGATCCAATGGAGGAGGAAGGAGATCATGACGACTCTGATGATCCAATGGAGAAGGGAGACTTAACTGTTGCAAAGTCCGGCAAGGTATATATATATTAATTAAGCCTCTGTTGACTAGATGCATTAATTGTTTTGTATGTACATATATTGACGGTTCTTTCTTCTTTTAGCCAAACTTCGGTAAGGAGACGAGGCCCGAAGAAAAGGTTGGGCCAGGATGAAAGGTTCACGATCGAAGAAGTCGCTCGAGATGGCCAACCGATTTCTCCCAAGCGGACCAAGAACAAATTTGTACATCAGTGCGGAGTTATTGTTAGGGACAGCGTCCCGATTAGCATCCAAGAATGGAATAAGAAGAAGGACCCTGAAGTTTCTTATGTCCAAGATAGACTGAAAGATGATCTTTGGAACTCGCTGATGACAAATTTCAGCCTACCGCTAGAGGAGGATCCGAATAACCCAGTTATACAGCGAAAGGTCAAGGCGTTTGCTCTTAAGAAGATGGCAGAACTATTCAAGACCTGGAAGAAAGATTTGAAGAAAAAGTTTGTCGACAAATACGAGACTCCAGAATTCACCAAACAATATAAGAAGATAAAAGATCACTGGTCCGCATTTGTGGCCTACAAGAAATCGAAGAAGGCTAAGCAAAGGTCATAGATAAACAAGCAAAATGCTGCAAAGAAGCAGTATCACCATGTTACGGGGTCAGATGGCTATAGCAAAGCCCGGACTACGTGGGACAAAGCTGAGCAAGACCTGCTTGCTAAAGGGGTCCAACCAGCGACATTGCACTGGCCAGATCGGTCAAGGACTTGGTTCTTCGGGGTTGGGGGAACTTTGGACCTAGAATCAGGGAAGTGTGTTTGGACGAACGCTCAACTTGTACCCGTAAAGAAGCTTGAGGAAGCATTAAGGCAGCGCAGGAAGGGAGGTTCCATCCCGACAGAGAGAAGGACGAGCTGACAGAGGCCCTTGGGAATCCTGAACACCCTGGACGAACACGAGGCACATCAGGCTCCATTCCGTGGGTGCATGGGTTTCCGGACAGCAGTGCCACTTATAGAAGCCGAGGGAGAAAGAAGAAAGAGGAAGCAAGTGAAATGCAGAAGATCAATGAAAGATTAGCGAAACTAGAGGAACTTGAGAGCCAGCGAGCTACCGGCCAACCATCTCAGCGGCACGAAGCTACCCACGAAGCTGCCCCACCATCTCAGCGGAGAAGCAACGTGGCTTCCACGGAGCTCGTTCAGCCTGATATCACGGCTCGTCGCTACCCCGTGGATGGTATCACGGATAATGAGCATTGTGTGCTAATGGTGAAATGCCATAACCTGACCTTGAAGGTGGCGGTCGACTATGTCGTACCTCCTCGAGCCGAGGGAACTTTCCATTGCCATCCAATTCCACATGGCTTTGCTATTTTCGGGGTGGATGAAATAATGGACGGATTTGAGGGGCTGGAGCTTGAGTACCCTACAGGTGAAGGGGAGATTCTTCTGGAAAATGCATTAAGGACTACCTGTCTATGGAGAAAGGAGAACATCAAGCTTCCAAACTGGACGCCACCTTAGCAGACTCAGCCGGATCCTCAGCAGACTCCTCCTCACAGTCCAGCTCTGCTATCTCCGCTGCCTGAGTCGTCTCCGGCGCGTCAGCCATCTCCGCCGCCTCAGCGGACTCTAACGGAGGAGGCCCTTCAGCAGAATCCTCCTCCGCCTCAGCTGTCTCCGGCGCGTCAACCATCTCCGCCACCGCAGCTGTCTCTGGCGCGTCAGCCGTTTCCGCCGCCTCAGTGGGCTCTGCCGCGTCAGCGGACTCCGCCGCCACAGCAACAGCGGAAGAGAGGCGCCGTCGCTCCGACGGCTAGCAGTACAATAGGCAAGAAATTCAAAGCTGGTCCAAGCCTTAGGGCTCCTCCAAAGTTACCATATGAGAGGACTGACGAGGAAAACAAGGACATCGTGGCTGCCGAAGTGCAAGCCCATTTTGAACGAAAATGTCCACCTCCGAAGGAAATAATAGATCCGGTGAAAGCGAAGCGCACTCTGGATGCCCTTAAGCGACCACCACTGCCTCCGATGCAATCACACTATGATCGCTGTATTGGAAAGACATATGATGAAGTGCGGCGGTCGGGAAGTACTACCAGTGCTTCAAGACGAAGTGGGAAAAAAATTCCACAACTCGGCGAACAGGAGAAGCAATTGTGCCCCCCGCTCAAGGTGTCTAGCGATATCGCTAATCATCCGGGGCTAGCGCCTGGTACCACTCTTGGTGATTACGTGGGCAATAATGTACAGTTTGAAATGGCTGAGGTAGTAGAGACCTTTAGATATGAGCACGGGAAGCCTCTCGTCAAACCTGATTAGCTCCCGCATCTACCAACGATGATGCGAAGATTGCATGACTGGTACTTGGAAACCTGCAGCAAGGATGGGACCGACAGTATGATGCTGGGAATTAAAGATGAGCACGACTTCATTGGAGTCGACCGGATGCCTATTGAATTTGTGGAATTATTTCAGTTATTCAATCAAGAGGCCATCGACAAACAACTCATGACTTGCTACTGTCTGTAAGTATTATTTCTGTAATTAAGTCTCTAGCTCAGCTCGTTCATTGCATGTATATATAATTATCCTCACTATATTATGCAGATTGAAGATCGTCGAATGCAAAAGAGGACAAATCTATGACATTGGGTTCATTAGCCCAAATACCATAAATGAATGGGCGGTACAAAAGAGAGCCAAAGATACTGAGGATAACTTGCTAAAAGTGTTCCTTTGACATCAAAACAAAAGGGAAATACTCTTTCCTTACAACTTCAAGTGAGTGTTACTGTCTTGTGCATATTCGGTTTCGCTTACTCGAGATTAAGTGTAATTGATGAGTTATGTGTGCTCAGATTTCACTTTATTATGCTATCCATTAAGCTTGATGGGGCGGTAGTAACTGTCTTAGACTCGAGACGTAAAGAGCAAAAGGAGTGGGCGGACATGAGTGAAATGCTCCAGAGGTAAGTTCAATCATTATCGCACCATATCAGCAAATTTCGTTCATTTCCTGATATCAAGTAATCATTTTCTTTGCCGGGCAGGGTTTGGAAAAAGTTCACCAGAATGGTCCCGGGTCTGAAGAAGGAGCTGCGATTTACAAACCCCAAAGTAAGTAGCTAGTTCCGCGCATCTCTCATTGATTCTAGTTTCATCAATACCATTATCATGCTTGATTATCAGTTTGATTGAACTCTATTCTCGTAAAGTGCTTGTGGCAGGCACCCGGAACTAATTTATGTGGATACTATGTTTGCGAGTTCATTCGCCACTCGATCTCTGAGCGGGGCTTATCTGACAAACAACTTGAAGTACTATGTTTGGGAATAATTTTTGTGGATACTACGTTTGCGAGTACATCTACAACGTGACGACCTCTAAGCGGGGCTACTCTGAAAAACAATATGAAGTGCGTAAGCAATAATATTCACAATTTTATTTTATTACCATCAATTGTGTTGGGTTTCATTCATATATATGTATTGACCCCCTTCTTTAAATTAGATCTGGGAGAAGCGGCTCGAACTCCTACCACATGATCGCATACGAGCAATTCAAGAGGAATTGGCGGGATTCTTTCTTGACCACGTCATAGCTGAAAACGGAGAATACCATCAGGAAGTGCAAATGGATTTTGGTGCATGATGTCAGGGATCGTAAGAGATGTTATATTGTATATATGTTGTAGCGTCGGATAGATATACGAAAACTTGTTGTTCGACCAAGCACGGAGAAAGAGAGGTCACTTCTCTCTATATATGTTCATGACGATGTTGTGTAATTAATGGTTCCTCCATTTGCTTACTAGCTAGCGTCGAGTTCTCTCTATATGTAGTAGCTAGCGTCGACCAAGCATGGAGAAAGAGAGGTCACTTCTCTCTATATGTAGTAGCTAGCTAACACAATATGAAACCCCTAAACCCTCCAAAACCCAAACCAACCCCCCCCCCCCCCCCCCCCCCCCCCAAAAAAACAAAAACCCCAGCGCCTGGGAGCTGCTGACGCGGGGTTGCCTTTTAGTCCCGATCGGTGTTACCAACCGGGACTAAAGGTCCTCCTGCCTGGGCGCACCACAGCGGCCACGTGGAGCTCTTTTAGTCCCGGTTCATAAGCCAACCGGGACTAAAAGTAATGGGCATTAGTCCCGATCGTTTTGTCCCGGTTGCAGAACCAGGACTAAAGGCCCTCTGGAACCGGGACTGATACCCTGTTTTCTACTAGTGGGCTGATCATCATCCGACGAATTGCATATCTGCACCACTTCCTAAGGGTCGGTTTTGAAGATTACATGGGTCCACCCCATATTAGAGAATGTAGTTCGATGCCATCCCTTAATTCCCAATGCCTCCATCGCTTGGTTCACCAGAAAGCGCCCAAATCGAAGGAGCAGTGGCCCATTTGACATGGAAAAGTCCAAAATAGACCTTAAACTTGTAGACGAAAGCTAAATCAAACCCTGAACTTTGAATCCGGAAAATAGGCACTTTGAACTTATCAATCCCAGTCTATTTTGAACCTTGAGAGTGTTTAGCTTGTATTCACTGATTCGGGCCAACCCATTAATGCAGTCGCTCGCACAACTCATGCATAGCTGTAGGTTCGCTCGCTCTGCTCTGTTATTTCTCCTTCTTCCTTTTGCTTTTCTTGATTTTTCATCAGTTTTCTTTTTTCCTTCGTTATACTTATGTTTTCATTGGGTTTTTTTTCTTTGTTATATTATTGGTTTTCTTTTGTTTATTTATTGATTTTCTTTACTTTTTTCTTTGCTAGTTTTATTGGTTTTGTTTTTTGACACATGTCTACTTTTTCTCACTATACAATGTACATTTTTAGTGCACATGTGTAATAATTTTTTATTGAACTTTGAACATTTTTAAAGTACATTATGTATATATATTTTTAAATCCATGTCTTTAGCACTTCTATGAATACACGGTAACATTTTTTGAAATATATGTTGTACATTTCTTAATGACAATAAACATAATTTTAAACTTCTTTAAAATACTTCTAAAAAACGTAACTAAAAATATTTTAATACACTTTGGACATTTTTCAAATACATTATGTAAATTTTTAAAAATACATATTTTCAGCAATTTTTTGAATACACGGTAACAATTTTTGAAATACACATTGTACATTTTCTTAATGACAATAAAACATATTAACTTCCCTAAAAAAATCCCTAAACACATTTTGGAATACACAGTAACATTTTTTGGACTTCCCTAAACAACATCTTCAAAAAAACTTCCCTAAAAAACACAGTAACCTATTTTAAACATTCTCAAAAAAACTTCTGAAAAACATTTTTTTAATACACGGAATTTTATTTTAAACTTCCTGAAAATACTTCCTCAAAAAGCATCCCAAAAAACACGGTAACCTTCGTCAAAAAAAACTTGCCAAAAATACATATTTTTAACTACACAAAGCATATGAGGACTAACACGAGCGACCTCACACTCAAGGTGCGCGCAGGTAGCCACTCGCCCAAATGACTACTGGTGATGATTGGTAGCGCGGCCTATATAAGAACACAGAAACACATTCATATATAAAAACATTTATGAAAAGAATCAAAACATTCCTTAAAAAATTGTGGACAATTTTGAAATGCCGAGTTATTCAAAACACAAATAATTTACAAAATTACAAAAACATTATTTAAGTAATTTGCACAATTTTTGAAAATCCAAAATATTTTTCATAGCATGTGAAAAACTGTTGGAATTCTGGACATTTTTTGAAAAATGTGATTTTTTAAATCATGAATAGTTTTTGAAAATGCGAATACAATTTCAAAATTCCAAACATTTTTTATCAAGAACACAAAAGGAATTGAATTCATGCCAAAATAGAAAAATGAACATTTTTTAACTTCTGAACAATTTTAGAAATGCGCAAACATTTTTAAAACTTCACGAATTCTTGTTGTGGTATAGTGGCCGGCCCAAATTCTTGTCTACGAGAGTAGCAGGTAATCCCGGTCGGGGTGGTAGTATTCCCAGTGTGCCAAATAGGTCTAGGGTCCAAATTAGACCGGGATTACAAGTTCGGAGTGCCAATTTTTGGGATTCAAGGTTCAGGGTTTGATTTATTTTTCATCTACAACGTCAAGGCATGTTTTGGACTTTTTCCATTTGACATTGGTCGGGCCAATTGATGTAGCGTAGCAAACAAGGGCAATCACGTTATGCAGGATGATAAAACGATATGGTGCATCATGAGCCTGATCAGGCGGTTGAGGGCGTCAAAATATTCTAGGAGGATGTAGATAGCTCAGTTATACTTTTGTTAATGACAAGGGATAATTAATTACATCGGTATTTATGGTGCTATTACTTATAATCTAGACATGACACTTTTCTAGAACATCTAGACTAGACACTTGGATAACTGCACCGGTACCGGTCAAAATAATTTGTGAGGCTATTTGACCGGCCCATATATAGAGCAACATCTAGGCGTTTTGCCTGCTAAAGACTGAGTTAAACACACTTGAGAGGGAGCTCCTATTGCACGCGCATAAGGGCAGCCCGGCTGTGCACCCGACCCATTGGAGCCTGGTACTGTAGATTGGGAACTGTATCCTGGTACTACAGCATGAGGCACAGTAACACCTGGTTACTGTAGTGTTGTTGTGGTAGCATGGTCCTCTGTAGTAGTGCTTTTTGAAAAAAGCAAAAGTTTTAAAATTTGTGAACAATTTTTAAAAGGCAAACAATTTTTGAATTTTTTAACAACATTTATAAATTTATTTTCAAAAAACTTCATAAACTTTTTAAAGAACCCAATCATTTTTTTGAAATTTTAAACAAATTTCAAAACTCTAAATATTACTTGAAAAATGTGGAAAAATTGAATGTTTTCTGAAAGTGTGAACAAATTTTTAAAATTCTAAACTTTTCTTGAAAGGTAAAACTATTTTAAATCGGATTTTTTATAAAAAAATAAGTTTTTTAAATTTGCATAATAATATAAAAAATTTGAAATACAAAAAAGGTAAAAGGAGTAATAGATAAATATGAAAACGAAAGATATAAAAGCCAAAAGAAAACTGACAAACCATGAAAGAAACAATAGAAAAAATGAGCCGGCACAATAGAATCGTTTGTGTCTGTTTCCGCAATAATTTGATGCATCGTATGTCAAATAAGAAATGCCCACTTGAGCGGCATTTCTAATATGGATCGGAATACTGAACTGACGTTCTGTCGAGGAGAAACTCCCATCGAACGAATCATTCGCCTCCAGGGATCCGACTAAGCGAACTTATGTGTTCACATTGGGAGGAGTTTTCCAACGACTCTTGCTGGCCCAACAAACTATGAATATGCAGGAAAAAAATGGGCTAGGCCCTATAAGCTGTATTTGTTTTTTTTTTTTGTAAAAATGGTCATCAACAAAATTGCCATGTAAAAAATGCGTAGTTGGGTGCAAAAAAATGCCATGTTTTCAAAACCAAAAAATTGTGCAATTGCCATGAGACTATATGAAAAACACTATCAAAAATTGCAAGTGACATGTAACCAAAAAGATACAATAACAAAATTGCAGTGATTTCAAGCAAAACAAATATTTTCTATACCCATGGTAATTCTCCCTTGGATTTTTGTGTTAAGAAGAATATCTTTTGTGAAATTTTCAATGATCCAAAAAAACTGCCATACTTGCCATGATCCAAAATTAAAAATGTCATGCTATGGAAATAAATTTGCCATGGTTTAATACTAAAACTCCAATGGTCCAAAAAGTAAATTGCCATGGTCTATAATTTATTAAATCTATGGTGTATAAGACAAAATTTTCAAACAATTCTCTAATTTGTGATCATTATTAAATCCAAGAAGATTTTTTAAGTGATAAACATTTCTCAAATTCGAAATCATTTTAAAATCCAAGAACATTTATTTATTTATTTTTTAAGAAGTCTCAAGTTCAAGGCCATTTTCTAATCCAAGAAGATTGTTTTAAGTCACAAACATTATTTTAAATTGGTGATTTATTTCAAACTCATGATTTTTTTTAAATGTATAAACGGATGGGCGGTTTTTTCTGTGTTCGTGGAGTTATTTTTCGCACTCGAGTGAGAGAAAAAAGGGTTGTGTACGATTGTTTCACACACGACTTTTATACGAAGCTCGGATCGATGATTGCTATGCAAAAACCATCATAAGTGATGTGTGTACATTGCTTCTCTTTAGTTATATGTAAATTGCTAGAAAATGGAATTTGGGTCAACCAATTTTTCTGACTATTGATTGTTGTTTTAGATTCGTACTTCTTTCTGTTTCGTGGCATCTCTTATTCCGTGCTTAGAATTGACTGACCTTTGTTTTGGGTCAGTCACTTTTTTAATGGGCTGGCTTTAGTTGACATATCTTTATTAGGTATTGTCGGGCTTTATCCCTCTCCCCCTTCCTTCTCCACGTGCGTTGGGCCATGCAACTGCATATGCCTACATACATAGGTAAATTGAATAGTGGCACTAGCTTATTAATTAATTAGATGACACCCCACGCGTTGCTGCGGGATCTCTTTGTAGTCATTAAAAGTAGCATTGGAACTAAATAGAACCAAAAATCAGCACTACAATTTCCAAGGTGAACAATTTAATAGCAAAGAGAATAGGTTCTTCAATGGTAGTAGGCAGGGTCTTGTGGATGCATCGCCAGAGTAAAGATATCAATATTCGATCTTATTGTATTAACAATTCTTGAGTGTCAACATGATTTGATATATCTGAATTGCACTATAATAGTGTATCAGAGTATTACTGTATGGAACGGTGCCTTGGTACTAATGAAGACTTATTCTAGTTTTTCTCTCTGAATTATGGGAGTTGACTTTCAACTGGAATTGATTAAGAAGAAGTTGTCTGCTTTCGAAACTTCTCATAGTACAAATTCAAGCAAACAATGGACTTGATCTGAATCGATCAACAAAGCATGGGCCAATGAATGGCTACTTAATAAATAGTAGTGCGGGATTAAACAGGGTGACAAACATAGCATCTATGGAGATCAAAAGATTAATCAGGTGAGTGAATGTACAATTCTGAAGATATTTGGTAAAAGCTAAAAGGAAAGCACATCTTTGAATGCTAGCCTATGACCATTCTTGTCGATTAAGTAGAATTGTTCTTTTTTCAAGGTAAAACTATGGCAGTTTTGAAATAGAAATTGCTCGATGATACACTGGTTGGAAACAAAACTAAGACAAACACATGTTAAATATTGTACTTTCCATGAAATGATGAAGAAACCTCTCCGATTGGAAAATACTAGTTCTTGTCGAATCTCTCACTTGGTATGTTGTAAAGCACAACCCGCAAAGGCATATCTAAGATCACTTTAAGGAGGCTCAATAATGTTATCACCAAATATTCCATGGGCATACAGCTACACCTACATGGGTCATGATACAACGATATACATATTGTAAATATAAAAAAGACATAATCGGATAGCTCAATTGAACTTATCTATTTTTTTAAATGTGGAGAAGATACCTCAAACTTCCATCAACACTATCTGCAGTTGACACTTGTGTACAAACAATTACATGTGCCATAAACATTCAAATGGTCGAACAATTATGAAAAATAATATTTTGCCCAAGCCACATCCCACGTACAACCAGCCATTAGATAGGGAATATGAGGAGAACAAACATGTTAATTTAATTTGGCTAGATCTGTAACAATGCCTTGCCTGCAAACAACATGGAATGAAGTACATTTTCCACCGAGGTCAAGTTATCCTAGCTGGATCAGTAACATTGGCTTGCCTGCAAACAACATGGAAAGAAGTACAATTCCACCGAAGTTTTGTCATCCAAATAGCAGATCAAGATGATCGATAGTACTGGCTCATGTATCATCACAAAAATCAATATCATTCACTGTGCAGGCTCGGGAAGATGAACATGCATCCTGCAGTTTTGAAGTGTTGCAAAAATAAAAATCAATTAGAAATTGTACTCAATTAAGTGTGGATGGGAAAAACTAACCTCTTCCTCCTGATAAATACAAACAACTTCAATGCAAACAACTGAATTTGGTACATGAGAATCTAACACTAATCTCTTTTTTGTTGACATGCACATGACAAAGAAAAATGGAAACTGCATAATTTTGGGGATTTGAGGATGTGATAACCATAGCCAACCTAGGTCTTTGGGGTCAATCTCCCCATGTACAGTGTGCTGCTTGCT
Organism: Thinopyrum elongatum; assembly: GCA_011799875.1. Lineage (NCBI taxonomy): Eukaryota > Viridiplantae > Streptophyta > Magnoliopsida > Poales > Poaceae > Thinopyrum > Thinopyrum elongatum. The sequence goes on from CM022303.1 coordinate 74,415,143, forward strand.
GGAGGGAGGGGATGAGACGTACTCAAACATCCACACAGCGCAGCCCAATAGACGTACTTATGCATTGACAGTATATACAATCCTACATACTCGGTCGCCGCATCTGCATTCGAGAAGGAAGCCCACCTGAAATAGGTGCTGCGGGAGATGATGATATGGTGTTGACGGTAGGTGGCGCCCATGGCCTTGACAACAACATTGGAGAAGCCGCCGGAGCCGAATCCCTCTGCCTGGACGTGGTCGCAGAGCGCCGAGAGGTCGCAGTCCACGGAGCGGAGGTCCGCCGCCGCGACCGCCAGCGGCCGCGGCCCCCCTGCCGGCGCTGGCAGGCCGCCACCCCCTCCGCCATCACGGGCGGCAGCGGGTGAGGCTGCTGCGTTTTCTGTTTTGACATTACGGCCGGGAGGTGGAACCGAAGGGTATGCCGTGGGACAGACAGTTGGGCTTCTTTCTTATGTTTGCGTTTGGAGATCATTGGGCTTGGTATGCACTTTACGTCTCGAAACGGAGCGACGAAGCGGCTTATAAAAATGTCAATAAAAATTGGTTAAAAAGGAAAATAATCGCTGATGTGGCAGTTTGCTAAGGTGGATAGCCTGCATGTCTAGAGAAATAGCATAGTGGGGATGAACTATTTAGGTATTATAGATTAGCCGGCCATTCACTTACTAACCATTAATTGGACCAAGAGTAGTTGAGATAGACGTGCACGTGTATGAACTTTTCAAAAATGTACACATGCATGGGCACCGTTGTTCCACCGTGTACTCAAGTTTCCCATCTTTTTACACATTTTTTATTTTGTTTCTTGTTTTTCGTCATTTGTCAGGGTTTTTTTTGTATGTATTTTAGCAATGTTGGGTGACTCACAAATGCTATACAATGTGTGTGAAAATTTCACTATTATATGATTATTTTTTCATATTACAAAAAGTGCAATTTCTGTGTAAATTTGTGTGCAAGTTATTATTTTTTTTTCTTGTTTTCTTTCTTATTAAGTGTAATACGAATGCCACTAATTCATTACTCCTTAGAAATACTTTTTATTTTAATTTTTTTTAGTTTTTCTTTCATTTTATTTCTTGTTTAAGGGTAATACCATTGCCACTAACTAATTCCTTCTTAGAAAACTTCATTTTAGCAAAAATTCAATTATTGTGTTTATTCTTGCAAACTAAAAAAAGGGCAATTTCTGTCTAAATTGTTTGCAAAATTTTGTCATTCTTTGTTTTAGATTTTTTTTTTCATTTTCTTTCTTCTTAACGGGTAATACCAATGCCAGTAATTCATTCTGTCTTAAAAAATCATTATTATGATTTTGTTCTTTTCATTTTATTTATTTTTAAGGGTAATACCATTCTCACTAATTCATTATTTCTTTGAGAATTTCATTGTTTTTGTTTTGTTTTGTCTTTGTCCATTTTATTTCTTTTAAATGATGATACCAATGACACTAATTCATTCATGCTTAGACAACTTACTATTTTGACTGTGTTTTAGTTTTTGTTTCATTTTTATTTTCTCCTTAAGGGTAATACCAATGCCACCTTCATTCCTTTTTAGTAAAGTTCTTTTTTTGCAAACCATACACTATTATATGTCTACTCTTGCATATTATAAGAACACACAGTTTAAGAATAATTATGTGAATTTTTTTCATTATTTTGTTTTAATTTTTACTTTTATTTTTCATAAAGCAATATCAATGTTAATAATCATTTTTTAGAAAACTTCATCATTTTGATTTTCTTTTATTTCCTTCTTTCTTAAGAATACCAATGCCGCTTCCTTTTTAGGGAACTTCTTTTTTACAAACTTTCACTATTGTATATTTATTCTTCCATATTATAAAAAATGCAACTTTCCCGTAAATTGTGTCATTATTTTGTTTTGTTGTTTGTCATTTCCTAACTTCTTAAGGGGTAATACCAATACCACTAATACATATTGTGTAATAGTGTGATTCTTGTGCAAATTATGTTCAATTTCTTTTTTCATAGTTTGTTTCAAAAGAATCAATTCCTTTATTTTTTAGGGTAAAACCAATGCCCCCAATTCATTCTACCTAAGAGGAAATTTTGTATTTGTCTTTTCAGTTTTGTACTAGTTTCAGTCTTTATTATTGCTTATCAAGTGTTTTTTTCATTTTTTTTTCCTTTATGTGTATAACATGACTATTGGCGGGTGCGTGTATTTGTAAATATACACATAAGTATTATACAATATATGTGTAAATTATACTACAGTGCAAAATTGCACTATTAAACGCCTATTTTTGCGGTCATAAAATTATTCAATTCCAGTACAAATTGTGCGCCAACTTTTTCATCATTTTTTCTTTCTTCTTTAAGGGTAATACCAACGACACTAATTAATTCCTTTTTAGGAAATTTCATTTTTGAAAATTATGCTATTACACACTTATTCTTGTATATTATGGAAAAGCACAATATCTGTGTAAATTTTTTCATTTTCTTTCTTCTGGGAGGGTAACACCAATGCCACTAATTCATTCTTGCTTAGAAAACTTCAGTATTTTGATTTTGTTTTAGTTTTTATTTTATTTTCTTTCTTCTTTAAGGGAAATACCAATGCCAGTAATCCATTCTTTCTTAGAAAATCTCTTCTTCTTTTTTTTGCCAAAATTCAACTTTTATATGCTTATTCTTGCATATTATAAAAAGCATAATTTCTGTCTAAAATGTGTGCAAACGTTATCATTATTTGTTTAAATATTTTCTTCTAGAAGGATAACACCAATGCCTCTAATTCATTACGTGAGCACGCAACTACGTATGTTAGTGGTGTCGCATTTTTCATCTCTCACGCATGAGCATGCATACCTACGCATGCACACACACATACACAATACATGAGCACTCACACAAGCACATGTATACACGTGTGCGCACACTGAAAAGTGCCAGCAGAGGCCAAGCTCCATTGAGCTCTATATTACTTTTCAGCAAAAATACGTTTTTCATATCTCAATAAAAATCTAAAAAAATGTTTTCATGTAGACATATATTTTTAGTATACATATATAAAATTTCATGAACATATATATTCAGATGTAATGTACAAAGAAGACAAATACACATATTAAAATAGGCTTTTTCTTTGTTGTATTTGTGTCAGATATTTGTTTTTTTGTGTACTATGCATATAATCAAATTAGTTGATGAAAATTTATTCATACTTGAAGAATATGTATATCTATTTGTAGATTTTTTTGACATTTTTTAAAAAAATTAAATATATTTTGATTTCTTTTTTCAAAACAAGCTCCATGGAGCTTGTCCTTTGCAACGCCACACTCGTGCGCACACACACTACACCGACACACAGCCACATGCATGCACATACAAAGGAAAAGAAGACACGTATACATTGAACTAGCTAGCTATACTACATGTAACACTAGTACTTTGGGTATATGTAGCTAGCCTGCAGTGTGTGCGCTCAAAAAAATAAAAATTGGCTCACCCTAATACTATTTTCAGGCGTCTGGGATATAGCCAAGCCCTATTGTTTTGTGTCGTATGACGAAAACAGTGGTATATATAGCATTGGTCTTCTAGAAACTCTCCAAGAGGCTCACCTCACCGTGAATGACAGCCCATGCATGCACCGACGCAGTTGACCAACAACCGACGAAATCATTATTTTGATTTTTTTTCATTTTTCTTCTTAAAAGGTAATACCAATGTCACTAATTCATTATTTCTTAAATAACTTTATTATTTTTATTTTTATTATACTTTTCATTTAATTTTATTTATTTTTAAATGGTACCAATGCCACTAATTCATTCACCAATACCACTAATTCGTTCATTCTTTAGTCAAATTCATTATTTTGATTCTGTTTTAGTTTTTGTTTCATTTTTATTTCTTCCTTAAGGGTAATACCAATGTCACCAGTTCATTCCTTTTTAGTAAACTTCTTTTTTGCAAACCAAACACTATTATATGTTTATTATTGCATATTATAAAAACACACAACTTAAGAATAATTATGTGCAAAAAATTCATTATTTTGTTTTATTTTAATTGACTTTCTTCATAAAGGGCAGTACCAATGTCACTAATTCATTTTTTTTACAAAACTTCATTATTTTGATTTTCTTTTATTTCCTTTCTTCTTTGAGATAATACGAATGCCACATTTCTTTTTAGCGAACTTTTTTTTACAAAAAAATCACTATTATATATTTATTCTTGCATACTATAAAAAGTGCATTTTTCATGTAAATTATGTCATTATTTCGTTTTGCTATTTTTCATTTTCTTTCTTCTTAAGGGGTAATACCAATGCCACTAATCCATATTGTGTGATAGTGCGATTCCTGTGCAAATTATGTGCAATTTTTTTTGTAATCATTTGTTTCAAGTTTTATTTCATTTCCTTTATTTTTTTAGGGCAAAACCAATGCCCCCAATTCATTCTACCTAAGAGGAAATTTAATTTTTTGCCTATTCAGTTTTATACTAGTTTCAGCCTTCATTATTGTTTATCAAGTGTTTTTAGTTGGTTTCCTCATTTATGTGTATGCATGAATATTAGAGGGTGGGGGGGTGTGCGTGTGTATATATACAAATAAGTATTATACAATATATTTGTAAATTATACTAGAGTGCAAAATTGCACTATTATACACCTATTTTTCCAGTCATAAAATTATGCAATTTCAGTACAAATTGTGCGCAAACTTTTCATCATTTTAAATTTTTTATTTTATTTTATTTGTTCTATAAGGGTAATACCAACGACACTAATTAATTCTTTCTTAGGAAATTTCATTTTTGAAAATTACACTATTACACACTTATTCTTGTATATTATGAAAAAGCGCAATATCTGTGTAAAAAAATTCATTCTTTATGTTTTTTCATTTTCTTTCTTCTGGAAGGGTAACACCAATGCCACTAATTCATTCTTGCTTAGAAAACTTCAGTATTTTGATTTTTTTTTTAGTTTTTTTATTTTATTTTCCTGTTTAAGGGAAATACCAATGCCACTAATCCACTCTTTCTTAGAATTTTTTTGCCAAAATTCAGCTTTTATATGCTCATTCTTGCATATTATAAAAAACTCAATTTCGGTCAAAATTGGTGGAAACTTTATCATTATTTGATTAAATTATTTTTCTTCGAGAGGATGACACCAATGCCACTAATTCATTCCGTGAGCATGCAATATGCGGAATACCACGTATGTTAGTGGTGTCGCATTTTTCACTCTCACGCATGACCATGCATACCTACACATGCACACAATACGTGAGCACTCACACGAGCACATGTATACACGTGTTCGCACACACACTACACCACCACAACCACATGCATGCACATACAAAGAAAGAAAAAAGACACGTATACATTGAACTAGCTAGCTATACTACATGTAACACCAGTACTTTAGGTATATATAGCTAGCCGCAGTGTGTGCGCTAAAAAAAAAAATTGGCTGACCCTAATACTATTTTCAGGTGACTAGGATATAGCCAAGCCCTATTGTTTTGTGTCGTACGACGAAAACAGTCGTATATGTAGCAGTGGTCTTCTAGAAACTCTCCAAGAGGCTCACCTCACCGTGACTGACGGCCCATGCATGCACCGACGCAGTTGACCACCAACCAATGAAATCCTCTTTTTTCTTCTTCTTCTTAAAAGTTAATACCAATGCCACTAATTCTATTTCTTAGAGAACTTCATTATTTTTATGTTGTTTACTTTTCGTTTCATTTTATTCTTTTTAAATGTGATACCAATGCCACTAATTCATTCATTCTTTAGACAACTTCATTATTTTGATTTTGATTTAGTTTTTGTTTCATTTTTCTTTCTTCCTAAGGGTAATACCAATGCCACCAATTCATTCCTTTTTAGCAAACTTCTTTCTTGCAAACCATACACTATTATATGTTTATTATTGCATATAAAAAAAACACCACTTAAGAATAATTACGTGATTTTTCCCATTTTTTTTTCAATTTTCTTTCTTCATAAAGGGCAATACCAATGTCACTAATTAATTTTTTGGAAAACTTTCATTAAAGTGATTTTCTTTTATTTCCTTTCTTCTTTGAGATAATACCAATGCCACATTCCTTTTTAGGGAACTTTTTTTAAAAAAAAGTTTCACTATTGTATATTTATTCTTGCATATTATAAAAAAGTGCAATTTTCATGTAAATTGTGTCATTATTTTGTTTCGCTGTTTTTCATTTCCCTTCTTCTTAAGGGGTATTACCAATGACACTAATCCATATTGTATAACAGTGCGATTCCTATGCAAATTATGTGCAATTTCTTTTGTAATTGTTTGTTTCAAGTTTTATTTCATTTCCTTTATTTTTTTAGGGTAAAACCAATGCCCCCAATTCATTCTACCTAAGAGGAAATTCAGTTTTTTTCTTCAGTTTTATACTAGTTTCAGTTTTATTATTGTTTATTAAGTGTTTTTAGTTGGTTTTCTCATTTATGTGTATGCATGAATAGGGGTGTGTGCGTGTGTTAATATACACATAAGTATTATACAATACATGTGTAAATTCTACTAGAGTGCAAAATTGCACTATTATACACCTATTTTTGCAGTCATAAAATTATGCAATTTCAGTACAAATTGTGCGCAAACTTCTCTCATTTGCAATTTGTAATTTTATTTTTCTTCTTCAAGAGAATACCAACGATACTAATTTATGCCTCTTTGAAATTTCATTTTGAAAATTATGCTAGTACACACTTATTCTTGTTTATTATGGAAAAGCGCAATTCTGTGTAAATTTTGTCATTTTGTATTTTTTTTTCATTTTCTTTCTTCCTAAGGGTAACACCAATGCCACTAATTCATTCTTGCTTAGAAAACTTCAGTATTTTAATTTTGTTTAGTTTTTATTTCATTTTCTTTCTTCTTTAATGGAAATACCAATGCCACTAATTCATTCCTTCTTAGAAAATCTCCTTTTCTGCAAAATTTAACTTTTGTTGCTTATTCTTGCATAATTTAAAAAGCATACTTTCTATCTAAATTGTGTGCAAACTTTATCATTAGTTGTCTAAATTTTTTCTTCTGGAATGATGGTACCAATGCCACTAATTCATTCCATGAGCACGCAATATGCGGAATGAGTACATATATTAGTGGTGTCGCATTTTTGCATGGGCATGGATACCCTACGCATGCACACACGCATACACAATACATGAGCACTCACGCGAGCACATGCACACACACTACACCGACACACAGCCACATGATGCGTGCACTTACAAAGAAAAAATAAGACACGTATACATTGAACTAGCTATCTATGTACCATGTAACACCTGTACCTTGGGTTATATATAGCTAGCGTGCAGTGCGTGCGCTCAAAAAAAAATTGACTGACCCTAATACTATTTTCAGGCGACTGGGATATAGCCACGGCCTATTGTTTTGTGTCGTAGGACGAAAACGCCGTATATGTAGCACTGGTCTCTAGAGACCCTCCAACAGGCTCAGCTCACCGTGACTGACAGCCCATGCCCATGCATGCACCGACGCATTACGTTTCCCTGATCCGATCGACAAAGCAAGGGCACGTACTTACGTGTCCATGTTGGCAGAGCCGTCAATCAAGCAAAGAGAAAAGAAGAAGCGAAAGGTACACGCCCGGCCCGGCCGTGTCGTCGTCGTGCTGCGAGGAAGCAAGCTCGCACCATATATGCAACACCATTGCCATGCACACCACAGCCAAAGTGAAAAGCGAGAGCACACATGGCCCCCAGAACTGAAAGCGAGGGAGCACACGAGGACACCACCGCGGGAACACCCGCCGGCAGCCCCCGGGCAGGCGCGCGGGGCACGAACGACAGAAGATGCGTGGAAACGGAAGGAGGCGCCGCCGCCGAGCGCACGCAAAGGCGCGTCGGCCAGGCACGACGCCGCTGGAAAGCGCGCCCCCGGCGTGCCAGCCACTCCGCGGTATTAGTCTTCCGTGTGCCACTTCACTCCACTCCGCTCCGTTTCACTCCACTCGGCACGACGCAGAAACAAACAAACAACAGGTGGAGAAGGCGGATTCACTCCACTCAACGTCGCCTTTCCTGAAATCACACGGGCCATGCATGGAGCCGCGGTGGCGGTCCCGTCCCGTCTAGGCGTTAGCGGTCCGGCCGCATGCTGCATGCACGAGGAGCGGAGCGGGTATTGGGGATCCAGCCACCGGAGGACTGAGCGAGCGAGTACAAATAACCCCACTCACCGGAGCCACGCACCGTTCGTTTCGTTCCGCCCGTCACTTTCGCCCCCCGGCCCACAGAGCCTCTGCCAGTGAAGAAGAAGAAGAAGGGACACTCACTCACGAGCCCGGCGACTGTGAGTACGCACACCGCCCGATCGTCCGCCCGTCCGCCCGTCCGTCCAGGAAGAAGAAGAAGAGAGTCAGACCAGGTACGCACGCACGCACCCAGTCCTCCGATGCATAGATTGATTCGGTTAGTTCTGAAATCAAGGTCTCGGTTAATTGGTCTAGTCAGATCCATACAAATGGCGCCCTGCTATCAGATCCGGTGTCTCTTCCTTTTCACTTTCGCCGGTGCGAGCTCAGGATCTTAATTACAGATTCGTGGTAGATTTCAGTCGTGTGGATGGATTTCGCTCTCAACGATCCTAGATTTGAGGGACAGATCCGACGGATTCATGGTTTAGCATTAGTTTTGAGACCTGACAGTGACGAGGCAATATAATGCACAACCATTCTGTTTTCTAGTGGAGTTGGATCAAACAAGTCACCATACTAGTGTACGCCCAAGGCATTTTTTTTTTTGGCATCGAATTCCACTGCACGCTAGAATTTTTTTATCTCACAGCTCCCACCCTGTACACCGATTTCACGAATTATTTTGATACTATTGCCCATACAATTCATCCTTGATGTTTGCATTTCAAGTGCAGGGAACCTGACTGAAAATTTATATTTACTTCACTACCCACTGACGATCAGTGTAGTCGTCTCTCGCTGCAGGTACCACACCTGTGCCGCGCGATGGCGGCTCTGGTCACGTCGCAGCTCGCCACTCGGCACCGTCCTCGGCATCACCGACAGGTTCCGGCGTGGAGGTTTTCAGGCGTGAGGCCCCGGAGCCCGGCGGAATGCGGCGCTCGGCATGAGGACCGTCGGAGCAGCCCGCCCCGAAGCAAAGCCGGAAAGCGCACCGCGGGACCGCGGTGCCTCTCGTGGTGGGTGGTCGCCCACGGGCCCGGCGGCATGAACCTCGTGTTCTCGGCGCCGAGATGGCGCCCTGGAGCAAGACAGTGGCCTCGGCGACGTCCTCGGGGCCTCCCCCCAGCCATGGCCGTAAGCTAGCTAGCAACACTGTTCTTATAATCTTCTTCTTGCAGCCATGCCTGCCATTACACGGATGGTGTGTCTGTGCAGGCCAACGGTCACCGGTCATGGTCTCTCCCGCGTATGACCAGTCAAGGACGCCTGGGACACCAGCGTCATCTCCGAGTATGTATCCGCCGCATGAATTATCACAGTTCACATGCTCCTGCACATTTATGCAAGGTTCTACTGGCTGACTGGATTTCGCAGATCAAGGTCGCGGACGAGTACGAGAGGGTGAGGTACTTCCACTGCTTCAAACGCGGGGTGACCGCGTGTTCGTCGACCACCCGTGCTTCCTGGAGAAGGTGACCGATCGTCGTCGTCGATTATACGCTATCTTTCGCCGTCTCAACATGCATGGTGAATTGGTGATTGATTTCAGGAGTCTTTGTTTCTGCTGGTTACAATTTCCAGGTCCGGGGCAAGACCAGGAGAGATCTACGGACCCGACGCCGGCACGGACTACGAGGACAACCAGCAACGCTTCAGCCTTCTCTGCCAGCACACTTGAGGCACCCAGGACCTCGACCTCACAACAACCCATACTTTTCTGGACCCTACGTAAGATCAAGAACCCCTAGAGTGTAATCTGAAGAACTGATTCTTCTTGAGAGCACTGGATGATTATCATTTTCCTTGTATCTTGGTGCTGCCATGCCATGCTGTGCCGCGCCGCGCCGCGCAGGGGAAGACGTGGTGTTTCGTGTGCAACGACTGGCACACGGGCCTTCTGCCTGCTACCTCAAGAGCAACTACCAGTCCAATGCATCTTAGGACGGCCAAGGTTTTGCATCTTCTGAAACTTTATATCTCTCTCATATCATTTTTGTGGTTCATTCTGGCAGCCTGAATTTACGTTGCAACTCCATTTCATGGCTAGGTGGCATTCTGCTCCCACCATCTCGTACCAGGGCGGTTCTCCTTCGACACTTCGCGCAGCTCAACCTGCCGACAGGTTCAAGTCGTCCTTCACTTCATCGACCGGCTACGACAAGCCTGTGGAGGGGCGCAAGATCAACTGGGAAGCCGGGATCCTGCAGGCCGACAAGGTGCTGCTGTGAGCCCCTACTATGCTGAGGAGCTTATCTCTGGCGAAGCCAGGGGCTGCGACCTCGACAACATCATGCGCCTCACGGGGATCACCGGCATCGTCAACGGCATGGACGTCAGCGAGTGGGACCCCACCAAGGACAAGTTCCTCGCCATCAACTACGACGTCACCCACCGTGAGCACCCACCCACCCACACAAAGATTTCTTCCGGTGATTGCTGGTTCTGGGTTCTGACGAACGAGGCAAAGTGACAGGCGTTGGAGGGGAAGGCGCTGAAAGGAGGCGCTGCAGCCGAGGTGGGGCTGCCGGGGACAGGAAGGTGCCCCTGGTGGCGTTCATCGCAGGCTGGAGAGCAGAGGTCCCGACGTGATGATCGCCCCATCCCGGAGATCGTGAGGAGGAGGACGTCCAGATCGTTCCCTGGTACGTCATCGACCCCGCAACCCGATCGCCATTGCTGAAACTTCGATCAACAGACCTAAGGAATGATCGAATGCATTGCAGGGCACCGGAAGAAGATTCGGAAGCTACTCAAGAGCATTGAGGAGAAATTCCCGAGCAAGTGAGGGCCGTGGTCAGGTTTCAACGCGCCGCTGGTCTCACCAGATGATGGCAGGCGCCGCGCTGCTCGCCGTCACCAGCCGCTTCGAGCCCTGCGCCTCTCCAGCTCCAGGGAATGCGCTACGGAACGGTAGACCCTCTCCTACAGCCCTTCTTGCCTGTTCCTCACTCCTTTGCATATCCATGGCCATGACCGAGGTTTCTTCCAAATTTTCAGCCGTGGCGCGTGCGCGTCCACCGGCGGGCTCGTCGACACCATCTATGAAGGGCAAGACCGTGTTCCACATGGGCGCCTCAGCGTCGACGTAGGCTCATCGATCCTCTTGTTTACATTCATTCATCTTGTTCATCATGGCAGCTCAGACAGATCATGAAATGGTTTCCTTTTCTTCTCGGTGGCCATGCAACGTGGTGGAGCCGCCGCTGAAGAAGGTGGTGACCACCCTGAAGCGCGCCGTCAGGGTCGTCGGCACGCCGGCGTACCATGAGATGTCAAGAACTGCATGATACGGATCTCTCATGGAAGGTAAGTCATCTCTGTTTTAGGATGCATTTCCAGAACAACTAGCAGTTAAGACTTAAGACTACACAATGGTGCTCGTGTTCGATGCATCCATTAATGTGGGTTTGTGCAGGGGCCTGCAAAGACTGGGAGGACGTGCTCTGGAACCTGGGTGTCGAGGGGAGCACGCCGGGGTCATCGGCGAGGAGATTGGCCGCTCGCCATGGAGAACGTCGCCGCTCCCTGAAAGAGAAAGAAAAGGAAGTTTCTGTGCATGGAGCATCCATCATCTGCAGGGTCTCGTATGGGGAGATAGCCGCTTGTTGTAGTGAAGGCCGATATATATATAGACTACTAAGTACTTAAGCTTGTTGTGCCGCTGCCTCTTTACAAACAACAAAAAAAAAGGGTAAGAAGTTAGGGGTTGTGCTTGTGACAAAGTGTGTGTATTTCATTTTGGTGTGGTATATTGCAAATCAAAAGGATTTGTTATGTACTTTGCTATTTTTTTCTCTTTGTGTTTGATTCCAATGGAGTATTTTTGAGGTTTCGAAGGTGAAAGGATCAGGGTTCATCGGGACATAACCTTACATTTTTGGGTTCGTGGTGGTGGCACCTTACACAATAGAGGTGTTCAAGGTGGTCGAAATTGCTTGCCGCTCTGCAGTGGAATCGCCACATAAAGCTCGCCATTTGGCAATGGAGGAATACAAGGTGTAAGGACGTAAATGGTAAGAATTGCACCCACAAGTCCGGTTTTAGTTAGTTTTAGCTAGCTCGATAGTTCATTTTCGCAGGGGATTTTTTTTTTTTTATGATAGACCACAAGTTGGTCTTGAACGGGATTGAATGGGACCCAGTTTACATCCCTGCCTTAAGAGTAGGTTTCAAAATCTGCGCCATTTTGCAATGGAGGAATACCTAGGTGTAAGTTTCAAAATGGCGTGCGATTGACTGCCAAGATCAATGCACGCAACAAACAACGGAAGGGAGCGACCATAGCTCGAGGATAGGGCAGCAAGGCGCAGCCGTCCACTCCGACCATGGGCGACAATGGTGATCTGGCTGATTGAATAGAAAAGTAGGAGAGACAGAGCACCGGGAGAATGTCAAACAGCTTCACTATTTTCCTGGCTTGAAACAACAGTCTGCTGTTGAACCTGTGAGTCTGTGACGCACTAAACGTTTTAAGTCTCTAAAATGTCCTATATTAGTTTACAGAGGGAGTAGTTGATAAGTCGTGCAACACCCAACGTCTATTTGAATTAAAACATAATCTAAATACTTCCTAAAATACCAACGGTTGCTGCAATGATGCATATATCGCTCATACATGTTTATTGAAAAGGCACAGCGAAGAATCCACGCAACCTCATTCTCAAAACGTAGTTGAAACGGTTGTATAATTCTCAGCTCATTTCTGGAAGGTGCAGCCGATATTGCTTATCAGAATCGACCGAGACAAATGAAAAATTCAAGTGACTGAGACATAGCCGGCAATGCACCAAAGCAGACAAATCCTATTCAATATATTGTTTCTCAACATCGAGAGAGACCCGGAAAGCCCAATAAACCATCCATCATGGTTTGAGCAGCAAAACAAAATCAACGGACACGTTCTTATTACAGCAGGAGACTCTGGAGCGCAAAGAGCTACTTTAACTGAGTCACATATTTTTTTGTGTTCGCCTTGTTATTGGCATGGTAGCTACAGAGGAAAGATAAAAGGAAACGGAACACCTGTTCTGATATTGATAAGCAGCTACCCGTCAGACCATCGGTGTTTGGCCACGGTTCTGCACAGCGAGAGTTTCCATCATGCCCTCATCTCAACATAGGACCCTGAGATCCCGAGGTGCCGATCAGGGTGATCTGCGAGCACAACAATTACCTCATGAGTATACTGAATAAATCAGCAATGTCTACTAACTTCAGACAGGAAATCAGCTGAATTAAAACATGATCCACACATGCTATGAAACTGAGCAGGAACACCAGCATGAAGACATGAATCCACAAATGCTATGTACTTGGTGCAGTGTCCATCCACTTGATAAGGAAACAATTTAATGAGACAAAAATCAAAAAGCAATTGTTTTGAGCATCTTCCGGTTTGCAATAATGACTCACGGCGATATGACCATTCAGTTGTCAGAAGAAAACAGTAACACTGGCCAACAAACTTTACCCCATATAAGCTGGCAATTTAAACAGCCATACACTTAGGTTGTTGCTGAGCTGCCAGTACTGCCCAGTTTCTAGAGGTAACTGGGTACAGGAAAAATATGGGGGAACGCTAGAAAACACCTGGCAAGGACAATTAGCAACAAAAAAGGTTGTGTTCCCGATTCTGTTGCAACTTGTGGGAAAGAGAAACTAGTTATCAATTTGAGTACTACAACTAGTCTAAACTAAAAAATCGACCTAGCTCGCCTATTAGACCTTAGACCATTCCAAGCTGTTTAGTACCATGAAAAAAATATGGAACTTCAGACATACCTTGGTGGTAACAAACAGGCGCTCTTTTGGTAACTCATTACAAACAGAGGAAAGCGAGAAAGTGTTCTTAGTTCTACTCATTAGATTGACAAGTAATAGGGTTATCTGTCTGTAGTTACAAACAAGACAAGGAGCATTTGCCAACCAAGTTTTCTATGGTGTATAGCTAGCACATCTAGCATAAGTGCATAACACTTTGATAAAAGAAGTAAGAACACACACAGCTAGTTTAGTTTTACAAAATAAAATAGAAGGTAAACATGATCATACTGGAATATATGGGTTTGTAGATGGTTGAAGCGCTCATAGCCATTTTAAGTTATGCGCCGTCTTTTCTGGCCTATATTACCAATAGAACTCCCTCATATACAACCTAATCCAATAAAAGAGAAAGGCCTCGGATGTTTGATATTTTGCCCCTTAACAGAGAAGTGGATAAAAAGATAATATTATCACAGAAATAAAGAAATGTGATAACAGAATTGAAGAAACAAGCTCATCCAAAAAATAACGTAGAATGTCGCATATTAGAACCCTTATATAAAAAGCAATGGACTAACATTATACAAATGACTTACAAGAAGATCAATGACCCATGATAGTGCGTGAAGCACCCACACACCATGTATCAAACATGGGTTCTACACAGAGGCTGGTATATAACCAAATTAATTGCAGGGACGAGTAACTTTCAATAGAAACATACCTTTCCCCACCAGACCCTATGCCACTGCATCTCATTTTCAGGTGAATCAGTTTTGTCCCCAACTCATTCTCCACCTTTTTTCCGCAGATGTGCTCTTCAGGACCAAAAGATTCCAGATATGTCATGTATCGGCTAGGCGGATTTCACAGCTTCTTCTAAGTCCCAGGCAAGGGGCCCCATTCTGCAAGAGTTAGAGTTGTAAGACATATAAGCTGAAGCAGAAAAATGAGCCCCAACTCTGCAAAGAGCAATACATGAACAAGGGAAGAGGGTGATTAAGTACTGACCTCACCCGTTAACCACAAGATCATCAAGAGCCATTCTTAAGGAACTAAAACTCCACTAAATTCTTACATGCTTCAGCTGCACGAAATACATTTCCAAAGCTTCTTGGCCAGCCTTATCATCATAGCTTTAGAGACTGCTTTCTTTTGCTTCCTCACACAGAAACCAGGAAGCTCGTTCCAGCTAGCAGCCATCAAATCCTTAAATGCAGTCTCAATTTGGGTCAGATATTGCAGGCAGATGTTTTTCATTTGAACTGAACATGCGCCTGGAGTTCCATGAAAAGCACTGTTGCCATCTGATTAACAAAATGCAAATGTTAAATCAACGATGAGCACAGAGACAAAAAGGCATGGAAACGTATGTAGTTTGAACTAAGGTGCAATATTAGGATTGCAGCAAAATGAAGACTGATTATTCTCTCTGCATTTGCTATGAAGAGAACTAGTAGAATCTTAATACTACTGTGAAACTCTGCACACCACACTGATCAAAGTTTTGCTATTACTACACACCTCCTAATTGATCATATATGATGAAGACTAAGAAAAATAAACATCTCAAAATAACCGAGCTACTATAAAGTCCTCAAAATATCAATCTTCACGGAGACATGGGAGCCACTGGCATCGACGCCAAATGGTTTACACATGGGTCTAGGTACAATAAGGATGTTAACCACGAATAAGACGAAAAAAAAAAAAACCCCCCTCCTCCCCTGCTTCGTTGCGGCCGCTGGGCTCCCGCTCCTCCCTCCCCCCCCCCCGCTCGCCCCCTGCCTCCCCCCC